>OX456984.1:200944020-202144020 GCA_949752695.1 Melanostoma scalare
GGCGCGGCATTCATCTGTGTGTAACCGGCTTTATAGGAAATTGTAAATTCACTTTTAACTTTTCGCGATTTTCGTAAGTTGTGAAACTTCCTTAACTTACACGATCTTGAATTTGTATCTGGTTATCACTATATTGTTGCTGCTTGATCAGTATGTGTATAGTCTCATACATCTGCAGACGCAGATTAAGCTCCATGCGAAACATACGGACGCAGAAGAAGATTGAGCTAGGGTGAGGGGGCCTAGTTGATTATCGCGTTTAACCGCTCAGCTCGGAGGTATTTGGAAAAGTTGCAAATTGTAATGCTACTGCATGTACGAATAATCGAACACACACTACACAGTCCTTGATGTTTGTCGCTGGTCGTAGAGCTGTCGCTGTTGGCGGTCTTCGAAATGAGGTACAAGGGCAAATCGATGTTGTTTAGCAATGAAGTGCAAAAAGTAACAAAATGCAAATAAATATAACACTTGGTGAAGATGTTGATTAAGATGATGATGAAACAAAGAAACAGCTTATATCGTACCAATCCTGAGAAAATCCCAGTTCAAAACTTGTCTGATGATACACTCGAGTTTAATGCCTTCAGGTAAATGACAATAACGGCGACGGCGACGGGTGCGGCAGAAAAATAGAGGGGAAACCGGATGTATCTGTCACTAAAGTTGGTTGTTTTTTTTATATGTGTTGGGGTTTTTAGTAAACCCGGTTTGGTTAGAGGTATACTTATAAAAATGTTAAATACTGCGCTTGTCTAGGCGACGCGACGCGATGCTGGTTAGTGCACTCATTGTTATTATTAAAATTCTGTGTACTGTCGGAAACTTTTGTTAAACTTTGGTTGAGAGTACGATCTTGAAGGGCTATGAGTTTCTTCTCTGAGTTAAAAAAAAAAAAACAAGTATAGACCTGAATATTTATTTCAGGAGAGAAATGCTCAGTGATATAAAAGTCAGTGCAAATGAAAGATAAGAAAAAGAAGAACAATGTCGGCGATTAGGTTGATTTTCATTGACTTTTTAGATTTGATTTCTGACTTGAAAAATCAACAGCACCTTATGACTGAGATGATCAACAATTTGATTTTTACATCGAATCTTCACAGAATCGAACACTCCAATGTACGTTCCCAGCAATGTGCGAGATACAGCTCCTGAAACTGTGGTGCCCAAGGAGTGATGGTTCAAATTTCTGCTGGTTAGGTAAGGTTACCTAGATCAGTGTACCTAGATCCATTGTGACAAAATGGAGTAATGTAACGTCCTAGAAACCTATGAGTTTATGTTTGGTCAGTTTTTCACCATTTTGCGGCCTTAATGTAGTTCAACAGGCTGTTTCTTGGAGTGTCTGATAATTCTTCTAGTTCATTGAAAAAGTAATTGCCTAGAAATTTTTTCCTGGTGTGGCAGATTGCTGGGCATTGATAAAAGAAGTGAGTGGTATCCTCATGTTCATCTTCGTCATTGCATCCTCTACACAGGTCATCGGTGCAAAGACCCATTTTCCTTTTGTGGTAACCTAGTATAGGTTGTGTCCAGTTATATGGTACTGGTAAGCTAATTTAGGCCTATTCAATGATAGTAGCTTTTCAGATCCGTTCTCATCGTAATTCGGTCATAGTTTCGTGGAAGTAACACAGGATTCTAGGCATTCCCATCTTTCATTGGATTTTCGCATTATTTTGTTACCAATGATCTGTTTAATTTCACAGGGTGGGACCCTGATTGATTGATCAATGAGAGAAGGGTCAAGTGCTTAGCCTTTTCTCGCTAATTCGTCCGCTTTTTTGTTTCCCGGTATACCTCTGTGACCAGAAACCCAGCGGAGTCTAACGCTATGCTGTGTGCCAAGAACCCTTAGCTCTTCGCGAAAACAAGCTTTGATTTGACAAGAGTGTCAGAAATCGCTTTTATTGCTGCTTGGCTATCAATGAAAAAAGTGATATCAGCATGCGATAGCGCCATCATGGACACATGTTTTGCAGCGTTTGTAACTGCCAAGATCTTGGCTTGGAAGACGCTGCTGTGATTTGGAAGTCTGAAGTTCTGCCTGTTACGTGGAGATCGCGGTTCGAGTAAAAAAAAGAAGGACGGGTTTGACCGTTCGTAGGAAACGAGCAAATCCTCTGAGGGTAATTGCTATTTGGTTTTTTCACCACTTAGCCCTTCGGAAATGTCAAAATTTAAGGGTCCCTTTCATTCGTCCCTAATTGTAATTGGGAGAAACGCTCTGAGTCTAAGCCTTAGGTCTCTTCAATTTCTGTGCAATCCTGCTATAATAGTTTTCCTGCTTATGGGGCTAGTCTCTTTCATTAGTTACTTACTTACTTACTTACTTAAGGTGACGCTACAGTCCGGGTCGGACCAGGGCCTCAACCAACATGCTTCTCCAGCCAGCTCGGTCCCAAGCTAGCTGCCTCCAGTTTTGGTTGAGGTCCTCTCCTACTTGCGTGCGCCACCTGAGTCGCGGTCTTCCTCTACTGCGCCGTCCCTCGGGATTGGATTCGAAGACTTTCCGGGCCGGAGCGTTGGTGTCCATTCGCTCTACATGACCCAGCTAGATGGCCGCTGGACCTTGACTCGTTTGACAAGGTCAGTGTCGCTGTACAGCCCGTACAATTCGTCGTTAAATCTTCTTCTCCACTCTCCATCTATGCAGACGGGACCAAAAATCAACCGAAGAATTTTTCTCTCGAAGCATCCCAAAGCGTTCTCGTCTGCCTTTGACAAGGTCCATGCCTCTGCGCCATATATAAGAACCGGGATGATAAGTGTCTTATACAGGGACACTTTAGTTGCTCGAGAAAGGACTTTTCTACTCAATTGCCTTCTTAGTTCGAAGAAACAGCGATTGGCAAGTTATTCTTCGTTTGATTTCAGCGCTGGTGTCGTTGTCTGAATTAATAGCGGCACCTAGGTAGACAAAGTCCTTAACTACCTCAAATTTATAGCTGTCTATGGTGACGTTCTGTCCAAGACGTCGGTGTTGGGTGTCCTTTCTTGATGACATCATATAATTGGTCTTGCCCTCATTTACCAATAAACCCATCTTCTTCGCTTCCGTCTCAATACTCATAAACGCGCCATTGACATCACGCTGCGTTCTTCCAATTATGTCAATATCGTCGGCATATCCGAGCAATTGAACGGATCTTTGAAAGATTGTGCCTCTTGTGTTGACGTGGGAGTTTTGCACTGTTCCTTCAAGAACGATGTTGAAGAAGTCACATGACAGTGCATCGCCTTGCCTAAAACCTTTTTTGACATCGAATGTATCGGTGAGATCTTTTCCGACCCTGATGGAGCAGCGTGCGTTCTCCATCGTCATCCTATACAATCGGACAAGTTTGGTAGGGATGCCAAAACTAGACATGGCTTTATATAACTCCTCTCTATAGATGCTGTCATATGCGGCCTTAAAATCGATAAAAAGGTGGTAGGTATCGATTTGAAGCTCCTGGGTTTTTTCCAAGATCTGCCGTAGTGTGAAGATTTGGTCTATGGTGGACTTTCCTGGTCTAAAGCCGCACTGATAAGGACCTATCAGGTTGTTGACGAATGGCTTCAGACGCTCACACAATACGGCAGAGAGGATCTTGTATGCGATATTAAGAAGACTGATACCTCTGTAGTTGGCGCAGTTCAGAGGGTCTCCTTTCTTGAGGACCGGGGAAACAATGCTGAGGTTCCATTCATCGGGCATGCTTTCTTCCGACCATATTTTGCAAATAAGCTGGTGCATACTCCTGACCAGGTCATTGCCTGATGCTTTAAACAATTCGGCAGTGAGGCCATCAGCTCCAGCAGCTTTGTTGAACTTTAGCTGGGATACTGCTGTCTTCACTTCGTTCAAATCGAATGGTTCTATCTCTCTAACAGCGGAATTGGGTTCATCATCGCCGTTATAGAGCTTGGAAAAGTGGTCTTTCCATATCCTCAGCATTGACTGCGGTTACACCACGATGTTCCCTTGATCGTCTTTGCAGGCTTCGGCTCGGGGTTTATAGCCCGAGGCTGTTGTTTTTACCTTCTGGTAAAACTTCCGAACCTCATTCCTGCTGTGGCACCCTTCTATCTTCTCGATCGCGCGCTTCTCATGCTCTCTCTTTTTCCGTCTGAGAAGCCGGTGTTCGTCTCTTCTCTTCTGCTTGTAGAGTTCGTAAGCAGTTCTAGTCTTTTTGTGCAGCGCCGCTTTGTATGCTTCCTGTTGAGCTGCATGTGGTTGCTGGCATTCGTCGTCAAACCACGGGTTTCGTTGTGGTGGCCGTGTGAAACCCATCACTTCAGAGGCGGTATCTCTGATGGCTGATTGTCACTGCTGCCACTGGTTCTCTATACTTGATGCTGGCGGCATAGGACTTCTTAAGAGGTTGTAAGAGACTCGATCGGAAAAGGACTTGGCGATCTCTTGCGATTGTAGTCGTCCGACGTCGAATTTTCTCACAGTATTTCCTTGTTTTGGCTTGGATCGGGATATCCGCAGTCGTACCTTGGCTACAACAAGGTAGTGGTCCGAGTCTTCATATACATCTTCTATACTGGAGAAGTGTCGTGCGTCGATCGCAATGCGGTCAATCTGGTTGACGGTTGATTGATCAGGAGATTTCCATGTCCCTTTGTGGATATTGAGGTGCTGGAACCGCGTACTAGCTACCAGAACATCTCGCCCCGCAGCGAAATCGATCAGCCTGAATCCGTTATCGGAGGTGTTGCCGTGCAGGCTGTATCTTCCGATTATTCCATTATTTTATTTTCCTTTCCTTATTTAAATTTATTAATAAATAGTGCAACTTTAATTTTACGTGTTTTTATACTTTTTCAAGGAAAATACAGGCTTGTCGGGCTCTAATGATCAATGACGACTCTTTCGTCCTTGCAGATAAATATATTTTCTTTTTCAATAGATGGATGTTCGTGCTATCTTATAACAATATCTTCTGAACTGGAGGCATGCTTAAAAAAATTGTTTAACACGCAAATCAGAGCAAGCACTAGAATGTATACATATTTTTGCCAAGGACTGTCCAGTTGTTACATGTTTCATAATTAAAAAAGGTTTAATTTTCCCTCCCGCAAATCAAAATATCATCGATATCCTGTTTTTTTTTTTCATTTTTCTTTCAAAAATCTGGTATTAACAAACTTTCCTTTGAAACCAATTTTTGTAGCAATTTTTTTAGCAGCTCTAATTGAGCTCCATTTTAACGTAAGGGGGACCACTGACGAAACCAAAAAATGTTTTACATCTTGGCAGTGAAAGAAAAGATGTTAAGTTCAAGTTATTTATTTCACACTGTCACTGTCAATTTAGTACGGAATATCCACTGTATAGTTTCTGTAATGGAGTTTTTCAGTGGTGAAAGAGTTACTTTTTTGTCAAAAGGTTTACTTCTGGACCTTGAAGTTATTCTCAACGCAAAAGATCAGCTTCCATTTGGTCTACTCTGAATTCACATATACATGCAAAAACATCTTTTCTCTCTCAAACTTTAAGTGGTCAATAGTTTGCTTAAAAAAGTGAATGTTAGAATTCTTTGATTTGCTCAAGAAAACAAATTGCAAAATACAAAAACATTAGATGGCCCGGCTAAGTTCGGGTTCGGGTAAGAAAACTTTGTGTGTACTTTTGAACGCACGTTATACTTTAGCATAATAGAATAAAAAGGGCTTAAGTTACACGCCCATTTGTCTACGCTACAAGTCAATAATGTAGCATTCCAATGCTGGAGAGTTTTTTTGAAGCATTCCAATGCTGAAGAGTTTTTTGAAATCGACTCAGTAGTTTTGAAGCCACCGTCCCCTTTCCCGTCAACAATGGAATGTAAAGATGAAATATAGCTTATATTGCTTGACAGACAGCCAAACGACAGTAAAAGCTATCTCATACATAGTGACGACATCTAAATTGTTAGAATGTTGTTGTGGCTTAAGACTGCTCAGTACAACCAACACCATCACTTTAATTTGGGTTCCAGGACACTTTGATGAAAACGGAAAGGAAAAGGCGCATAAGCAAACAAAATCACCACTAGAACTTAACAAGACATATACTTGTATACTTAAAGCTATAGAGCAAAATATAATCGGATCTCTCCAAAACTTTCTTACAACTAACAACGAAGGATGGTGGTCATTTATTGGAACTTAGATAACATGCCTTGGGTCTCTTCGTTGATTGGAATCCTTACTATGGACATAATCACATTCGATTTATTTAAAGGACGCCATACGACGAGGAAGTAGAGGAGGGGTCACTCCTTAATTAACAAGCATCTTTTTATCAAACTCCTTTTTATTCTCGTTTCTTGAATTTTACCCAGGGTTGAGTGAAGTTTTTTTTTAACACTTCTATGTTACGGAGCTACCCAAAAATCCTGAGGTTTTGGTTCTCGAAGATCGCCAAACAACAAAATCACCACACATTTCTTGCATTTGAACAAAAATGCAAACCCTTTGACAGCCCTGTTTGTTACCTGAACTCACAGCAAAAACCTAGTGCTAATTTCAATATAATAGAAGGGAACTATCTTTTTTTTATTATTATTATTAACGTACCTACACATCAAGGAATTATGCAAACCCTTTCAATGTTATAGAACACAGTGCGAGCGTCAAAGAAAATAGGAAAGGATTTAATAGTAGATGCAGTAGAACTTTTGAGGATCGTATAAGGCAGGGAACAGAGTGGTCGAGCTTTCCACATTCGAGTAATATGAATCTCTATATTTGACTGCACGCCCGAAGTTGGGTCCTTGATAAAACTGATGAGGATTCCTACCGATGCAGGTGTTGTGGCTGAATTGTTCCAAGGGAGAAATGCTGCTAGCTATTTCGCTAGAACACTGTTTGTAAAAAAAGTGATAAAATAAAGAGAAATGTAACGTTTCGAAGATGTTCAAGAGAATCAATCGATCCTACAATTGAGTCTCAAAGTCCTGTTTTAAACCCTATCAAGCAGGTGCAATGATGTTCGAGAAGCACCTGACTAAATAAAGGAATTATGCTTCAGTTATAGTCACTGATTGTATATCATAGAGAGTGCTTTGCAGTTACCGAAACCATACATTTACTTTTCGTACGATTGTTCGTTTTCGAGTAATTAATTGTCAAAGTTAAAATAGACTTTTCTGCTTTAATCGACGATTACTCGCAAAAAATCATCGTGCAGAGCTCAACTATAGCCCAAGTTAAAGCTTATTAAATTTCCTAAACGAATTATTTGGTTGAAAAATTAAAGACGAGCAAAAATTATAACTTGAGAACGGCTGAGGAAAAAACATTTTTTTTAAACTATTTTGTACGACCAATTCTCTCTGAGTTATCACTAGTGGAAAATCACACAAAAATTTGAAAATTTTCTATTAAAAGCATTTAGAAATCATCGTTTACACACCTAACAAGTACTGATAGCATTTCGGTTTTTTTTATGCAGGAACCATCCATGGATAATAGTAATGGGGGAATGGTATGCTTTGACGACGAGAGACAGCTTTGAGTCTTCAAAGAACTGAATTCTAATCGTTACGTATTACTTAATGAAGCAATTCTTTCAAGGTCGGAACTCAATGTGCTAATCATATGTGACTGTTCTACATTCGAAGAACAGACACATGAATTTGGAAATGAGTATGAGAAGCTTTGGGCTGAGTCGTTAGCAAAACAGTTAATATCATTAGAGGTTTCAGACATGGGATCGTTTATGAAAGTAAAAAAGAGAGTAGGGGACAAAACGGAGCCCTGAGGTATACCAGAATTTATAAAGTGAGTATCAAACTAAAAATCATCTAATAGGGTAAACGCACTAGTACCCGGACACTTAACTTTTTTTCTCAACTTTGACTTGAAACCATTTTGTAACCATAAATGCTACTCGGAAACTTTTACTGATTGTAAGAATATAGACATTTCTCAATAATATGGCGTTCAAGCAAATTGCAAGGATATCATTGTTAAAATTAATAAAATAATACCTAATTCAGAAAAGTTCCATTTGCGTTAGTACCCGGACAGCAAAATTTAGTACCCGGACGCTCTGGTTTTAGTACCCGTACACCCAATCATTTTAAGAGACAAGCCCTGTCTGCATACTGAAAATATAAGATAAGCACACATTTTTTGTATCCATAAAGGGCTTGTCTCTTAAAATGATTAAATCTCTCAATGATTAAGTCTCTTAAAATGACTGATCTAGTATCCGAACGCTTTTGTTTCAGTATCCAGACACAATAATTTCAAAAAACAACCCCTGTCTGGGTACTGAAAATACGTGATAATCGCACTTTGTTAGTACCCGGACAGCATGTCTGGGTACTGAAAAACATATTCAATTTTGTTTTTAGTGCCCGGATACCACAAATAATAGCAAAGATTTTATTAAATTTGATTTTTTTGCAAATTGTTTTAGTTAATGATATTTTCAACGAAACCAATGACTTTCAATTGCAATAAATTAACTATTACTTGTTCAATTGCTTACTACTAAAAACTGTTCCCACTATTTTTTTTTTTACCTAAATCGACAACGAGACCGCACCTTCAAACCTTAAGCAATGAAATGACGCGTAGTTCTTAAAGTACGCATTTCGAGTACCTGAAACTTTGCATGCATGTGTAGGACACATTGGAGGACCCATGTTTGTTGACATTTGTATTATGATTAAGCGCAAAAAAAGGTCAATGTGTCCGGGTACTGACACTGTCCGACTACTAGTGCATTTACCCTACAACTTGTATTGAACGGTCGGAAAAGTATTTTCTAGTCCAATAAAGAAAGGACTCAACGATATCAAAATCACGAATTTTTGATAAGAGAGCTTGATGCCAAACTCTGTCAAATGCTTTAGAAATATCGAGCACAATAATCTTACTTCTTCTAAAGTAGTGCAAAGATTGGTTCCACATTTCGGTGAGATATGCCATCAAATCAGCAGTGGATGAATGATATATGATATGAATAACCTCATGCAGAAAATGGTCTTCATTTACGAGCTGAATGCTTATAGCAGCTCCTTTGAGTAGAAATTCTTCTGTGCTTTATTTGCAACATTAAAGTGGCATTAATATTCAATTATTCAAAACAATTACTTCCAATACCACCTTTCCACTCTTTTACTTTTTATCTTCGAAGTTTGAAAGCTTAGCTTTCAGTCTCTTAGTTGACTATTCGAAATAAAATATTTTACGATCGCTTAAATGTTGTACGAACAAGACTACCGAACGATCTTTTATGAAAACAACATCACTGTTTATTGCCACACTTCCCAAGTCAATGCATTCAAAACACTAATTGTAGGTAAACAATTAGAATAACAAAAAAAGTATTTAAAAAAACAACTTAAAATCCACACAGCTTATATACCAAGCAGAAAAAAAGCTGAAGCAAATTAAAATAAATCTAATGAAACAAAAGTACAAGGTCACACATTGCAACATTGCTCAACTAAACTGTGATATTTCATCAAATGCATGAAACAAAAACACAATTGAACACGTTTCACGTTGATAAAAGAGGTGCTGGCAAAATCAGGAGAAGCTTTAGCGCTTCACCATAGACGTAAACGACTCACGGGACTTACACGGCACTAAGCTTATTACGGAATACTGTTCACACAATGTGCTTACTTTACCCCGAAAGAAATTCCATTCACATATGGACGTTATTTAATGGTATTGCCTTGTCATACAGTTGTGCTATAATATTCCAGCACGATGATGTTGACGACGGACGACGGACGCAGACGACGATGATGATGGAGATGAAGAAAAATTTAATTGATGGCCAAATGAAGATACTCTGCGAGACTGTAAAATGGCATGAGATTCCCATTCCTATTGTCTATGGCTATATCCTTCTCAATCAAAATTAGCACCCATAAAACATGTTTAAAGTGCGCGGTCATTAAATTATTGCTGGCGAATAACCTCTTTGCAACAATTTACGATGACATTTCACATTACAGACGAGCATTCCTTGGGGTAACTTTAGCTTCTAGAAGCAAGCCAGTACTCTACGGTAATTTATTAATTCGTTGGCAAACTAATAGAAACAATCCACAGTTCATAATGACAGCTCGAAGTAACATGCACAAGCACATATACGAGTAATTGCGATTCGATGACGACAATGCCAACTAATGTTCAGCATAAAATCTCCAAAGAATGCTACATACAGACAGACACCACTTGTGACATGCTGCCGCGCACCACCTCTGTGGTGCTGTCAGTAATTGTGCAAAGTATCTTCAGAGATGTCAAGCATCGTCTGTTTGTGGTTAGCACTACCGATTGCGGATATTAAGTAAGGCAGGCATTCCAATTAAAATGCAAGTGAAGCTATTATTATTCAATCCCACAGACACTTTCGTATCTGTCGCAAAGGAAAGATGAACTTGAAGATTGGCTTGCACCTGTTCCAAAGCACGGCTCATTGCAAAATATCCAAATTCTTACCCTCAAAACCCATATTTATGTATCTGTGCCACAAAAAACACAAAAAAGAGAAAAAATAGATACCAAAACAAGTAATAGTATAGATTTGTTACACACCTTAATGCATGAATGGTTATTCCGAACGTAAATCTCCTTGGGACCAGCCAACAACAACTGCAGCAGCAACAACAAAAAGAACCTCTCTCAACTGTAGAGTAACTGCAATTTATTTTTTCCTTGTAATTTTTTTGCCTTTGAGATACTTTTACTTTCTGCTATTTACCTATACACACATTAATTTTTTTTTTTTTTATTACTATTTGCACACACTTCGATACAACACTTGTTGAGGATTTATTAATTTTTTTTTCTTTTTTGATAATTTTTTAAGTAAATAAACAAAACAATTACAAAAAATTCCTTTTCAGATACTTTGCTGTGCCGAAATTGTTCGAATATTATTATTTTTATTTTCGTTGAACACTAGAACCGAATTCAAAGTTTCTAAAACTTTATTTATTTTTGTGATTTAATTTATTGATCGATGTTAATTATTAAAAGGAAAGGCGAGGAAAGAAAAAAACGAAATAACGTTAATCAGATGAATTGGTAATTTTGAAGAAACAAACAATATTGCACAACATCCAAGAGAGCAAGAAAAAATAACGTTCAACTGTGGCAGCGGTCCGTGTTCATTTGAAATTCGTTTGAAATTATCGACTGGTGGATGGTAAGTTTATCGTTTCGATTTTATATATGAACCCCTCCATCGGACAAAATTGGAATCGAAATGGGGGATCTGGGAAAATGTTGTTACTGTTGGTGCTCAGCGGAGCTGACTCCGTGCAGAATAACAAACAAAAGATACCACACAAGAATGGTTTGCTTGGTGTTGTGAAGTTGAAGTTGAGGTGGAAAAAAATGTAAAGTAGTGTTGGATATGGGTACAACGACGGGGATGGTTGGTTGGTGTTTTGTTGAAGAGTTTCGGTTGAAGCCATCTGCAAGTGATGGTGTAAATGTTTTGATTGCAATTTTTTATGAAATGCACTCTCTCAGTGCTCGCAGAAATTGCGGGAGTTGATTGGGCTTTTGAGAGAAAATATGTTTTTTGGGGAGAGTGTGAGTCAAGTCAAGTGATAACAGAATGGAAGAGAGTTGTATGAAGTGGAGAATATCGAGAGCTGATGTAGTGTGACCAGTGTAGTAAGTTGAATAATTTACTTGCCCCATCACTAATAAGTTGTGTTCTGACTGGGATGGTTCTTCAAGCTTAACAATGTATGTGACCTTCAGTAGGTTAAATTTAAGGCTATAATAACTCGAAGGCCAGCGATGTCCATGCGGTTTAACCTTAAACTATCTATTTTTTGTAACATTCTATATTTAGGGTAAACATGAATTCAATTTCACGATATGTTTATCGACGTAGTAGGTACTTTTGATTCAATTTTCGTTTTTGTTTTTATTTTAAAAGCAAAATGCACTTTCTCTGTTTTATTTTTAATAAAGTAGTAATTGCAACAATTGTATTTATAAGCCATAGCAACATAACGAAACGGGAACGATAGCCGTCGCGCTGCTGCCAAAATTCACAATTTGTTGGCTCAGCGGTTTTTGAGAGTTTTGGTTTAGATGTTCAACTTAGATTTTGCTTTTTGTGTATACTTAGTTACCTTTCAAATAATTTTATAATACATTAAGAACAAATCAACTAACTTTTTGACAATAACAAACAAAGCGAAAGAACGAAACATTTATCCCCATTCACAAATTTAAAAAAATACTAGCTGAGATACACTGGGAGGTGTTGCTCGGGTCTGTAGTTTTAAGGTTCCCGTTCTCGTTCTTCCGTTTCTGTGGGAATATGGGGATGAAATATGTGTTATCCTTTCTATTGAGGGATAATGTAACATGCCAGTGCTGAAAGAATTTTTGAAATCTGTCCTGAAATTTCTAATATTCCGTTTCCAACCCCGTTCCTGTGGGAATCTTCCGTTCCTATGGAAACATGTGAATTAAATGTAAGTCTATGTCACTGAGGGATAATGCAACATCCTAGAGTTGAACGAATTTTAGAAATCGGTCAAGTAACTTTGATGTTTCCGTTTCCGTTCCCGTTTATGTTCCCGTGGGATTATAAGGATTGACAGAACCTTCTCCTGACAGTAACAAACACAACAAAAAAAAAAATAGTGAAATCGGTCCAGACGTTCACGCGTGATGGCGTGACATACGGATAAAGGTATTCATTTTTGTATGTAGATGCGTTCCTCAGATTCTACGATCATAATACAACGAACGAAAGGTACACAATTATAACCAAGTTTAGCCTGTACACAATCTGAATTTAGGCCAGATTCAAAAAAATTTAAATATTTTGCTCATATCGAGCAGCGCTGGAGTCATTTTCTTGTAGCAAGTAAAGCGGTTAAATTTTTTTTTCAGTGAATTCATGGAAAGAGACTAGTCAACTTATTTGAAAGTGTTTGGGCAGAGGCAATGCCATAAGGTCCGACCAAACGTTTAAGAGACCTTCCCAATTGAAAAATGTCCGAAAAGAAACAAATATTTGTTAATTGTCGCAATGCGAATGAAACCTTCAGATCGCTCCACAAGAGAAGAGGTCATCCATTCTTCCTATATCTAGTTAAAGTTAAAAATGTAAGTCGAAGCTGGTTCAAACAGTCGAGGCTGTTATTATTTTAGAGTGTCCTTAATAGCCGTCTGGCTTCTTCGTCAAAGCCAACTAGAAATACACTGATTAATTTGATGTCGACACAGTCGCATAGGCTTCAGACATGTTGAAGGGCTATCATCTAACCCCTTCAACATCATTCTTGAAGCATCTATAATGAACTCAATAGAGGTATACTTTTTGAAAAAACCACTTAGCAACTCGAATAAGCTAATGACAGTGGAGCTTTCGTGAGTATTAAAATGAAAGGGGCGATAATGGATCTGGCTATTTTCGAGTTAAATCGAAGTGTGTACGTCATCTAGGAACAACTCATCATAGATTATATTAGATTCGATTTTGTGGTGGGTTGAGCTTATATTGATGACATTTTTGATGATGTGCGGAGGTGTTTCTTCACTTTCGAAGCATTGTCTGCAGATAGGGTCTGCTTTTCAGTATGATTTATTGATTTGGTGTAGACGTTTTTTTAAAAAGCTGTGACCGGGTAATAGTCTAGTCGAGGATTTTCCTTTTGAGTTTCATTTGGAATTACGACGTTTTTTAAGGGTATGCTGGTATAAAAGATTTTGAGCAAATTTGGCCCGAGGAGTTAAGCCAGGTTTTGTTGGATTCTGCCATTAGGAGGTTTCTGGCTGTGTATTTGAATAATTTTCTGCTTACAACACAGACCTTGCCTCAGACAAATGGTTAAGAGCGCACCGTATTTGCCAAGGATGTTTGCATTCTCATTGCCTTCGTAGCATTTGTGTGATTGAATCCAGTGGCGGATAAAAGTGTTTTTCCTTTACAGATCGGAGAGTCTGGATCTTATGACAAGTGAGCTCAATCATTGAATGCAGCTCTGTTGACTGAAAATTGTTTTTCTTTGTTCGATGAACTTATTAATCTCGGTCATTGATTGATGTCAAAACTTCATCCTGCAATATGGACGAAGTATTAAGTCTTACTGGAAAGTTCATTCTGAAAGAGTCGCTTAAATGCATAGACGTCTGGGTGAGAACTTTGCTGTGGATGGACCTCGAAGTATAGTCCAAAATTTTGTTTACATTTTGTACGAAACCCCTACCATAACCATGCTGCACTTTTGAAAAGACGCAAAGGCCCACTGATAATTGTCTGTGTCGATAGAAAAAGATGGGCCCGACTGGGTTCATACCAAAATATTAATGCTGAATAAAAGATTTTAGTATTCGCTCTTAATATATTTGGTGGTACAGGACTGCCAACTACACATTAATTATGAAAATTGAATTAAATCACGCAAAATATTGAAAAGAAATTTAATTAAATTTTCCAAAGGTTTCAAGTTTTGAAATTTAAAAACACCATCTTTTTGCAGTTGCTAATACATACAAACGCTGAAAATTTAATCAAAACCAATTTAAAAAAAAACTGTTTTTACTTTTCATTTTTGTTTTAAAACGAGTTTTTTAGGAATATAGTATGCAAAGCTTAGCAACTCGGATAAGAGAAAAAGAGAGAGAGAGAGAGAGAGAGAGAGAGAGAGAGAGAGAGAGAGAGAGAGAGAGAGAGAGAGAGAGAGAGAGAGAGAGAGAGAGAGAGAGAGAGAGAGAGAGAGAGAGAGAGAGAGAGAGAGAGAGAGAGAGAGAGAGAGAGAGAGAGAGAGAGAAAGAGAGAGAGTATGCAAAGCTTAGGATCTTGACTAAATTTGTTTTAACAAAAAAATTTAGAAACTCTAATATGTATATAGTTTAGAAGTTATTTTAAAAAATCAAGTTTTTTTTTAAAAAGTTTATAATACTTCAAAAATTAAGATTTTTAAAATAACGATATGCAATCTTTCTTAGACAACTAACGAGAAAGTCGCAGTTTTGAAAAAACGGTACTATATGAGGTACCGTTTCTTGTTACATCATATGAAAGATAATTTAAAATTAACTCTTCAAATAAAATTTTACCGAAATCGTTGAGGCCGTTTTCGAGAAAAATAAGTATTATCATATCGTATGGCAGGTACCGTTATTTCAAGACCTAGAAAATTTCTCTGGAGTTTGCTCCACAGACCCGCTAACTGCAAATTTTGAAGAAAATCGGTCCATTGGTTCAGGCTGTAGATCCATATACGGACAGACATACAGACAGAATTGCAGGTCCCACTTTTTTCATATTCTCTATCATCGTAATCAATCAATCCACACAAAACGGAATTAGTTCTCTTTACGAGGAAATACAAAATTCCGGACTTCAGACCCTCAACTATTAAAGGGGTAACTCTCACGCTGTCAAATCAGGCTAAATATCTAGGTCTCATTTTTGACAAAAAAACTGACTTGGAAAGCCAATATTGAGGAAAGAGTAAATAAAGCCAACGTGGCACTCTTCTCCTGTAAAAAAGCCATTGGTGGGAAATGAGGTTTCTCCCCACAAATCACCCATTGGCTGTTTACCTCGGTAATTAGACCGATACTCACATACGGGTGATAGTCTGGTGGACCGCACTAGACAAGATGATCAGCTACAACAACCTGGCCAAAGTTCAAAGAACGGCTAGTCTGTGTATTAGTGGCGCACTGAGGACAACCCCATCGGACGCCCTCAATGTACTACTAGATCTCACACCCCTATAGATATCTTCAATCTCAGTCTTTTCTTCCGCCTACCCGATCATTGTAGTGTGTTCCAAGCGGAAATTCTGGCGATTAAGAAGGTGCTGTCTTGGCTCAAAGAAAACGTCATATCCTCCACGGATATTCGAATCTTCTCGGACAGCCAAGCTGCCCTTAAACTCTTGCCTCTGTCTCTACAAAATCCATCAAGGTCCAAAATTTTCAGATGTCTCTGAGGGAGATGTCAAATCAGTTCAACATTCACCTTTCATGGGTGCCAGGGCATAAAGACATACTAGGCAACTCTATGGCACACGAACTAGCCAAAAAGGGCACGACCACTTCCCTACGCTCAGAATGGAACAACATAGGTGCACCTATCGCTACAAGTAAATTCCTACTTATACAAGACGCTTCGAGGATAACAAACACTAGATGAACTGAGAGTAACAACTGCCTTGCAACCTAAAAAGTTTGGCCGTGTGTAGACTCAAAACGCTCAAGGAGTTTGTTAGCCCTGAACCGCCTGTATCTATAGGTTCTACCATATGTGTTCTTACGGGACACTGTCTAATAGGAAGACACGCCAAAAGACTTGGTGTGTTTTCCAATGATTTCTGCAGGAGCTGCAAGTACGAAGAGGAGGAAGAAACCGTTCAACACCTTCTTTGCTCATGCCCTGCACTACTTCATAGGAGGAAAACTCATCTCGGTGAAATGTTCTTCGATGATACAAGTGACTTAGCTTACATAGACCCTAAAAGAAGTTTCGAAATACATTAAAAGTTCCGCGTGGTTCGACTAGCAGGTGATTAAAAGCTGGTTACACTATGCAGAGGAGTTTTTTTAAAAGTCAAAATGGTGGCCTGTTCCTCTGCTTATGACACTAATATTTTTGTGTCTAATAACCTTCAAGGATGATAGTAGAAATCTTCATTATAGCATTTATTCATTTCACAACTGATTCGGCTCAAAAACAAGACAACATATTCTTCTGCAAATTTTTTCGTGGCCTGTGTGTCCTTTGTCAAAACTCGTGCTAACGAAAAACAAAAAATATTCTATAGTTCCCCAGATCATATGTCCTTATTATTCTTATCCAAACTACAATTATTTTAACAATATCATTTAATTTAACTCTCATGCACTCAAAACGATAAGAAAATCATGATTTCATTTAACAAAGACGTCCAATACATCGTGCTGCTGCTGTCAGAAAAAGCACTTCATACATCAGCAAGCCCTCTGGCTTCCAAAGCTAAGTGGCTTATTTACATTCACACCCGAATCACCTTCAAATTTTTAAACTGTCCACTCAAATTCATTGTTATCAATTTTGACATGTTTGAAATGATTTAGCATGCCAAACACCAATTCAATTTAGTGTTGATAAGCCAATAACAATCATTAATTATGACCAGTCAAACAAGCATACTTTCGCACCGTGCGTCGCATCGACTTACTCCTAATGTCCAACCATCACTCAACCTTGCTCCATCAACAAACTATCAAGCTAAACGTATTCATTTCAAACAATCTACACAAAAGAGGCCCTTTTATCATTAAACACAAATGAGAAGCGCAACACCGCACCGGTGCGGCGCTTTGGTGTGTTCACGCGTTCATATCGAAAATGAGATGACACCAAAGTGTGGCTGTTTCTGTGTCGGCACTCCCGTGTTCAACACGCATTTTTGATTTCTAACAAGACATCTTACTAGTGCGATTACATCAACCTTTCACTTACCGTCAGACACTACCACGGTGAAGCAAAAAAAAGGTGTTTTCGCCTTACTTGGACTTGGACACTGATATTAGTTGGTGTTTGTATGCGTTGAGAATGTAGTCCATGTGCTTCGCAGCCTGTCCTTTATACGTAATATAATATTATTCGAATAGTGTATAACCAGAGGCTAGACTCGAAGCACTATTAAGCTCCAATAATTAAGAAGCGATAATGTCAAACCAAACAAAGTCGGTCAAACCAGCCAATTGGACTGTGTTACAAAAACAAATACACATACTTACTCACACACGCAAATAGCAAAATGCACTTATTTCAATTATGAAACAATGCAATTCTCAGATTACGTTCGTTGGGTAACTTTATAAATATACGTATACTTACCTTCTATAGTTGTGATGGTGGTATTGGCCAGTGGTCACTGACTGTGAATTTTAGGTTTTCTTAATAAAGTTATTTTCATTTTTTGTTGTTACTTGCGCCAGCCACTAAGACTGAGTTTAGTTAGAGTATTTACTCTTTGCTTAAAAAATCTAACTTAACAACAGCCCCAAAAGCGAGCAATAAGTGCAGTGAACAAGCAGGGACACAGCGATGTTATTGTTTGTATTTAGTCAACTAAGCAAATACAAAATTTAGTCAAACGACCAGATTTTTGCGTGAAGAGTTGGAAGTGAAATTTGGTATAAAAACAGTCTTCTTCAGCCTAAGCAAGGCTATAAGCTATTTTCCCTTCATATATTTCTACGTGAACGCGAGCGGGAATGTGATATAAAAAAATCTTTCTACATATTAGGATGCTATACACCCCCTCTTTAATAGAGACGATATTTCATCCCCGTATTCCTACAGGACAGCGGGAATGAAAGCGAGAATTTATAAACTACTGGACCAATTTCAAATATTCTTTCAACTTTATGATGCTGCATTATACCTCATTTACAAATATTATATTTCATCGCCATATTCCAAGAGACTGGAAACAAAATACTTTCAATCTTAGCTTAGCGGGTGTTCCTGACATGTTTTCGAAAAGCAAGACAGATAAAAAGAAACCAAATGTGCAGAAACACAAGAAATTCACTTTTATACATATAAGAAAAATAAATTTTCAATGTTGCTACGAGGGAGCGTTTTTATATTCGCGGAATGGGGGATATAGGGTGGAAATAAGAAAACCAAATTATTTTTCCATTTCAATTTATTCACCTGCAAGACGGATAAATTTTTCAGATCTTTCAATTCGTTTATTTATACCCTCATAAAAAAACGTTTTGTCTTTATCTTCAAAATACGCCGAAACTGCCTCTTTGACTTCATCATCATTGGTAAATTTCTTACCCCGAAGCTCTTTTTTCATTTTCAGGCTCATAATGATGAACCCAAGTTTCGTCTCACTTCGGCTCAATACACCATCCTTGTCTTCATTGCAGAGGTCTAAAAATGCACGTGAACACTCCACGCGCTGTTGTTTTTGCGGCGGGCGGCTCGGCGTGAGCATTCTCGGCACCCATCTTGCGCTGACCTTAGACATGGCAAGGTGATCATGCAAGACTATAAAAATGGTTGTATCGGATACTCCAACCATTTCTGCGAGTTGTTTCTTCTTTAGTCGAGCATCCTCGAGTCTTTTTTTTCGACTTTTTGGATAAGTTCTGGCGTGGTCACATCGATGCTTCTGCGCGGCCTCGGGTCGTCTTCAAGTGATTCCCTTCCTTGTTTGAATAAACTGTGCCACTTGCACACCATGGTCTTTTTCTGGCCAAGAGTCGCCGTAAACCGATGACATCTCCTTCAGTATGGTCTGAACTGATTTTTCTTGTTTGGTAAGGAACTTTATTACGGCACGATATTCGATTTTCTCCACATTTCACTTTTTACTCCCGTTTATGTTGCTTGGTTGACGATTGCTCGAAGACAAATTGTCTAAGAACAATGAAACCTCGTATTTATACTAATTATGAGTAGCTGAACTCGTTACGACTAAAATGAGCATAGTCACCCTCCTCTAACCCCCTCATTCCGTGAATATAAGAACGCTCCCTCGTACCTTTGCTATTCTTTTAGAAGCTGGCATAACCAGTTGAATTTTACAGTTTAAAACTTTCATTACTTTGAATAAGTTTCAATTGGCCGAACTCAACTTGAACTTACCCGACCCAACAGCCTTTCTCTTGGCTTACACTCTTAAAAAAGATTGAGAAGATATGTGCAAAAAAAAAATGGTTGTGCGCTGTTGATAAATATCAAGAATGTGTGACCAGAATTTTACTAAAATTTAACCACACATTTTTTATGATTTTATATGATTTTTGCTTTATTTTCTAAAAACTGCAAAGAACACGTCTTTTATCAAAAATCAAAAGAACCAGTGGCGATAATTTAGTATGATTCGTTTGAGTAGTTCGGAAATTTTATCAACAGAAAAAGACGCAGAAAATCAGCATTTCGAGAAAAACGAGAATAAAATTTTTTATAACTAAAGATCGTCATATTAGGGGGCTGAGGTAGTAAAAGTAGAGTTAGACTACTCGGATCTGTTTAAAATCTTAGTACCTATATTACGTACTTTTTAATATAATACAATTGAAAAATGCATACAATTCTGAAGAGAGTAGACCCTTTCATTTCTTTTAATTTTACCTCGAAACGTTTCTTCATCTAAACCACGGGATCTATACTCGAAGTTCAGTCATTAAATTTGGGAGCAGCTTTGGAAAAAAGTGGAGTAAATGCAAAGTTTCCAGAACCAAAAAGAAGTCTTTACTTTTTCTTTGAACGAAAGCTAATTTTGGTAAGGGGTGGGCCATCTAATGGTTTCTTTTTTAATTATTGGTTATTTTGACACTCACAGCTGCCTTCCTTTCGATCATTTGACAGAAAGTCAACAATACACATCTGAGGAACGGAATAAGTCTTATTTTCAAAGTTAGTACTGTGTGCCCAAGAAAGTGATGTTTTCTTAAACAAGTTTTGGAAGTGAAGCGCCCAGTACGCCTACTTAAACAATTGTGTGTACAAAGTGATGCTAGTGAACAACTCCCAAGGTCCTCGTCGCGACGTATGGCCCTCACAAATCACAATATGGCTGCTGTAGCCAATAGTGTGAGACTCCGTCCACATATTACTACACGGTGAGCGTTACAGATGTTAACCAATTTTATGATGATAGAGAATATAAAAAAATAGATTCAGAAATTTCTTCTGTCTGTCTGTATGTATATGGATCTACAGCCTCAAGCACGTCTATCTTGAAATGATGATACCTAAAGTCTAAAAGTGGTACCTCTCATAGTATAGTTTACCAACTTTCTCGTTAAAACGATTTTGAAGAAATTTTATATTAAGGATTTCGTTAATTTTTTTAGAAAAATTTCATATCAACGTTTGAAAGATTTTCGTTTTTGAATTTTTTTTTTATTTTTGAAAAAAGTGCTTTTTTTATATTTTCAAAATGATATCTTGGATCTTAGTAAAATTTTCTGTCAAAACTTATTTTAGCAAGATCTTAAAGCATGTTTTACTTTTAAGAAACTATGTTAAAAAAAAAAAAATAAACCGTGTCTTGAAAGAAACTACTCTAACGAAACGATATTGATAATACTTTCAGCGTTTATGTGATGTGTAAGCAACTGCCAAAAATGGCGTTTTTATGTTTTAGCTGAAAACTCTCGGAATTTTTAGTTTAATTCTTCCAACATTTTTTTTTGATTTCATTCAATTTTCAGAAATAATGTGTTGTTCTGATAAAAAATAAAGGGTCCGCCTGGTAACTTTTTTTCAAAAACAGGGCGCTAAACATCGAGTGTAGCTTCGGCTGTGTGGCACGTAGCGCCGCGCCGTCCGTCCTGTTGAAACCAAATGTTGCCAATATCCTCCTCTTCAATTTTTGTGAACAAAAATTCGTTCAACATGGCCCGATAACGATCCCTATTGACTGTAACGGCCACTCCTTGCTCATTTTCGAAGAATGCCTCTGGACCAAAATCCGCATCAAACAGTGACTCGTTTTGGGCGTATCGGCTTTTCAATGTATGCGTGCGGGTTTTTTGTGCCCTAATGCGAAATTTTAGATGGCGGACCCTTTACTAAAAACTTTGTACTTAGTCTTAAGATTCTGATAGTGTACTTAGCACACAATCACAAGTTCATGTGAAACAGTCGTGCCTATTTTTTTAAAAAGATTGATGACATTAGACGACTTCTAGTTTAAGTACGATAGCATTTCATGTCACACAATTTTTCGAACTTCAAGTTGCCATATCGTGTTATCAGCTATCTTGGCAGTGTCAATTGGCGGCCTCGGAGATGCAATTCGACCCATTTCTACCATTTTTTGTGAGGACTGTGAAGGACCGATGTTATGTGATGTCAACAATTTTGACACCTATTCAAGGAACTACCTCGTCAAGAGAATAACACTGCCATAAAAAACAAAGCTTCATTTAGGATTCAACATAAATGCGCTAGGCCCGGGGCTCCTCAAGTTGTTGCGCCCCTATTGCTTTCTTCACTTGCTTATTTATAATTTCAATTTTAAGCATTCTGGAATTCAGGTATCCAAAATTATCGATGTGTAAAACGTGAGGTAAGCCTCGAAAAATTAGGAGCATCGTCGATTGGTCGGAGTAGATTTGATTTTTTCCTCAAACCGCAACAAATTTACACCGATGTTTAATGGTTTCTAAGTCAAGCAAAAATGTCACTAATTACTTTAAGATGCTCGAGGCAGTAAAAGACTAAAAAGAACAGTCGCATTCTGTACAATTGTTATGCACAACACCCATACGCATGTACAATTATTCATCAGCCGTCTTATACAGTTGCACAGAGATAGGAGTATATGAAAACCATTAAAATAACTTATACCACACATTTGAAAGAATACTTTTATCAAATAAGTGTGAAAATACTGTTAGTGTCAGCTTAATAAAAATGTCCACTTGGTAGGTGAGAAATGAAAATCAGTTTATCTAACCAACACCCAACATTTTGTCCTCTTTAGAAGAAGTCCACGTACTAGAAGTGTACATCAATTCAGATTCGACTTCGATCTGATGAAAGGTAATGTGTTGAAATCCTACCTTATTCTAAGGTAAAGTAAATTTGTTCTTATATGATTTCTATTTCTTATAGGGATGTTCAGATTATACAATTAGTTGGACAGGACGACCAATGTTGGTTTAAATGACCAATGTTGGGAAATGTGAAGCCTCAGGCGACCGCTTGTTGGATGGTTTTCAGATATTTCTTGATGGAGCGGAGGAATATATGAAATAATGTTGGATGACAAGTCTGATAAGTCCGAACGCAAACTACATCCGACCACCCAACATCCATCAAGCAAAGTCTGTCCAACTAAATGTACAGTGCGAACTCCATTTCGCATATTTCACCTTACATTTATAAGCCACTTTTTCTGATATTCATTCTCGTAATAAATATGAAATTGCAAACAACAAAAGGCTTAAAAAAAATACCAAACATTAAAATATCAGCTTATAACGTCTCTGGACAGGAACGAAATTGCAAATACACACAATAAGACTTGCTCGCCGAGACTGTTGCTGGACGTTTAGTTTCTACAAGGTTAACCCCTTTCCTTTTCTTCGTTTTCCCTTTCGTTTTATACTCCTCTTTGCTCCTCCCTTCTGTTGCTTTATTTTATTTTTAGCCCTCTTGCAGCTACTCAGCGCACTAACCCAAAGTTCAAATCGAGGATACCACCCAACTTTTAAAAATAAACGAATAAAAAGGTTACGTATACGCCTGAGTTAATTCAAAGCACGCATGGTCTAATGTTTTTGTTTTTGTATCTCTTGCTTTTTATTGTCGGCCTTTCTCGATTGCCCCCGACTGTGATTGAAAACTTGCATAAGGCGCAACACTGTTTATCTTAAGCATTTTTGTCGCGCGCGGTTTTAATTGTTGTCAAAACCATCAACAAAATCAGATCGGATAGGTCGCCACGTATAGTCATAGTTCTGGGTAGGAGGTTCGAGGAAACATGCAACTGGCTATCGACAATATTGGCGGCACGTTTTCTTCTCCAGTCGCATTCAGAACATTCACACGAGTTTTCGCAAACTAAGGTTGACAGGTTGCTACGGTTGCCACTGTTCGGTGCGGTTAATCTACAAGGGAATTTGACCTTTCAAATCGGAAATACTCAACCAGATTATGTAGAGCAGCTACATTGATTAGCAACACGCATATTGTGCGATGAAGTTCAACCGCAGACAAGGCCCACAGTTCCCTAGCCGGATTAGTGTGCGGGCACCAGGATTTTGTCAAGCATCGGATCGAACCTCCAACCGGTTTTCACTTCCTTCTCTGGTGGTTATGTTATCGCAAATCGTGTTGGCAGGGTGTGAATGGATGGTGATCTATGACAATTCCCATAGTCCATCATCCGTATCTAATTAAGTCAATCGAATGGTGGATTAAGCGGGGCCTAGAGCACTTTGTTAAGATTTCATTCGAAGTCGTTTAATACAAAATGATTAATTTACCATTGAAGTATCTGTCGCAAGTGTCTATTGTTATCGGGGCAGACTTTTCGGTGTCTCTGGGTGACAGACAATTGGGTGGCAGCTTGAAGGTTTTCTTACCATTCAGATACAATTTCACAAAAATCTAGATTTACGATCCGCATAAAAGAGTGCTGGTAATAATTAATAACTTCAGACGGGTTTTGTTTTAGTTAAAATCACATTAAACAGGTTATAGCAGGTATGTATTTTTTCTTCTACACATATATTTTTTTTTTGCCGATGGAACGCCCCATCTGACGAAATCTTACTCTGGTGGTTTTTGCTTCCTTCGACGCTTTAATGTATCTACTTGTGCGATTTGAACTTTTTTCGCTTGCTTGGCAAAACAAGATTTAGGAAAACAATCAATTTGGACTGCTGTTGGTTCATTCATAGGAAATTTACATAGATAAGTGCGGTGGATTGTGGTACTGTTGATAATTATGTTGTATTTAATGAAAGTCCAGCTACAATCGAGGTTAGTGTTTTGTTTAGGTATTTTTTTTTTCTATTTTAAAACAAAAACCGCTTTCTGGTAATCAATCTGTATTAATTGAGCGATGGAATACAATGTTTTTGAATAAATTATAAATCAGAATTTATTAGATTGTTTATTTATTTTCTATATTTTGATTTAATATGAATGCCGTTTGCAATAATGAAAGACAAAGACAATGTGCTTGTTTTTGGAGCAACCACGATTAAAGTCGCGTGATTTTGTAGCTCTTGAACTTGTGACTGAGTTTTGTTGCATAACGGTCTGCGGTATGTCACTGGTATATATTTTCACTCCAAGAAGATTGCTCACGTGTCGTTAACTGTCGAGAAAATTTTCTGCGAAACTCAAAGTGCCGCTGCCGTCTTGAGTTGATTTATGTCTACACGATTTGATAATAGGATGTTGTTATGGCAAACAATTAAACGATTTGAGGCTTTATTAAGCTGAAGAATCCAAACCAATTTACAGGTCCAAGGTTGCAATTACAAGCTTCTTTTTTTTTGTGGTGGAGTCGATGGAAATAATGTGGCTGTAATATGACTTTTAAACTTAAAGGTGTTAAATCAAATGGTACTTCTAAAGTTTAATTGTCTTTTTATGTTCGATTCCTATGGGAGTACCTCTCCTTAGTACGGAGATTCTTTAGCTGCATGTTGGTAGGTTCATGTAAGAAAGACTCCGAAAGTACATAGGCATCTGAGGGTGGCACAACAAAGCGGAGAGTAAACCTCTATGCCTCACAACCATACCTGCCAACTCCTCGTGAAAGACCACACCCGTGGAATAATATTTTTTTGTTTTCAGTTGGGATTTGAATCTCGAGCCTTCCACGTAACAGGCAGACGTACTAACTTTTACTCCACGAGCACCACCATCTCAGGGTGTGTGTTTGTCTATATGTTTTCATATCACACAAAATCCGTTTGAAGGACATGATCAAACCTTTCTTTTTTAGTAGTTTGTAGTTTTGAATAACACATTTACCAAAAGTTATCACTTTTAATTACTTGAGGTTGCGTAAGGAAAAAATATGAAGGGTATAGAAGCCAAGGTGACTATCTCCATGTTTTCGAGGACTACAATTTATAATGCCATCTAGTTGTTGTGTTTCAAAGCTACCGCTCTGTCTAATTATCACTTTCAAATACGTCAATATCCAATGGAAACTTGTATTTAAAAACTAGTGACGAAAACAAACTTGTGTATGTCCACTGGAGTTTGTCAGTTTTGTTTTGACATGTTTTTCTTTAAAATCAGTAAAACAGGAGTTTGACAAGATTGTTTGTTTCCTAATATGCTCTACTTTCTTCAACTCTGCTTTTTAGGCTTTACGAATATTGTGAAGCAGTTAAGTGGGAGAGCTGTAATCCCATCCAGATCACGATGCTCGTAACGGCCGAAAACGAATAACAAGAAGAAGACGAACATCGTCATCTCTAAAGGATCACCGCTCTCCTACTTAACGTTTCACATAAATGATTCGCTCTAAGTGTACGCCGCTCTATTTTGTTCAACATCAAATTAAAATCAATCAAAATATATCGTACTGTAGAATTTGGGCTGGTAGATATAACAAAATGTATCTGAGCTGTTTTATGTTTGTTATTTTGCATTTTATTCCTCTTATACTTTTGACAATATGTCTGTCTACAATCGAAAAATACTCGATAACATTTAACCAAACTCAATATAGTTTGATGAATTGAATCTTACAATTCCACGCAACAACGCGGCTGGCACCACAGTAGATTATGTGTAAATGGTCACAAATATCAGTGGTCCCAGTTGGCTTTCTTAAGGTACCCCAGACTTCATGTCTGTCTATTGCCAACTAAGCACGAGTCACGTACATTGAGTACGAGATGATAAGCAACTGTCAATTTTTGGTTGTCTAACAAGGAGCTAGTGATTAAGTTGTACAAAAGCTTTGGAGAAATTGGTGCATACCAATCCGTTTAAAGCGTATTCTATATCTATACATATAATAAAAACGTAACAGTTTGTTTGTTTGTGCACGCTAATCTCTGAAACGGCTTATCCTATCTAGATGGGGTTGGGGTCAGTAATATATTGTGGTAAGCTTCACTTAACATTTAGTTTTTATTTCATGTCAATCGGTGGATAAATAAAAAATTTATGCCAATTCTTGCGGACGAAGTCGCTGGCACACCTAGTCTTACCTAAATATATTTGCAAAACGACATAAGATTCTTAAAAATTCGCAATGGTAAACGAGTATGTGTAGTTTTTGGTAGAAGGGATTCTACTCTATTATGGACTCCACCATCATCAGATTTTTGTAATACCTCTATATACGTACTGCTTCGTCGTAGAGACTTGAAACGTCATATAGTAAATCTTTTGAGCCATTAAAGCCTATGTGTGAGCTAAACCAACAAAATAACACGCGAACCAAGGAATGGCAGTAGTATATTTATATTAACGACAAGACGCCATGATGAAGTTAAGTTATTCGGCTTTATTTTGCAGTTGCCATTTCATTTTCAGCAAATAGTTTGTAATACTGACAACAGATATTTGATGCTATGAAGTCAATCCATTATCACATTTGTGAATTCTTTGACACAATCTGCAAACAAATCACGATTTCTTCACTTCGATTTAAAATTCTTTGATCTAAATTCATATACATAGGACGGAAATTCAGCAGCTTTTTCAATACTATTGATAGGTGACAGATTCCCTAGCATGTTATATTTTGGGTAGGTTCTTTATGGAGTCTTTTCAATATTGTTTTTACTGTGCAAATATTTTGAATACCTATTTTGAATCCAAACGCTCAGTAAGGTAAGTAACAAGCCATGCGTATCAATGTTTTCGTACGAGGAACATAATTGAATAGAGATTTGAAAGCTTTACCATATGGTAAAAGAATCATTCCAGGTGGCAAGCCTCAAACTCAGGCCGGTAAACCCCAGCTGGGAAATAGTGATAGAAACGCAGTCGCTGTTGAGGACCTGCGGTCTGTAACACAAAACTAAAAGCACTTGTATTACAAGTTAATAATGATAGTTGTAAAAAGTGTCTATAAAACAGAACTACCAAACTTGCTTGCTCGTATGCAAGCGTAATGGACATAATCCTACAAGTGGCTGTTGACTTGTAGGCTTGCAGCTTTGTGTTACAGGCCGATGGAAAGACCACTTCTACTCTAATTCAACTCTTCATTCAACTTGGACGATGGCGAAGAATGCCAACTCCCTGATTTAGAAGAATTAAAGCTGGCCATATGCAAACTTACATCCCTGTAGAGCTCGTACGAGAATTCAGGAGAACTTTGTAGAACTCAAGCTGCTCCGTCAACGTAGGTAACGAACTCAACGAGACATTCGATGTCGAAAATTTAGATGCATTTCCAAAGTCTCAAACATTTATTCGCTGACCCTTATGATATTGACGTAATAGGAAGAAGCAAGCGTAATGCTAAGGGCGGCCGTGGTGCAGTGGTAGAGTGTTTAGTAGATAGGCCGGACGCGTGGGTTCGAATCCCGCTCTGGGCATCTACTTTTCTTTCAGCCTCCCAGTTTCATATGGACGCCGCCCTAGAGGTTATATATGTGAAATTACTAACAACTTATTTCCAACTACTGCAAAACAAAGGTAAGGCTGCTACTCTGGTAGTACAATGGACTGGATATTATAGGTCTGAGTTCTCCAGATTAGCATAAGCCTCCTCTTTTTTTTTATAAAAAAAAAAAAAAAGCGTAATGTTATACTTGCTTTTCAAGAATTGATATTGAGAAGACCATTGTAGTTTCCAGCTCTCCTCTTATATTAACCTGTAATTCATTACTTGCTTAATAAATGTATAGTAATAATAATAATCAAGAATTGAAAGAGAAGCAGTAAAAATGTGCTTAATGAACAAAACGCCACATAACACAAACGTCAAAGGAGACAGAAAATCAAAGGAAGAACTATTCTCACCAATCGCTTCTATTTCGGATAAACCGAGAAATGAAGTTCTCTGTAGAAAAATTCAAAGTTATAAAGTTAAGATCATCGGATTCCTGCTATTAAGAAAAATACTCCGAATGATATTTGGTACCGTATATGAAGACCGTATGTGGAGAAGATGATTCAATAACAAACTGTATGAGCTGTACCCTAACAAGGGCATAGCTGGAACAGCACGCATCGTGAGACTACAAAGGCTGAGACATTTAGAGCGGATAGATATCAACGCTCCAGCTCGACGAGTTTTTTTTTACAGCATATTGCAGGAAAATCAAGGAAGGGCAAGACCTCGACTTAAATAGCGCAATCAGGTGGAGGAAGACCTCAACCGACTTGGAATGGGAAACTGGAGAGAGCTCGCCCAAAATTGAAAATGTTGGCGAAAGATCTTGTTTAAGGCCGAGTTTCTAACACTTAGACCTAAGAAAGTTAGTAAAGTGTCTGACGATGAGATTTTGGTGTTCGCTACAAACAGTGAACTGAAATATTTTGTTCAATAATAAGCCTATACGACCGGCGCGGCGGGCGCGGCGCAAGAAAAGAATAAGAAACGGAAATTTTGTGACTCTTCGACTTGAACCTTAATTTGAGTTTTCGAGCTATAACAACAGTAAACATGGACTCTAAGTGGCTCCAGTGGCGTAGATAGGGGGGGGGGGATCAGGGGGATATATCCCCGCCCCCCCATTGGGATTGATAATTGTTCAACATAACCAGTCATGACTTAAAAAAGTTAATAAAAAAACACACTGTGAAATTTAGTACCTACTTCCTACGTGAATTAAGTGTTATTAGTACTCACAGAATTGTATATTCTATACCCATATTCTATGGGGAAAATACAAAGTCAACATCATCTGATAGAAATTATTATTTCGGTAAATCACCTAATCTTTTGTATTCCTTTTCTTATACCTATCGATTTACCACGACTGGTAGGTATGAATAAAATCTTTTCTCTTAAAATCTCTAATACAGCAGTTCACCAAACATTACTGTATTAACAATCCAGTTGATGCTCATGCAAAGCTTATAGTGGAAAATCTTCGAAATTGTGATCTGGACATTTCTTTTTTGATCGACCATGGGTACGACGGAGCAAGCATTATGTCTTGTTGATACAATGGTGGTCAGGCAATAATTCGCCAACAATTTGCTTCGCATGCTCTGTACGTCCTTGCTCCTTGTTAATCCTTGCTTTATCTGTTTCCAGCAAAATACCAGCCATTAGAGATTGCCTAACCACAATTGAAGCAGTTGACAATTATTTCAATACACCGAAAAGAAAAGATATGTTGCAAAAAACAATAGGCGAAAGCCAAGAGTCTCCACAAAAAAAGACATTATAAAGGCTGAATCTGCCGCGATGGATCTCAAAATATCAAGCAGTTGAAGATTTTGAGGAGCCATTTCCGTTTGTGTTCGCGACTTTTGACCAAATAAGAACATTGGAAAGTGACGGAAGGAACTTAAAAAACGCTATGGATTTCGATTTGATTAGCTTAAAGGTTATAAGTATGGTTTACCATACTTATAACCACTCTACCACAGCGCCAACAGAAGCTGGAGAGAAGGCGAGCGGCAAAGGCTCAGTGCAAAGAGGACACCAGGGTGGCCGAAGGCACTGAATTAAGTTGCAAACCTTTGGTGACGGCGGCGAAAAGGGACAGGTCGGAAGAGGTCTCACCCACCAATTCAGGACGGTCTCCTGTAACCGAAGTCACCCCAACTTCTGCAAACGCGAACAGGGTCAAAAGGAAGAAGGTTTCCGGAAGCTCTGCAAATTGTCCTGTTGGTCTAACTGGAAAGTCGGTGAATGAAACTGAAGGAGCAGGTCGCAAGGCTTGCGAATTCGGTCCACGGACACTGGCTGGAAGGGACGAAGCCAGCATGGTTAAAACTCCTGGAGGTCCAACCGAAACGTTGGTGAATGAAACCGTGACTGCTAGTCAGTCTGGTCCACGGACACTGACCGGACGGGATAAAGCCTCGAAAGGAAAAAAATCCGTCGCACAGCGAAATAAAAGACGGCTGCCCTATAAAAGAGCGGCTGTCCCGCTTTTCAAAGTGCGTATCTGTAAGGCTGGCAATGACAACAGCATGACCATCACAGAGCGCAAGCACTGTGAAGATCATCTGTGGGAGCTGGCTATGGCAGAGAGTACGCAGATCCAGTCTGAGGGATGTTGTTTGGAGGACGGAACCTTTTTGGTCGAGTGTTCTAATCAGCAGACCGCTGACTGGCTACGTGCCTCTGTGCCTAAAATTCCACCCCTCCTAAATTCCTCTTTTGAAATTTACAGGGTGCCAGTTTTGACGAAAGCCGTCTGTTTTATCCCGGGGCAACTCAGGAAAACTGAAGATGTGCTTCAACGCCTCGTTACCCAGAATGATGGTATCGACACTACGAAGTGGAAAGTCCATTACCACAAGAAGGCTACGAATCGGGATGGTGAAGACGGTTCTTACCTTGTTGTGGGAGTAGATCAAGCTTCTGTGGCTATCATCAAGGCTAGGTACGACTCCCGTCTGCATTTTCATCTTGGAAGGATTTATTTCCAACTTAATTCCAATCGGTGAAAATGATGGATGGATTACTAGTATTTATCAATGATAATAACTCAGATAAACCTTCAACATTCTAAGGCTGCTACTGCACTCCTATGTAGCAGGCTTTCCGTGTTGAATACAAAAACTCACCTCGTAGCAATCCAAGAGCCATGGGCCTGGAAGGGCCGAGTTCTTGGTCTTGGAGGGCTACGAGGGTTTAATATTCTCTATGACGAACGGTCTGACTTACCCCGGACCTGTCTCATCATACCGAGCTCTTTTGCAGCAACTAAACTTGATCACTTCTGTGGTCAGGACCTGGTTGCGGCTACTATAAACTACGAAACGAACGGTGAGTGGAAAACTTTCGTCGTTGCGTCAGTTTACTTTCCCTGGAACTCCATTCTACCCCCTCCCTCAAGACAGGTTGTGGATTTGGTGGAGTTTTGTGAAAACCGGAAGTTGGGGCTTATCATGTGCTGTGATGCTAACGCTCAAAACTTAGTTTGGGGTAGCGTCAAATGCAACATGAGAGGCAACCATCTTCTTAATTACATTCTGTCTTCTGACTTGAACATTAACAATGTTGGTAATACGCCAACCTCTGTTACGGCTATACGACAGGACGTAATTGACTTGACACTATCTAATAGATATGCCAAGGAGATTACCAACTGGAAAGTGTTGCTGGACGTGTCACTCTCAGACCACAGATACATTCAATTCCATGTAGCAAATGTGATTCCCACTCATTTAGTTACAAGAAATCCCAGAAAAACTAACTGGACACTTTTCAACGATGAGCTCGGTAACTTCGTCAAACCTCTACCTAAGCTCTCAACAACACAAAAAGTGGAAGATGCAGTTCTAGAAGTGAATTGTGCCCTTACAAGTAGCTTCGAGCTGGCATGTCCAGCTAGACAATTACCTAGTAGATCTATGGTTCCGTGGTGGAACAATGAACTACAGAAACTTCGCAGGGAAACCAGAAGTATTCTGAATAGGTCCCTCAAGACCAAATCAGATGTCGACTGGAACCTGTATCGCTCTAAACAGAAGGACTTTAAAAGGTTAATTCGAAGATCAAAGAATGCCTCTTACAAAGAATTCTGTGAAAGTATAGAAACACTCAGTGAAACTAGTCGACTTACTAAAGCCCTTAAAAGGAGCAAGGTAAACAAACTAGAAACGCTCAGGAAATCAGACGGTTCCTATACCGAGTCCAAAGCAGAGACACTCAGTCTTATGCTGGAAACTCATTTTCCAGGAAACCAGATATCAATCGGACCACAGCAATCTATTTCCCTTAGATCAGGTGAATCCGATAAATCCACTCGGCTTAGCTGGTACACGTCATCGTTAGTTGTTACCGACGAAGCCATCAAATATGCCGTGGCATCTTTTGACGGTTTCAAGTCACCTGGCACTGACGGTGTTTACCCAGCTATGTTGCAGGAAAGTATAAACCTTTTGCTTCCTACCTTGAAAAATATCTTCACTGGTAGTTTAGCCCTAGCGTATATACCAACTTCATGGCAGAGTGTTAGAGTCGCCTTCATACCAAAAATTGGTAAACAAGACTACTCACTCGCCAAGAGCTTTAGACCCATCAGTCTTACCTCCTTTCTGCTTAAGACGCTAGAAAGAATGGTTGAGATTTACATTCGTAAAACCTCACTCCAATTACACCCTCTGTCTCAGATGCAACATGCTTACCAAAGAGGAAAATCTTGCGAGACCGCACTTCAAAATCTTGTTAGCAGGATTGAATGCGCGCTTGACAGGAAAGAATTTGCGGTAGGCATTTTCATCGACATTCAAGGTGCTTTTGACAATGCTAGCTTCGATGGTATGTGTAATGCTGCCAGAGAACACGGTGTGAACGAGTCATTAGTGTTGTGGATTAAAGCAATGCTAATGAAGAGAACCGTTATCGCTGAGGCGGACTGTGGACAATATGTTGCAACGGGAGTAAATAAGGGCTGCCCACAAGGTGGCGTTTTATCTCCTCTTCTGTGGTGCATGTTGATCGACTCTCTACTTGTAATGCTCAATGGTTCTAACGTTCATGCCCAAGCATATGCAGACGACGTCGCCGTGCTCTCGGTTGGCTCCAGCCTCCAAGCTGTCTGCTCCCGAGCACAGGCTGCGCTTTGTATGATTGACACCTGGTGTGTTAGAAACGGTCTCTCCGTCAATCCTCTTAAAACCGAGGTTGTCCTCTTCACGAGACGTAGAAAATTGACTGGTCTGACCCATCTTACGCTTAAAGGCGTCAACATCCCCTTTTCAAATGAAGTCAAACATCTTGGAGTAATCCTGGATAACAAACTTCTTTGGTCGAAACATGTCGAGTCTAAAACTACTAAAGCACTGTCAGTTTTCTGGCAATGTAAAGGAGCTTTTGGCAAGACATGGGGTCTTTCACCGAAAAGGGTCCTTTGGATCTATACGGCTATGATAAGACCAATCATCTCCTATGCGTCAGTTGTTTGGTGGAATAAGCTCTCGCGTAAATACGTTATTGCCTCGTTTGCCAAACTTCAAAGAACAATTTGTCTGGGTGTTACGGGGGCCTTCCCGAGCACACCGGGTGCTGCTCTCGACGCACTGTTGAACCTTCCTCCCCTTGATACCTTCATCATGGGGTGTACTCTCAAGACCATTTCTCGTTTAAAACGATGTGGTCTCTGGCACAATTCGCACTGGAGCTTTGAGGAACTCGCAAGCAGCATATCTTTTGACCCACGTCTAATGGATATGCCGTCTGACACGATGATCCCAAGGCTCAAACTGCGTCAAAATTACTCAGTCAGCTTTCCTTCGGTTCAGGACTGGTTCGCTCCAGAATCTGAGCCTGGAAAGAACTGTTATCGTATCTTCACAGATGGCTCCAAAACCGACGAGGGTTCTGGTGCTGGTGCCTTTGTTGAGAACGACGACATACGACTGCACTCATCTTTAGGATCATACGCATCCGTTTTCCAAGCGGAGGCTTATGCTATCCTAATGGCCTTGAGCCACGTAACGAACAATGGATGGACGGGGAGAAGTATCTTTGTTTGCAGCGACAGCCAAGCTGTGCTTAAGGCCCTTCTCAACCCTCTAACCACTTCGAAAGTGATCCAGGAATGCAAGAGCTCTCTGAATGCGATCGGAAGATTAAATTCCTTGAGTCTCATTTGGGTTCCAGGCCATCACGGCATAACTGGAAATGAGATCGCCGATGAACTTGCTAGGCAAGGATCTCAGACAGCTTTCTCAGGACCTGAACCGTCGCTAGGTCTGCCAGCGTCCTCAGTGAGGGCTTCAATCAACGATTGGATCTGTGAAGAGCACAACCGTAGATGGCATGCCTCCATTGGATGCAGACAAACCAAGCGTATGCTCCCCAACGTTAGTAAGAAGATTGCAACATTTTTGCTAGCTCGTAGCAGAAAAGACTGTAGGAAGCTTATTGGCGTTGCCAGCGGGCACTTCTCTTTTGCCAAGCATTTAAACATGTTAGGCTTAAGCGATACCACACTCTGCGAATCTTGTAGAGAGGATGAGGACACCGCAGAGCACTTCCTCTGTGAATGTCCTGCTTTTTCTCGCATGAGGTTGCAGATACTCGGCGCAGACATGGTAAGAGCTGGTAACTTAGGCTCCTTGCCATGGCAGCGTCTTTTGGCTTTTCTCCGAACATCTGGAAAGCTATAACAAATAGAAGGTTGCTATCTGGTAGTACAATGGACCGGTATTTAGGTCTGAGTGCTCCAGCTGGTATTTTAAAAAAACCTCCAACAAAAAAAAAAAAAAAAATGGTTTACCAACTCTCGTTGTCATTAAGTCGTGAGTTTCGAAGAGTGAATTTCGAGTTGGTCCGAGCTATGGATCTCGCCAAAGACTTAAGGGATCTACTTAAAATTAAACGGGCAGAAGATGACTCATTTTCGAAAGTGTTTGAAGATGCAAAAAAAAAATTCGTAATAATGAAGTCCTCGATATTGACGTTAAACGTAAACCAACAAAAGAATCGTTCGAACCGTTCGGTTCAAAGTACAGAAGAATATTTTCTTGTTACTGTTTTCAATCCTTTTCTCGATTTTTATGTTACGGACCTTGGAGAAAAATTTATAAACCATAAAAACATACTAGAAGGGTTTTCGGTTCTTTTCAAGGATTCTTCGTCAGAAATAGACAAAGCAGCTAAAAAGTTTAATGAAACTGTTGAGTTTTACCAAACATATTTGGGTGCCGAACCATCTTCTGTTCTTGAAGAAAAAAAACTTGGTAGAGGTATTTGATCCGAACGAGTAATACTTCCTCTAAGAATTCATTGAAAGCGCTCGATAGCTGCCCCGAAGAAAAATAAATTAACATAAATTTTTTATTCAGGATATTAGCTGCACTGCCCGTTTCAACGTCAACTCCCGAAAGAGAGAGTATTCAAAGAGAGTTAAAACAACACAAAGAAGCACCATCAACGAAGTGAGATTCTTAAAAATATGTCTTTTTAATAACCGTTTGATAAACTTTGGAGGTTTACTTATATTTGCAAGATCGTCTGAACGGTTTTGCTGCTCTAGCGATTTATCGCGAAATACTTATAGCAGCAGACGAGGTTATAAGTGTTTTATCTAAAAAGGACAGAAATAAAAAGGATTTTATTCTACGACTTATTTTTTAAATTAATATTATTTCACCTATCACATCAATACTTATTCTGGTTCATATTCAAATTAATGAATATAATATAATATCTTTAAGAAATATTATTTTTTTTGGCATACATAATGAATTCAATGAAGTCTTATTATTTGTTTTTTTTTTTTTAATTATTAAAACTTTAAAAAAATTAGCGAACTAGGTCTATCCTAGCGAGAAGCTATCTACGCCACTGAGTGGCTGTGAAGCTTTTATTTTGCTTTGGTAGTGTTTTGAAGCCTCTTGAGGAATGTGATGCCACGAACAAGCTCCTATTGCTTTCAAAAAGGTGTTATTCAAAATGTTGTAGAAAGTAGATATTAGTTGCTTTGTTGGCATCCATATTATGAAAAACACATTTCCATTGAAACTAAGAAGCTTTCACATAGAGTTTTTCAAAATCAGCTTTCTTGGAGTGTTCATTGTGTTCATAATTCATAACCATAAGCTTATTAGCTTACACAAGAAGAGCTAGACATTTCCAATAAAATATCAAAGTTAGCTATCGTGAAAACGCGAATATCTTTTCGTTAGTAAATTATATCTTCTCTATTTCCGTGAAGTAAAAACCGAATTGCAATAGTCGATATCTTAGCACAGCACACCTATCGATTTCGATATAGAAAAAAAGCCTTCAGCTTTTCGTGATGAGAGCCAAAATATTCGCAGGTAACTGGGATTTCGCCCCTTCACCTTTTACACACACTTTTGAACTTTAACATACATCAAGCACCAGTCTCTTTGAAAAAATCTTCTGTCGCAGATGTACACATTTTTCCTGTTCTATGCTGGACATCCAAGTAGCGTATTATGTGGGTTTTTAAAAGAAAATTTTTATCTCTATAAAAAACTATCCACAAATTTCATTCAAACTTCTTTCTTGTCTCCTTCAAGCTTCAAGCACAATGAACCATCAAATTTTTCTGCCGAAAAGATGCCTCTCAAACGCGCTTTGTGTGATGTCACTATCTCGAAACAAATAAGTGAATTGGCAACAATTTGAGCATTGGTAAAATTTTTCTTTTGAATTTTGTAGAAACAATAGATTTTGTAGTAAGGCCACATCTGATTGATAGTCCATTCACTCGAAACCACAGCTAGTATTGACCTTTTGGATCTCTATGGCATGCAACTCATCCGACTTACAAATTGTGAATGCAATCGGCAAGGTAATTTCTCAGAAGAGATATCCACAATAACATGCCATGACACACGATAACCGTTACGACTTACCTACTAAAATGACTGTTATGCATCGCTGCAACAAAGGAGCTAAATTCGCTGGATAAAAGTGAAATAGTGAAATGATCAGCGATAAACTTTCAACTTTACGAGTGAGCACGCAGACGACGATGTTGATGTTGATGATGTTGGCTCAACTCCAACATCCCATTTATAGTTTTCTTCTGGACTATGTTGAGGGTCTCATTATGGGTGTGTGTGCATCCTGTTTAAATTATAGCTCACTTCGCTTTATAACAAATGTCAATGCCCCTCCATTTTACATCGAAGCCAGAAAAAGAAGTCCCTAAAAGTATGGACATATGTGACTCCGCTTCCCACCTTCAAATGCAACATCATCATTTCGATCTTTTTTTTTTGTTTGTTTTTGTTTTAGCTTATCTGCCAAAGATGTTCAGATTTGACAGAGATCAACAGATGCTCTGGCATGACGTTGGCAGACGGTAAGACCGGTGAGCGAGTACGACCACGAGTCATTCATGCTATTTATGCCCATTCTCCTTGCACTGGTTGACCTTTTTGTCGGTGGTGTCTACTGGTAGTACTGGTCTGCTCTGGGCCAGTGGACTACTGGTCTCCTTTCCAGCTTAGTTTTGGTTGTTTGGTATGAAGCGCAGCGCTCTTTAGGATGCAGTCAAACTTGTTGGTTGCATAATATCAGCGATTAGTAAATTAGCACTTTTGGTAGTATGTGCGCATTTGAAGTGGGCAGTGTGCAGTGCAATGCTGCAGGTTAAGAGGAACTGGTAGGGATGCAAATACGAGTATTATAATAATCATAGAGAAATTGAAAAAAGATTGGAAGATAATATGAATGGGGATTGCTATTCAATATTTTGTTAAAGTTCAACCACGGTTCAATATGGTCGTTAAAAAAGATTGATATTTTGAAAGAAAGATAACTTGAATAGTAGTTTCATGGCTTGAGTTGAGGTTGGGACATCAAGCTCAATACATGATGCATGTTTTCAACTTGACCATAAGTGGGAGCCATTAGAATTGCTTTCCTGGGTTTTCTTGTTTCCAATGAATGAAAGTAGAGGCATAACACTTCCCTGTTTTGAACTCAAAGTGTTTATTGTCTTACATACTTATAAACAGTTTTTCCAATGTCGAATTTTTATTGCCTGAGCTTAATGAACAGATCAACGAGCCTCAATCTCACCATAGTTTTTCATGGTTAAACCCGTGTTTTTCCGTTTAACGAGTTTTCCTTTCGAGGCGTATATTTGATCCAATCTATAAAAACGAATACTGAAGGGTTCAACAGATATCACGCCCTCGAAAAGTAGATTTTTGGTTGTTCATGAATACTTCTTCCAGAAACTGACGAATTTTTTTCTACCATGCCTTGTTCAATTGACAACATAGAAGTTTATGAAATCAAAAAGCGTACCTAAGAAAAGCTTCAATAGTTATCAAATTCATGTTCTAGTTGTAACTGCAGCAAATTCAAGAAATTTAGTTTAAAGCAAAATAAAAAAAAAAAAACTAAGCAGCTCCCAAACATGCGACAGCCACGTACAAAACACTCGTCACCAATCAATCAATTTATATTTTCCTAAATACCTCAAGGCCAACTGCAGCGTAAAGAATCAAAGACAAAAGATACAATGAAATGTGCAGAAAAGAAGCCATTAAAATATACCAATTAATGCAAAAATGTCATTGGTGAATTTTTTGGGCGGATATTGAGTCTAAAAATGGCGCTGCTACGCTCCGAAAAGTCGCATTGAAAACTCTGACTTATCAGGAACCATACATACCATAGATGAAATCTTAGAAACTATAGAAATTATATACCTTATTGACAACTTAAAGGCTTTTTTGCCAACCACCTCAGAGAACAGATTTACAATTACATAACCCAAAAAATCTCCCGAGTTCTAAGGACATCACTGCATCGATTCTGGTGTACAGTTTTAAATGATGCTTGAACCATCAATCGAAGAAATTCTGCCCGTCTCTCTGTCTACTTTTCATTCTTCTATAGATACTGGAAAGACTTTTAAAAAACAAATAAATAAATAAGTAAATGGATAAAGTTGCACATCAGAGCTCAGGCAATCTCGGTGCCTAGTGTGCATTTGCCTCAGCCATACCTTGCGAGGGAACAATCAATTTTTTGCCGATCTTGAAAAGCTTAATGAGGAAGTACTTTTCATTGCAGTCTGATTACTCTAAGGGGACTTGCCAGTTCCTTTCGTAAATTGAAAGATTTGGAAAAACAAATCGAAAACCTCAAACAACTACGTATGCCCGCCAAGCTTGCTAACCATTACGAAACAGGCATACTAGACACATTTGTAGAGAGATTTGTTTCTTCTTCGATGAATTATGGTGCTGTCTCCTAAACCCAACAAGCATACATACATACATACAATTTGAATCACTTATGATTCTACTTCATAATATGCTCCGAAAAGTGTTGTTCAAGTGTAAACACCCCCACACTTGCTGGAGGAAACGATATTCTATTACGTTAGTTGAAATGAGTAAACTATTACTGTCTTGTTTCATTTCCAGGTCCAAATGAAGAGGCAGCCATTTTTCTTCTTGGCATTTATTGAATGAACGTTATAATAAAATAAATTAAAAGTAAAAAGAAAAAGATTGGTTCGTTTTATAATAATCAAGTGCGGACAAGAAAACCTAAAGATTTCTTTAACTTTAACTTGCGAAGGAGTTGTGTCAGTTTCATTCTCGCTGAAATCACCTAAAAATGTATCAGCAAATATGCCAGATTTTCCAGCGTCTTTCAAACTGAAGAATTTGTAGCCACGAAATATCTCGAAAAAATCAATGAAAACATCGATATCGTCATAGACAGTTAGCTAAATAGGTTGACGGTTGACCCTATTACCGTCAAATTTGGATATACAGGGTGTCCCGTAATTCGTGTTACATACTATGCGATGTGATTCTTGGTCATATTCTAAGAAAAAAAATTGTTCTACCTGTAAAGTGGACTTTACACTTCTCATTTTTGACATCACTTTTCGACGATTTAAAAAAGGCTAACTTTTATAACTTTGAGGTACCCTGATCTATGTTAAACACGGTTTCTCTGTCAATACTAATGGTAGAGACCTAACTTTAGACTTTATTTTTAGTAGAAGTACAAATATTTGAAAGTGTATTTGTGTTGGGTTCATATGGTTTTGGGGTAGCCAGATTTTCAACTTTATATGGCGTTCAAATTTTCGAATTTACCATAAATCTGAGTACACCAAAGCTAGTCTTTTTTTTTGTCGAAAAGTGATGTCAAAGTTGAGGAGCAGACTTTACACTATAATTTTAGAATATCGTTTAGAATCTCATCCCAAAGTATGCAACACGAACTATAGGATACCCTGTATGTGAAGCCATTATAATGACCTGGAGCATATAATATCACGTATTTAAACTTATACCAGTTACTTCTTTTAGCGTTACAAGATAAGTAAACTGAGATTCTAATCGCGCTTTACACCGTAACCCTTCCAGGTCCAAGTACAACATCATATAAATTGTACACCGGTTTAGTTGAAAAAAAATTATGGGGTTTTCCTTAAATCCAGCCAAACTGAAAATTTTGCGAGCTCGGAAATGCCATTATTTGAATTTAGCCAACTTCAAACACGAGCTCTTTTCATTTGAATAAATAAATAAATAGGATGGAGCAACAAAGCTAGGTAGCCTCGTGGCCTAAAGTATTTCCAAGAACTACAATTTTTTACCAATTCAGAAGCCGAAATACAGAACTCGTGATCGAGTAATACGTGACTGAATTATGTGTTTTTGGAGTTTCTTCTCACGTTATCAAACACTTTAGTACCACAATTCGATATTCTTTCATCAGTGTTTGAGCGATTTGTCGTCGATAAATGAACAGCAAACTGATGTTGTGTAATATAAATTTACTTACTTAGGTGGGCATTACAGTTCGGGGTGAACCTGGGCCTCAACCAACATCCTTCCTTCTGTAACGACTTCGATTTCGGGCGAGCTCTCTCCAGTTTTGCACTCTAAGTCGGTTGAGGTCTTCATCCACTTGATTGCACCACCTAAGACGAGGTCTTCCCTTTCCGCGATTTCCCTGCAATGTGCTTTCGAAAACCCGACGAGCCGGAGCGTTTGGGTCCATCAGCTCTACATGGCCCAACCATCGAAGCCTCGCTATGCGTACTCTTCTGGCAACGCCCATGTCGCGGTACAGCTCATACAGCTCGTTGTTGTATCTTCTTCTCTACACATTGTATAAACGGGACCAAAGATCATTCGGAGAATTTTTCTTTCGAACCGATCAAGAGTTTCCTGATCCGCTTTCGATAAGGTCGTTTAAGGTGTGTAATATAAAACGAATTTAAAAAAAAAGTACTCACTCACTCGAGCACTGATGTGGTAATTCAACGCTAGAATAGCTAAGTTAAGAAGCACTTTTCGTAGCGTGGTTGTCATAATTAGTCTCGAAGGACATTCTAATTCCTCCTGAAAGGTGAAAAGCAAATGGATGTTTCTCGGACCCTAGACACACATGCTAACCATTACCTCACAGGCACAACCTTTGAACTGACCCGAACTTGGGTGGTGTAACACGAAAAAACTCAAGCAATTTGGGAAATTGAAGTTAACCATAAAAACTTTCATTTAAAAGGCAATACTCTAAATACCACCGCGACCTAGGATCGCAGGAATGGCTCTTTTAAGCTGACTATGCTATTTAAATCAAGTTATAGAGACCGAGAGTAAACAGCGAGTTTTCTGGTTTGAGTGATAGAGGGGTCTTCTGGAGCTAAACTCAAATTATTATTTTTATTATTTCACTAACCTTACTCAGTAAGATACAAAATACCAAGGCAGTTTCTTGAATAAATTTGATGCGAAGCACTGCTGTCAACGATGTATCATTTAGGAGCTACCTGATACCCAATTAGAAAAATTCTTAGTCAGAATGTCTGTTTTCGATGGATTTTTGTTACAGTGACCAGTGGATCTGCACTTCTTTCTCCTAGTCACATCTTTGCTACGTCTTGTCACATTGGATAACTTCACAATTCGACTTACCTTTCCGGTTCCTGACTTAGTTAGCATTATAAACAGTTGTATGGCAATTATAGTATTGGCCTTGGTATGCTACAATTTCCAAATGCATGAGGCATATGCTTCGTTTAATGCAAATTTTTAGATGTCATCATACATATTGATTTTTGCTTATATAAGTACCCTAACAGAGTATTGATGTTATAAATGTTAAAATACCGTGCAAAAAATCAAGCTTAGAAAAAACACAAGCAGACCAACAAAGGTATTTGAATTTCCAAATAAGAAGAAACTCCCCCAATCGGAAACCTTACAAGACTTCCAAACAAAACAAAATGTGAAAGTTACCAAATTCCCACACAAATTCTACTGAAAAGTTTGTTCCGCTGATGAAATTTTAAACCAAAAAGTACAGAGCAACGGCAAAATTACGACAATTCCTAGGCAATTGGCATCCCAGCCACTATTATAGGGGATCGAAGAAACATCAATCGTTGTGACGTGCATTTGCTTTGTATTTGCACACATAATCAGACTATGGAAGAGCTACCTGACGATGATGGCGAGGTTAGTACATCTCTCATTATGAAGAGCCTTTCTCTAAGTACATTTGTATTAAAGTAGCCAACTAGCTGCCTTGGAACAATTGTTCGAAGTAAGTTTATACACGGAACATGATATAAATATCAATTAAGATCCCAGCACACAAATCGTTTGGGTTGGATGTTTAAACTTGTTTATCTCAACCAAATAGTCAGGTTAGCTCAGTTGAATATGAGCTCCTTGTCTTCAAATATTTTAACTATGGGGAAAATCTCGAATGTTAGTTATTATGTGAATAAGATAATATGTTTTCAGATTCAAAGCTGATTATTTTTAAACTTTTTTTTAATTTTAAATGAAAGTGTTACAGCTCTTTGGTATAGAGTGACTTGCAAGATTGATTGATGTTCGCCTATTTTTAATTATAACTTTCTATAAGTGACCATTGCTGTGGAGATCCTATTGTTCTACAAAAAGAAGCGATACGAACATTTGTTTGTGGTGCCAATATCAACGGAGGTGAGGATAGCGCTTAAAAGCTTAGCATTCCTTTTTCAAATAAGGAATCCAAGGTTTGAAGCCGTCCATAATTCCACCCTTCCAATGAAATCCAAAATACACATGTTTGCTCGTTTGATGCTCAAACAAATTAATCCACAGAATGAACCACACAACTATTCATACGTTCGAAGCTCAAACACTTACACTGATTCCACATCCCATAGTCGGAGAGCTTCAATAATTCAAATCGAATTTTTTTCTTGTCCTGTCTGCAACAATAAAACTAATTGTTATAGCCTAGTATAGGATGATATAACAGAAACTATGCGCCGCTGCCATTGCCACGTTATGGTGTCTGAATGCCGATGTTGGCATACGGCACAGTTTCTTATGGCCACTTTTACTTACATAATCTTTCCTAACCCGCTATGACTCTCTAATGAGGAGGGTACCATGTTCCGTTTCTGTGCATCTTTCCTTCTTATTGTTTAATTGAGTTTGGGGCTGGCTTGGATGGCATAGGCCGCACACGACTGTATATCAAATTTCTTAACTCTGCTTGGCTTCTTTTCGGTAATGTTTTGTCTGTCAGTCAAAAATGCCCATGGGTTTTTAAAAGAAATAATAGAAGTCGCACCCGCGTGATACGAGTAAATTAGCGTGTGAAAGCACGAGTATCTTCCTCTAAAAAGGAGAGGCCTCTGAAAAATTCAGTTAATTAATTTTCATTTTCATACATTGAGGCAGCCGATTTTTTGTTTTTTGATGAGATCTTGTATAATGGTTGGAAGAGAATTACAGTTTAGATATTGTGGTCAAGGGTACAAGCACATAATGGTATATTAGGTCTTTTGGCGGCATCGTATTTAGTTGGGTAAATGATTGGCATCTGAATTCCGCTGTGAAACGTTAAGTAGTTTTTTGAGAGCGTAAATTTCAACTTATAGTAATAAAAACTTAAGCAAAAGATTTTATGGAATTTTGTTTGGATAAGCAGCAGAATTTAATGCTTTAACCTTCGAAGATCTAAACAGTTGCTATATGACCTAATAGGTCATGAACTCGCATATCTCAAGCATCGTCTCAAGTTATGTTCGAATTGATTTCATTTCTTATCGAATGCCACTCGATGAATGATGATGATTTGTGCTTCATCAATAACATGAAGGAAGAAAACAATATTCTTATCATTGGGGACTTTAACGCAAGAACTGCAACGAGACAATCTTATTCAGATAATCAGGAAGTTTTCTCAGAATCTCGGTGCTCCAAGGATACGGTTTTGGATAGAAAAGGTCATGAACTGCATGACTTATGCAGCGAGTATGGTTTAAAGATAATGAATGGATGCTCTAAGTCAAACTCTAAAGGAGAATTTACTTTTGTCCGCACACAAGGTTGCTATCAGAGAAGTGGAATTAAAAAGTCGACCGCTTGGTTAGAAAATACAGAAAGAAGTGTTTTATTCGTTATGAGAAAGTTTGAATAATACATATAATGAATGAAGTTCAGATGTCGCGCGTGGCGCTTCATAGATTTACATCGGAGGTAAGGGAATTGCCAGAATTCTAACACCCCCTCTCAATTCGGTGTTCGGAGATGTCGAAGCCCAAGTCCAAGGAGGCATCTCTCATGATTTGGTTTTGTCAATGGCTTCGTCAGAATGTCGGCAACCATGTTCTCCGTAGGTATGTAGTCGAGTGAAATAGACGAGTTCTTGATGACGTCACGAACGAAGTGGTATCTGATGTCGATGTGCTTGGATCGTGAATGGAAGACAGGATTTTCAGCTAACTTCCCAGCACCTTGGTTGTCGTTGTACATTTTAATTTGGCATAGGTGTTTGAATCCTAACTCCTTCAGAAATTTTGATAAAAAGATGGCTTCTCTGCTAGCATCGCTGATGGCCATGTATTCCGCCTCAGTCGAGGATAGCGCAACCGTGCGCTGCTTGCGGGATTCCCAACATATAGAAGCTTGTCCAAAAATAAAAGCGGAACCAGTATACGATCGACGATCAAGTGTACAGTTTCCCCAATCGGCATCTACGAAGCAAATCGGTGTCTTGTCGTCGTTTCGGAATTCCAGCCCCAAAAAGGTTGTGCCTCTGAGGTAACGTAGTACTCGTTTGGCAGCAATCCAGTGTTCCTGGCTGTAACAATTGTTAAATTGACTAAGAGCACTTACCGAATAGGCGATATCCGGACGGGTGGCTAGGGCAAGATACATCAGCGCACCCACTAACTCTCGATACGGTTTTTCACCTTTTTCCTCTTCACGTTGTTTATCGTTTTTCAAAAGTTTGCGATCAGCTATCATGGGTGTAGCTACTGGCTTACTGTTCTCCATTGCAAACCTCTTCAGAACATCTTCGATGTAACCACTCTGAGACAGTTGAATCTTGTGATGTGATCTTTTGATCTGGATGCCCAGGCAGCATTCGGCTTCTCCTAGATCCCGCACTGTGAAATGCTTGGATAGAGTTTGCTTGATGTGAGCTTCCATAGCTCGGTCATTAGAGAATATGAGTAGGTCGTCGACGTATACGAGCAGAAAAGTTTTCTTGCTCTTGTCACTATAGACACATGGGTCAGAGTCTGTTGGAACTAGTCCCATGTTCTTCAGCACCTTGTCAATCTCGATGTTCCACTGGCGTCCAGCTTGACGTAGTCCGTATAAGGCCTTCTCGAGTTTGCAAACCTTATTGCTGTCGCCTCGAAGATCTTTCAACATTTTATTTGCATTGCACTTAAGTTTTCTGTCGCTTTCGCTAGTCGACATCCTTTGTAGCATGGCTTCTAAGAACTGCGGCTTGTCCATGTATATATCTTCGTCAATTCTCCCGTTCAGATAAGCCGAGGTGATGTCCAGTTGAGATATACTTAGATTTTCTCTTGCAGATAGAGCAACCAACAATCTCAATGAGCTTAGTCTAGCCACTGGAGCAAAAGTATCGTTAAAATCCACACCAGGTTTCTGTGAGAATCCTTTCGCCACCAATCTAGCTTTCCGTCTCTCCAACACACCGTCAACAGTCCATTTGTTCCTCAGCACTATTCTGCAGCCAATCGTTCTTGCATGTTCGGGTTTGTTCACAATTTTCCATGTGTTGTTTCCCACTAAATTTCTAAATTCCGAGTAAATTGCTTCTTCCCAGTCAGCTTTGTCATCTCCTGATATAGCTTGTGTAATAGGAACTTCAGAAGCATTCATTGCCAAATCCACATTTTCGTGTTGAGATTCGTTGTCCTCAGGTTTTCGATCCTTGACACTATTTTCGAATTCCTCAACATCTTCGAAGATTTTTCTCGGACGTGCTCTAAGACCTGGTCTTAATTTCGTTGTTGTTGCTGGAGTATATTTATACGTTTTCACTGTACTCTGTATGCCTTGTTTTGTTTTCGAACACTTTGCCTTTTTAAATTTTTTAAACATCGTAGGAGTCGAGCACTTTTCGTTTTCTGTTTTGACGTTTTCGATTCTTAATTCGTTGTCTCGTTGTTTGCTTTGACTGAAAACAATATTTACGGTGTCGTTCGAGTTTTCCAAATTGAAACGTCCATTTAATGTTTCCTCGTTTGTGAACTCACTAAACTTTCCTTGATTATTGAGGTCAACAAATTTAACGTCTCTGGTGATGTGGATTTTCTGCTGAGATGGAACCCAGACTCTGTATCCTTTATGTGTATCGGGGTATCCAACAAATATTCCCTCGATGCCTCTGTCGTCAAATTTTCCTTTTCCAGGTGTTTTATCCAGGATAAAAACTTTGTTACCAAATGGATGAAGGTAATTTAATTTCGGTAGTTTTCCAGTCCATATCTTATAAGGTATTTCTCCTTTTAGGCTTTTTGTGATACATCGGTTTCGAATATGATTTGCTGCGGCCACAGCTTCAGCCCAGAAAGTAGATGGTAGACCTGACTCCTTCAGCATGCACCTGGCCGATTCAACTAAGGTGCGATTTTTCCGTTCAGCTACTCCGTTCTGTTCGGGGGTATATGTAGTCGTGAGTCTACGCTTGATACCGTGTTCCTTCAAAATGTTGTCCATGACTCTGTTGCAGTATTCAGTTCCGTTGTCTGACTGCAAGGACTTTATTTTCCTGCCAGTTTGAGCTTCTGCAAAGTTTTTGAATTCGGTGAACTTTGAAGCAACTTCACTCTTTTCTTGCATAAAGTACGTCAAACAAAATCGACTGAAATCATCGATGAATGTTATAAAGTAGCGAGATCCGCCGTGAGACTCTGTTCTCATAGGTCCGCATACGTCGCTGTGCACGATATCCAATAGTCCAATGGAACGCTCGTCTCGATTTTGGAATGGAAGACGTGTCAGTTTCGATGCGATGCATGTTTCACAAACCTTGGGATCCCTTGTCAGTTCAGGGATTAAATGCTTTTTGGACATGAGCAACAGATCTTGAAAATTCAAATGGCCGAGTTTTCGATGCCATATGTCAGGGTCTCCTACTATCTTGTTTGTTACGAGGTGACTTTGCTGGTGTTCTGCACGCACGTAAAACAAATCGCCTTTGCGTTCGGCTATAATTTTCGTTTCTTTGTCACTTGTTTGGATAAGTGCTCTGTTCTTGGTGAATACTACAATATCACCTTTGTCTACTATCTTTGCGACAGATATCAAATTGGTGCGTAGGTCGGGAACATGCAGCGTGTTGTTCAGCTTTACATCGACGTTTTCCTTCCCGTTCCATGTTGATATGTCTACGTCACCCTTGGCTGTGATGGACGATGATGCAGTTGTTGCTAGCTTTAATGTAGATTGCGTAGTTTTCCGATTTTGAAGAAGTGACTCATCCTTACAAACGTGCGACGTGCACCCACTGTCTAAGCACCACCTTTCGTCGACGTCGTCTTCGTTGGCAGTGTCGATGAGGTAAGATTTGTAGGATTGTCCTGTACCAGTTTTTGTTTCCTTCTTCTTAAAGCAATCAGCTGCCTTATGCCCCTTTTTTCCACAGTAATTACAGTTGTATCTGAAAGGTTGACTTTCTTCGCCGTTGCCGTTCCTGGTTTTAGATTTCTCGTAGGAATTATTCTTGGCATATCGACTGCCGGTGTTATGTTTGGCGAACAGTGCCCCAGATGGTCGGTCGCTGGTTTTGCGAGTTCTTGCGTCGTTTTCTTCTATAATTTTCACTTTTAGTGATTCGATGTCGGGAAGACTGTCTCGGGTTTCGATGGCACACCTGAAATTTTCAAACGAATCAGGCAAACTGTACAACAACATGACAGACAGTAACTCATCGTTTATGATGACTTCCATGTTACGGAGTCTGTCTACGATGTCAAAAAACTTAGATAGATACTCCCTTATGTCGTCTTCTTCCGTCATTTTGTTTTGTGTTAGTTGTTTCAGGAGCGTCGCTTTCCTAGCGGGTCCTTTTGACGCATATACGGCTTCAAGTTTTAGCCAGATTTCCCTTGATGTCGTGCATCCTCTGATTTGACTCAGTTCAGAAGGACTGATGGCTAGTATGAGATCGGATTTGGCTTTACGATCCTCCAGTATCCACGCATCTCGTTTGAGTTGCGATGCTGTTCGTGAAGTTTCATCTGCTCCAGCTACTTCGGGTTTTGGTTTTTCACCACAAACGTAAACCCATGTTTCATTTTTTACGAGGACGGCCTCAATCTGTATCTTCCACGTTTCAAAATTACTTTTCGATAATGTCTCGATTCGTATGGCGTTGGCCATTGTTGCGAAAAGAAAACTATTACTTTACTTTGGTTTTACTTGTTAAAATTGGGACTGGGCCCATAACCTATCAGAGAAGTGGAATTAAAAAGTCGACCGCTTGGTTAGAAAATACAGAAAGAAGTGTTTTATTCGTTATGAGAAAGTTTGAATAATACATATAATGAATGAAGTTCAGATGTCGCGCGTGGCGCTTCATAGATTTACATCGGAGGTAAGGGAATTGCCAGAATTCTAACAGTTGCTCAATAATCGACTTGAGCTTGAGCGGGGGAGAATGGAATAAATTAATCCAAGACTTTAAAGTACAAGCACAAAATTACTCCGATCACCTACCAATTGTAACTACCTTTGAGTTTAATATTCAAAATATCAGCAGTTCCGATACTATACTAAAAACGATCCCTAAATTGAAATTAAACCATATTCAAAAGGAAACTTATCAAACACAATTTAATAGAGAGATAGAAATGATACACTCCGGAAAGCTTGAAGGTATTAAACGAGCAATAAAGAGTTCAGCAAAATTACTGCCACAAAAACGGGTGAAAACTCAGAAACAACTATGGTTCGATGAAGAATGTGAGAGAAAACGAAGGAAATCTTTCGCTTTATTAGGTTTTTTTTAGAAAATACGACGAGCCCATCTATAAATCTTTGTATCTGCAAGCTAAACGTGACTGCAAGCGGAGCTGCCAGGAGAAGAAATCAAAGCGTCAGAACTCATTAGCTGTTGAAATATCGGAATATAGAGATTCGGCTACTCTTTGGAAACTTCTCAACAGAAAAAACGGAAAAAAATCGGTATAAATCTTGGTACCAAAGAGTTAGGAAACCATTTTAAGTTTATTCTAAACCCATCCGACTCTATAATCCAAGAAAAGTTCCAGTATGCGGTTCCAGATGTAAAGAGCGAGCTCCTTGATAGACCCGTATCTGAGCAGGAAATTAGAAGCTGGCTAAATCAGAGCAAGGATCGAAAAGCACCCGGGACTGACGGCATACCTGTTGAATTTTACAAATATGGAAGTAGTACGCTCGTGGGATTGCTTACGAAAGAATACAACAGAATATTTGAAACTGGAGATATCCCAATAAGCTTCAAACAGAGCATAATTTTTCCTATTTACAAAAAAGGAGACCCTAGCCAGGCTGAAAACTATAGAGGGATAGCATTTTTAAATTCATCTCTTAAAATATTGATGGGTGTTTTATCTAGGCGTTTTCAAGAATGGACTTCACAAAATCGCCTTTTAAGTGAGTTCCAAGCTGATTTTAGAGAAAACTACTCAACAACAGATCATATTTTTAGCCTCACCACTGCAGCACAAACTTTTATAAGGTTGAAGAAAAAACTGTATGTTTTCTTCGTTGATCTGAAAGCCGCATTCGGTACTGTAGACAGGAGTTCACTTTTTTACAAACTGTATAACAAAGGACTCTCTAGAAAGTTTGGAAATCTTTTAGAAAAGCTGTATGAACAAACATCCTCAGCAGTTTGGGAAGGTAAGCAGTTAGGTGATTTCTTTGAAACGTTGACGGGTGTTAAACAAGGGTTCAATTTTAGCCCTCAAGCTTTCATCATGTTCATAGATGATATATCGGAATATCTATCGGGAAGAATAAAGATTGATGGGATCCACTTAAAGGTTTTGTTATATGCAGATGATCTAGTCCTGTTTGTTGACTCCCCGGAAAATTTACAAAGAATGATCAATCAGCTACAAAGGTACTGCCAAGGGTGGAAGTTAAATGTTAACATAACTAAATCGAAAGCAATGGTATTCCGTAAAGGTGGAGGAAGGCTAACAAGAAACGAAAAATGATTTTTTGAACGACAGGAACTGGAAACAGTTAAATCCTACAAGTATTTGGGCATTAACATCAGCAGTAATATGAATATGGATCAACATCTTAAAGAAAAACTCGTAGCGGCTTAAGCAGCCATAAGCGCAGCATGGAAAAACTGTTTGGATGAAAAAGAAATCTCATTTAAAACAAAATATCAAATATTTCAAGCTGTTTCAAAGTCAATCATGATGTATGGGGCACAAGTTTGGGGGTATAAGCAGTACGAAGTGGTGGAAAAACTTCTTCGATTCTTCCGAAGGCCGAGGCCACGCAGTCAGCGATAAGCGAGCGAGCGAGCGACTGAACGACATGAAAAAATTAAAACAAATGAAATTGCATTGAACTGGCCATGCATTGAGCGAGCGATGAGCGATTTTTTTAAGCGACTGAACGACGTCGCTCTGTCACCAAACTTGTTCTAATTTTTAGTTTATCGCTTAGCGTCAAGAGCAACAGATGGTTGGTGGACAACAAATATAAGTGTAGTGCTCTTGACAACGGCATTTTAACAACTAATCGCTAAAGAAATGTCGTTCACGAAAAGGCCACTCGTCGCTCGACTTTGTCGCTTAATCGCAGATCGTTCAATCGCTCGCTCGCTTATCGCTGACTGCGTGGCCTTAGCCTAAAAAGGATATTTAAACTTCCACAATGTACGTCAAACAACATTCTACTTGTGGAAACTGGTCTTTCGCCATTATTTGTTGAAACACTCAAACTTTACTTCAATTATATTTTAAAAACCATCTCCCTGCAAAACGAAAGATTACCGAATCGATTGTTAAAGTACGTAATAAGAACCAAAACGCTTTTTTTCGACGAATGGGAAAATTTTGCTGATTTCTGTAGATAAAATATTTACTTGGATATAGTAAACACCTTGCAATGGAAAGAAGAGTTCTACAATTTAATTTCGGCAGTTGATGAGAAGATGCACGCAAATTGTATTGAAAAGGTGGAAAGTTCTGTTCATCGAGAAATTTACGCCAACTTAAATCACAAGCTCTGTGAGAATAATTATTTTAACGAAATATACTCAACTGAAATGATTTCAACGATTTTCAAAACTAGAGCTGAAATTTTGAACTTGAACTTCATCCCGCACCGGGAAGATTTACCAATTTTTTGCTCTCTGTGTAATCTACGAGAAAGAGAGAACATATATCATTTACATTAACATTTACATGAAACCTACTCCACACATAAATCTGCGGAGTAGGGGGGGTTGCAGCCGGGCGACAAAGACCATTTGGCTGATACACCACAAGACTAACTACACAAATACTACATATAGAACAAATAACACATGACAACAACACGCAGTAGTCCCCCATCTTGTCACTAACAGCGCTCATTCCGATTTAATTACGGTGTTCTAATGGGAACCGACTCTTTACGGTTGACAAGGCCGTTGTCATTTTCTGGGTAGGTGTCCTATTTTGATTGAGCTCAGAATCCAACTGTATGGGAAAAGAATCTTATAGGAAGCGGAAATGAGAACTATTTTGAATGGATCCGATTGGAAAAAAATGTACTGCTATTGTCAAAAAGCTTTAAAATACAGAAAATCAATCATAGAAGAAGCTTTTAAATAACAACGTTATTGTTACTTTGTCAAACTAGGGCAGACGGCATTATTAAGCCATGTCTTAGACTTAAATGTATTAAACATAAAATTGTTATTATAAAAAAATTGAAGGAAATAAATAAACTTTATCTATCTATCTACTTTTTTTTCGAGCACAAGGAACAAATCGGTTTAACCTAACGTGGATAGATTCTATAAAGCGCTTATGCGAGTATACATGTTCTAAGTCGAAACGATATAATCTTTGAGTTTGTATACATAGAGGAACCATTCTAGCTTGCGTTAAGACGTCGTCGGTTGATGTCACCAAGTAAAAAAATCGACATTTGAAAATTTTGGTGGAATGCACAGAACTTGACTTAAAAAAGGCAGCTGAAAAGGGAAGCAGGGAAACCGTCATGGGTATGGAGAAATGTACAAGAAAACTCTTGCTTTGAAATTTGAAATGTCGATTTATTTACTTGGTGACATCTATCGACGTCCTAACGCAAGCTAGCATGGTTCCTCTTTGTATACTAACTCAATGATATAACTCAGAGTTCCAATCAAAAGCATCAAGGCCAGGTTACTCCAAAAAACGTAATTTTTTTCAATACGATATATTTTTAGAACAAACCATGTTGAGTAATTTACATATGAAAGCACATATATGAAATTACTTGAATTTTTTTTCAAAGTGGCGGTCCTGAAAATGGCTGCTGAAACTCATCTGATTTGTAGATGGATAACATCATTTCTTGGAAATGAATTAGCATTTTCCATTTAGGTATATAACAACTTAAGGTTTTTAACAAACATTTTTGGTATTTGTGTGCGAATAAGTTCGCATTTATCATTTGTTGACTTTTATTGCGTCTGACAACTCGTCAAGGACACCAACCCTCAAACATAAATAAGAGATACGTTTTTTTGGTAAAACATTGTTATATATAGGACAGCCTTGTCAAAAAAAACACATCTATTGCCTAAAGAAAACTAATTTTTTAATTTGGGAGGAAAACAATTCTTAATTTTCATTTTCATAAAATAATTTCGTCTGATTTTTCATTTGAATATACACGGCAAATGTAGCATGACTTTGGGACACATGAAAACTTACAAACAGCGAGCTCCTAAGATTATGCAAGTATTACTAAAATAGAGAATGTTATTTAAATTTGACTTGATGTTAACAAAGCTTTTTCAGTTCATGTTGTTTTGCATAAGAATCTAGAATGGCTTTCTTTTCACCTATTAGTCCTGCTCCAATCAAAAGTGAATACTGCTACAGTGCTACTACACCGATGGATGGTGGATCAATTGAGGTTCCGGTAGCAGGAAACAATCGTTTTATAAATTCGTGGACCTGAAGATGGACTAAATTTTTTAATGGATATTAGATAATTGTAACAAATGAATATGTAGTTTTGAATAATAGTGAAAACAAGTCAAAAATATGAAATAAAAAATAAAAATAAAAAAAAATGAATTGGTGAAAATTAAAACTATCTAATATCGAATTTTGCGGTCCCAAACAAATAACCGTGGCGTGATGGTTAGCACGTGTGCCTGTTAACCGGGAGGTTCGTGGTTGAAATCCCAACAGAAGCAAAAAGTTTTCACGGGTATCCGCTTTCGCGAGGAAGTCTTCCGATAGCAAATTCATTGTCATGAAAAGCGCTTTCTCGATTAGCCTTTCGGAATCGGGAGGAAATTGTAGGTCCCCTCCATTCCCTCACAAAAGCTATGATTGTGAGAAATGTTTCTCGCTTCTGTTGCGCCACCCTATTGATTGTATTAAACAAATTACTGCTTGGAAGTAGGTTAAATGCCATCATGGGCTGCGAAATAGTTGTAACCTAGCATGGTTAAAAAAAAGGTTCACTGCATATAACTATTACATGGTAGTTTATGGGTGTCCGCCTATTTAACTAAATATTTAGTTTCTTCCTGGAACTTGAAAGTAAAAAAAACTAATTATTTATGAGATTTACAATTCAATTTTATTTCTTTTGTACAGAAATGTTTACTTAATTATAGGCTATGTAAAGATGACTGACTTTAATCAACTGCCTTAAATCTTGCTGGCAACACTAATGCAACCGCGTTGATTTTATGGGTGGGTTGGGAGTCAGCACAACTGAGCCTCTGGCTTCATTCTGATTTATTTTTCAAAAACATGACTTTTTTTTTTGATGATTTTGCAGCGAAAGCCAGCCAGCTGTCTTTCTAAAATATTTGACTCAACAACTGTCTATACCCACTCACCTTTTCACATGAAAACAGTTGGCGAAAAGCTCGAAGCACAAAGATTTTCGTGTTTTATTGATAGCTATTATCTCTGACGAGACTACATACAAAAATCTCTCAAAATATGAGAAAAACATTATGACACACCAATGATACACAATCAGTGTTCTTTGTGGTTGAATCCAAACATTTCCACTGACAACAAAAAACGTATGCAATTATTTGATCTACCTTGACATTAGAAAGAAAACAAAAACCAAAAACAAACAAAATACTCCCAGATCCGTTAACATACCGTGCCTCAAAGATGATAACGCTGATCACAAAAATAGAATAAAACACTAAGTTACTGAGCCATCAGAAGGCTAAAGAAAAAAAAAACCAACACAAATTAACTTTCTTCTTATCTTTGCTCACATACACACTTATCAATCAAATCTCACAAATCGGGTTCGCTGCAAGATAATAGATAAACATTTGAATAATGACCAACAAAAAACTTTAGAATAATATTTTAAAAATTATGTCTAAAATTAAATTGGTTGGAAAATATGCAATATGAAAAAACAACACATTCACTCAGCGTTTGTCGTGACTTACCCTATTCACTGAGAGGTAACTTAGGTAAAGAAAAATAATTTTTCTGTGGTGTTTACTTTTTTTTTATTGTAAAGAATAATAAGACTGTTCAATACAGAGCGCAGAGCGTCTTGCTGAGTCTCTGTGATATTTCGGGAATTATTTTCGAGAACTTTTATGTAATCGAGTAGAATAGTCTGAAAACGAATCTGTAAGTGCTGTGTAACAGCAAAGACTAGAAAAAATCGGTGTTAAAAGCCCCGGTTTTCACAGCTTATTGAGAAATTACAGCCGAAGGTATTCTACATTGAACGTTGCTTGGTGTTCCATTATTTCTAAAGGGTTTTTATTTTAGAAGTTTGGTTTTTGAATTGGCAACACTGTTTTAAGTTACCGTCAATTTGGCAAATGGTGGTATATTTGTGATGAGTGGGATCATTACCTTATCTCGATCTCGAATGACAAAAATCTCCAATGCCAGAAATTTCGAAAAAAAAACTAATTTTTATGGGCTATATTTCGAAAAAGAAGTGATAGAGATTTTTTTCTTTCTTTGTTCAAAGAGCTTAGACCCAAAAAAATCAAGCGCATTTGATATTTTGTTTAAGAAACAATTTATAACTTCTAATTGCCCAAAACAACTGAATTCAACCGAAAAATTCATTGATTTCGATATTTATTTGTCTTTAATTTTGTCAGTTTCGGTTAGTTTTATTTTTAACTTTTGGGCTCACCTTACTCACGATACCAATGGAAACTAAGTTCAGGTAACCATTCTTAAGCTGCATGGGCTGTGTAATTGTCCAAACAGGTTTTCGGAAATTGTGACCATAGTCCCGAAAATCGCGCGTCGCAAAAAAATTTATCGACAATAAACAGAAACTCTATGCCTGTTTCATTGATTTAAAAGCGGCGTTTGATATAGTCAATAGACATTCGCTGATATTTAAACTGTCAAATAAAGGCATTTCGAAAAAGTTTTTAAGATTATATAAGTTACTCCTCTCCAATACTTGCGCTACTGTCTCCAATGGTAGTTCATTGTCTACCTTCTTTAGCACTAATGCGGGTGTTCCTCAAGGTTGCCCTTTAAGCCCATTAATGTTTGCTCTCTTCATAGATGATGTTTCCAGTGAATTGCCTGGTGGCGTCAGGTTTAGTGGAGTACTTATCAAAGTACTTCTCTATGCGGATGACTTGGTTATTCTTTCGAATAACCCTACAACTCTACAGCTACAAATCAATAAAGTGAAAAGATTTTGCGACAAATAAAAAAATAAATAAATAGGGTGGCGCAACAGAGCGAGGAGCCCCTGGGCCTAGCGCATTTCTCACAACCATGCCTTGTGAGGGAATGGAGGGGACCTACAATTTTCTGCCGGTTCCGAACGGCTAATCAAGAAAGCGCTTTTCATGGCAATGAATACTAACGGAGGACTTGCCAATTCCTCGCGAAAGGCGATACCCGTAGAAAAAACATTTTTGCCTCTGGTGGGATTCGAACTCGAACCTCTTGATTAACAGGCGGACATGCTATCCATCACACCACGGGTACCACAAACGGGCGACAAATGGGACCTGGAAATAAACAGCTCTAAATCAAAAATAATGATCTTTGAAGACGGCCGGCGAAGAAGAATTCATCCGGAGATTTGAAGATTAGAACGTGAACCTATTGAAGTTGTTTCACAATACAAATATTTAGGTGTTTTACTCCCAAGCAACTTAGATTTCCGCCCTCATGCTAAGGATAAATGTCTATCGGCAAAAGTAGCAATAAATATTATGTGGAATAGAATATTCTGCAATAAGTACATAGGCATCTCAGCTAAATATAAAGTGTTTGAAGCCACTATAAACTCTTGCTTATGCTACGCCAGCCAAGTGTTTGGTTACCAAAATCTTGAAGAATTTGAAGTGTTACAACGTTTCTTCTTCAAGAGAATTTTTAAACTTCCAATATCTACCCCCACGTATGCTATACACGTAGAATCAGGTCTTCCACCAATCTTTTTGAGAAACCTTAAGTCCAGCGCTGACTCAGGCGCGGATCCAGGGGGGGGCAATGGGGGCAATTGCCCCCCCCCCCTTTTTCTGTCAATAAAAATGTTAAGTCTGAAGCAAACTGTACGTATTCGCTACAAAAAAGAAGTTTTTGATCAAATTTTTAGTAACGTTCGTGATTCACAATATTATTCAATACTTTTTGATGAAACAACTGATACATCTCACCTCTCCCAACTGAGTATTATATTACGCTACGTTCACAATGGTAGCCTTCGTGAGGATTTTGTCTCTTTCGTGGATGCATTTGAGGAACTAGCATATTCCAGAACTGATGAAGAATACGAATCTGATGAGGAAAGCTGGAGGGAAACTAGAAAAAAACTAGCCGCCGAAGAGAAATTGGATGGAAATTTTAAATCTAAGGAGTTATCTCTAACTGGCAAAGCCATCGGCCAAATTGTATTGTTGCAACTGAAGAAAAAGCTCAAACTTCCTCTTGAATGGTGTGTGGGAATAGGGACAGACGGATGTGCTGTTATGCTTTCAGAAGTTCGAGGTACTGTCATGGAAATTCAGAGAGAAGCGAAAAATGCTGTTAGGACTCCATGCTACAGTCATAAGCTAAATAACTCCATTTCACAAAGTTCAAAAGTACCTGCCAATCGAGACGCTGTTTCAATAATGAAAAAGGTTATCTTCTTCTTCAAATCGCATCCGAAACGGAAAACTGTCCTCATGAACACCTTGGGGTGTGCCCTCATATCACTTTGTGAAAACAAAGTGGGTAGAACGACATGAAGGTGTACTTCAGTTTTCTTTGGACCTCATCAAAATTGTGGAAGCACTGGCAAGGCTTCCTTACTTATAACATCTTTATGCAATTCATAGTTTATTGTATCAGTTTTGTGTTTGAGTGATGTGTTGTCTTTAAAGTCCTTGAGCAAGTTACTACAATCTAAATCTCTTGACCTGAATAGCAGCGCAATGCTGGTGAAGAACACGATTTCCGTTCTTCAAGGTCACCGGGAGAACATAGATACCAGTTTCCACAACATCTGGCAGCATGCAAAGAATTTATGCGATCAGTTGAATGTTGAGTTGAGAATTCCTCGTATTCCACGTCATGGTGGACGCCAAATTCACCGAGCTAATTTTGACACTAATTCAGCTGAGGTATACTACAGAATCTCGTTATATGCACCTCTAATTGACTTTGTCCTGACCGATTTGCATGAAAGATTTCGACCGGAAACCTTAGATGTATTTAAACTTACAATGTTAACGGAAAAGAAGCAGAACAACCATCTTCCCGTTACTGCTCTTGAGTTGATGGATAAATGCAATAAGGATGTGTTTGGCATTACACACAGTTTTCTTTTAATCCTTGCAACGCTTCCGGTTACGAATTCTTCGGCAGAGCGGTCTTTTTCTTCATTGCGGCGCCTTAAAACCTATTTAAGGTCCCTATTATGAGTAGCGAATCGAACGTTCGACTGGAAGCGAATGTTTTAGAGAAACTCATTTATTGGATTGTTATCATTAAACTTCGTCCATTCTCTTATCTGACATACCTTAAACGTCGAAAAAAAAGTTTTCTACAAAGTTTTTGTTTCTACAACCTATAATACCGCTATAAAAGAAGCTCGCAAAAACATTCGCTTCAAACCGAACGTTCGATTCGCTACTCATAATAGGGACCTAAGGTTCACAATGAGTGAAAATCGCCTTTGCGGTCTGGCACTTATGCACATCCACAGACAAATCCCGATCGATGTTGAAAAGTAATAACAAGGTTTTCAAAAACCGGCTCCAACAAAAAGTTAGATTTTGGCATTTAATTAACTGTTTTAAACTTATTTAACTAATTTTTTTTTAATTTTTTAAACAATTTCTCTAATTAGTTTAAATAAAAAATGCATTCTTATATTTGATTGAGTTTAAATTCAATAACTGCAAATCATTGAAAAGGAACCCCCCCCCCCCCCCCTATTCAAAATCCTGGATCCGCGCCTGCGCTGACTACATAGTAAAAGTCATGCAAAGATCGAGCGAAAACCTCCAAAGGCAAGTAATGGATGTCGCGTTTCAAAGGCAACTGTCTCCGTTCAAGGAATGGAATGATTTAGCTGATACACACTGTTTTGAACTTAAGCTAAATGATATCTCCTCCATAAACTGGCAGGATAGATTCTACGAATGCATTGCAAAGGTAGATGATTCAATTTATCTCAAATTTTTGAATAGGGCTCAAACTTCCTCCACCCGTTTAATGTATAAGGAGCTCAACCACGCTCTTTTCGTAAACAATTATTTCGATAGCAAATTTTCAGTGAATCAAATAAGTACACTGTTTAAGGCAAGAACTGAAATGTTAAATTTAAATTACAAACCTCACAGAAACAATAATTCCTTGTGTAACCTCTGCAACCGTAACGAAACCGAAGATATTAATCACTTCTTAGCCAATTGCCCAATTTTACAAGAAGTGCTAAGGCTTTACTTTGAAAAGAGCTTTCTAACTCGTGAGGAAATCAAAGATATTTTAAATGGTCAGTATAGTTGGAATATTCTTTATAGTTTTATTATTCATGCCTTGGGTTACCGAAACAGTTTTATCGAATAAAATAGAAACAATTTAATTTATTTTTTATATGCAATGTTAATATGCTTTTATACATATATTCAATTGTTTTACTTTTATTGTATACTTATGTATTTTTAAACAAAACATTTACTTTCTTTTTATTAAACCTCGTTAAAGTCAAATTTCAGGCAGACGGCAAATATTTTTTTGTCATGCTAATGTTCTTTGTATTTTTTTATGTAAATTTTTCGAGATTTTATCATAATAAAGAATTTATAATAATAATAATAATAATAGTACCAAAAATAAATTTATTTATACAAAATTTTTGTATTTCGAGACTTGTTTATTCGGGGACATGAGCTGAGGAGGTGTGGGATTGTCTCTTCTTCGTCCTCTTAAGCAACTTCTGCATAAGTTCTTAAATAGAGCGCCGAGTCTTATGGCGTTTCTACCTATTAGGCAATGTCCGGTAATAACACCGATTATGGAGCCAATGTGTAATCTGCTTATGGATAGAAAGTGTCTTGTACGTTTTAGATCTAGTTTAGGCCATATAAATTTTGTTACCACACCAGTAGTGGTGTTTCTTTCCCAGTTGCTTTTTTTTATCTTGCCTTAGCATAAGTTTGCATTTAGCGATTGATATAGCAATGTTCAACCTGCTGATTGAGATCGGTAGTTACCTAGAATATCTCTGTGCCCCGATGCCAAGAAAAGGTGAATATTGAACTGTTCAGCAATCTCCATGAGAGAAAGGCGACAACTGAAGGCGTTTTCTGAGTTCGTAGAAACAGCGCCGAGTGATTTGAGGGTTGCTTGGCTGTCTGAATAGATTCCGATATTCTTCTACACATTTCTAAAACTCTCGAGCACTTATTAGTGCATTTATTTTCAGTTTTACATTTTGACGATTAAACTGATTCTTCTTATATTCTATGCAAAAAAGTAAAAAAAATATTAGTACCTAATTAAGAAATATGTAATTTCATATTGAAAGTTATAATTTCAACCTTAAAAGCAACTACTGAAGAACTGCACACATTTTTGGCTAGTACAGTTTCTTCTCTTACAACATGTAATACATTTATTTGCTTTCGAAAAATTACACAAAATAACAAGATCGTTGTGTTTGGGTTATAAAAATAAATGAATTATTTAACGGTCACATAGTCTTAAGTGTTTTCAATAAAAAAAATTCAAAATCAAATTTATAAAGAAATAAATAAGTTTAATGGCTAATAAGGAACGCAAAATTTAAAATTAAGTACTCGCAACCATCTTATTCTTCTACTACTTTTACGGCCCCATCTGCAGCGTGAGATTAAGACCCTCTTATTTGTCTGCTTTATTTGTCTGCTTCATGTTAGTATAGTGACTCATCCTTAAGCTATACGGATATATATAACGTTGAAATCCAGGACGCGTCAGAAAAGCAGCTGGGGATGTCGTTACATTTGTCTGCACCAGTGGAGGGTTGATTGAATTTTTCATTTTGTTAAGTGGCAACACTCTCGTCATATGGATTTCTGTACGAGCTTATAGTTGTAATGTTGACATTTGACATCTACCATACATGAGGTACGTAGATGAATTAACCTTATTCGTTTTGGAAGACACATCCGGTGAAAAACTAAATTAAAAGTAATAAAAAAATATTAAAATTAAATAAGCAACATAATTATAGTTTATTGCGGTATTGGTAAGCGAGTCACAACATCTTCTTTGACAAGGTTTTTCTATTTCTGTTGTTTCTTTAGCTCAGTAGAGAGTCCTCCCAGAGCTTACTGTGAATTGTGCTAGTTTTGATATGGCTAAAAATCTTCAAAAATTTTTATAAAGCTACATACCTCTAAATTTAAAGCCTAAGACTAGAAGACTTCTTTTTCTTACAAGCTCAAGCTTAGTTTTACTCACTTTGCTTTGCTTTTAGCTTCGGATTTATTTATACTCTGTTCAACAAAAATGTGCAGTATTGGTCTTACGTAAGACTTTTTAGAAGACCAATGAAATGTACACAATTTTCTTATAAGAGTGTCTTGCAAGTTCCCCACAACCTGTTTTTCAATTCTTTTAAGGATTAAAAAATACGTTGACATGTCTGTCTGTCGTTAAAAAAATGTAAGTTCTTGCCTTTACTAAAGAAATTTATTTGCGTTGATTCTAGATTTCCTAAATTCGTGTGTTGTTACGGTGAAAGTGCATTGTGATATTTTTACAATAAAATTTTTTTGTGTTGCTTTGTTTTGTTTGGAATATTCTCAAAATATTCAAAGGACTTAAATGCCATATATATTATGTGATATTATATTCCGTTTTTTATTTCAAAAACGCTTCAGTAATCTTACCTCTTGGTGGTGAGGAAAAAGATTAACCTAATTGAATTTCAGTAGTTGAATGCGAACTAAAAAAACATTATTGAATAGGTATTAATAAGAGGACTTACACCCTACATAGCTATTATTCTTCAAGATCTCAGTCAGTTCAAAGTGCATACTACGAAAACCCTGTCAGAGCTTTTCTTTGAAAAGTACTTATAGGTATCATAATTCAGAACAGAAGAGTGCGGATGAGAGGTAAACATCCCTATCTTCCCTGTACTGCACATTTTTGTGGAAAAAATCAGAGTTTTAGCTTTGCCTCTTTTATATTCGCATGATCTTAGGTTTATCGAACAAGAATATATTTTTAAAACGTTTTATTTTTAGGTTAAGTCTAGTTTAAGTTTCAAAAGCTTTTTCTTGCCTTTGCAAAAAAAAGGAAAATACAAATTCTCTCCACTTTTCCCTAGCACATTGTCCTTTTTTGAATTAGGTACATTTAAATTGATTTCTTAAATGACGAAAGCGCGCATATGTTTTTCTAACACTTCTTGTGCCCTCAATTTGCATTATGACCACACATATGTAGGTTTGAAGTCGGTAAAAGAAAATAGTAAGAAAATGTTTTTCTCTAAATAAGGAACAAAAATGGCAACACAAACAGAACCTCACCGTATAAACTCATCTTCTTTAACTTTTTTTTATAAAAACTCTTCTACGTTCCATATTCATAGCTTTTCTCTACAAATAAACATTCAGTTTTCAACAATTGGGTACATATAGGTATGCATTAATGATTAATAACAATTTGTCCCAAAAACGAGAAAAGCAAAGACAAACACATGCCTTGAAAATGAATCATCGTCAAGCCATTCCCCATACTCATTGAAAAAAGAAAACTAAAATCAAAAGAGCTAGGAATATTGATAAAGAACGGAGTGTAATTATTTTGCATATCTAGTATGAAGAGAAATATTTTATAATCGTCAAAACGGTTTTTAACACCCACTCATGCGTATGTGTGCTGCATTCTTTCTGCTTTCCCTCTATACCCTTGATGAACCAACTTCGCAAAATCATTCTTTCTTTATACCTCTCTTTCCAGGGGGCATTGCGATTTGCGATGTCCCGATCCCGAATGTTGACTGAATCCATTGGCGATAAAGACCAATATCAACCGACGGGCTAAGGCGGGTCTTGTTTTTGTAAAGATCGGTGCGATGAGACGCTTGGTTTTTTTATTTGCTTCTCTTTCCTGAGGTAACATTTTTGCACTGATCTTTAGTCTGCCATCAAGGTTCTTTGTTTTCTCTTTTCTTTTTTTTTTTTAATTCTTCGCGATACTCCATATATACTTGAGTGCAGGTTATTTTCGCTTTTCTGTTTGTGTGCTTAATCTCCGCCACGCCAACGGAATAGCAATCGCAAGAAATTTTGATTTTTAAAAAAGACTCACACATACGCAAAATATAAATTATCAGCGAACGTTTTATATTTAAGTCCCAAACCTCTGACGTAAGCTCTACTCTCTTTGTGTCTAAAGTCTAGACACAGAAAGGAGAAAAAACAAGAGTGTTTAATATGCAAATGATTAATGTTGATATCCAGGTTGCACCTAACCTCTTTTAGGCTATGTCTGAAAGGCAAAGCTCTCTAAATTCGAACAGACAAAGCCTAGTAGAGGCTAGATTCGTACCAAGACTTTTTTGTTGACAATTCCACTGCAACTTTCACTTTTATCAAACGTCAAATCAATTCCACTTTCTGCCACATGACAAATCCAAAAATAGACGGCCTGCCATCCATTTGTTATGCTAATGTAAACTTAGAAGTTCAAGTTCACCACACAGACGTCTTTATTCAGAGCCGCACAATAGATATACGAAATACGAATACATGTTTGTCTATTAAAAGCTCGGTGGCAGGCCCCTTCTCCTAGAAACACACTTTTCAAACGATCGTGTGCCCACTGACCGACATTAGATAGAACATTGAATCGAAAGAAGAAAAAACCGTTTTCAAGGCTATTTAATGGCACACGCACACACGAACAAAATATTCCGATTACTAGACAAGTCTCACTCTCACTTTTTTTCGTTTCTATTTCGAAAATCGAAATTCGAACAAAACTATTCTCCCTTTTCGTTCGTCTTTCTATTTTTTATTTCTTTTCTATTTTCATCCATTCGATGAGAGAATTGTAAACGGAACTACGCGGGCAATCTAAATCACTATTAGTTTCCATTGTGCCGTTACAAACGACGGGCCGACGACGTTGATGTCTAATTTTTCCACAGTTAGTGTCATACTGCTGTGTAAAATCCAGATAGCTAGGTGAATCCATGTTGTGACTTATCTACAACCCTCTCAGGGCAGAGTATAGATTTTCGTATCGATTTATGTCGGAGTCGGTTTTAAATCCATGTTGACTTGCGCGCACTTCACATTTGAATAAACTTGAGTTCGAAATGAATTTTAGCTTTTATAGTCCAACTGGTAATTCTCACACGTACAAGAATTTCCGTTCCGTCACCGCCAACTTCTCCATGCTGCTGCCACTGCCGCACCGTAACCGTCATCAACATTGACGACGACGGTCGACGGACACAACCCAAGTATGAGTCGGTGTGAGCGTCAACCGTTTGGTCGTTTGGCTTTGGTGTATTATTATCGAAGACGATGGAGAACTTTTTTCTTTTTTAATTTTATTTTGTGGAGTTTTGCTAAAAAATTCTTCTCTTTTTCTTAATTTTTCCTTCATTTGTGTGAATGTGTGTCTTGGTTGTCGCTTTTGTTGATTTGCCCCCGTCCCCTCCTACACTCTTATCAAACCAAGCCAAACCATATATAGGTTTTGTTTACTTTTCGTTTTTTATATATTTTTTCGTCTTTATTTCATCAGTGTTTTCTTATGCGATACACTGTTGCATATACTCGCTTAATCAAATATTAAATAAAAAAAAAAGAGTAAAAAATCAACGAAATTGCTGTACATAATCATAACAATGAATTAGCATTTTGATGTGTCCTGCACACGATTCAAACAATTTTTATTTAGAATTAAACTCAAATGCAAAGTAATTGATGAATCAAGTTTGAAAAAAATAGTACAGGTATAAGCATCGAATTAAATTTAAATCTAGTTCGATTTGAACGCTGTTTATTTTGAGATAAAAAATTGTGTTATCTCTGTTTGTTTTTTCTCGACAGTGTTGCCATATGTCTGCGATAACTAAATTTAAGAAATTAGCATGTCAAAATGAAACAAGTTATCTTACAGGGTTGTATACGTTTTCGAGATCTGGAGTTACATGACAAGAGAATACGTTCCATAGATCGCAATCATAGGTCATTTTAGCCTACGCCAGGTTTTAAGGTATTTAGGAGGATCTTTACAAAGAGTTAACCTAAGGAAAAAGTTTTAAAATAAATAAATAAATAAATATGGATGGATAACAGTGCGAGGTGACCTGGGGCCTGGCACATTTCTTACAACCATGCCATGTGAGGGAGTGGATGAGACCTACAATTTTCTGCCGGTTCCTAACGCGCTTTTCATGGCAATGAATTTACCATCGAAGGACTTGCCAATTCCTCGCGAAAGGCGATACCCGTGCAAATAGGATTACAAGTAAATCAAACAATCAATTTGTTATTGTAAAGCAATCCAAAGACATGGAGTCCTTAAACTCTTGGCTAAATGCAATCACTTCTTATTACGATCAGACTTGCCAAATACTATTGTTGAGCTGCAGTAATCAACACTATCATGTATTATACTTCAAGCCAATGTAATGGATGCATTTCAATCTAGTCAAAGTCACCAATGGCAAGCAAATTAACTTTCTCATAATATATTGAAATTTTTCGAAACGTTCATTCTTCATTTTCGAGTTTGATATGTCATTTATTGTACAGGTGATCTCCAGTCATGTAACCAATAAGATCGCATGCGCACATGTGGGAAAGTTTTAATTTGGTACAAGTTTCGCTAGTCTTACTTTGACGTTATTCAGTAGCCTCTTTCAACAAGTTGTTAGACAATGCAATGATATTCTAAGCCATCATTGCACAGCTCTGCTTTAGTGCTTGGTGAGTTTTACAAGCAGAAAAAAGGATACAACGACATGTTTTCAGTTACAAAGGAAAGGGGCACAAGAAGTGATCATTTGAAAAAAAAAAAAAATTAATACATACTCTCTTTGGAATCTTTTACTGCAACAAAATCATGTCAGGTGGTAGCCCTTAACATTAAGCCTGCAAGGACCAACATAAAATGATAATTGCAGAATCTCTCATTACTGATAGTCTGTAAAGACCATTTCAGCAGATGATGACAAAAGTCATAAGTCAAAAGTAGTTAAAATTAAGGATTTGATACTTTTTGAATCAGCAAAATATACTTGTTTAAAAGCATTCCTGGCAAAACTTATTTCAAGGCTTCATTCTTATACTGTTTTTCGCTTTAGCTACATCTTGTTATCACTTATCCTAATTTTTGCATTAACTTTGTTCTCCCAGAATATGCCAGACCATCAAAGATTTTATTGAAACCACTTACATAGATACATAATTCCACTCTACAGTTTCAAATTGAATTTTCTTGTCATATTGAAAAATTAAGGAACAATACGCATTTAAGAAATAGTGTGACTAGCCAATCCTATCCAGTTGAAATCTACTGTTGCAAAAATTTCATTCTGTGTTTTTTGTGACGACTGCCTTCTTGATACAAAGCTAAAGGAGCTCAAAAAGAAAATAAGATGAACTATATCCCAAGTCCCACCTCATACAAGAGCCACACCAACCATAGGTGGATGATGTGCAAATGCACAGAGCGCCATGTTCTGGGGGCGCATTGATTAGAGTAAGAGAAACTATTTTCAATAATTGAGCTATTAAAAAAAATTTATTTTATATTGTGCGAAGACATACTCCCTAGACTTAGAAGGACTGGACTAGAAATAGTGCTTAAGAAGGCCATTCTTCTTGGTCAAGATACTTTCATCAGAAGTTGTAAGATGTTTTGATGAGTATTCCAACCATGTACTATCAAATTGAATTGTATGATAAGTAAGCACTCTAATCATGAGCTGTTGTTATACGACTTGACTATAAGTTCATAAAAATCTGTCGAGTACCAACTGTTGACCGTGGATTGGAAAAATACTGGTGAGCTCCGTTTTTTTGCACCAGAGGTGTAAATTTCTTATTATTATCTTTTCGGATCCGTTCAAGTTTCAAAGACTGGTTTTTTCACAGAGTTCTGAGAACCATCGACAGTTTATTGAATTCCGTTGAATTTAATTTGCAATTTGCGATATTCCTCAACTTATACAATGAGACAATCGCCGAAGCCTTCGAACAGTTCATTCCATGTATTGTGATGAAAAGTGATCGATTTTTCAGAGATGTGAATTATTTGAAATATGTACCTACATACATTTGAAATGCAAATACAAAATACAGAATACCTTTTTTTTAATTTTATATTTGAAATACTTTTTTCTAAATATTTTGTATTTTATTTGAAATACTTTACACTTATAAAACATAAAATAGTTTTGTTACATTTTTTATTCACTTTTACTATTTTTCATTCTTAAATCTAAGATTACCTTATTTACGAACGCACTGATCGGGATCGTAGTGTAGTCATTGTCAAATCAATAATGCCAACATTGCGGCCCATGCGAGTCAGAAAAAAACTTTGCCCGCTAGTTAACTGTCAATGTCAAACCATTGTCGAACAAACTTTAGATCAAAGGCGTGTTCTAGTGTTGAATTTTGAGTTTTCTTTGCGATTTTGCTCAGTTTTTTTTTAAATAAATAAAAAGTAAGTAATACTGATGTATATATTATATGTAATAACTGATTTCAAAACTAGCATTTGTGCAAAGAGTTCATCTTTCATGTTCTGCCTATGGAGCCTCATTCCACAAAAAAAAAAAATAGCCCTTCAACAGGGGTAGAGCTCGGTAAGCAGGTATTATATTTAAGGAAGAGTTTTTTTTACATTTGGATACCTGATGTTCAAGGATTCTAAGACATTGTTTTCATCTTTTAAATACTGTAGTGTCTCCAGATCTATTGTAAAAGTATTAACATTATCACTGGCTGCTGAAGAATCAGAGTCCTCAACAAACACAAAAGATTCTTTCAGTATGTTGGACTTGGGAGCTCTTTTCGTCTTCTTGTTTAATCTTTCTCAATTCTGAAACAAATAATTCTTTGATGTATTCTCTGTTGGCTTTTGGCATCCATTTCACTTTGAAAAAGGAATAAGATACTGATATCCGTGTAAACTTTATTTTAGGTTAGGCTAGTAAAAATAGCAATAACTAGGTACCTACTTAACGTAATCTAGATATTACCGTATTTAATACTTTTATTTAAAACTATTTTGTATTTCTAATTGAAATAGTGCTCACAACTATGCAGTTGCATTTTATATTTTAATACTTTTACTGAACTATTTTTCATATCGCTGCAGTTTTTTAACTTAAGAGAAAAGTGTTTTGAAGTTTTGAAATAATTGAGGTGTGTGGAAAACTAAAAATTAGAAGTAGGTGTGTCTGCTCCGATGGCTATGACTCCCACCAGCGGTAAAGGGTTTCGTGTAGTGAAATACATACTAGTTCTTAAATAATTTCGGTAAACTCTCTGTCCCTGGTAGCTAAAAAGTTATTTTTTGTATCAATAGGTACTTCAATATTGTTGAGAAAGCATTTCAAAACAATATTCTTTTCATTCTGTGACTTCTTTGAGACTAAGCTAAGAAACAGTCATGAAACTATGGCCACCCTGTTCAGGCTTCATAAATATCACGTTTGTTCTTTAATTCCATAATCTCCGTTTAAATTGTGAGTTCCCCACTGTGTTAAAATCGTACTTAGTTTCCAATTCTCCAACACACGTTTAATAAAAACAGCAGTCCTCCTCCTCAGCTCTTACTTCGCATCCATTCATATTTACTTTCTCAACTCGATGTTGTACCCAAAAATATAACTCAATCGCACACACCATCACACCGCAGTGCGAAAACATTTCATTATTTTATTTACTTCCAAAATCTTTTCAAAGCAAAAACTAAAAAAACTAAAAAAAAAACAAAGAAAAACGCAGTTGCACACACAGTCTTGATGCAAGTATTCGTCAATACAAGTAAAGAAAAGTATTTATTTTATACTTTGTCTCAAAACAAAATAAAAGAAGAAAACGAAAAAAAATAAAACGAAAACAAATTAACAAAAACGATCGGCGACCGCTAACAAGCAATCTACCCGCACAGAGTGCGTTCGCTTTGTTTGAGTGCTCTTTTGTGGTTCAACAAACGTTGTCATCTGACAGTTTGCCATTTTGTCAAATGAGTCAGATCGACCGACAGTGATTTCAATACGATTTGTATGCGCTGCGATAAGCGGTTCTCTCTTTCTTTGGCAAGTACAGGGCCAAGAATTCTTGACCTTGACAATTTAAGTCAGAAAAATTGCGCCGATATCCACCGAGTTCCCGAGGATCTCATTAGAACTCAACTCGAATTTGGACTTATAAACTTGTTTGTGAGAACAAAAGTCGTTGGGTTTGTGTACGTATCCGAATGCCCAGAGCACTAATGATACTCATCAATGGATGACAATCAACAGTGTCATTGTCACCAGCATTAATTTTTGCCATTTTTAATACTTTCCCGTTTAGTTCCTTTTTTTGTGGTCTTCGAGGCAAAAGTGAATTATGACATGCAATTTAGTAAACTTTTCGCATTCAGCGTGCACAAAAGCAAACCACTCCTGCGACTTAGTTGCGGCCCACATATATGTACGCCGCCGTCGTTGTCGTCGACGTTGTCTGCTAATATGATTGTGTATGTAGTGGCAGCACTCATACTACTTGTCCTCGAACTCGAGTCAGTGTCCCTTTGGTGTCCACTATACCAGGTGAAGCGGGGGTGGTGACGGTGAGACAACAAAAACCAAATTACCCACTTTTTACGATCACGATCGTAGAGCATTACGTCATTTGATGTTTCATGTGAGCTGCGCTAGTTTGTTGTGAAACGCAAATAAACTGGCGCCCAGCGTACAAAAACAAATGCGATTCCTTAATGGGGTGAATGTGCGAGGAGCTGGCAGGCAGACAAGGGGGACCAACATGCAATTTTACTTTCTTTGTGCTATCTCAAGCAATTAACACGTCTAACATTGGCAGAGAGTCATTCAACTTGTTTTAGGTGTTTTTTCTGTTGTTTTTGTTTTTGTCAATTTATTGTTTACCGGGACAAAAACGGATATACTGAATCAATGGGGTAGAAGTGACTGCACCTATACACACACCCCATTTGAACAAAGAATAGCAATGAACTTTTCAAAATTCATTTGAAAGGTTTAAAAACCTCCCGTGTGGGGCTGGGGATTTTGCAATCAATTAAGAAGAATGCTTTTTAGAACGATGACCTTGCTTAGTGGGAATGTGTTGAACAATTAATTAATGTTTATTGTTTTGTTTGGTCGTCTTACAAGCACGAGAGAGTTTGAAAAAAGCGCAATTAATTAGACAGAAAGAAGATGGAATGGGGACTTGTCATTTGAGGAATAACTTATTTTTTATTCAAATTTGGATTATCGAAAAGAATATTTTGTAAAATAAACCCCCTCCCATCACTATGAAAAATCAGTATACTGAGGATCGAAGTAATTGGCCGTATTCCATATTTTTAAGATGTCCTGAGGGTGAAGATTTTTGAAATTAAATAAAATTTCTGATTTTGTATCATTGCCCGAAAAAAGAATTTACGTTTAAGTGTTGCTTTAGTCATTACCTTTTTAGGCAGGGCTATTGTCAGTAAACTACTAAAAGAAATAATTCAACTCACTGATAACTGATTTTGCTTTGCTAGAGGTGGAATACGAATAGGACTCTAGTATTAGTTTACTTTTGATCGTAGAACCCTTTATTCACGGGTCGTGCTCGTTAGTTTTAATTTGCCAGTCTACACGGCAGGGTGGCGCAACAAAGCGGGGATACCCGAGGCCTAGCGTATTTCTATCAACCATGCGTTATAAGGGAATTGAAGGGACCCTTAATTTTGGGCTACCGAACTGCTAGTTGAGAAAGCTCTTTGCATGGCAATGCATTTACTATCGGAGGACTATTTTCTCGTGAAAAGCGATGCTCGTGAAGAATCTCCGACGTAAGAGGAAAACATGCTAACATTGCCCAATAGGCACCGCATATGTTTATATGTACGTGAAATCAAAAACAGTTTGGATACCTGCTTTTCAATTCAATTTATTAAGTGAAGGAATTCTCTATGCTCTATTATATGGGATGATCAGTCAAGAAGCATTAATCTGTCGAAACCTGTTTGCGTTTCCAATTCAATGATCCCAAGACTTAATTTGAAATTTTTTTTAGATAGTTTCAGATAAACCTTAAGCTATGTGCTTTTGCGTCATCGTTCGAATCAAGAATATTTACATATATATTGTAACTGTAGCAAACCCAAAAATATTCCCAAAAAAAGTTTAATTAATTAAATTGATTTCAAATCAAGTGACAATAAAATGGCGACCGAGGATTTCCGGTCAAGTTGAGCTATTTACACTTCCTCACATTAGTTATCATCAGCTCCTTCACCAGGATCGTGCAGACTTGCTGATTTGGAAAAAGTTTTCACAAAACGACAAAATCCGTAAGTGTTTAAAACAAAATAATCGAGGGATGCGATACTCAATTTTTTTATAATTAGCTTGCACACCAAGGAGTTATGAATAGCATTTTAATGTTATTGAACACAGTGCGAGCATTTAGGAAAATATGATAGGATTTACACATTGCTTTTGAATTTTTGCGAAGCGTAATGCCGGGGAAGAACAGAGGGTAGCAAAGCTTTCTACATTCGGGTGGTGTCACGAAAATATGTATCTCCATACTTTACTGTACATCCAAAGTTGAGCTCCAGGTAAAATTGAAAAGCATTCCTAGCGAGGTGGGTGTTGCGGCTAAATTATTGCTTGTGAATAACGAACAAAAAAAAAATCAACTTATTTCTGGTATAATTGTTTCCGTGGTATAATTTGCATATGTAAATTAACTAATTCGTGTGACATTTGCTAGATCGATTTCTAAATAAACTCTTGTATTTTACAAAATAGAGATGTTTTCCAATAAAATGGAAACTATTCATGAAAAACCGTGCACAGAATTATTTGTAACATACTCCTGAATTTGTCTATTCTTCTAGCATCTGGACAAACAAAGTTGAGCCGTCAACAAACGAACGGAATACTTAAGGTTGCTACAATGCAAAAGTCTGTCTTGCGACTACGGGGCTCAAAACATACATCAAATCAAGAATGTCTTAGGACAGGCTTATTGGTTAAGTTTCCTCAGCAGCGACAACTGACTTCAAAACTAATTGCGTAACTGACTCAAGGTCGTTATTTGCTAGATTTTTTTAAAAGTAACAATTATTTACATATATGTATGCCATTCCTTCAAAGCGATTTCAGGAAGTCCAGTTTTTTACCACTTTCTTGAGCAACTGGGACCGTATATTCTCAATAAAAATTTCTAAACTATTTACTGTGGAATGGCAAAGCGTAATTGCAACAAATGCACCACCAATAGTCAAACTGACAGCCACTAGTCTGTTGATGTTTTTTTACTACGTTACCACTTCTGAATCACACTTCTAATCGAATAACTGTCCGTGGTTCTCGTATACTGAGCCACTATTTGATGCCATTTGAACTATCCGATTTCTTGATCCTCATCCGATTCAACAACCCGATTCTCTTGGGATAAATATGAGCTTTAAAAGGGGTAGAAGAAAAATGAAAAGCTTTCTTGTAGGGTTTCTGCTAACGGGTCTGGTGAACTCCAAACGTTCCAAGTATTTTTTACTTATAATATTTTACTTGCAGTTATAAATACTATAAGGCAAGTTTTGCAGAAAAAAATTTTGAGATAACTATCAAGCATGTTGACAGAGAAGACGAAAAAAGTGGGTCCTTCAATTCTGTCTGTCTGTCTGTAAATAGATCAACAGCCTAGTTAGTGTCTGAACTCAGAAGGGCAGTATACAGAGGGATTTTTGAAACAAGGTCTCTAGATCTTGAGATAACGGTACTTCCCATAAAACCTATATGATAATACTTATTTTTTTCGAAAAGGGCTCCAACGATTTCTATGAAATTATATGTATGTCATCATTTCTCAATTGTCTTCCATATGATATAATTTTTTTTTTTGAAAAAATCCTTAAAACGGTAGTCTCCAGAGTGCTGTTTTTTCAAAACCGACTTTCTACTTATGGCTTTTTCGATTTTGACGAAATTTCATTTTTGAGAAGCTCTAATTTGCTTTCGAAAATTGCAATTGAGGTTTTTTTTATTTTCGATTGAAACCTTTGGCGTATTTAATTTAGTTTTTGTTTTCAAATATCTTGTGATTGTGATTTTACTCAATTTTCGTAATAAATGTGTAGTTGGCAACCTTGTACAGCCAAATACAGCATAATGATCGAATGCTGAAAAATTATATTCAGCCTTAAAATGTTGATACCGTACTTTTCACACAATCGCAAGCTCGTGAGACCCAGCCGTGCCCAGTTTTATGTATTTCGCATGTGTTCAAAATATTCCTAATGTTCCAAGTGTTCTAATACATACTCCTCTTTATCTTTCGTCCCAAATAATTTAAAGATTCCCCCTCATAACATCACTAAGCACTTTCATACAAGTCAGAGTCCATGCCCTTTAGGAAAAAATAAAACACGATCGGCTTAGTTGGTATTGCCAAGTACAGAGGAAAGACCTAGAGAGCACAGTACAAAAGCCAATATCAAAATTTGTTTAAATGCAATGAGGAAGAAACAGGGAAGGAAAATAAATAAGAGGCAGTGTCGTACAATATGTACTATTTTAAATAAATAAGTAATAGAAAGACAGCCCAAAACATTCCTGAGGCAGTCAAATGAACCGACATCTTCACTTCCAAGACCGGGAGGGTTCTACCGACACTTTCTGAGGTAAAATAGATATAGGTGCATCATGTGAAACTATGAAACATAAAAACAGAAGAGTTGAGACCTCATCGACATCGCAGTGCTCGTAACGTCGAAAAGGAAGAAAAGAAACCTATTGTCCAACTATATCTCAACAATTTTCCACAGTTCAGCCAATAATCATGACGACGAACCTCTTCTCAATTCGAAATTATCTCACTCGATAACGACTACTGATATCATTAGGGTGTATGAGTTCCATAAAAAGATAAACTCTTTTCCAAAAAGAAAATAAATTTTTGTCCTTCATTGAAACAAACAATTTACTTAAATTAGTTTTTGTGTTGCATCTGTTATAATAAAATTAATTGCTAAGGATTTCATTGACTCAATGAACAGACAGACTACTCGTATTTCATAAGAAAATACCTACCTTATCATGTAATTGGCTTTTATTCATAGAGCCTCCAAAACTAAAATTCTAAATATTTAAAGATAGATTTCTTCCATCGAAGCAAATCTAAGTCAAAAGTTTCCAGCCAATGCTCACGTTAATTGGACAGGCCCAAAAATGCAAAAACCATTCTCATAAACAACAAACAATGATAATGCTATCCTCAGATGCATCGCCCCTGATGACTCCGAGTCCGCCATGCGCGATAAACTTATTATAACTTTTTATTTCATTTGTGTTATCTGCACATTCACTTCGAAATGCACTTGAACCTGTTCCTGAACCTCATTTGCCCGTCAAAGTGACAGAGCAGCGAGATACAGACGCACTATAGTCTATAAGTTGGTGCTTAACATAAATTTGCCATAAATTATAAATCCCTTCAACCGTGCGATAATAGCAACCGGAAGATGTGTGTCCTCTCTCTCTGTAGATAGGATCGTTGTTAAAACGTCCAATCCAAACCAATGGGCCACCAGCACCTTGAAGTCGTTTGTCTACATCCACTAAGTTCTACGAATGACAAAAATATTAATTGTTTCCATCAGGCTTAATGATGTGCTGCTGCTCCTACATTTTACTAAAGGATATACTATATACTTACACGTACCTACCTATCCTGCCCTTGTACGTAACGTACATAAATGCGACTTGCAAGTTGTGGGGGTGGGCCTGATCATCATCAGATCAGTGATGGTGCTGATGATGACGACTAGCTCATTTTCACACAGCTATACAAGTTTTATTCATCGAGTGTAATAACTGACCTCGAACTCTCTAGCAAATGTGATTGAACTGTCCCGCAAGTCATTTGCATTGAAAATATCACTGGCGAATAACAACACAGATATACCTACACAGTGTACAGCCAGCGCAGCGTGAACACACATTCAGGCGGCCAACAAAAATGGTAAGCTGCGCCTCTGGCCAGGGCGCGGTGCGGTGTGGTCTACATAAGCATTCAACAACCCTGCCGCGCAAATTGACTTCCAACAGAAATGCCACCAAAATAAATAAAATTCAAATCGTAAACAAGAAACAAATATAAGCACAGAATTATAATGAAACGATCTACCTTGCTTTTGTATATATGCAACCATGTTAAGTTGAAAGCTTTAAGCAAAACTGCCAATAAATTTATGGGAAGTCTAGTAATTGTAACGTGAGGAAGGATGCCGATCAAATATATGTGCTCGCACAGTAAAAAAAAGAGGCAGAAACTTACAATTATTTGTAATAAAAATGTGAATCAGTTGTTTAGAAAAATCACTATCACTTCATCGAGGTATTAGGGTATAGAGTCTTGAAACAGAAGTTTTCCGCTTAAGTCAATTGTTTTTCAGAAAGTATATTAATTGTTAAACCAAAAAATTAGAGTACGCCTAGAAAAGAAATTGCTAAGTTTTTATTCTTAAGCTCTAGGTCAAAAGAAAATGAACTTTGTTCACTTTTAGATATGGCTTTTTAAATGTTCTAATATCTTTATCGGTGAAGAAAGGACTGAAAAGAGGATTAAAGCTATTCATTGATGAAGGTGATCATATGAGCTCTTAAGTTGAAACTGCATTTTGGTTGAGGTGTAGATCTACCCAATATTGTACGAGTGTGTATCGAGTTTTATCAGAATATTCATGTAGTTGACTAAACATATGATTTTAGTTTTCGACTTCTAATTTAAGTTAATATATTAAAGCTCTGTTCTTTTATTCATACTTTAACAGTTTTTGATTTGTTTCTTTTTTTTAAGTGTGTGTGTTTTTTTTTTTTTTAGTTTTAGCAATATGTGCCCCTGTTCTGTAACTATCGCCTCGATAAAAGCAGGCGATAAACGGTGGAAAATGGAACGAAATCCTACTAAATTCATAGAATTTCGTTCCATTTTCCACCGTTTATCGCCAAGGCGATAGTTACAGAACAGGGGCAATGGTTCCTTAGGCTTCTGTAAGCATTACATCACCACGCAGATGGAAATATCATTTGATGCACTTTTTTACCAAAATAAAGAATGACAGTGTTAATGAGTGAAAGTAATTAAAGAAAAATTGAAGTGTTGGTGTTTTTTGGTCAAATGAACTGGTTTCATTTCTTTACCTATACACTACGCACACACTTCACCAAACTACCAAACTACTTTTCCGATCCCATATGCCCATGAGAACGGGAACGTAAACACGAACTCCGTAATTGCTGCACCGATTTAAAATAATTTTTCACTGCAAAGCACGAGTCATACAGGGCTGCTTGGCAGCAGCTTTTTACCAGTGCCAACGCCAGCGGCTTGCAGTAGCGGCTGGCAGTCCGGTCACAATATCACCAGCTTCTATCAGTAATCATCAACAGAAAACTGTAAACATTTGGCTTTTCAAGTTCATTTTTAATTTTTAAGCCTATTAAAAGTATTAGCAAAGAATTTTGATGGAAATATTTACTAAGTACTACGTGAAGCAATATTTTTTTGTTTTAGCAGCGGCCGCTAGCAGCCAAAAGTTTTGTCATTGTTTGTCGCTGCTTAATACTAACCGGCTGGCATCGAGAATTTCGCTTTCACAAAGCAGATCAGCGCCAATGGCAGTAGCGGCTACACGTCTACTCGCTGGCAACCAGCCTTAACCCGTCATTGGTGACGCAAATTCGACTATCAATTGCGACATCGGTCTAACGGACCTTTTAGTCTTTCAAGTGCAGGTTTTTTGAAAAGTTTTACAAATTGTTTGTGTTTTTTTTTTAATACTTCTTGACAACAAAAGAAAGATATTAAACCAACATAAGCTCAATATAGCTCAAAAATAGCAGAGGAGAATAAAACTATTCGTATTTTCTTGCACACCTGGTCTCACAGACCAGTAGGTCACCATTGACGGTTAAATTTCATTTCCGAATTTCCACGGGAACGGTCATAAACATCCTGCATCCAATAAATGGCGCGGTATATCAATTTTATACCCTAAATCCCGCGTGATACATTTGGTTAGCATTTCTGTAGCGGGAATCCCAGGCAAAATACTGTTTTTCCATGGGTATCGTCTTTTGCGAGGGCCTCAAGGGGAATTAAAATGCCATGGAAAACACTTTTTTTTACTGAAATACGATAGGCCCCGAGTCTTCCGAGCTCTGTTGTGCCGCACCACTTTATTTATTTACTAAAAATTTTTTTAAAGAGTAACAGTACTCGACTATTATGAGCGACTACTGCTGTTTTACCTTTTTCTATGCAGCATCTCTCTTTAGGAGTGGAAAAGTTTTTCTAAAGTGATACTGTCATGAAAAATAGTTTTTTTCTTAGCTACTTGTAGTCGAAATTTGTGAAAGGACTGCACTATACTCTGTTCAGAAAATATTTTCAGTACAGTCTAAAGCTATCGATTAAAGGCTTGTATTCTTAACACGCTTGTATGCATGTACTAAGACATTATTCATACTTGTAGATGTTTAGATTTCAAAAACACACTTGTAATTACAAAAGGGTATTCTTTGCAATAACGGTAAGCTTGTACGGTAAGTCGAACATCATTATTTCATTCCAATATTATTTCTAACTCACTTTACTTTCTTAGGTTCGCATTACAGGTTTTGGTGAATCTGAGTCTTAACCAACATTTTTCGATAACGAATTCGATTTCGGGCGATCTCTCTCTGTTTTGCACTATAAGTTGGTTGAAGTCTTCTTCCACTTGGTTGTTCCAACTAAGACGAGGTCTTCCCCTTCCGAGAAATCCCTGCAATGTGCGCGCTATACATGTCGCAGTCATCGTATATTTTCGCGATACGTAGTCTTCCTGCTATGCTCATGTCGCGATACAGCTCATACACTATTCTTTATTGAAGCCTCTCTACACATTGTCTTCACATATCATTTCGTCTTCACATTTTGTTTCAAAACGACGAAGGGTTTCCTCATCCGCTTAAGATACGGTCCGTGCTCCCGCGCTGCCGTAAAGCACGTTTAATGGTCAAGGTCTTGTAAATTGTTGCCCCGATTTTTCTAAAGAGGATTTTATTTCTCAATTGGCTTCTTAACCCAAAGAGGCAACGGAGCAAGATTAATGCTCTGTTTGATTTCTGCACTAATGTTATTTTCAGTGTCTAGAGATGATCCTTAGTATACGAAATCCTGTACTACCTCGAAGTTATGTCTGACTATTGTGACATTTGTCACCTTGTCGAAAGCCTTTTTCAATTTCAAAGGTCTCGGTGATTTCTCTACCAACCTCTCTCTGCCGACTTTTTTATTCATCTTTTTGAGATATACAATTCCGTAGTACATAAGTTTTATCTATCTCGTAAGGTTTAGCCAGCGATTGCAATGTAAGCGCAGAAAAATTTGTTTGTTACGACATAAAATTACAAATTTTTAAATTTCTCGTCTTTTCTCTACTATAATATGCATGTATTATACATAGAAACCTTCCTCTTGAATCACTCTATTCATTAAAAAAAACCACATCAAAATTCGTTGCGTAGTTCTAAAAATCTAAGCATACATAGGGACATAGGGACAGAGAAAGCGACTTTGTTTTATACTATGTAGTGATTTCATATATAATATATTTCATATATATTTTTTCATATCGACATTGCTTTCTCGGGGTTTTTAAAAGATCTGCCGTGATTTGAGAATTTGGTCGATTGTGGATTTTTATGGTCTTAAACCGCACTGATAGAACCAAACATTCGAACTTAGTGCCTACAACTGTATAAACCTGTGCACAAGTGCATCGGGGTGCTACAAGCCTTAAGGGAGATTTTTTCAAAATCAGTAGCGGCGGTAGTTTTAGTTTCAATATACTTTTTATTTCATTCAAATACAAAATACAATCAATTTGTTTTATATTCGAATTCTCTAAAGTCATTTCGGTTTGGCCTATCTAAATATCTGTCTACCAGACTGATATTTTGAAATTTAAAAAACAATTAAAAAAAACAAAATTCTTACGAAAAGATTGGTAGACCTCCAAGTCTTTATTTATAAATTATTAATCTTGTTTTATCTATATCGACGTGCAGAGCGTAGGGAGCATAGTAGCGGAGGTATAGTCCTGCACAAGCTGAAGCAAATCTTATGAAAAAAAAAAAAAAATTAAACCCCCATGAAAGCTACAATTGACAAGTAAATTGAATTTCTCTAGAGTTGGAGTAAGAAGGAAATTCTCTATCATCCATATTTCAGTTTTTGTAGCACTTGAAGTCAACTATGTCTCTAATGATGATGATTGCATTCAAATATATTCAAACATATCTTAGATTGCTCGCTGCTCAGCAACTCGAAAGAAATAAAACTGCTTACTTATTGTTATTATACACTTGATTCACTCAAATCGTCAAATAAGACATTAACAAGTAAGCGTCACCTCAAACCGGCCCCTTACATGACTCAAGAAAAAGACATTCTAGCTGTTTACAGACTTTCATAAATATGTGTCCGCTTGTAACGCAGTTCCAGATAACGATTAGTGCATCATATTCCTAGTTTTTTTTTTTTAGCAAACGAAAATACAAAATCAGCGGTGACACATGATTCAGGAATTTCGTCATCGTTCATGTAGGTAGTGGTGTGTGCAAATTGCAAAATCTCAGATTTTCTGGTGAAAAGAGAACTGCGTCATCAATGAAGAAAATTTTCATTTTTACTAAAGGCAGTGAGTGGATCCCTTTCGTGTCAAACCACTTGACGACGTGAACTCTTGTCGCTAGTTTCGGTATGTTGCGCAAGTGTCGGTGTGCGACATGACAATCCAAGCCTCCAATATATTCGGCACCAACTCCAGAGTCCAGATGGGTACAATGTGGCGAGCGCAACCAAGGACAAGTGTGTGCAGCCACAAGTATAACTGTCGGTACGACTGCACGTTTCTGTCGAACCACGAAAACGGGCGGTTAAGCAGACGTCTGCCGTCTGCTACAAATTACAAATATTCTTTCGCCGAAGAGGAAAATATGCATTCTTCCTGCATCACATGTATATGTGTACATTAGGGTGGGTCAAAAAAAAATCAAAAAAAATTTTTTTTGGTCCGACACACGAAAGCTTGTTCTTTGGTTCCTCTAGAAAGTACTTACAAAATTTGAGCTCTTAATATTAAAGGGAAGATGATGCTCATCGTAGTTTTCCATTTTCAGTTTAGTATCATATAAAAATGGCCATATCTTTTTAAAAATAGATTGTTCAACCAGTCGCAAAAATAGTAATATAGGAAATTGAACGGTCTACAAAAATAGTCTTTTATACTTTTTTCATTAATCTAACCATTTAAAAGATATTCAAGGTCAAAAATTTAAGTATTTTAAAGAAAATAACTTTTTTGTTTTGAATTTTGTAACTCACTAAAAAATAGTTATTATCAAATGAACATCAATTATTTCAATAGAAAATTTAACGTTCTACAAAAAAGGTCTTTTGTTGTTAAACGATTATTCTAACCATTTAAAAGATATTCGCAGTAGAATTTTAATTCCTACTAATTTTAATAATTTCTTAATAATTTTTTTTTGATTTTTTTTGATTTTTTTGACCCACCCTAGTGTACATACTTGGCTATTGGAAGAAATGGAGTGCCATACAAATTCACATGTTGGCGCCCGCAAGTTGTTTGACGATAATGAATGAAAATGAAAATAGAACTGACAAAATAATTTATTTATGTCTTTCAGCTCCAATTGTTGTAACAAAATGTAATTCTATAGGTACTGCGATTGCTCCTAAGTAACATTTGTTTTTCACGCTGATTAAGAATTATTCAATATAAAGAGCTCTCTTTCGAGAACGTTGTTTAAGCGTAGTACAGATGGTGGTAAAACCTAACAACGGAAGTGCTGTCTTCAATAAGTGAGAATTAGTTAGAGCCCACGTAATTCTGTAATGGACTTTACGTTGGCTACTCGTTTTTACCAAATAAATACAAGTTCGGATTTTAGCTCGATCACGATTAGGCAAAATATCTCCCCATACTTCTTTATAAGTTTGCCCTCACACTTAGCCAGGGTCTAAATGGAATTTCGGTTCCTAATCAAACGCAGTTGATGATGCACCTCACAGACATACGAGTAGGTACCTAAACAAATCACAAGCACATACCCCCTTAATAAGCCCCATAATTTTTTATTCTTTGGAATTTGATCGGACTGGCTTGTCTCAGATCTTTAAAGCCTTACTTAGCTTTCGGAACTCAGGTTCAGACTGGTTTTCAAATTTGTTTCAATGTGTGCGTGAGAGATGAACTTTAGCAACACATAGCGTATAGGGTATATGACACTGAACTGGACATTCCGTTTTATTTTTTCCATCCTAATGCTTTTTAGTCTGGTTTGTCTTTGTTTTCGCTGTCAAAAATGTACCTATATGCCTGAGTCTGTGTCTGTGTGTATCAGATGCAGGGGATCCCGTCTTGGTTCATTAACATCGCATTTTTCTTCTTGGTTTTTTTTTTTTTTGTCTTTTGGCTCTGCCTGGAGCTACATATTTCCTCGCGATGAGATACTTTTCTCCATGAATTGATTTTTTGACTACACTTTCGCACTGCTTTTAGTTGGATATATGGGGCGATTCGCGTGGCGTTGAGGTTGTCTTTTTCTTCTTATTTTGCTTTGGCTGCTTCGCAACAAGGAGATAACACTATTTTAAGGCCACCACGGGTGAAGCTCTAACCCATTTAAAGTCTGTTGCCTCTTTCAAATGAAACTTGAAAAGGAAATTCCAAGGAATATTGGAAGATTCACATACCTGAGATCATAAAAGGGTTGCCATTTGCTGATGTGTTTTGGAGTAAAATATTTTTGTTTTATTACTTCAAGTAGAATAAGCAGCGGCTGAACTAGAAATTAACCCACAGATAACTTCAATATTTGTGTTTCCTAAAAAAATAACCGCAACCAAATCAAAATCATCAAAATGATGAGCCAATAAACTGGAAACCTTCAATTCCCAATAGTCAAAGTGATGGTAAATTTAGAGTGTTCCTTTATTAGTAACAGGCTAAAAATCTTGGAAGCACATAACTTTGAAGAAATTATGAGTTAATTATGAATTTATTATTTTATTTATTATATTTTTTGCCATACGCAGCATAGAGATTTCAGAAGAAGCTTACTTTGGTGTGTCTAATCTAAAGTCATGTCAATGGAAACTGCTGTACTAATGACAGAAGCTTCGTCAGTGACTTTATGTTTGGTTGTTTGACGATTCGAAAGCATCTAAACCTTTAAAATTGCGGTACCATAAAGTTCGATGTATTGTTTGAGGTCACCAGATTTTCAATTTCTATAACCGCTCCATTCACGCAAATGCGTTGTAGAAATTTTTTATTCTTAAACTTAAGCTTAAAATCCAAAATAATACGCACTGGAAAACAGATTTAGTAAGTGAACTAAGCATGCGAACTCTGTTTACTAGTTCAAATAATTGACCTAGTTTATTGAACTAGTTCGTTAGCAAGGCACACAAACCTCAGGCTGGGAAAAGGATGCTCACTCATGAAAGACACAGCGTCAAGAAAAAATTATCAAAATTATTCGAATTTAGTAATTAATTAGTGGTACCCGTGGTGTGATGGTTTGTGTGTCTACCTGTAAGCCAAGAGGCTCGTGGTTTGAATCCCAATAGAGGCAAAAATGTTTTTCCACGGTTATCGCTCTTCGCGAGGAATTGGCAGGTCCTCCGTTAGTAAATTCATTTCCATGAAAAGCGCTTTCTCGATTAGCCGTTCGAAACCGGCAATAAATTGTAGGTCCCCTCCATTCTTTCACAAGACATGGTTGCGAGAAATGTGCTAGGCCCTGGGACTCCTCGCTCTGTTGCACCACCATATTTATTTATTTGTCGATTCATTTATATAATTTTTTAGTGCAAACTCTCACATTTTAACTCATATACCAGTCTAAATAATAGTTCAAAATCATAAGTTTTTGAGTGTTCATTGAAATATCTAAAACGTAGAAAGACTTTAGCATATAGATAGCATTTTCATATATTTCATCACAATTAGCTAAGAACTTGCTATCGCAGTACGCTCTGATAGGTTTCATCGACAACTACTACTGCTACGCTTCGACAACTTATTTCACGATTCTCAGTACAAAGACCGAACCTTAAAACTATGTTCTTTTCCGGTGTCGAAAGCGAGTGCCAAAATAATTCTTCCTATTCATTTCTTCAATTTTTTTTTATATAATAGTGCCTATGCCAGTGATAGCCGAGGCTCCTTAAAATAACATAAGTACGCAGAGAGCCCTTTTTTCTCTTTGTGAAAACCTAACATAAAGATGTATCTTTTTCGTTTGTTAAGTGAAGGCCTTAGTGTCTGCAGCGATGTCTGACAAACACACGAGTTCACAGAGTTTGACCTGAATTTTTTTTCTGCTTATACTGTTATCTCCATTGTAGTTAAAGAACTTTGGTTTATTTTCTATGAAAGAAATATCTTTAATTGCAGTTGGAACATCGGTGGAGAAGGTGATGATAGGGCCCGTAGCGTTATGGTTAGAATGTATGCCAGATACGTGGGAGGTTCGTATTTCAAAACCTAGCAACATTTGAAAAAAAATGGTTTTCCCTGCTATCGCTTTTCAAGACGGAATGGCAAGTCGTCTGAGAGTAAATTACACACTGTCGTTTCATTTTGTCGTAAATTACACAACTTATCGTTTCCCAATCGGCTTCAAATTGTAGGTTTCTGGAATGCAATAGGCCCAAGGTTTCGATAGTCTAGATATGTAGATAGATAGATAGATAAATTCTTTATTTTCTAAAAAAAATAAAGCTTGACAATAATTTGATACTTAAGAATAATGACATGGCCTTACTGCCGTTTGCCAGAAATGACATTTCAATTTTTGAAAAATAAAAAAGTTACAAAATTAACTAATTGATGTCTATGCTAAACAGTGAACATCCCTCTGTAGTCTGTATGTTGAACAGAACCTAGGTATCAAAATAACTCCTTTGGTACTTACTTGGACAGTTTGACAACTGTAACCCAATGTCCTGATTAGCAGCCATCGCGCAACCGAACAACGAGCGACGCGACGGCCGCTGCATCGGACGATCAAAATATCAAACAACAATAACCCTATTGGGTGTCCTTATTAACACAGGAAATCGATCGCGCGATGGGGTAGCACGATCGCAAATGTTTGTTTCATGATCGTTCAAGCTTTATCATTAAAGGTTTTCATATTCAAAGTGCATACTCATGCGACCGACACGCTACGAAAAGTAGCTAAGTCTGGTTGCTTCAAATCAACCAATTTGTAATGCAAGGTAAAATGGAATTCGAAGACAATTTAACTAGTGAAATTTATGTGAATCCCATTTTATGTATGTAATTGTATTGGTAAAAAATATTTTGTTGGCTTCGCAGCTCAGAGTACAAGTGGTAGAACTTGCCAAATCTCAACATACATATGTATATTTTATTTGACGTTTTTGATTTTTTTTTAATTGAGAAGATAGTCGCGCGACGCCAATTATGCATCCTGGTCGCGCGATCTTATGAGCATCTTGCGAGTTGCGACTGGTATTAAGGACACTCATTGTGGTAGCACTACCAACAAGCAACGCGACCGACCGAAGTTCATCGTTCAATCGCGCGATGCATCTTCAATTAGGACATAGCCTAAGAGACTTCATCTCTTAATCATTTAATTAATACATAATATACTTGACAAAGTGGCAACCCATTTACGATCTGCACTTGCACAAATTCTGTTCGATTCTGCACTTGCACAAATTTCAAATAAAAGCTTTTAAATGTTCCGTTCTAACTTCAAATCAATCACACATAATTATGTATGTATTCATTTTTGTGATTTCTCTTAAGCAACAGAATTATCGCACGATCTTTGGACAGTATGTAAACTTAGCTTACTGCATAGTATTACAGTAATTAACAGATAAGAATATGTTTTCTCTATTTTATAACGTTGTTTTGTTATACCGAGTCAGTCTCAATAAAGCTTTTGCAAGAAGAAGAAATGGTCTTATGAATTGATTGGAATTTTAAGTTAATTTTTGGAGTTTAATTGAGTCTTACAGTTTAGAAGTCTTACACAACAAAGCTAAATTTAAAGCCCAGCAACTTTTTAACTTGTTCTTTTTTTTTGTGAATGCACTTATGATAGAAACAAATTGTAAATAAAAGTTAATAGTTCTCTACAATAAACACAAACAAATTTAGTCCGCACTTTGGCAACACTATCGCTTAAGTCTGGGTTCACTGAAAGACCGGCACATTTCACGCAACTGAGCGAGTCCTGAGTCAGGTAAACGTGTTGATGGAGGTTAAATGCTTTAAGTTGAAAGCTGCCATATATAGAAATTATATGTACAATGTACATGCATATCACTTCTGCTTGACGTTCCCGAAACGGTGCCGCAGCAATTTGCGTGAATTACTTTTTCAGCACGTAACAATCAGTAGGTTGGCACTGAGATGCAGTTCAAATACGTACGTTAGGCACGTACTAGGCCTTCTTTCTGAATGTTTTACTGGTTAAACATTTCATTTGATGTAATAAGCTCATGAGAGTATAAAAAAAATCTTTCAAAATGATGCAAGAAAAGTCGCAACATTGGATCAATGGTTTTGTCTAACAAACAAAGAAGACAGTAATATTTACCTTCTTAGTCAAAAAATAATTGTTTCATTTACAAACTTCAGTATGAGAATTAAATTTTTTAGTCTTTGAAATCTACACCCACTCAATTTATGGGGTCAACTAATTGTTTTCAAATAAACAATAGTAAAAAAAAGTTATAATTTAATTTTTGTATTTTAAATTATAAACAATTCCACCATAGAAATAATGATGGCCCAGCTGTGGGAACTTTTTTCCAGTTGTTGTTATCAAGTAAAAACAATAATAGATGAAATTGCTGCAGATGCTAGGTACACGAAAAAAGCATTGATGCAAACAAATAACGCTGTTCTATTATTTCACCTAACGCTTGCCATATCGATGGCCTTGAATTTGAGATATTGTCAAGCTAAAAACGAATCGAAAATATCAAAATTCGTTGCACTCTCAGCATTCCAATAAGATCTAAGACAGCGGGGTTAAGAGAGTTAGGAAGCAAACATCGCAAAACAGCGTGTCATTATTGCCTTTTTTTTTTTTTTTTCTTATAAAATAAAAAAAGCCAAGTTGCTAAGAAGTTTGTTTGAAGAGTGTTCCTTTTCTGGTACAGTACGGTCGGAAGTAACATTTTGTATGTTTTATACCAAAAAACATACAAAAATTAACAACACGTCAATTGTCATGTGAATATTTGACTACAATATTGTACTTGTTTTCTCTCTCTCTCCGAGTGAATGCAGTTAAAAAGAGGTGAAAGCTCTACGTTACGAGCGTCTTTTTCGATTAGATTTGGAACACAATGGAAGAACGGTTGAAACAATAACTTTTGTAGGTTTGCGGACTGTGGTTAGGCGCGTTTCATCGATATTTAACATTATCTTGTGTCGAAATTTGAAACGATGTATGACTATGACCACAAGTTTTTGATTATGAAATTTTGCTACATTAGGCTTGTTGAAGTTTATAGATATGGCCAAACTAATCGGTTTAAGTTTTCGAATCGCAATGGTTTCGTTGCGTCTCAAGAAATCGCGGATGCATTAATCATCTGTCATCGGATTTCTTATGCTTTGTCTCTCAGCTGAAAACCGCTTCATTTAAGGTCTGTTCGTTGAACTTTCCCCAGGGTTGACCCAGGTTTTCTTGACAACCCTATGAGTTGTCAAATAAACCTGGGTTTCCCAGTCCTCAAAAAACACTACACCACAAATCACCACACATCCCTGTCATTAAAAAAAAATACATGCCATTTGACAGCCCTCAAATCGCCACAGCAAAAAGCTAGGGCGAGTTTGGGGAAAACCTATGGCAAACCTATGGCTCAAAAAACACTCAATTTGACATTCAGGGCAAATTTAGGTTTCTCAAAAAACGCTTTGTGGCGACCCTAGTGCAACCCCAGGGCTTCAACGAACAAACCTTTAAGCGTACGAATCGGAGTGCCTTGATATTTTTTACACGACCTGTTGGAACATGAAGCAACTGTCAACTCAGAAAACGTTTTTAAATTGAATATTAAAGTTATAAATAAAAACTATTGCGAAGATGGAGTTCCATATGAATACTTTAAAAATGCAACACCGGCCTTTACTAATAAGCTAAAGCAACTTTTCAAGCAGATTCTTTCAACCGGCTTTATTCCCACTTCGTTCAAAAAATCTGTTATTTTCCCTATCCATAAGAAAGGTGATACGAACAACGTCGAGAATTATCGGGGAATTTCATTTATGAACGTTTTGGCCAACATTTTTTGCAGTATTCTAGTGAACAGAATAGAAAAGTGGGTTCAAATTAACCATATTTTAACGGACTTCCAAGCGGGTTTTAGGAAAAACTATTGTACTGTGGATCAGATAATTGTTTTAACATCAATTGTCAAGGCATTCCAAGCCAGGAAAGAAGGTTTACGCTTTCTTTGTTGATTTTAAGGCAGCCTTTGGCCTATACAAACTCTAACAACTCGGAATCTCAACGAAACTTTTAAAAATATTAAGAAATATGTATGCTGGTACAGAAGCAGCGGTATGGGATGGATCTACGTTCTCACAATGGTTTGATACTAGCACTGGTGTTAAACAAGGATGTCCCCTGAGTGCTTTGCTATTTGCATTGTTTATTAACAATATTGGCACATATCTTCCTGGTTGAATTCGGATGGCGGACACTACAATTAATGTTCTCCTATATGCGGACGATCTAGTGATCCTTTCAGAGTCACCAGAAAACTTGCAGCTCATGATAAATCGTTTGTCAACATACTGCAACACGTGGGGTCTAACAATAAATGCTGAAAAATCCAAAGTCATGGTATTCCCAGGTTCTTCTCACAATCTGGTTAGAGAAAGTTGGTTCTACAATGGTCATTGTCTTGAAATCGCTAAGGACTACAACCATTTAGGCGTCAAGTTGAACAAAACGATGGATTTCAAAAATCATCTAACTGAAAAGGTGAAATCTGCACAAAGCTTGCTGAATATGACATGGAGGAATATTTTCTCAAACCAAAATGTATCGCTGTCGGCTAAATACAAAATATTTGAATGTGTTGTAAAAACATCTCTTTGCTATGCCGCACAAGTTTGGGGAACGGATGAGTTTGAAGTCGTAGAAAAGATCCAAAGAAATTTTATTAAAAAGCTGTTTAATCTACCAAATGGAACACCTAACTACGCAATTTATTTGGAAACAGGTATTGCTAAACTCTTTACGAACACTCTTAAGCTGCAGGCAGACTACATCTATAAAGTTGCTACACAATCTGATGGTCGTTTGACCAAGAAAATGCTCCTTTATGAAATACGGAATAAGGACTGGTGGATTGCAAAGTGGCAAAATATTGGCGATAGCTGTGGAGAAGTTATCCAATTTGATTTGAATAACTTAGTGCAACTGAAAGAGCAGCTTTACAACGTAATTCAAAAACACGAGGACAATGTGCGGGAAAAATTAGTAACAGAAGCTAAGCAGTCTGAGAGCAGAATAATGTACTCACAACTCAATCATAACCTGCTGAAGAATAATTATTTTCAAGAAAAATTCAATTATAAAGAAATATCGCTAATATTCAAATCTAGATGTGAACTCTTAACCTTAAATGGCAGTCCATACAACGGAAGTTTCCAGCAATTCTGTACCCTCTGTAACATCAAAGCAAAAGAAGATTGCTTTCATTTTATAAGCATCTGTCCAGTATTTCAACCTCAAAGACGAAATTTCTTCAAGAAAAACAGCTTTACAATGAATGAAACATTAGACTTATTAAATGGTGAAAATTGGAAATTATTGTACTGATTTCTAAATTCAATTTATAAATATCGATATCTATTAATGACTGAATTCATTTAAATCAATTTATGTAAATTTAATTATTAAAATGTACAAATGTATAAACTTTGCCAACTGAGCTGACGGCTACGCCAAAGCTTCAAAATTCGTTATGTTTATTCAAACTGTATTGAAATGTTTTTAAATAAATGAATTACTTACTTACTTACTAAAAACTATTGCATCGACCATAAAAGAACTTTCATTATATTCGAAATAAAACAAAGTTTATTATACTAACGCAATCAAAAAATTGGGCACGACTGGGTCGCACGAACTTGTGATTTTGTGCTAAGTACAATACCAAAATATTGAAACTTAGTAAAAGGTTTTAGTATTCGCTCTAAATATATTTGGTGGTTTCAGGGTTGTCAACTAACATTAATTATGAAAATTTAATCAAATCAAATACATATAAACGTTGAAAATTTAACCGAAATTGTTACAGCAGTTTTCAAAAAAAAAAAAAAATTTTAAAGTAAGGCATGCAAGTTTTATGATCTTGCCAGAAGATGTTTTGACAAAAAGTTTGAAATAAATCAGCAACACCGTTTTGAAAACATGTATGAAAAAATTCAAATTTTTTTAAATTAGTAAAAATTTCAAAATTTAAAATTTTTCAAATGTTAATATGCAATTTTTCTAGAACCACCTACTACTTCCTAAATTTAATATTTTGTCAAAATCGTGTCAGCCATCAACGAGAACGTTTTTGGACTTTTTCCAAAAACTAAGGAATACAATTGAAGAATAATCCTTCACATAAAATTTTATCGAGATTGTTAGAGCCGATTTTGAGAAAAGTAAGTATTATCATACCAGGTAGGCAGGTACCGTTATTTCAAGACCTAGAGACCCAATTCCTAAAACCCCTCTGAAGAAAATCGGTCAAGCGGTTCAGGTTGTAGATCCACATACGGAGAGACAGAATTGCAGAACCCACTTTTTCGTATTCTCTATGACCGTACTTTCATGTTTAGTTGTTATCTCAAAATTTATCTGTTCACTATGGCAAAACTTGCTCTATAGTACCTATAATCGCGAGTAATAACTGTTTTTTTTTTTTTCAAAACTCTTGCATGGTGAAGTCATTTCCGCTGACCGCTCCGAAATAAGGTGAGTCTGCGTGGATAGCGGAACTTTTTAGAGAATTATTTGAATTGAACTTAAAGTGAATCATAAATCAGAAATTAAAAAAAAATAATGAAAAAAACGAAAAAATTAGAATTTCAGTCAAAATGTCTTTACATTTTTTTCTAAGAAATAGTTGTAAAACGAAATAAAAACTTCATCCAAGTCCATGTGGATTGTATTCGAAGACCTGTGTTAAATGTCATCAACATCGGTTGAGTAGTTCTCCGAAAAACTTGACAACCAATTTTAAAAACAGCGTTTCGAGAAAAACGTGTTTTAAGTTTTGAGTGAGTTAGCCTAGCTGACCTCGAGTATGTGATTTCTCAGGGCTGTTTCTCTAAAACTGTAACTCCTAAGTTACTATAGTCATATATTTTTAAGAAATTCACCATATAAAATAAGTACAATCATATCCCAAAGTAATGGTTTAAACTTTTAATAATTAAAATTTGCGAATTTTTACTAAACGAAGAGAAAATCTAAAGCACATGCAGCAGTAATAATTTAATGTAATCCACTATTTAGTTTTTTAACTGAACTCTTCTTATACTATTAATTTATCTGCTCAACTATCTACTGTGTCAATTGTAGACAGTAGACTGTGAAGTTTTCAACCGTGATATGGAGAATACAAGCCTTCATCGCGAAATGAATTATTTTTGATGTGAAAAGAGTGACAGTAAAAGAGACACAAACATAGTTAATAAGATTTAACGTGGGAGAAAATGAGGTAGGATTGTAGAAATCATAATACAGTGTTTCTTATATTCCAGCTCTTTTTGTGCTCTGCTTCGTACCCCCTCCACTCATGTGTAATTTTAGTTTAGTTCACGAAACTCCTCTATTACCACGAGAACTAGATTGGGAACGGGGACTTAAAAAGTACTGAGTCAATTTCAAAAATTCTTTTTATTTTATTATTCTTGAATAACATAGACTATATTTCATCGCTGAGGGAACGATAACGGGAACCTTAAAACTACTCGAAAGATTTGCTTTGACTTTAGGATACTACTTTGTCCCTCTGTAACATATGCTCTACCTATTCCATCCGCATATTCAAACGGGAACGGGAACATAAAAACTACTGAACCGATTTCAAAAATATTCGTTTCACTATCTTGAAGCCAACATTTTTGAAAGTTTCACTTCAACCATGTGTAAACTGCACTCATACATTTTGTTTGTACATACCTGACTCTTCAAAGAACTTTCATTCCAAAGACCGAAAAGATCATCGACTTATATATAGTAAATAACTTTCTTTTCATTTAAGTTTAACTTTTCAAACTTTTCTTTCAACTGCCTGCTTTTCTATGCTAAACACTCATTTTTCATCTCATTTCTTATGTACAAACGTACATATATGTACTGTACATATGAAGTTCTGATGATAAATTGTGAAATCACCTAATGCTCACTCACACCATTTTCAAACAGTTGGCAAATTTGGTAAATAATCAACTTCGATAGGTGCACAAGTTCCTTCATTTGTACCGATAAGCTTAATTTAACCAAATGTTTGTATTACTTAATCAAATTTTCAATGTCAATGACAACTTCGAGATTCTATATCACATCGATGAAAGTTCAATAAAATAAAACTGATTGCGAAGAACTTAGTTGTTGTTAGCCTTGAGAGATATATTTGGAATCAAATTATTGAGCTTTTTTTTTTGGTTATACTCGTAGAAAAGAGAAAGAAAACATTAAACAGATTCTCTATCTAAATTCTAAAGTATAAACATTTGCGACCAACAAACACTACGAGAACTTCTATCTATTGTGAGCTTAAATTAGTTGCAATTGGGACCATATGACACCCATAGAGTCAATTTTTAAAATATATATAAGGTAATGTTCTATGATTATATTTGATTTTAACCTTGACCAGCAAAGTATATCGATTACCTTCAAGTGAAGTTTAAAGATCGCACATTAGTCAAGCATAAACACATAATTCGACAATGTGGGGTTATCTGCTGTTTGAAAATTCACTGGGGGATATAGACATACCTATTCTGATAAGAATGCTTTAACTAGATACATATACAGATAAAGGTAGAAATAATGAACTGTTTGAACTGAACCCAGAGTCTATTCGAAATCCTCCTAAGTTTCGGTAATGTTTAGATAGCAGTTTTCAGTTTTCAGATTTCATGGGAAGCTTTAAACACAAGTCAATTCAAGTTGATTGTTCTTACTTACTTACTTAAGGTGGCGCTACAGTCCGGGTCGGACTAGGGCCTCAACTAACATGCTTCTCCAGCCAGCTCGGTCCCTAGCTAGCTGCCTCCAGTTTTGCACGCCAAGTTGGCTGAGGTCCTCTCCTACTTGCGTGCGCCACCTGAGTCGCGGTCTTCCTCTACTGCGCCGACCCTCGGGATTGGATTCGAAGACTTTCCGGGCCGGAGCGTTGGTGTCCATTCGCTCTACATGACCCAGCTAGATGGCCGCTGGACCTTGACTCGTTTGACAAGGTCAGTGTCGCTGTACAGCCCGTACAATTCGTCGTTAAATCTTCTTCTCCACTCTCCATCTATGCAGACGGGACCAAAAATCAACCGAAGAATTTTTCTCTCGATGCATCCCAAAGCGTTCTCGTCTGCCTTTGACAAGGTCCATGCCTCTGCGCCATATATAAGAACCGGGATAATAAGTGTCTTATACAGGGACCTTGTCTACAAACTAATTTTGTTCAATTTCCCGTGTCACCTTGTCTAAATTATATGGAACTTCTTGAAAAATAGACAATTTTTGTATCTACTGGAATTGCGAGGTCTTCCATACTCGGTATAAACTCTGGGGGTTCCTCAAGGCTCAGGACTTGGTCCCATCCTCTTCAATATTTTTCTGTCGGACCTACCTCGTTTCGACAGTAGCACCAAAATAGCCATATAAAATCAGTTTTGTACAAGTTGCAAGACAGCTTTTTTTCAAATATGTATGTACTTTTTCAGATAGCGAATTAATCTTTTATTTACAATATACTATACACTCTAAAATTGGGTTTATGTGCAATAGTAGTTTCCAAGTTCAATATGAAGAATTTTGTTCTAAATCTCTAAAACTATATTCTTTGAACTGTAAATGAACGAACTGAACTAAACAGTGCGCGTATAAAGTAAGGTGGTGGGCTTTGTTAGTATTCTTTGTGTAAATCGTTAAGTTTCGTCATTGAACAAAGAAAAATTGGTATTGGAAGAACAATTATATTCTTTAGTTTGTTTATTTAAAGTTCATTTTGTTTATCGTAGCAATGAATAACGAAACAATTGGAAACTAGAGGCAGATTTAAGTGACGTTATGGATAAAAGTAACAGAGCTACACGAGAAGGTAACTACTGTTTCTGATTTTAGCAAATAAAGCCAAACGTAACAAGAGTTCGTGAATTTTTCAGAAACCTTATCGATGGATGTTAGTGAAAAATTAAGATTATATAATTTTGAAACTCGATAAGCTAGACAAAATCGATGAACTCGAAAAAAGAGTAAGAGTTCTTGAAAGACTAATCCTGAAGCTGACTGGCGAGGTCGTGAGCAAATGATTACTTTAAACTTGAACTTGCACTTAATAGTTTTTTTTGATTATCAACAGCAATGCAACAACGAAGGTGAAAACCGTGAAGCGTTTTTGGTGGAAGAGGAAGAAGAGGAACAAGAGGAATAAGAGGAAAAAGAGGATGAGGAAAAAGAGGCAACCGATGACGATGTTGAAGAGATGGAAGAAACGTTTCCTATAACCACACTAAATGAAATGACGGAAATTGACCTACGGCTACAAAATACTGATTTTGCGCTAAGAGTGGTAAATATTAATATTTTATATATGTACTTACTTACTAAGGTGGGCATTACAGTTCGGGGTGAACCTGGGCCTCAACCAACATCCTTCTATAACGATTTCGATTTCGGGCGAGCTCTCTCCAGTTTCGCACTCCAAGTCGGTTGAGGTCTTCATCCACTTGATTGCGCCACCTAAGACGAGGTCTTCCCCTTCCGCGATTTCCCTGCAATGTGCTTTCGAACACCCAGCGAACCGTACAGCAGGACTGGGATGATTAAGGTCTTATACAAGGTCACCTTGGTTTTTCTAGAGAGGGTTTTGTTTCTCAATTGCCTTCTTAACCCAAAGAAGCAACGGTTGGCAAGAGTTATTCTCCGTTTGATCTCCGCACTGATGTTGTTGTCCGTGTCTACAGCGGATCCTAGGTAGACGAAGTCTTGTACTACCTCGAAGTTATGTCTGTCTATTGTGTAGTTTTGTCCAATTCGTCGATGTTCTGTGTCCTTGTTTGATGACAACATATACTTCGTTTTGCCCTCATTAACCATCAAACCCATTTTTACCGCTTCTGTTTCAATACTCGCAAAAGCACCTATAACATCACGCTTTTTTCTTTCCATTACGTCAATATCGTCTGCGTATGCGAGTAATTGTACATATTTTTGAAAGATTGTTCCTCTGGTGTTGACATTGGAGTTTCTTACAATCCTTTCAAGTATGATGTTGAAGAAATCGCATGACATGACGATTATTATGTACTGATTTTAAGATCCTATAATATTTTCAGGAAACATACTTGAGAAGTAAAAGCAAAAAACTGGAAAGCGTTTTTCGCTTCGTAGCGACGGACAGTGTTTATATTGATTTCAATTACGATGGGAGAGCGGGGAAGAACGAGTTGAAGAAACTCATTCTGTACAATAAAATATTGCCAGGTAATTTAATTTGCTTTGAATATGACTATACGACTTTAAAATATGTTTTAAGACGTCTGTGGGGGAAACACTAACTCATTTATGTGTGAAGAGGAGCTACGGCGTTGCATACTACAAGCTCACAACCGGTTCTACAAGAGCAGGAAGAATAAGGCTTTACCTGAAAACACTTAATAAAAATAAAATTCATTTTGTTTATCGTAGCAATGAATAACGAAACAATTGGAAACGCTTCACAAGTGGAAGTTTTAGAGGCAGATTTAAGTGACGTTATGGATAAAAGTAACAGAGCTACACGAGAAGGTAACTACTGTTTCTGATTTTAGCAAATAAAGCCAAGCATAACAAGAGTTCGTGAATTTTTCAGAAACCTTATCGATGGATGTTAGTGAAAAATTAAGATTATATAATTTTGAAACTCGATAAGCTAGACAAAATCGATGAACTCGAAAAAAGAGTAAGAGGTCTTGAAAGACTAATCCTGAAGCTGACTGGCGAAGTCGTCAGCAAATGATTACTTTAAACTTGAACTTGCACTTAATAGTTTTTTTTGATTATCAACAGCAATGCAACAACGAAGTTGAGAACCGTGAAGCGTTTTTGGTGGAAGAGGAAGAAGAGGAACAAGAGGAATAAGAGGAAAAAGAGGAGGAGAGCGGGGAAGAACGGGTTGAAGAAACTCATTCTGTACAATAAAATATTGCCAGGTAATTTAATTTGCTTTGAATATGACTATACGACTTTAAAATATGTTTTTAGACGTCTGTGGTGGAAACTCAGTTATGTGTGATAAGGAGCTCCGGAGAAGTGTATTGCATGCACACAACCGGTTCTACAAGAGCCGAAAGAATAAGCCTGAAAGCACTTAATAAAAATAAAATTATTTAAAATTAAATCATTTTATTTGTTTATTTATTTATTTATTTATTTCACCTACGAGGAATGAGCTCTACAGATTACACATTATAACAAAATAGGTTTCAATTTTTTAAAAGTAAGTAAAACAATTCATTTCGAAATTTATCTCTGGAGAAGGTTATATCAATATGACCACAAATTTCATTAAACTCTCTAACTGATCTTGAAATTGGTTCACTCATGCCATAATTAGTTCTGTGCCTTGATTGAAAAAGAAGATTTCTATCCCTCAACGGCCTCTCTGGAGCATAAATACAAATTAAGGACAACAAGGAAGGACACTTTATATGATAACATAAAATGTCTCGCACAAAAACTATGTCATGACTAGTTCTACGTGATTTGAGCGACTGCAAACCTAGAAGACTCTGCCTAGCGGTGGAATTTGGATGAAAGCACTAAAATTCGATCGGAAAAACATTGTTGGTGACGGTTCCAGACTATGTCTGCATACTCTAGGTTGGGTCTTACTAGTGAGGTATAAAGAGACGCAAGGGTGTAGGGGTTAGTAAAGTTTGTTGAGTTTCTTTTGATAAATCCTAACATTGAATTAGCTTTTAATACAATAGCTTCTATATAAATATGGTGTAAAAGAGAATTTGGAGTCAAAAAGTACGCCTAAAACCTTAATTTTTTCAGTTCTCTGAAGAGGGTTGCAATCAAAATAATATGAAAACTCTTGCTTATGATTCTTTCTTGAGAGAGAAATCACAAAACATTTTTTGGCGTTAAGATTCAAGCGGTTTAACACACACCAGCGTGATAGATTATCAAGAATCAAGATCCAATTGGAGTTTTTGGCAATCACTAATAGAGGTTACTTTCAGAAAAAGTTTCAGATCGTCTGCGTATATGAGGCATTTGCTGAAGTTGACACAGTTAACAATATCATTAATAAATATGATAAAAAGTAGAGGGCCTAGATGACTACCCTGTGGAACACCAGAGGTACAATTTATCTGCCTTGAGGTGAATTCGTCAATTTTGACTTTTTGAACCCTTTTTATGAGGAAGGAACAGATCCATTTTAAGGAGGCTTGAGTGGAAACCAAATGATTCCAATTTTTGAAGCAGTATTTTGTGACAAACCGAATCAAGCGTCAACAACGAAAGAAGAGAAACATGTTAAATTGGTGATTGTTGATCTCCCCGAGATGTACCCATGTTGGGCATCACTTATATGTTCCTTCACTAGGAAATCAAGTTTTTTTTTCGACAAGGCTTTCAAAAAACTTAGGAATTGCAGATAGTTTACAAATTCCTCTGTAGTTCTCTACATTGTTTTTGGAACCCGATTTAAACATTGGAATCAAGAAAGAGGATTTCCATTCATCTAAGAACAGTCCAGACGACAGTGAAGAATTGAAAATGATTAGTAATGGAAGAGCCAGAGAACTGGAACATCTTTTCAAAACTATTGCAGGAATACCATCAACGCCAGGTTTAGCGTTTGGCTTAAGAGCATGCAATCCTGCTAAGACATCCTTGAGATCTAACAGTAAGGATCCTATACTTACTTTAGGATTATAACCAGAAAGTTGAACTAGATTTTCATGTGAGTTCGAATAGACCGATTCAAAAAACTGAGCAAATAGCTCAACCGTGTTTTCAATTTCATCAGATTCTTGATTTTTAAAAAACATAGAATTCGGAATCCCGACCGATTTTCGTTTTGAATTTATAAAAGACCAAAAACTTTTCGGGTCGTTTCTTAAATTGATTTCAACCTGCAAAATATAATTTCTGTGCGAGAATTTACTTAACACCTTGGATTGCTTGCGAAGATTACAAAACTGTATTTGGTCAACCAAATCATTTGATTTCTTAAACTTAGCGAAAGATTTTTTTTTTTTTTTACCATGTAGGTTTGGAAATATTCTTTTTCTTTTTATGTGACACTAATTGATTGAAAGAAATATCTGGCAGAATCGGATTATAAAACTGTGCCGAATCAAGAACGAATAATGCACCAGTATTAAAGAAAATTACGGTACACTTTATTGTAATGTATTTGATTTTTATCGACAGCGAATTAACTATTCAAACTATCCCACTAGCACAAAATCCTATACACTATTTATGTTTTATGATGCGTATGCAGTTCATATATTACTTTAAAATACCACTTTAAAATTAAACACAATCAATAGATTGAAAGAAAACCGATAAAAATTCGGGAGCACAATGAGTAGGCGAAACGATACGATAGGGTTACCAACCAAAGACATGATGTTACTATAATAATAATAATATAAATAATATTATAAAGAGGAAAGGTTTGATTGTTTGTTTGTCTCGAATAGGCTCCGAAACTACTGCACCGATTTGAGCTCGCAGGTACGGGAGGTGGGTTAAGATCACGATCATGCCGCGCGGTGCGGTCGGCTCCCTACTGAAGGGTCGTGTGCGGAATTAAAGCAAATTGTTGCTTGATAATATTTTGTCGCTAGATAATTTTTCGTTTAGTAGGTAACTAAACTCATTCAAAAAGTTCTTTTCAGATTTTGACTCATATACAGCTGCGGTCAAAATAATAGTAGTATAGAGCTTAAGAAACAACAAAATTGAAAAAAAACTTATCCGTAAATTCTAATTTAAAAAACCAATAACGTGGTTTTCAAAGTGGGGTTTTAAGCTTTTATTTACAAAAAAAAAAAAAAAAATAGTTTAATATTACTATCCGATAGTTGCAAGTTTATTGAACAGATGTTGAAATTCAGCAGTCAAAAAAATAGTAGTGATAGGAAAATCTACCTTGAAATGTTACGAAATCAAAAAATTAGGTCAAAATTTTTATTACAATATGTGGCTGAGTGTTCGTACCTTTAATAAGTATTTAGTTGCATGTCCCTTGTTAGCTATAACAGCAGTACAAAGACGTTAAATAGAGTTTATCAGGTTTCCACACCTTCCTGTGCTTATCGAGCTCCATGATTGCTGTAACGCTTCGCAAAGGACTGTGTTGTTGCTTGGTTTACATCTAGAAGCATATTTTTTTACAGAGCTCCATAGGTTTTCAATGGGATTAAAGTCCGAAGACTGTGCGGGCCACTCCATCACATCTACTTTACTTTCCTGGAACCATTGCTTCTTGCTGAAAGACCCATTTCAGCAAGAAGCAACTTCATTTACGGTAGCATTCAACTTCAGTATACGGTAGCATTACTTCCTGCATTATCCTAATATAGAGATGCTGATCCATAATGACTTCAATCCGCATTATGGGTCCAACTCCGTAGAAGAAAAAACATACCCATACAATTATGATTGTAAAGTGTGGATTATATTCGGTGTTTGGAGGTCTTCTTACATATTGACGAGATCCTTTTCCACCATATAAAACAATTAAAGTATAACGGGTTTTCACCATCAACGCAATACAAAGTGGAAAAATACCAATCTGTGCAATGCTTTTACTCACACTACTATTATTTTGACCGCAACTGTATATAGCACAGATATTGTACATTTAGTTAACATAAGAAATGACTTGAATAATTTTTATGATCTAATTTTAATGAATGGGTAGTAGTTGTGTACGTTGTTTTAGTAGGCAGTTGTAAGTAGCATAATAATAATAATAAACTACAATAGTACTTCATTTAAATGAAATTTTTGATTTTTATTCAATTTGATAAACATGCTTAAGCTAAAATGCGTCTGGCAAGCAGAAGGCTGAAACCAAATCCTTTTGGACACACTTTTTTGTAGTCGGGGGAACTTTTGTGATGTTTTGGCGAACCATCTTCTTGGTTACATGTGATAAGAAAAAAGTTATTAGTGCCTTAAGCTGAAAAATGCACTTAAAAAGTGTTAAAATGCGTCTGGAAAGCAGTAGACGGAAACCAAATTGTCTGGGACCGAGTTTTTTGTAATCAGGGGAATTTTTCAGATTTTTTGATGTATCATTTATGTGCTTATCACTTCGACCTCAAAATCTGTAAAATTACCATTTTCGAACGCCCCCGGCTGAAAAAGAAACCTGCCAGACGGTTGAGTCTGATATAATGGTGCGTGTATCTACATACATGTGCACTATTTTTTTTTATCACTCCACTCCAAAAATTTGCTTCCAGCTCTTGGTCTATGAAGTGGTCTACACCAGAGAACTGTCCTACGGCCTATACTCTTAATAACTTACGATTTGGAATATTTTAAAAGGACACTGGAAGTGAGTAGTTAGAATGTCTGTGAACTTATAAATTTTACACCCTATAATTGTTACGGGTATGGTACGTTTCGGCATTTTTATCTCGTTTTTTTGTTGTTTAGCCCAAGATTTGAATTTTTTTTTGTGGATGAAAAGAGACTAAAGGTGTAAAAATTCGCGCGAAAAACAAAATACCAATCAAACGATGGCGAATTAATCAACAATTGATCTGAACAATGTAATTGAATGCCAAAACAATAGATAAGCGTAGACACAAAATGCGAAAAAACAGTTATCGAGATAACCGAAGTTTAAGCAATCATTTGTAAATTCAATGAAAATGCGAAACAAATGGTAAACTAGACTAGAAATGCAAGGTAAGTGTGCATAGAAATTATTTAGGAAAAACAAACACAAATAGGCAATGCGAAGTAAACAAAAATAATTGTGTCAAAAACAAAATAATGGAATGCGTAATAAACTGTGCTAAACAATAGGCACACCATGTATAAATATAAATATAATAATAAGTAAGTATAAGTATAAATATATAATATAGTCACATAATCTCAAACAAGAATCATACCTACCGAGGGAAGGGTTCAAACAGCCATTCTGGAGACAGCAATACAACAAAGAAATATGGAGGGAGTAAAAAATGTAGAAGTGAATTGATGACAGTTAAGTCAAGTTCAAAGCAGGGCCGCATTTAAGTTTGTGCCGCCCTGGGGCACTGAAGAAAATGCCGCCCTATGACTTAAATTTTATTTTTATAGTTTGATATCTTATTTTAAAAAAATATGAATAACTAATTGATTGCAGGAAATTTATTATATATTAAATATCATTTATTATACATTAAGTTTTATTTATATTTATTCTTTATTTACTCATATATTATACATTACTTATTATTTACTTATAGTAATATAAAAAAGTATTTGTAATTTTCTTAGAATTAATAACGACTTATATTAGTATTGCATTATTTTTTTCACAGGCAAACTCGCCTAAGTTTTTGAATGGCAAACTGGTCGATTAAATCTTCACAATCTAAACGTTGAAGCACATCTGATTCTTTGCATAGAATAGCTAAGCTATTGAGTCTATTTACACCCATTGTAGAACGTAAGTAATTTTTAACTCGTTTTAAACAAGAAAACGATCGTTCTGCGCTACAGTTTGTTACGGCTAAAATTATAAATATTCGATAAGCGATTTCTACGTTTGGAAACTCAGTGTAAAGGTCGTTTGAATGCAGAAGTTTCAGAAGATCAGAAGGTGAATTTTTTTCCATCTTTTTTTTTTTGGTGCAATGAGCATGGAAGTGCACAAATTCGTCTTCTAGTGAGGACTCAAGATCTGAACAATATATTTCTCCTAAACGTTTAGCTCTTTTATGAATTTCCTTATTATCTTAATCACCAAATTCTATGATAACTGAGAATTTTTCTTGAATCTTTTCATATGCTGTACAGCTTTTACACAATTCAGATCCCAGATTGTCAAGAATGACATTAAAAGTATTAACTATAATCTGGTCTCGACCTGACAGCTGCAAATCTCCATCTCGTGTTTCATCAGCATGTAATTTTTTCTTTCTTTGTCTGGAAACTGTTGTGTTATAATCTTGAATTTCTGAAATCTTTATAGCATTTTTTCATAGATTTCAAATTCATTTCGCGTATCAGCTACGACTTTGATCAAAGTATGATAATCATCGATTACATCAGCGATGCTACAATCAATTTTTTGCAATCTTTGCCTTACAGCATTTAATCTTGAGAGTAAGAAATGCCAAAGTATCTGCATAAATGCTGTTTCAAGTGGCTCCAACTGAATTCGAATACCTTTAGCTTCTTGCCGTGTAATTGCATTTTCTTCGATATCTTCTTCAAGAATAATCAAAGTTTCTATTTTTTCAACAAAATGTTGATCAACTGCTTGGTTGCAGATAAAGATTTTAACGCAATTTTTTTTTTAGTATTAGACTGTAAGACTTCCCAGCGATGCGTCGATGCAGTAAAGAAGTTTTATAAAGTTTGTACTGTATTAAAGAATGACGCAGCTTCTGGGGTGCATTGTACTGCGTGAACTCCAACTAAATTCATAGAATGAGCAGCACAAGGAGCATGTTCTGCAAGATAATTAATTTCATGAATTCTTGCCTGTAAGCCCGAATAAATTTCTAATACACTATTCGCGCTTTCATATGACTGACTTCGACAATCTGCGAGATTAAGATCAAAAAACTCAAGAACAGATAATACAGCAACTAGCAAATCTTCTGCTTAACGTCCAGAGTTCTCAATACACATGAGAAAACGCTCAACAGGGGTTCCATCTTTTTTCAGATATCTGATAACAAAAGAAAGTTGGTCGACGTGAGATATGTCAGGTGTGGAATTTACTATAATTGCGTAATATTTCGCTGATTTGACTTTGTACAATCTTTATTCATAGATTCTGATTTCTGGATTACACATTTCTTCTTTTTAAAAAAATCATCCAACTTAGAAGTTTTACTCAAAGACTCTTGTTCCTTTTTACTTTTGTCCAAAGCGCGATTTCGGTACTCAATATAAACTCAATTTTTGCGTCCATCAGCCATATCCAAAAATTAATTTCAGATTTATGCTCAACAAAATTGAAAGTCTTTGCAGGTTAGATTCATCTAAACGTCAAATATAAAAGAAACTATATTGCAGGAACCTTATACAAAATTTTGATTTGATACATAGTGCATAAATTATATTTCTTGAAAGATAAAATGTTTATTTAAAAGAATTAGTTAATTATTTATTGTAAAGAAAATTTTTTAAATTTTGCCGCCCTAGAAAATTTTTTCTGCCCCTAGTGTAAATCCACCACAGGGTAAATGACTGGACTTTAATGAACAAATAAATAAAACATTGGAAATCCAAGTCAGCGTAACCACTTGCGAAAAATTTTTAAATATATTTGCGGTTTAAAGTAAACTGAAAAAGTAAAGTAGATTTTAAAATAACATGTTTTAAAATTGATTACATTCTAATAAAATAATAACGAAAGAAGTTTTGAATAGAACAGTGGGCCCAAACCAAAGAAAAACATTTGTCAGAAAATTTTCTGTAGAGACCTTGAGAAAGACTCAGAATCAAATTAAATTTACTTATTCACAGTTTTTACAATTCTATTTAGTATTGTCCGACCTTCCACCCAGCACAATGTCTTTTTTGCTTCGACATTACGTATCGTCTAAGCGGTAAGCGATAACTTTACGTGACTTAAATTCGAAAAAACATTTAGAAAAGACTGAAATTTTGCTCGTATTATTAGTTCCAAAATTGAAAAAAGAACGTCAGATGCAATAAGATTCAATCAAAGTAACGGGATCGAAAAGGAAAAGTCATATGTTGTTATGATTAACCATATTATAATCTTTCACCACATATTTTATTTATTTACATAGATGAACTATGTAAATAAGTAAAATATGTACATAAGAGCAGTTGGTCGTCATACGATTTTTTTTTAATCAAATTTTTTTAAATCCATTTTCTAACGCATAATGTCACCCTGTAAATAGAAAAAAACTACTTTCACAAGTACAAAAACGTACAGCAAAGGCTCTTTTTTTACAGTTAAAAGTATGGAAAATGTCTCGTTATGCTAAATGTGCTAAATGAATAAATAACACTTTAAAGTACAATACATACAAACATAAAAAAAAATATAATATGAAACCATCGTCGACCTGTGCGTGAAAAAAAAACTAAGGCATGTGCTAGTTAGCGCTCTCTATAGTAAAGCTACAGCACAGCACATTGAATAATTTTATTTCATTTTGATTTTTCCTTATTTCTATTTTTTTTCTCAATAGAGCATTTTGATTTTAATGGTAAGCCAATTAGGATTTTGGTTCCAGGTCAAAAACACTGTTTACCGTTTTCATCAGAGCACAGTTATAAAAATTACCTTAAAATAATCAATTATTTGAAAACTACTCCCATTGCAAGCAGTTGCAATAAAAATCCGTAAGAAGCGTAAAATTAGATTTTTTCTCTGTTTTAGATTTTTCCAAATATCATAAAATGTATAGGTTTTTGAGTGAACTTATTAATGGATTTTTTATTTTATTATTGTTTTGTCCATCTGTAAAAAATAAAGAAACTCTATGTTTAACAAGCATTTTCTGAAAAAAAATTACCTCAAAGTCAAAAAATTGCTGGGGAAGAAAATTTAAACACCATTTAAAATCTGGCAACCCAAAGCCTATAAGAGCCCAATTTAAATACAGTTTTAAGGATTATTATCTCTACAAAATATTAAGTCTAAAATTAGATCTCTACTATCAGTATTGACAGAGAAATCGAATTTAACACAGGTCAGGGTACACCAAAGTAAACCTTTTTTTAAATTGTTAAAAAATTATGTCAAAGTTGAGAAACGGACTTTACTGTAAAACAATTTTTTTCTTAGAATATGACCAAGGATTACATCCCTAAGTATGTAACACGAATTAAGGGACACCCTGTATATGCCATATTTAATGAAATGAGGTAGTAAATACAAGCATAAGGCTTTCGCCATTTCACTGTGGTTGGAAAATGGGGCACAAGATGGTCAAACTGAAATAGTTTAACGGAGTTGCGGCCCCAGAAACCATTGAATAATTATTTGAAAACCAAGATGATAGTGAAAGTGAAGAAGACTACGAGGCATCGAATCTTTCATCTGATGAATCTGGCTACGAACAATTGCTAACAGTATTTTTTATTTTAGTAAAAAGTTTTGACTTTCATTCAATTTGATAAATATGTTAAAGTTAAAATACGTCTGGCAAGCAGAAAGCTGAAACTATATCGTCTGGGACACACTTTTTTTGTAATCAATGGAATTTTTCTGATTTTTTGTCGAAATTACCATTTTCGAATGCAAAGACGGTGGAATTTCATACAATGGTGCATGATTTTTGATTGTCACTCCACTCCAAAAATTTGCTTCCAGGGGGTCAATTCCCAATTTGTGAAGCTGTGAAGTGATAAAAAAAATATCACTTCAGTTTTCATAGAGGTTTTTCATTTTATCATTTCATAAACAATCCTTAAGCGATTCCCGAACTCAAAATGAGTACTAAAGATTACTAAAGCGTTCTAATTATGAAGTATCTGTCATTTTTTATTTATTTTTGAATGTGGAAAATTAAATTTTCACAAGAAATGTCAAAAATAATAATTCAAATATGAAGTAATAGTAAAAGTCGTGATTTTTATTTCTTTTATTTTTTGCTACTGGGGGCATTGAAAAAGTGCACTGTTATAAACTTGCGTACCACGGATTATCTTATAAATTGTGCAAAGGTCTGAATTTTAGAATTCGCAACTTTAGTATAATGAAATTCTCCGTGACGAAGTCAGTATTAGAAACAATAAGTTGTTGTAGTTCACAAAAACTAAAATCAGTATTGGATAAATCAGCTTCCTGAAGACTAGCTGCAGAGGGAGCGTTCAAGTATTACGTAACGCAATTTGGGGGGAGGGGGGTCTCGTAAAACGTTACGATGCGTTTCACGGGGGGGGGGGGGGGTTTCTTACAACACGCTACGTAACAATTAGGGAATAAAAACTCCCAAATGCTGACTGGGTCGACGAAAACGAAGTTGATGCAAGTGGCTTAACAATTCCAGAACCGTCTTCGTCTGCACTCCAGGTGCCTGTGATGAAAGAATCTGAGTGGCTAGCAAACCCGTGGACAGAGGAATAATTTTTGTTTTGTATTATTTTCTTTTGTATTATTTATGTAATATTAAATGATTACCGCAGTGGCAATTAAAAGTATACCATAAGTATAAAAAATATAACGTAAATTTTTTCGACTTTAAGGTAAAAATGGTCAGTTGAGTGTTACGTAACCTTTAGAGAGGGGGGGTAAATGAAAACGTTACGGTGCGTTACAAGGGGGGGGAGGGGGGGTCAAAAATCTTCGAAAATTGCGTTACGTAATACTTGAACGCTCCCAGAGACAAATAGGTACATGTTTTATCTTAAAGCCATTTAATTATGATAAAGGACTTGAAGCGGCTATCCGAAACCTGATTCTTTTTATAAAACTTTTATGCATGCCCTACAAATAAACTTGCATTATCCAGGTTATTTTTCTGCTTAGCTGTATCATTTGCCTTACTATACTTAAGACTTACGTACATTGCCAAGATCCCAGTTTAATAAGTTGGAGAGATTCATTTTCATATTCGCAAAATTAGCTTGCAAACCAATTATGTTGTACATGTACTTTTAGCAAAAAAAAAGCAGATGAAATTTTGAAGCTCTAAAATCAAATCATCCGTAATTGTTATAATTTAGGCTATGATTTCGATTTAGAACAATTTTCGGGCTGTTGAAGACTTTTGTACCCGTGTTCTTCATTTTATATTTTTAAATTCACAACACTTCACTGCCTAATTCATTTGTGATAAATAATTTTTCATGTGAAGAAATTTTGAAGTTTGTTTTCATTTTTTCACAGAACGAGAATCGAATTCCTCATGAAGCTGTGATATATAGCTTCACTTCACAGCTTCACAGTTCGGAAATCGACCCCCAGCTTTTAGATGAGTAACTGCTAGGAATAACAGTTATTCGGAAGTAACTTCTACTTTTATAACAGTTACTCATAAATAATTGCTTAGGTCTGCACTTGTTTGTGGAATAATTGTTAAAGACAGAAATGCTTTCCACACTTTATTAGAACATAGCTTATTTTAATCCGATTTGCTAAGAAATCAAAGTTTTTATCCATTTGAAGTATTTGAACTGTTTACTAATTTAGTACATGAAACTGTCAATATAGTTCGTGATTTCTCATACATTAGTATACTGTAATGCAAACCCAACATTTAATACCAGTTTCCTAATCGGAAACGTTCAACCGAAAACACAAGCGGCAACACTAGTGTAAGTGTAGAAATATATCAGGAGGGAAATGTTTGACAGCAGTGGAGAGTGGAGACCATGTGGAAATTACTGTTAAGTTCTAGATGTAATGTCATTCGATATAAATAGGCCGCCGAGGCAACCAGAAGGCAGTTTTGATTATAGAGAGAGTATAGAGTGATAATAGGCGTGTTTTTTTCACAAGGATGTTATGTACATAACATGATATCCAAAAAAAACGCTTCGTCTTTTTTTATTTGTGGGTTGGTGCTCTCGATCAGTTGTCAAACCAATAAAAGGCAACAAATGATTTTTTTTTGCCAAATTCGCACAAAAACGCAAAAACTGTTTGTTAAAAACCTAAAGCAATTGTATAAAGTGGAAAATAAAAATGTTCCGTAGTGAAATTAATGCAGGTAAACAATTTTTTTTGTCTGTTTTTTGTTAGTTTAGAAACGTCAAAAATAGGTCCGTTCACAAAGGTAACAAAGAATTTCTGTTGACTCTGTTTGCTGGGGTTGAGTTTATATGAGATTGTGATTTAGATGTGAGTTGGAAAAAATATTTTGTTACTTGTTTCAAACGAATTAAACTATTAATAATAAGAAAGTACAACCATTTTTATGGCATACTTAACAATTAGCTTTGAAAAAAATGTTAACATTCACACAAAAATGTGAAAAGATATATGCAAAAAGTACTTTCAGTCACTAAACAGACCATTTTTAATTGCTATTACGTTGTTTTATGTATCTTAATATACATTTACAAATCTAACTCTTGAAATCAATGAAATTCTAAAAATCAAAAATTGTCTGCAACTAAATTGCGGAGTGTAAGAGTGGGCATATGATTTTATTCAGTTACACATTTGTGAACAGACCCTTTGCCACCCATTTTGCTTTTGTTCGAGATACATGAAAGTCTCTAGACGCACCAACATTAAAAAATGAAAAGTCGAAAAACTCATTCGATACTCGACTAAACGTCAAAAATCTATCCCCGACCAAATCTTAACCATCCTTTTATCCATAACATTGGTTGTCGGGGATGTTGTTTTTGCTTTGCATGTAAAATGATGTTATGTATATAACAGTCTTGTGAAAAAAACACGCCTAATGTTAAGAGTTAATGTGATTATTGGTAGTGTTGAAATCGAATTAAGTAAATATCGAATAAAAGTGGTAGAATTAAATTGAAAGGAAAAGTTTTATTTTTGCGAACTAAGCGTACGTAACAATACATTGTTTTACATGATTCATCTTGTCCGCCTGTTAATCTAGAGGTTCGAGTTCGAATCCCAACAGAGGCAAAAATGTTTTTTTCCACGGGTATCGCCTTTCGCGAGGAATTGGCAAGTCCTCCGTTAGTATTCATTGCCATGAAAAGCGCTTTCTAGATTAGCCGTTCGGAGCCGGCAGAAAATTGTAGGTCCCTCCATTCCCTCACAAGGCATGGTTGTGAGAAATGCGCTAGGCCCAGGGGCTTCTCGCTCTGTAGCGCCATCCTATTTATTTTTTTTTTACATGATTCATCTACTGAATTCAATTTAGCTAAAAAAAATTATAAGCGAATTCAAAACGTTCAAATTCGGAATTAAAAATCAGAGCAAGGGCCTATATCTATGTATACTTTTATGTTATTATCATGCTACAGCAACAAGATTCATTTGCGAAATTCAATTTATCTTGAGCAGATATTTTCCACAGCATTAAGTTTGTCTTCTTTCTGAAAAGTAGAGTAATTTTATCAAGTTTGAAAGACGCCATCCTTAAACGAGTAAAACGGCATTATAAATTTTAATTTGATCATTATATTCCAGAAGCGCATAACTCAACAACGCCTGGACCAATTTGGCCAATTCTTTTTTTGTTGTGTTTGTTATTGTCAGGAGAAGGTTCTTATGACATAAAAAATTTAAAAGCTGATATTCCCACAGGAACGGGTTTGGGAACGGAAACTTAGAAACTATTAGACAGGTTTCTAAAGCGATTCCAGCATTAGGGGTGCTACATTATCCCCTCCATCAGTAATTTAGATTTTATTTCATCCCTATAATCCCACGGGAACAGAGACGGGAACGAGAACCGAAACCTTAAAGTTACCGATTTCAAAAATTTTTCAACTCTAGGATGTTACATTATCCCTCAATGACATAGACATATAAATGGTTCCTGTCAAGGTTTGTTCCCCATACTCCAACAGGAACGGAATTTAAAATATTGCGGGGATATTCCGACAGGAACGGGTTTGGGAAAGAAAACCTAGAAACTACTGGTCAGATTTCTATAACCCTTCCCCTTCCTGCATTAAGATTGCTACATTATCCCCCTCAATTAGTAACTTAGATTATATTTCATCCCTATAATCCCACGGAATCAGAAACGGGAACGAGAACGGGAACCTTAAAGTTACTTTACCGATTTCAAGAAATTTTTCAGCTCTACGATTATCGCCTTATATTTCACATATTTCCACGGTAACGAAAGATTCCCACAGGAACGGGGCTGGAAACGGAAACCTAGAAACTACTGGACAGATTTCAAAAATTCTTTCGTCATTGGGATGCCACATAATTCCAAAGTTAAAACGATTATTTTTCATAAAAAAAAAAAACGAGAACGGGAACCTTAAAACTACAGACCCGAGCAGCGCCGGGTGGCTCAGCTAGTACAACATATAAAGACATAGGCCCTTATTGCGAGTGTCGTTTGGCTGTCGATACACGACGGTTGTCGATAGTCGAACATCGAAAATGAAATTTGGTATTGCGTATTCTTATTGGGCGCGTTCGAGAACCTAACGGATAGGCTATCTCAGATACGCGTATCTTAGATACCTTTTTGAACGATCCAGATATCTTTTTCCAGATTGTTGCAGACAACAGTTGTGAAATATTAAAATTCGACTTTTGAAAACAGAAAAACATTCAAAATATCATTGCCAGACGATTATAACTTAGTTTTTTCGATTTCCCATACGTTTTAAAAGACTCTTATGCTAAAATAAATGCACACCAAAACAAAAAATCAACATGAAAAGAAATAAAAAGAAATTTTCTATATGTTTGTATCAGCTGTTCGCTAAGGTATCTGAGGTATACCGAAAATTCACAGATAGCTTTGGTTTCTCTATTTGACAGAAATGGTTTGCATCTTTGCTAAATGTTTTAACACGTAAGCAACAACAACAAGCTATCCGGATACCATTCTCGAACGCCCCCATTGTTCGATACTTTCAATTTTAAATTCGGTCGTTATCGTCTGTATTTTTGCGTTCGACTGAAACTAACTCAAATGTCAAATTATAGGATTCAGTCATAATAACTACTTTCATTATTCACAATAACAGTAATCCTTGTCGATAGAGATACGCAATACCAAAAGGAAAACTTATCGAAGCTTTCGACCCTTGTCGCATCGAATGTTAGGCGACACTCGCAATTAGGGCCATATGCTTTATTCGTATTTAATATAAATTACCAAGTAAATGGATGGTATTAGAAATATCGCACCGTTTTGAAAAAAGTATATTACCTTCTCTAGTCTCATAATAAAACGACAATTTTGTTTTAGTTTAAATTTATTTTTGTTTTAAATATGTAATAAATATATTTGTATGTTTAATTTTTTTTTTGTTGTGTTGTTTTGTTTCAATCTCATTTTTAATATACATATATTTGATTTATGTATACACAATATATATATACTTATATATATTTTGTTCAATATATATTTTTTTAATAATACGTACGTTCATTGAAAACCAAAAATAAAATGTAGCATTTCTAAAATTGCTAATCAAAATAATTAATGTAATATAGTTTTTTTAAAGTCTTTCTTTGGTAGATAATAATCATGATAATTATTCCGAAATCGAAAGAAAAACCCCTTAAAACTGCGTTCAAATCAAAAATAAGTATTTCTATGGCATTTCAATAAATATTCAGTTTCTTTGTTTCTTTTTTTTATGCGCTTACCGCTTTTCTTGCGTTGAAATAAAAAGTATTTAAAGTAAAGTAAAAAATATGGAATACTTCTTCACGTTTTTTGTTTTTTTTCTTTATTTATATACTTTTTTAAAATTTAAGTTTACTTGAATGTGTTCTAATGTACATTGAATTTTCTTGTTCTTTTTCGCTTCACCTTCAACCAAATTTCGGGTATGCTTTTCATTTAAAGTGTTTATTTTAATATTTATCAATTATACTTTATAATAATGCCTATGATTCTTGTTTTTATTCGTAATACATACTTTCTTATATCTAAAATATATGCCTTTATAAACTTTCAATAATTTTTTTCGTACGATTTTTCAATTTTCAATTTATGTTTATGCATGTCTTTTCCGTTTAATTTTTGTTTCCATTTTCTGTTTTACTAATCTTTTTTTCTGCCAAAATAGTATTATTTGTATTAGTTGCATGTTATCTATCTTATTTGGATTTCCAATTGCTCAAGTTTTTTTTTTTTTTGTTGTGTTGTTGATTCAATTTATTATTCTCTAATGTTTGTCATCGCTTTCGATTTAGGTCAGTTGTTGTCAACAAGTACATATACAATTGAATAGTTAAATATTTAAATTATTAATGTTCAAGCCGAGCGATTTCAAATTATATTGATTGCTTCGATTTTAAAACGAAATTTACTTTAACTTTATACGAATTATTGCTTGTAGCGAATATCAAAAGCGTAGCAAAAGCACTTAATTGCTTAGCAGCAAACATTAATGTGGATATTTGTTTTATTCTTTTGGCTTTCGAATAATAAATAAGTCAATTTTTAAATTATATTTCAAATACAAATTTAATCGATTATAAGAAAAGTTGTAACCAAATTAATTAAGCTAAGAAACAGAAACCTCAAAAGAGGTGTCGAAGTATGTTATGGAAACTAAAAGTTAAATTTGGGACGATATTGTCTCTCAGAGTTAAAGTTACTTCGCAACTCACAGGTCACAGCTCGAAGGTTGCTTCTCCATAAAGAAATACAAATCTATAAATTGAAAGAATTTCAGTGAGTTTCAAATCGTGTCGTTCACTTTCTTATTTTTAATTTTTTTTGAAAAATTGAAACAAAAAACCATAAAATTAAAAATAAATTTACCATCGGTGGTTACATTTACATACACATTTACAAACAGAGTACCAATGCATTTAAAATTTAGAATTGTTACAAACAAAGAAATTAAATTCGAATCTTGAGGACGACAAGGCGTGAATGGCATTGATAGCCCGGTAGAAGTTTGTCTCTGTTTCGTGAAGCTAAGTAAATCTGATCTTTTCTAATTAAGCTTTTCTGTTCTGTAGCAAAGATGGATTAAATGATGATCTTTAATTTAAAAAGCATAGGGGATAGGTCTGCGAGCAAATGAATAATATTAAGCACCAGTTCTACTAGTAGACAATCGAGGAAATTAATTATAACTATTGACTCCATCCAATACAATTTAAAAAATTGATGACTTATAACAGATGATAGATTCTCTTTGGTGGAGTCTCTCATGTATCATGTTGCCATTGGACGAAAGGATACGTCCCGGTGGCACAACAGAGCGAGGAGCCCCTGGGCCTAGCGCATTTCTCACAACCATGCCTTGTGAGGGAATGGACCTACTATTTTCTGCCGGTTCCGAACGGCTAATTGAGAAAGCGCTTTTCATGGCAATGAATTTACTAACGGAGGACTTGCCAATTCCTCGCGAAAGGCGATACCCGTGGAAGAACATTTTTGCCACTGCTGGGATTCGAACCTCGAACCTCTGGGTTAGCAGGTGGACATGCTAACCATCGCACCACGGTACCACGCTTCCCGTTCTATTAGTGCAAAAGATTGATTCTAATGATTCTGAGAAGCGACAGCTGTACTTCTCGATTTAAAGTGAGAATTCACTTAAGGAATAACACATGTTACTCAAATGTCAATACGAAAATTTTCTTCAAGGATTATTTTTCATGAGCCATAGGTATTCATCTCACACAAAGGCAACTACGTTAAACTGAATAGAAACAATTTTGGGTGTTCCATTCGTTTTTAAAATGAGTGCTTCCCCGAGTAAAATCCATGGAAAGTGACATTAAAGAAAGCCAATCACCAAAATAGAGGAAAACTCTTAAAGTAGAGGCCATAACAAACAAGTGTAATATACACTAAAAAAGAGTTAAGAATGGAAATAAAATAAACTAAATTCAAATAAGACATAATGTTTAATTGCACTTCAGAAAACATTTGATGGTGTTCAGCCAGACCCCAGATAAAAGGGCGTTAGAGATGTATCTCTATTATCTCTGTATGTATTAGTTACTCTGTGTTCAGGACACTGTCCTTACTATAGAGGAATAAAGAAAAAAAAAGGAAAGCTGTATTGTACCTGAACTCGTCCCAGCAAAATGCTAGTTCTAATTTAGGGTGATTTGAGGTCAAACCCAGGGCTCATAAGAAACATAGATTCGTATTAAGGGCAAGTTGAGGTATTTCAAACCACGATTTGTGACGATGGATGCCAGGAAAATCTCAAGACGAAACTTAGATATTTGAAATCCCAACGATTTTACAATTGGTAAGAATTGTAGACAAATTCATTAATTTCGTTCTTACACTGTACAATTGGAGACCATCGCATGGGCTGCTGGAAATTTTTCTCTTCGTTCCTAATATGTCCCATTAGTTCGATATCCAGCGAAAACCTCAGAAAATTTTTTGAATGAAGTTTATATTTATCATTCTCTAGAAGTTGGTCATTGGAAATTTGTTTTAATTACAAAATAATTATGAGCTTTAAGCCTTGACTCTGTCTTTAACAAAATAAAAACATGTTTCATTAGGTTCGTTGAACGCGATCTGACCAAAATATTTTAAACAGACAATAAAGGCTATTTAAGGTCCCTATTATGAGTAGCGAATCGAACGTTCGACTGGAAGCGAATGTTTTAGAGAAACTCATTTATTGGATTATTATCATTACACTTCGTCCATTCCAGAGATAAGAAATTAATTAGATGGCAATCCTTTACTTCTCTTGCCCCGCAACAACCATTTGTTTACATTGTTGTCAAAGTGGTAGTTTAGTGAGATTTGCTGTACTCAAAGTGGTAGTAGTTAGATTTTGTGTGTGGACTGGAAGCTGTACTCAAAGTAGTAGAGGTGATTTTCGGTAAATCAGCTTGTAGGCAGTTTCAATGTATGTGTGAAGTTTGCCATCTAATTAATTTCTTATCTCTGGTCCATTCTCTTATCTGACATACCTTGAACGTCAAAAAAAAAAGTTTTCTACAAAGTTTTTGTTTCTACAACCTATAATACCGCTATAAAAGAAGCTCGCAAAAACATTCGCTTCCAATCGAACGATTCGCTAGTCGCTACTCATAATAGGGACCTAAACCAACAAACAGAAAAAATATAATTTGAATGGCCCAAGAGTATGCAATTCAGAAATGCAAAGGCAAAACCAGTAAAAATTAGAGTACCTAAATTAATGCGTTCAAAAAGTTCATCACAGCTTATCTGGATAGCTTTGTGTTGTGGCAAAGATTTACATGGGCACAAAGGTAAATGATTTTATGATGTGTGGTGATTTCGTGGTTTAGCGTTTTTTGAGAATCAAAAACCAAGGTTTTTTTTACCACTCTTGGGGTTGTCAAGGAAACCTGCGTCAACCCTGGGTAAAGTTCAACAAACAAACTAATTGCGTTGCGATGTTGCGAACCTCATAAAAGTATTAATTTTTTTAAGGCTGAGACTTGCCTTGCAAATTTTGTGTTTAGGAATTCACTGAAATACTTTATTTGTTTTTTTTTTTGACAACGGAAAGATAATAATGATAATGGAGTTTATATTGAGTCTTTTTTTATAGTTACAATTGTATGTACATATGTACATAAGTAAAATACACAGTTCTTTCATGATATAGCTGACTTAGAATTGGCACCGGAAAGTGAAAGTGATAACTCGATTCGAATCCGCTTGGCCTATTGGATATCTTTAGAAGCAAACAGGATCGCAAATTACATTCGAAATTGTTATTTTCAATTTGCTTACTCAATGATGATGTTAAAGATTGTTGAAAGCTATTACTGGCTACCTGGAATGGGAAATAACGTTGATTTTAAGCTATCCAGTGCCAGCTGTTGCCAATAAGGTCCTAGGTACGTACTTGATACATCAGTCGTTTTAGATCAACCTTTTTGAGAAGATAAGGTTTGAGAATCAATTTTCAATATATTCTTAAATAAGCCTCTACTCTCACAAACGGAAGAAAAGAAGAGAAGAAGACACTAGTAGCTTTTAAATCTGCGTGGGTTTGAAAAGCATTGCTTATCGTTTCTCATTTATCACTCGTATAGGTAACAAAATGTAACGCAGACAACGAACGTACCTACTCAAATAAGTTCTATTAACAAAGTTAAAGTTTGTTATAGGTTTGCTTTCTGTGTGTTATTTACATCTATCTAGCAATGCTTTTGTAAGATATGTGTTAAGTAAACATTATTCACTATTGACATAACATTTGGAAAATACTCAAGAAAATACGATCCGAGCTCTATCCCATAGTATGAATTTAATTTCATACACAATTGCGCAGTACATATATGCAAATGAAATTAACTTTTTTGCTGTATTTTTTTAATTTTTAATTCACTCCAAGCATCAGCAGTACTTTCATTAAATTAAATCCTTCCTGAGAATTTCTCGATAAATATTTCTAAACGAATCTCATGACAACTCAATACCCGACTTTGCGTTGCTTCATCCGTTTAAAAAAGGTTCGTTCGTTGAATCGACCAAAGGTGAAAGGTAATGAACCTAAATTTTTCTTGACAACCCCCAAAGCTAATAAAATAACAAACGGCTTTTCCTTTTCGTTTTTAAAAACAAAAGCTTTGCTCCTTAAGGACAGTAAATGCCCTTTCCAGTTTTTTGTATACAACTAACGGCTTCTTTTAAACAATGACGAGTCCTCAGAGAGATTTCATTGTTGACACAGTAGTCAACTAATGAACCTATTTATACTTTGGTTCAGGAAACGGAACATTCAGAGAGATTTCATTGTTGACACAGTAGTCAACTAATGAACCTATTTATACTTTGGTTCAGGAAACGGAACATTATTCTTTTGATTGTCTACCAATAATTATTGAAAATTGTTTGTGGTCACATTTCGACTCTACCTGTTTGGAAACGCGATATAGTGGCATGTCCGCGGTTACAACTTACAATGACTTGAAACTATGTTTCTAAACAATAACTTCATTATTAAAAAAAATAGTTGATACAATTTAAACACCTGTAAATGACACAAAATTGTATTGCCGAGAGAATTAAAAAGATTTCTTAACCTGATCAAGGAGAGAAAGCCCACGACTAATAAAACCTTCAAAAACCAATCTGTTCGTCAAAAAAGGAAAAAAGGCATTGTTAAAGCAAGCGAAACTGAAAAATAAAAAAACAAATAAAAAAGAAACTCAATTTTATAGCGAAAAAATCATGTTTATTTATCAAAAAGAGAAAAATATATATATATGTATGTTTAATTGTGTATCATTGTCGTTTAATAATAATAATTATAAATCATTAATTAAAGAAAGAGAAGAAAAAGAAAAAACTAAAAGAACATATGCATTTTGTTTTATAAATAATAATTTTTATAATTGTAATTAGAAATAGCATACATTACAACAGGAAACTAAGGAGAATTTTTTTTTTCATTTTCTTTTATCTTCTTTTAACTTGAATGCAAGAGAACTGCATTCCATCATAGTATGTCATCATAGAAACTTCAGAGTAATCATAATAAAATGAACGTTGTTTTTTCCACAGCAGAAGCTCACTGGGAAAACAAAACAACGTATGTATGGATGGAAATTAAATTAGAAATCATAAGAGGAAACGAAAATATTAGCGCGATGCATACTACTACAATTAACATATAATATTTAACATTATGCACTTTTGTTTTCATATTCATTAACTTTAAATAATTTTTGTTTTTCTTTTCTTTTTGTTATTTAATACTTCTTGGTTTCGAGTCTTTCTTTGATCCACAATAATGTCTGCATAGTTTTGTTTTTTTTTTTGTATTTTTCTTCTTGAAAAAAACGATGTGTTTAAATTGAAATATTAAAATTAAAACACCTAACATTAAATTAAAATAGAAAAAAAACAGAAACTAAAATCAATCTAATGTCTTCGTTACTTTCACTTGGTTTTTTTATTTGTTTATTTTTTTCTTACTTTTATATTTAAACAATTGTTCTGCTTGTTTTTTTAAATTATAATTAATAATAATCCTACGAGTAGTTCTTAAAATTAAAAGAAAATCGTTTGCATTTTCTTTAGATTAATAAATTGTTTTCAAATTCTCATCGTTAGCAAGATGTTGTGGATTGTATTCTTCAGTTAGAATAGTTGAAGAAATAAAACATCTTGCTAACAATGAGAATTTTTCCCAAGGGATTTAGTGTTTTTTGTTTTATTATGAGATACATGGCGTAGAGTGGGATTGGTTTAACTTTTTGTTTGTTTTCTGCTTTTAACTCACAACATTTTGTAAAACAATTAAAAGCAAAGAACGAACTAAAAAATAATTTTGTTTTTGCTTTGACAATAAAAATAATTCTTTTTAAAAGTGGTTGTTCGTGTGTAGTAAAACTAGCCTAGCAGTTTATTTGATTTTTGTAGTTGATTTAGTTGGTGTTTTTGTATTTTTTGTATCTTAAGAGAGAAAGAGAGGTTTTTCTTTCTCCTTTAATTTTGTTACTGAGAAACTAATTGTAGTTCGGTTTGTTTTTATCTTTTTCTTTTTTTTTTTATTAATGTTTTGTACTTTTGGCAACGATGTTTGTTATCTTTAAATTTTCGTTTATTTTTTGTTTTTCTTCTAAAAATATAAAACTGAGATGAGAATGAATGCAACTTAATGAAAAATACTACAACTTGATTTGTTTTACGTTTGTTGTGGATCGTATGTTTGGTGTTTGGAGAAAGAGAGAATGAGAGAGTTTTGCGATGTGAAAATGATGCGTGATCCTTTTGCGAATTATATTCAACAATTTTCATATTTTTATGGCACAGCGCAGTTATTTGCGTTCTTTTTTTTTTTTGTTTTTTTTAGAAATTACATTTTTTTTAAATCACAATCATTGAGCAGAGTTGTTTTCATTTCATTTGTTTTATTCTTTATATTTTGTTTACTACTTTTGTTTTAAATGATAGAGCGAAATTGTTCAGCCCTCCGACACCTAGGCCTGTGATGAGGCCGTTGTTGATGATGGACTACTGTTGCCCTCTTGGTAGGGCCCAGTCACCACACATGGATGCATGGGGAATAAAGTTGTCCACGAAGTAGTTGTTAGGGTCGGTGCACGGAGGACCATTTTCTCGTTTTTTGACTGCTCGTGATTGTTGGAGTTTTTTTTTGCCTTGCTTTCGACGCTTGTATCTTTTTTTCGCTTTGGCTCTTGATGGCTGCCATCAGATTTAGTACTGCTGCCTTCCTTCCGATTAACACTTCCACCACTGCATTCAGCTAGCTCGTCAAGCTCGTCCTCGTCAAGGGGTTCTTTTTTTATTTTTGTTTGGCCTTCTTCTTTGGCTTTTGCATCGGCCTCCGTGTTGATCTTCTTGACACGCATCTTCTCTTCCCACTCGTCAATGCCGTGTCGTGTGCGATTAAGATTGCGATGCTGGTAGAAGATCAGTGTCATGCGGGTCGGATGATGACGATTTGGTCGTTTGACGGCCGTTGTGGAATGCATCTCGTGCTTGGCGCATTCGATGAGAACACTGCCATGATTGAGAGCAATCGCAACACCGCCCATTTGTGGATCTTGGAATGCTTCAAGGTTTTCATTGATCTCCGTTACTTCGCCAATTGGTTCAGCTTTAACTGTAGCTCCACCGGAATTGTTGACATTTGAAGCCGGTGAGAGATCTGTCTGTGGTGTGGGCTGTTGAACTGGTGGCGGTTGTAGCGGTGGCGTTAACATTTGTGGCTGCTGCTGCTGTTGTTGTTGTTGTTGCTGGGAGTTTTGACCATGCTTTGATTGAGCTGCCAATGGTGGTTGATGTTGTTGCTGCTGGTGTTGTTGTTGTTGCTGTTGTGAGGGCCCTTGTTGCTGATGATGATGCAACGGGGTTTGTGGCAACGCTTGCAGATGATGATGGTGTGGCATCTGTTGTTGTTGGGGCGGCAGATTGGTCTGTTGATGATGTGCGTGTGGTGAATGTGTAACTGGTGGCAGTGCTGTTGGTGTATAAGCTGCCTGCTGATGATGCATGGCAGCGGCAGCTGCTGCATGTGGTGGGAGTGGATGCTGCGTCGACGTGGACGGTGGATACATGTTCCAGTTGGGTGACGGTGGTGGCGGCGTGGGCGGTGGCGTCTGCTGCGGGTACATGCTATACGGGGAATACGGCTGATGGTGGTAACCGTAATTGTAATTCATGTTGTTGTAAGCGTCGTATGGTGAGTACGTCGGGGGTGGTGGAGGATACATCTGGTAATTATTCGGATACTGCGAGTATTGATAGTCAGGGGGAGGTTTCGGCTTAACAAAACCTTCTTCCAGCGGTGGAGGACCTAAGTTCGTGATTGGAGTCAAAGGCGTAAGTTTACTACTCTCACTCAGGTTGTTCACTAGTGTAGTTGAGTCTGGATTCTCCTCGCTTCCTCCGCGACTCTTCACATCACCTCGTACATCTTGCAACTGGGTTAACTGATTCCCAACTGGTGGAAGATGACTGTTAAAGTTGCCATATCCATCATGATGTTGAACAGCCGTAGGCCCGGGTGGCAACGGCACCTGGTGATGGTGACTATTTGGTGTGGTGGGTGTCATTGGCGGATTAGGTGGTGTTGCCAAGTTAGGCACCAAAGGATGCTGCTGGGCAACCGGGTGCTGAGCCGCCGGATGCTGAGCGGCTGGATGTTGTGCCGCTGCAGGATGTGGAGCATTAGCAGGGTGTGCTGCTGGTGGAGGGGGCCAGTTGCCGTAGTAATTACGTGAATCAATGTAAGATCCCGTTTGATAATCATATGAGTAGGGTGAATCCAAGACGGTGCTTGAAATCTGGTTCGACTGCAGCTGGGCATCAGTGAAGGTGTCAATCATTGTCGCCATGTTCATAAGGCTCGAATTAGACGACATAAGATTATTGTTGCCTCCATTATGACCGTTGTTGACTGGCGGCGTTGAAAAAGCACTGCCCGCCGGACTGGGGTTATTAGTAACTGGCGTCTGACATCGAGGCGAAGGTGTTGAGGGCGGCGCCGATGGAGTCGATGGTGGATTCAATTGCTGTTGTTGCTGCTGTTGTTGGTTAGCTTTTGATTTTGATCTTGATTTACTGGATTCCTTTTTCGTTGGAGGTGGTGGATTTGGTGTCACAGGCGGTGGCTGAGGTGTCGTCTGCTGTGGTGGAATCGCAGCGACAGCCCCATCTGCACCTTCTTCGCCGTCTTTGCGTTTTTTGCCATGCCTTCGACATGGAACTAGTGGCGTAGACCTAACTCTGACTTCACAGGGATACCTTAGGGAGAGAAAGAAAAATCAAAAATAAGCATTTGTTTGCATTTCTAGGAGAAAAGAATATTTTGAGAACTGAGTCTGACAATCAAAACTCAACGCTACACTCACTTGTCGAGGACTTGCACAGCACCAGTGCGATGCTTCTCTTTCTGGCCTTCGGCACTATCAAACTCATCCGTTGCGTCCATTGTGTACAGCGGCAGTACATGAAATTGCTCATCGTCCGGCTGTCGACCATCACGATTTGATGGTTTCAGCAAAGCCACTTGAACCGTACAGCCATCTTGCATGTTGTGCAAGTCTCTATGAGCGTGTGCACAAAAATCCAGACAAGCTGTCACACCTGAGAAAGGCTTTCCCGGTTTTAAACCGAGTCGACAGTCAGGCGCTTCCTTCTCGTACTTTGTTTGATTGTCATAGGAACGTGGTGCAATTTGCTTGAAAAGTGGTGCCAACACAGTTGCCAATAGGTTCATGTGATCTTCAATGGCACTCTCCTCATTTTTCACCGACAGACGGAATTTACGTACGGTCTTGGAACGGGCGTATTTACAACCGTTGTAGTACATTGACCACGAACAACCAAAACTGTAGGACGCACCAGACGTCTCAGGATCCAGACCTGCAATTTAAGACACCGGGACTATTAAAAGGAGCGGGGGAAAGTTTATTCAGAAAACTCACCTTGACAAGCACATGTGCGGTTTTCGTTAGTAGCACAACGACGTGTTGTAGGCAGACCGTATTTGTTAAGCTTGCCGATCAGATTTTTATAGGCATTGTCAGCTTCCTGCCTAGGCATACCATCCCAAGCTACCATGGCGACGACAATAAACGCTGCAGGGCACCTGAAAAAAGACAATAAATTGAGTTTTGCTTTTTGTGAAAAGAGGAACGGTACAAACATAGTGACGTCGTACTTCAACGAAAGTAAAAGTGCATAGAAATTTCACTTCCCTTCACTGAATAACAAACATTCCTTTCGATACTACGCTGACTTATCAACTTACTTGTGACCCTGGCGTTTTTTCACAACAACGAGAATCTTCTCTTCAGGATCAGCTCGTCGAATGATCCATTTGGCCACGGGACAACCTTGGGTCGTTTTTCCTTCTTTACCGGTATATACAATCTTTTCAATGCGCAGTTGCCTTCCTGATATACCACAGCGATCTTCTATTTCTTTACGCAATTCAGCCAAAGTCGATGAAGACCCTGTAAAGACACTCATAGATTAGAATTTTATTCAAGACGAATATGTCATGCAACTTACCTAAATGTGTGTAATAACTTCCTGGCTCTGGTGGATTTTTGTCCGATGAGAAACAATCACACTCTGGTATTTCAGCCTTGTTGCCCTTTTCAAGTCGATCCGTTGTATCGAACATCGGATTGATGGTTTCTCGTTTCACAACCACTTCAGTTTGGGCTGAAGATGACTCTTCGCTGGCACCATCCTCACTGGCATTTTTCTTCTTATTGCTGGGAGCCTTTGGCTCGCCATTCTCATCAGTCTCTTCTTCGTCCTCATCAAGGATTTCATCCTTGGTTTGCAAGCCCATACATGAGCCATCTTTGAGATGCTCTATTGTCGGCACACGTGTGCCACCCTGCCGGCAGCACGAAAAGCCAATGATATTCTTTATTGCCGCCGGACCACCCTCGCCTAGGAACGGATAACCGGTGATTTTGTCCACCTCTTCGCTGGCCTGAAGATCGGCAGCTTTGTCTCCTGCCTGCATCATTGAATATCGATTCGGAGGAATAGGATATGCATGAGCGGGGATCTCTTTTTCATAGTTCATAGGCATTGCCAAGTTGCTGCTCGGATCATGTTTTCGGTCTAAATCCATTAGACTGTGACCCCCCTTTGAGCTCGAGCTGGAAGATTTAGACGCGTTGGAAGATGGCGGACACCCAAAGGAAGACGGCGTTGATGCTGACGATGAGTGCGGCGGAAGCGGCGGTGGCGGATGCTGGTAACTTGGCGAGAAATTTTGCTGATAGTTGTTTTGATGCTGATAGCCTGCACCATAGTAGGAAGCTGCAGGATTTTGATAACCGTGCTGCTGTTGATAGTCTTGTTGTTGTTGTTGCTGCTGCTGCTGCTGTTGTTGTTGCTGCTGTTGGTTATTTGCGTTGTTTCCACCAGCCGGCTGAACCTCATTCTGACAATAGTCAGCGTACTGAATGAAATTCTGATAGTTGCGTTCGTATCCCTCCATTTTGTTGTTTTGTTGGGGTGGCATGAGACCAGGTTCCTGTTTGATCATTGGATACTGCCCCTGTGGATTCATTCCAGGGTAACAGGCATTTGGGTCTGGGTGATGGCCGTAGCCGGACATAGGCGGATAGCTTGATTTCTCAGTTTTAATGTCTACTTGATGATGAGGAGAACCCCTTTGATGGTGGTGTCCATGCTGGGAGTGGTGATGGTGGAGGCCACTGCCTCCGCCAGGATCATTGCTATTTTTGTCGACGTCAGGTGCACTGTGGCTCTTCTTTTTCGACTTACTGCTGTGAGATGTTGTTTGATGCTGTTGTTGTTGCTGCTGCTGTTGCTGATGGGTTTGATCCGTGTTTTGGAAGCTACTCGGGGGTTTCTTGAACGAATGACCTTGTGGCTTCCAAATTTGATCGCCACCACCTCCGTGTGGTTCTGTGAGTGTTGCACTAGCTGCTGCTGCTGTCGCTGTTGGTGACTGATGCGTTTGCTGCTGCTGTTGTTGTTGTTGTTGTTGCTGTGGCACACTAGAACCACTGGCGTTCAGTGAAGAATCGCCTCGGAGATGGTGGCTATACGATAAAAAATGACCGGTCTGATTTTGAGACTGGCCATGAGTTCCCGGCGGGCCAGTCGGTGTCTGCATTTGAACATCAGCACCTTGTCCCATGTCTTTGGGATCGTTCTTCCGAAGAATCATCGATTTTATTCGAGTGTTCAAGTTGACACGCTCAGCTTGATTAAACATTTCGCCGGGGGCACCTGGTTGCTGTTGGCTCTGCCCATTCCAATTCCAGTCTTGAGACATTTGAGCATGACTGGGCGATGACATGTGATTGGGCTGAGTTTGCTGCTGCTGTTGTTGTTGTTGTTGCTGATTAGGTGTATGCATACCTTGATGGGGGTTATGTAACATCTGTTGAGAATTATGGTTCGGAGATGGTGGAATAGGATACTGCTGCATGTTGTTGCTGGGATTACTGCTGCTGCTGTGATTGTTGGGCGATTGAGGAACATGATTTGGCGACTGAGAGACGTGTCGCTGCTGCTGTTGTTGTTGTTGCTGTTGCTGCATGTGCCCTCGCGTTGGTGACTGTGGAACTTGTTGGGAAGATTGCTGCTGATTTTGAGAGTTTTGTGCAGATGGCGGATGCATTGGTGAGGATGACTGTTGTTGCGTTTGCTGTTGCTGTGCGTTTGGATTGGAGCTTTGCTGGCCAGTTGTTGCGCCAGCACCACTCACGGTTCCAGGTGTCTGTTGTGCTACTGCTTGAGCTCCTCCACTTCCTTGATTACCGCTGAAATCGCCTGAATACCCGTTACAATTGAGTGAGCGCGGCGGTACGCTGCTCACCCGCGGATATCCAGGCGTGTCGTTTCCCGACATAGTCTTATTCAAATCAGATGCTCCTCCCACCTGCAACTGATGTTGCTGTGCAGCTGCTGCTGACGAATTCGAAAGCACAACCGGAGGCGGAGCTGGAGCTGTTGACACTTGTCCAGCATATGTGACAGTCGGAGCGAAACTCACGCTCTGTAAAGAGACTTGATTTATTGGCGAAGAGATTTGCTGTGTCTGGAATTCATAACGCTGCACTGGAGCGGCATACGTTCGCCCATAATTCGGATCGAATCCGAGGCCAGTTTGAACATATCCATTTGGCGGCTGGTACGAATAGCTTTGGGGTTGGAACTCCAGCGAATTGAGCGATGTTATTGCAGGGCTGTTCTGTGGAATTTGCTGGATAAATTGATTCTGCCAACCCTGTGATGGATCCGCTTGCCATGTTGGATAAAAGGCCATTGGAGCCTGCAATAAAAAAAATAGTAATTTGAGTTACTTTAATAAATTCAACACGTCACGCATGGTTAATGCATAATTTAGCGTTTTCTCTTAATATTCATCGAAATATGTGTAGCTAACTGAAAATGGAAGCTCATTAAGGTGACTTCAGTATACCGAGATATAAAACATAAAACATCAACCTTCAGCAATCACCACCAATCCAAACCAAGTCAAAAGCATTCTCGTATACATACTCAATGTTTCTATGTTTTATACCAGAGGAAAAACAAACAGAAGGTAATTTTTGTTTAGAGCTCAGGGAAAATTATGCAGTCGCAGAAGGACAAGAATTAATGGGTTCGGCGATAACGCCTCTTGTCTGTCTACGTGCTTTTAAGTCCACACCACGATGTTGAATGTACATATTTACTCGCAAGTATCTCTCTATATTGATAGATTTGTCTGTGCTCCAGAAATGACCCTGGAACTTTTGAACATAACATCTTGGGCACTTTAATGATAGTTTCGTGAATTCTTAATTGCTTGTCCTTTTTCATTTTTTTTTTTTATTTTTTGCTGCGCAAATTGCAATTAGTTGCATGAAGTGGAATTTAAGAAAATAATCAAAAATTTAAAGCTGGTTGATGGAATACAACAAAGAACATGATCGATAATAATAATAATTTTTAAAGGCAATTTCGATGAAATAAATGAAAGATTTAATTAAATGGCACTGACATTAGTTTGGTGACTGTTTTTAAAAACTTTGACACTCTTAAGTGTATAGACATTGGGCGCGTTCGTTGCAATTCAGATTTTAAGATTAACTGAAAAACTTATTCAGTTTTGCGTCGAACGGTTATCTAACAAGACATTACAGTTGCTACTATTTTGATGAGTTTATGTCAAAAAAATTCATTAACTTGTGGACTTTACTGGGAAAAACATTTCAGAAGCGTAAAAAACAATCAGTAATGGAGTTAGAATTAAATTAATTGTATTTTTTCAATAAAAATCACGCACAACAAAATCACCATCACTTGGCGAGTATAATTTTTTGAACATTTCAGAAGCGTAAAAAACAATCAGTAATGGAGTTAGAATTAAATTAATTGTATTTTTTCAATAAAAATCACGCACAACAAAATCACCATCACTTGGCGAGTATAATTTTTTGATGTCACTTATCGCATCTGACAGCTTAATAAACTGAATCTAGATTTTCAGCCTTCTTTTCCTGACTGAAAAACTGAATCGGTAAAAACTAACAGCTGATGAGTTGTCAACTGAAAAACTTAACGTCTGGCCAATCAGAGGCCGAGAATAGTTAGTTAATCTGAAAATCTAACTTGTGACGAACGCGCCCATTTAAAGGGGGTATTTCAAAGGGCTTTTCAATTTTTTTATTATACTCTCTACAGAGGAGGTCTGGTCACCCTACTGATGACCCATCCCGAGTTGTTGTGTCCAAATCTCCAAATATTTATTTATTATTGGTAGGTGCAAGAAAAACACTTACACTTTTTTCATTGCGAGGAGTTTTAAAAGTTTAAAGATGTCCACTAGCTTCGAAAGCCGCTGTCTTTGAGAGGTAAACTACTTCTTTCTCTGATGGAACTAATGGTCTGATTCTTCTCAAGAACATCACATGTCTCATCGTAGGGATGGGAATCACAGAAAAAACGTCCCCAATCAGAGTGTTGATTGGAAATTGTGATTTAGCTAGAATTTGTAACTTGTAACGATTTTGGAAAGAACCGGATTGTAAAAATGAATTTGGCAATTTATTTTACTGAAATTCCAATATTTTCCACTTTTCTGAGTACTAACAGGCTTGACGTTTCGATTATTTCCTAATTATCGTCAAGTGGTACTCAAATGTCTTTCGTTTTCTGTTTCTACAAATAAATAAATAAATAAATAGGGTGGCCCAGCAGAGCGCGGAGCCCCGGGGCCTAACGCATTTCTCACAACCATTGCCTTGTTGGGAAATGGTGGGGACCTACAATTTTCTGCCGGTTCCAAACGGCTAATTGAGAAAGCGCTTTTCATGGCAATTTAACAGAGGACTTGCCAATTTCTCGCGAAAGGTGATAACCGTAGAAAAATTTTTTTGCCTCTGTTTCTATACAAATCAGTATTGCCTATGCCTATCTCACCAGGTCTGGAGTGTATCGGTACAGCATTTCCTTCTTAAAAACCTCTGTAAGTTAAAATCATCTGAAACAATCAATTGTCGGAACAAAATGTATTGCAGCTAGTCAAATTTAGCCCAGCCTTTAGAGTAAGCATTGATAGGTTTGAGTTCCCGCAAAAGGAAGCCAATCGGTGCTACGATATGGGAAATTTCTTAAAGGTATAGAATAGACGAACGACTTTTGCAGATACACTATAGAAGCCATCCAAGGAGAAAAACTGTACGAAATGTCAGAATTTTGTATGAAAAAGTTAAAATGTTCAATGACAATGACAGCAACGTTTAGCGGAGTTCACACTGTAAAATGAGCTGGACAGACTTCGTTTGATGGATGGTTGGATGTAGTTTTGCGTTCAGACTTATCTGACTTGTTTCCAACATTATGACTTCATCCCCTCCGTTCAACTTCAAAATTTTCAAAAGTATGTATTTAAAAACCATCCAACAAGTTGAACAAGCGGTCGTCTGAGGCTTCACATTGTCCAACATTAATCGTTCTAACCAAAGTCTGTACAACTCATTGTACAGTGTGACCTCCGTTTTTGTGGAATTATGAAAATTGCTAATAATTGAACTAATGTCTTCCTTTTCTTCTTCTAATACTGTTCCCATAGATTTCTTCGCACGTAGGTAGGTTAGGTTTAAGTGGCTTTCAGGAAAACAACTGGCACATTTAGTCCAATATTAGGTCCACTTTTTTTTAGAATTATGTGAGTGAGTACCTCACTTAACGAAACCATTTGGAGCTTTTGATAAAGCGAAAGAGATGAAGGATATCTGTGTTCGCCAGATCGCTTAGATCACCAAGCAAATATCTTCCTAGATGAAGTTTTCTTTTGAGGGAGAGTGCAGGACATGATCAGAGGAGGTGTAGGAAACGCCGAATATTATGGCGTGTCCACCTATCAGATAATGTCCGGTAATAACATTGATTACGGAGCTAACGTGCAATCTGTTTATGGATAAGAAATGTCTTGTGCGTTTTAGATCTAGGTCTGGCCATATCTGTTTTGTTGCCACATTTGTAGTGACATTGTATCACCTATTACTTGTTCTGTCCATTGCCTCTTGCTTTAGCATGAGTTTGAATACCAATATTCAACCTGCTGATTGAGATCGGTAGAACGGTTCCTCTTCTGGCGAGTTCATCGGCTTTGCAGTTACCTAGGATATCTCTGTGCCACGGCACCCACTTGCTATACTTATTCTCAAGGCTCAAAAGATTTTTTTTAGGGTCCTAAATTGGAAAGCAATTAATTCAATGAAAAGTCGTGCTTTTCGAGTTAAGCCAGCTTATGTAGCTGATTACACTCGCCCGCAAAATATCCCATCCGACGATTTTGTCGGACAGTCTACTAAAAGATTAATGACGACGACAATTTTTATTAAATGTTTATTGTCAACTCAAACATTAGTATGAGAATCCTAGATGGCTTTTGTTTGTTACTTCTCTGGTAATACTATTTCCTTAGACATTAAATTTTTATATTTTTCCTTTTAGGTAATAATCTTCGATGTAAAAAAATTGCGATAAACCTGACGTCATGATAAAATAGAGAGAGAGATAGAAAAAAGCAACTCTGACCTCGAATCATGGTTTAAATGACATAAAAGACTACATTCAACTACTAGGACCTTATGAATTTAAAGGCTTCGTTTTGGGTAAGAGCCTCAATAACCTGTACACAATTAAAGTGCCTATGCGAGAAAGTTCTTCAGATCCTTCTTTTATTCAGGTAGTTTCAGGAAAAAAATGTTCTTCTTCGTCGTCGCAGTAAAACAACTATCATGTCTCTATGTGAAATGTGTGATGTGTCCCATTAACAAATCAATGCGTGAGAACAAGCACGAAAGAAAGAAAGACATTCGCTAAAATTTCATTGACAAAGTTCTTTTTTAGTTCCACATACAAATAAATAATAATAAACAAAAAATGGAAACAAAATCAAAAACTCCATTGATACAATTTTTATTATCCCCTACTACTACGCATTGTTGGCCAAAACAAAAACGTTAAAATGTCAATTTATTTTTATTAGGGGGTGCAAAACAAAATACCCCATATTCCAGATAGGCGCTATTCAATGCACGTTCGCATTCGACTATAGTAGGCATACATACAAATATATTTTTTCGTTTTCAGGGTTGTATTATTGTTGTACCAATATTGTTTTGTTCAAGTCTTTTTTTTTTTTTTTGATTTTATTTTATCTGAGCCCTCCAACCCTCGCTATACTTTAATGGGAGAAAAAAAATAATTGACTTTTTTGTTGTTAAGGGTGATATGATGAAAAGACAGGAAAGGTGTAGCTGGGGTGGAAGAGAATAGTATCAAAGTAAATACTTTCATTTATTTTCCATTTCACCCCGCACACTCATATGATGATGGTGAGCTATTTCATTTCATTCGGCGCTCGGCGGTAACTCACAGTCGGAATATTATTATTTTCGAATGTGAACATGTGCGAGTGGAATGTAAACTCATACATATACATATACATAAATATATTTATACTTATACACAAACGTGTGTATGTATATTTAATTTTAAATTTATTGCTCCTCAGAGTGTAAGTAAGTTTTTATCCCCCTCGTTCGTACAAAAGGTACGTTTTTACAATACGACGACGACACAGACTCGAATACATTTTATGGAATTCTATAAAATTATAATGAATTCTCTTATCAGTTGCGAAACAGAGCAAAAAGGGAGTGGGCCGAGAATCGAGGTCCAATCAAAATCTTAATTTATGCACCCCACACCGAGGTACACATTGTTAATGTGGCTATTATGTCGAGTTAAATTCATTAAATATTAAAATTGTTTCGAGAAGCATTTTTTTTTTTTGCTTATGCTGGTAATTGTTTGAAGAAAGGTTTTTGTTTTAATTCTTATGTATCGTAATTCCTTCATTTAGAATTAAAATACGACATGAAAGCTACTTACGTCAAAGTTTGGCCTTGTATATTGGCTTGGCTCTTTATCAGAGCCTTGTCCCGAACTGAACTGATTTAATGATCTATTAACAAGGATTTTAAAAGGGCAATCAGCTTCCATGGACCGTCGAAATGTTCTAGAGTCCTTCAAAAAGGTTATGTATGTAGTAATCTCAAACAAATTAGGCATTTGTATGTGCCATCAGTGTGTGCGTGTGTGTGTATCGGAACATTGTTAAAGAGGATTTCCTTTTTGAAGAGAAGAGATAAATATTTGTAGAAGACTGACTTCTAATGAATTAAACAGGAATGAAATTAATTGTTACGCAACTAATCAAACCCACACATATTTACAAAGCAATTAAGACAAGGCATTAAGATCAAACATTTTACTAGTGAAGAGTCCTCTATATATATTTTCTTCTTAGCTATACACAAGGGTTTACATTTCATCATTTTGAAGTTTACTGTTTTAGTGATTGTTAGGAAGAACCAGCCTACATGTGAGAGATATTAAGGGGTCTTCAATTATAAGTTCTAAAAGTGGAACACACCGTAAGAACTGGCATTGACAATAAAAAAATAAGTCTGATGCTCGCGTCATAGCTCCGATCATTGCTAATCAAATAATCAGAGATGAATTTTTTGACGATTGTAAGCCTATTTAGACAAGTATTACGAGAGTAATTACTACACTGCCTTGAGAAAGGCTTTCTCACTAAACCTTTCTGTATCGGCAACAATTTGTAGGTCGCCGCCATTTCTCACATTTCTCATTCTTTGTACCTGTCTTATTATTTATCGAATTTGACTGACCTTTTTAAACTGCCAACTTCCTATTGCTAAAAATTCTACCGCATATAACCACTAGGTCCATCATTTTGGTATCTGAAAACGGTTTTCAACGTTACAGTACCGCAATTGTTCTGGAACCACGGAAAGCAAGTATGTTGTCTTTCACAATTCGACCTATAATAGCATCACCAAAAGGATAAAAGCCATAAAACAAAATATGGTTCTATATTGAGTACTGAGCTAGTATTTGTTTTACAGCTACACTTTCTTTTAGCACCTGCTTGTATCCGTACTTGCCTCACTTTACTTTGTCCTACCACTTTTTGAGATGACTAGATGTGTTCTTTAGAAAAAAGACGCGATTAGATAACGAAGTCAACAGTGATGAAATGCTATTGTTAAAATAGCAAACCTTTTTTGGTATATAATAAAAAAAACAGAAAAAGATGTTAGCAAATACCGATAGGGAGTTTATCATCCTCCTTTTGTTCTTTTTTTTTAAATTATTCTTGAAACTTTTGGAGAGTTTCCAAGCTTCGACAAAAGTCCAGTCCCATTAAAATGCTTAATACCCATATGCCCACATAAATACGGGCAAAATAATATCCCATTCTGCAAAAAAATAGGTAAGATAATAAGCTCCACAAACAAAAATATATATATTCAATATGGTACTTGCTGCGTTTGCAGCGACAGCCAAGCTGTACTTTAGCCCCTTTTCAAACCTCTAACTACTTCCAAAGTGATCCATGAATGCAAAAGCTCTCTGAATGCGGTCGGAAGAGTAAATTCTCGAAGTCTTATTTGGGTTCCAGGCCATCACGGCATAACTGGAAATGAGATCGCCGATGAACCTGATTGGCAAGGATCTCAGACAGCTTTCTCAGGACCTGAACCGTCGATAGGTCTGCCAGTGTCTTCAGTGAGGGCTTCAATCAACGATTGGATCTGTAAAAACCACAACCGTAGATGGAATGCCTCCATTGGATGCAGACATACTAAACGTATGCTCCACAACGTCAATCAGAAGACTGCAGCATTTTTGCTATCTCGTAACAGAAAATACTGTAGAAAGCTTATTGGTGTTGCCAGCGGGCACTTCTGTTCTTCAAGCATTTAAACGTGTTAGGCTTAAGTGATACCACACTCTGTGAATCTCGTGGAGAAGATGCGGACACCACAGAGCAATTCTTCTGCGAATGTCCTGCTTTTTCTCGCATGAGGTCACAGAGACACAGATACTCGACGCAGACATGGTGAGAGCTAGTAACTTAGGCTCTTTATCATGGCAGCGTCTTTTGGGTTTTCTACGAACATCTGGAAAGCTATAACAAAAAGAAAATTGCTATTTATTAGTACAATGGACCGGGACCGGTATTTGGGTCTGAGCTGGTATTTTAAAAACCTCCAAAAAAAAACAATCGTAGCAGAGCTCCATTGAGAAAGTTAATGAATGAATGAATTGAGAAGGTTAATGGCCGCGCGACGTAACAGAACGGGAGCCCCGTGGCCTTGCGCATTTCTTTCAACCATACCTTATGTGGGAATGGAAGGGATCTACAATTTCTGTCGATTCGGAATGGCTAATCGAGAAAACGCTTTCCACAGAATGAAATTACTGCAGTCCAATTTCTAGCGAAAGGCGAAAAAAACATTTTTTTCCCCTGACGTTTCTTTGATTGAACTAAATAAATGCGGAAAGGAAAATGTGTAGTTCTTGATTTTGAACCTTAGTTAGGAACTGTTCAACAACATTTTTATTTTGAGAACTTGAATAAGGTTAGGTCACCAAATAGCTCAAAAGAGCACTCTAGCTTCTAAATTAAGTCATCTAGCTAACAATCCCACAATTTATTTAGTTCAGTAGTTCATTTCAGTATGTTCTCGTATTTCCAAAGGCCTGCGAATAAACTATGGCAAGATGAAAAAGTCGGTCTTGGTGCGAGTGTTCAGTAGATAGGCCGGGCTTGTGGGTTCGAAATCAGCTCTGGGCATCTACTCTTCTTTCAGTCCCCCAGTTTCATCACGACGCGAGGTCGCCCTTGAGGTCATAAATGTGAAATTAAAACGACCTTAGTTCCATCTGCTGCATAACAAAAAAAAAAAGGAAGGCTGCTGGCCCGGTCTGAGTGCTACAGATTGGTATGTAATACAGTTCAGTTTGAAATAAATTGAAATCAACTGAGTGAACTATGAACTGAACTATCAACACGTTTTGTTGATGGTTCAACTCTCACCATCAATTGGTGCTTGACGACAAGTCCGTGAAAATCGAAGACATATAAAAGAATAGTTTTAAATGAAAGATTCGGTGTTCAAGTTTTCACTAACTGAACTGCCGAGTTCAATTCCGCAGTCCATAGAGAAAAACCAACAAAAAAAAAACGAACAAATTCGGGATTCAGAACAGAAAACATTCAAATATGACAGAATTCGGTATTACATCTTAAGTCAGAACAGAAGTGTCTGACTTTTGATGTGTCTAAAGCATTACTGTTCTCCATTTTGGATGACAATTATTCCCAAAATGGAAACTTTGTATGTTGAACCTCACAATTTGGAAAGAGCTACATACATTTCTATGTCGTTTTCGAGTGTTAATTCGAAAATCGAATAAGAAAACAAAAGGAATCGTATTTGTCAAGCGACAAGGGCATAATTTCAGATGAGGAACGACTCGAAATAGAGCCTAATTCTAGTAGTTAATTGACATTTCAAGTAGAAAAATGACATCCTCTAAAGTTCGACAGGAGTAAAATGTCGCGGTCGTTTTGTTCTGTGATGTCTCATATTTTTAATCCACAGTTTCCCATTTAACTGTGAAATATTAAAGTTACAGCCAAACTTAAAAAGTAATTAATATTGCTGCATCATTGTATTAAGCTGACCAAGACATAAAAAAAACAGCAAATCCAAAATTTATCATGTAGTCACTGCACACATACCGAAAGGATAAATTTTCTCATTAATTTTCCTGGCAGGATATATCCAAACAGAACAGAACACAACCTACCGAATAAGAACTACTGCACTCTTTCATCCTTCAGGGAAGGGGCTCTAATTGTCTGGGCGGCCAACAACACAAGTAGAAGAGAAAAGCTCGCACTCTCTAGTGGGGGTTAACTCCCAACAATCACCACAGGTGATGGCTATAGGATAGCCCCACCACCATTTCCACAACTATTATCGTCATAATCATCTAAAGCTGGACCGCCATTAGAGTTAGCAACTATACTCTATACACGCAATGAAGAAAAGGGATAGGGATATTCGAAAGAACGGCATCAGAGGCTATATTGAATTAGAAGTTTTAAGTTTAAGTTGAAGAGGTTACACGAGAGAGAGAATATGAAAACTTGAGAGAGTAATGCCAGCCTGAATCTGTTAAAGACTTAGAATTTGAAATCAAATTCGCAAAATTAACTTTACATATTCATCGACTGTAAATTCTGTTCGAAATTCCACGCTTTATTGTGTGGCACATTGTTTTGGTTCTCTCTGAAGAACATAATGAAATTCCATAGCGAAACTCCTGCCAATGCAGGTTAACCGGAAAAATTCGCGATTAAAAGAATCTGTCTGTCATTAGTTGAAGTTTTATTCCGAAGGGATATTAACTTCTTTGAATGCGGAGTAGACACTCCAACACAAAAAACAAAAAACCAAAAAAAAAAAAATTCTCCATGACGTTAGTCACGAATTCCTTTTTTTCTATTCTAGGGGTTGTTATTTTCTATGGCGATATAAGCGACGGTTTGCCCTTCTATGTGGAAAATGCATGCCACCCCGCATGGGTCGAAGGTGCGCAATTGCTTATGCGCGACTCCTAAAATAAAAAACAATCAACTCTAGGGAACGACGTCGGAGGTGATAAGAGACGACGTCGACGACGACGACGATGATGATGTTGATGATGATGAGGGTAATGAAGGAAGAGAAGTTGGTGGAGACGATTATTTTCCGAGGCATTCGTTCTCTTCTGTGCAAGTTTTGAGGCATTGAATGAGATGGTAAGGGGGGGATGCTGCTATGCTATGACCGCTTTTCTAGAGGAATATGTATACGTGCCTCCCTGTACTTGGAATACATTATGTAGGTACCAATTTCACACAGCCAGATGCGAGGTGTAGTTAAGTTGTGCATGTGAGCTTCTGTTGCTGCCTGGTCGCCTTGCTGGCTGCAGACATTCCACTGGGATCGGAACAGGAACCAACCAGGCCAACTACCCGAACAACTCAATGAGAAGGGTAGATAGTGTGAGAAAGAGATACATGGTTCGAGCACAACAGCGTCTACTCTCAGCCTTCATTTTAAGGGTGCACCCACCATCTATACTATTAGAGCGTTTTGAACTTGTGTAATGTGTATAACTTGAAAAGCTATATTTTAACAGACACACACGTACATCCTAGCATTTGGTGCCTCAAGAGATTGAGTTTAGGGTGGTGAGAAAGGCAAAAGGAAAAGAGGAAAAAAAATGAAGAAATCAATGCACCCTGGGCTGTTCGTTGTTTTGTACTTGAACTGAAGAGTACTATACTACGTAAAGGACGTTGGAGGTGGCGCAAGGCTAGGTTGGTTTATCTTTTGGGATTTTCCACTTAACTTTGCAGAAAATAGAATGTGAAGAAGATTGTTTATTTTTATTTTTATTTCTCCTTCTTCTTCCTCTTTTTTTTTCTTTTCTATTTTCGAATTGAATTATTGGCCAAACGCAATAAGGACGTGAAACGGATGTGGAAAACATTCCTTTTTTGTTTAAATTGAAAGTTATGATGATAGCTTTACGTTCATTCAGTTCAAAAAAAAAAAAAAAAAAAAAGAATTCTGCTATAAATAGTTGTTATAATGAAGAAAAGGGGTATTTGCAAATGCAATTAGGTTTATTGAAAAAATTTTTCTTATAAAGTTTTTGTTTTGTGGTAAGGGAATTCAATTATACTTTTGAATATAGGGTAGGAGTGGGTGTAGAAGTAGATAAAGGTTTATATTTATCGATTGAATGAACGTTGGAAAGAGAGACTATTAAACTGTTTAGTTTAAGAAAAAACAACTACGATTATTAGAACTTTTTGCAGAATTTTTCAAGGTCCAGCGAAGTTGAATGATTAAAGTTGCAGCAATCAAACAATAATTCTGCTCTCATTCATCCATAAATTTACTATTGATTTAGTTGTTCATTGATGCATGGCTCGTTTAATTCGATGTTAGGAATCAAATCTTTTTATTCATCTGACTGAGCATGGTGCATGGTTATTTATATAAGCTTATTTAGTTTTACATAATTACTTAATGAGTATTCGATTCAATTAGTTCACATTATTACCTATTCACAGGTTTACTCATTAGTCCCTTTTATGATTCCACGATTGAGTAAATATTTTTCTTTGAAACTATTTCAAGGTTTATAAACTCACGTTTAGAGATTCAGCTAATAGTCGCACTTTCCAGGGAGTAAGTGAGTAGACACAGCTAAAAACTTGAGTGAGTGATCAAACAGCTAACTTACTCACTAAATTTCTCTAGCTAGATCGATTTTCTATAATAAATTGTTCTTTTAACTACTCACTCTCGGCAATAGGCTTATTAGATTCACTTGTTCGAAAGCAAACAGATTCACTCATGAACAAATATCATCATCTTGATTCATCCATTCAATCGGAATTATTTTTTTCCACGGGTATCGCATTTCGAGAGGAATTGGCAAGTCTAGCAAAATTCATTGCCATGAAAAGCGCGTACTCGAGTTCGATACTAATAAGTTGAGTCATTTATTCGAATCCACTGTTTCATTAACTAATAAAATCACAGAAAAAAAAATTATTTCTTGAACATGGCCCGTATCTTTCTTGTACGATGTACGTGGCTTGGCGTATTGGTCATTCGTAAATCTTTTAAAAGGTTTATTCACTCTTTCACACAGTCAGCTAGATTATTTGTTTATACTGTATACATTTGTTCCTTATATTTGTTTATCTATTTACAACATTCACCCAAACCCCAATCATTCGTTTTAACTTATTAATTTACTTAAAAATTCATTCAAGGAACCAGACATGTCGTAATATTTTTTAGTCATATTTGTTAGCTTCCTGAATCATTTTCTTTAAATTAGATTTATTTATTCTCTTAGTCTTAGTCTTGATTTGACCAAATTTGTTTCTTTATCCGGTTAATCATCTTCATTACTAGTGAATATGTTCATGGCTTCATTAAAAAATCACCCATTATTTCCTCATTCAATAATAAGTAACACTTATGAAGTCCTATCCACTAGTTCATTCTATTCACTAGTTCATCATATTCACTAGTTCATTCTATTCACTAGTTCATTCTATTCACTAGTTCATTCTATTCACTAGTTCATTCTATTCACTAGTTCATTCTATTCACTAGTTCATTCTATTCACTAGTGCATTCTATTCACTAGTTCATTCTATTCACAAGTTCATCATATTCACTAGTACATTCTATTTAATACCGTATTCTATTGACCAGTTCATTCCATTCATTATTTTATTCTATGTACCAGTTCATTCTACTCACTAGTTCATTCAATTCACTAGTTCACTCAAATCACGAGTTCATTCTATTCACTATTGTATTCTATTGACCAGTTCATTCTATTCATTAGTTCATTCAATTCACTAGGTCATTCTGTTCACTACCGTATTCCATTGACTAGTTCAATCCATTCCCTTTTTTATTCTTTGGGCCAGTTCATTCTATTCACCAGTTCATTCAATTAACAAGTTTATTCTATTCACTATTGTATCGTATTGACCAGTTCACTCTATTCACTAGTTCCATACACAGCTATGGACAAAGAAATAGCACACTATTAAGAAAAATCATAAATTCAAAATTTACGTTATGTGAAATGGTTGTGATGTTTCTTTTTCTTCGGGTATGTAGATTTGGTAAACAAATGCAGTATATCAAGCCTAAAAAGTACCGCAATTTTTGCATCGTCCTAAGTGCGAAGCGTAGAATCCTAAGTATACTTTAAAGACGGTAAAACATTGAGTGGGAAATTTAATGGTCTGGGTGCGTTTTCCTGGCATGGGGTGGGACCATTGGTTAGGATTGATGTCAAAATGGATAAATTCGCAGAAGAATACAATGGAACCATATTCCTTTGAGTTCATGCAATTTAAGTGAATATTCATGCATGACAATGACCCCAAACACGCATCAAATATAGTAAAAGCTTGGCTTGTGGATGAACAAATCGATGTCCTAACCTGGCCAGCTCAAAGTCCCGTTCTTAATCCCATGGAATGATGTTAAAGTAAAAATTGGGCAGACAAAATTTAAAAATTCAAACGATCTTTGGGCCGGAATCAAAGAAGCTTGGTACTCTATTCCGCAAATTAGATGCCAGGCGTTAGTTGAAAGCTTACCAAGGAGGTGCCAACCAGCTTTAAAAAATCGTGGTCAACCGACTAAGAACTAACTTGGTAATACCAACATTTATGAAAAAATAAATATTTTCACTAAAAATAATTTTTTTTTACGATTATAGGTAAGTGTGCTATTTTCTTGTCCACAAGAAATTTGATCATCACTGCAAAATATATTTTTAAAAATTGAATTGTAAAGAAATAATTCCCTATTACTAATTATTATTAATCCTTAGAACTCACTTCATGTCATGAAACAGGAAATAAAATATTTAAGTTCAAAAGGAAAAAAATAAATGCAGTTTTCATAAGAAAATGAATGAGTGTGCTATTTCTTTGTCCATAGCTGTATATGTAAGTTCGATAAATAAATTAGAAAGCAAAAGAAAAACTTACCATTGGTTGTTGTGGTTGGTCCTTCATGGTATGAATTTGTGCTGCTATTTGATGTGATTGTTGGTGAACTTGTTGTTGTGAAGATTGTACAGCTTGTTGTTGTTGCTGTTGGACTTGAAGTTGCTGCGTATGTTGTTGCTGCTGATGTTGTTGATGCTGTTGTTGTTGCTGCTGCTGCGGATGTTGATGTTGTACGGTTATTGATGTTATATTACCACCACCCAAACTCAAAGGATTCGATCCTGTCGTTGTATTTGGTGATGGATGTGGCACAACAGTTGCTGGTGCTGGACTTAGTGCTAAATTTGTTTGTTGCTGATGTCTGGGTGATATAGCCGAATTTAATTTGTTCAATTTTGCGGCAGCACCTAGACCAGGTTTTCGCCCTCTTGTCTGCAAAAAATTTAAATAAAATTGAATTGTTAGTCGGGTTATCATTTTTTAGAAAAATGTGTTTACACTAAAAGAAAAACTGCACTTGAAACTGAAGAAACCTGAAAAAATAAGTGGAAAAAAAACTTTACCACATAAGGAATAATAAACAAGGCCCAACACCTTCAGCCATAGCATTTCTATCCCGCATGAACCTGTCTAGGGCATTAATTATGTAATCTTACACAGAAGCCATCTCACATTCGGTATACACAAGAGAGGGTTGACTACCTATAAATTTATGGTGCTAATTTATTGCATCGGATAATTCACTATAAATTTTCTCAGATGACGATATAAGATGGTAATGGTGTCGTTGCGTTTGGCCTGCAGAAGACAGCGACATCGTCTCCTTGCAATTAACGTCATCAAACATTTTCGAATTTATAATAGGCGGGGATTTTCATCATCAGCATCAGCAACAGTGCGCTGCTGATGCTGAGGCAATGGTGTGAGTTTGAAGAGCTGAGGTGTAATATATTAAGGTCATTTATTATGGTCTTATTTCTTAATGTTCGTTCAAGTAGATGTAGTTCGGTTTCTAGGTACAGGACAAAACAAGATTCGACCGTTACTAACGGAGAGGCCATTTTGAATAAATGCATCGTATATCGATTACCAGGAAGGTACGTATACTTTGTTCGTGACTTTGCCATGAAAAAGCTGTCTCTTTTCTTTTTTTACCAACCAATTAATTTTAATTTTTAAAACACAATAAAATAAAATAAATAAATGAAATAGGGTGGCGCAACAGAGCGAGGAGCCTCAGGGCCTAGCGCATTTCTCACAACCATGTCTTGTGTGGCAATGGAGGGACCTACAAAGTTCTAGCTGTTCCGAACGGCTAATCAAGATAGCGCTTTTCATGGCAGTGAATTTACTAAAGGAGGACTTGCCAATTCCTCGCGAAAGGCGATGCCCGTGGAAAAACGCTTTTGCCTTTGTTGGCAATTTGAGCTTTGAGAAGTTTTCCTGTTATAGCTAGCACTAAATGAAAGCCCTACGCTTTAGCTCTTTAGCCAATTGAAGAAAAGAGTACCAATTTCGCTAAATACATTTTCCATATGCATTTTATCATTATTTGATGAACACAGAAGGATTATCATTCCAAAGAAGAACTCCAGACTTTAGAAAGCAGCACAAAATTTTAATGGAAGATGGCTTCCAAATAAAAAAGGCACTTATGTTTTCATGTTGGTTCACACCCTTCAACTTAATTTGAAGGCTGAATTTGGGGGTGGTTATCGTTACGTAATGGTTAACGTAAACGTGAGAGAACGTGAGAGCTCGAGGTTCAAATCCAGAAGTATCCATGGATATCACCTTTCGATGGGTTAAAAGTCCTCCTAGTTTACTAACTGCTACGTAAAGCATTTCCTAACTTGCCGTTTGGAATCTACAGAAAATTGTAAGTCCCTGCAACGTATTCAGCCTTGAGACTAAACGAGTCTTATACCATTGATTCATTTATTTATTTAAATGATTTTGAATTTCATATTTATTACCAGTCTTTAGAGATATTCTCTTTACATACGCACTTACGCACACCACTCTGAAGTTAGTTATCACTTTTTGCTCAACCCTCTTCAGCTTTTCAATTAATGTAAAAGAGAGCAATGACAATACAGGGAGGAAACAGAAAACCGTTACCTTCAAAGTGTTTCAATTCCTTGCTTTGACCACCAAGGACATAGCAAAAAGGAGCGATCAACAATTGGAAGGGTTAAATAGGTTAAGCATGTGAGGGCAATTTAACAGCTGCTTTAAAAGTCAGAGAATGCGAGTAGTGGAAAATATCAACAAAGCTCAGCTTTTTTGTATATTTAACGAGAAGCGATTCTTCCAAGCCACCCAATGATACGAAACTGTCTTGTCTGTGGGTTGCTCTTTTATCATTCTTATAACATATGAAAATGAGAAGGACTAAGAGAAGAAATGAAACTAACCATCGAAACAAAAAACTTATACAAACTTGGGGGGTAGAAGAGTCCAGAAAAAAGTGGAAACTTCTCTATCAAGAGCGGTGAACGGGAATGTTTGTGAAATCTTTCATTTTTGACAAAGTTTTGGCAGTGCGATTACAAAGAAAAGAAAAAAAGAGTACAAAACAATGGATTAATCTTAGGACAAATCACCGATATATGCTGGTGCAAGAGCTCTTTCATTTCAATCCACACTAAAAATGGCGCCCAACGCGAGTTTAGTAACCATTAACCCAATCTTCATGCTGTATTAGAGACCACAGCAACTAATTTCCTATTCAATCAACCAAAACAAACCAGTGCTGATAAAAAGATCTTTCTGCAACTCCATATACGATACCCATTCAGTAAAAATTATTAATTCAACACCTGGTCGAACATTTGATAGATTAATTTTGTCGACACTCCTGCGCATTACAACTGGTATTATACCAGTGTGTCTAATGACAACTATTCCATTTCAGTTTCGTAATGTCTATTAAACTTCCACCGGGCAACGCAGCGCAGCGCAACGTGGCCGTGTGGTGCTATAAAATTTATTTTCTCATGTATCGTAATCACAGACAAATTTAAATTATTTCAAATTACACTTTGAATTATCTCCATGGGAAATTGAACCAAAAAGGAAACAACTATTTAAAAGCTACGAAAGAATATGAAGAACAAAAAAAAAAGAAACAAATTTGAAATATAACACACACTCGTATATGCTTGGGTTGAAATAATAAAAAGAAATAAAAACAACAATCGGATAACTACCAATCTAAGTGCGAATGAATCTCATTTAAAGTTGAAAAGTCGTCTCATTCGTTTCTATAAAACAGCGGTAGATAGCTAGCTATATACGATCGCACCGTACTGCTTCACGTTTTGCCATTTAAATTCGAATCTACTTACAGAAGAATTGTGAAGAAGCAGGGAGGTAAGTAAGTTTCAGAGGCTTCAGGTTAGGCTATATAGATATGTGTATTTGTAAGATTTCAAGATATTACACCAATAAATAATGATAATACCTATAATTGTATTCAATTTATTATATGGAAGATAATAAATTGAGTACGTGACCCCATCTCATAGATTTACCGAGAGTACAATAGTGTGCTGTGCACAGGAACAACAGAGAGGGATGGAAGAGGGAGCAGAAATGTGTATCTCATAAGTGGGAAAATTGTAAGAGTACATAGGAAAAGAAAAAAAGTGCACTTTACAATGAATAATGGCTTTTCTTCCTCTTCTCCTTCTTCTTCTTCGTCGTCTTCTCCATTGAAATATTTATCTTTCAGATTCCATTGTAAATGAAACCAAATTAAAAATCTTAAATTAAGATACGATAAAACGAGTAATGGAAAACAAAAAGAGCAGAAACAATTTAAATTAGATACTTCCGTGAAATTATGCAAACCAGACGCAGTTTAAGTCATAAAAGCGTTTTAATCCTCGCGCTCTCTTTTAATTGCTTGGAAATATTTAAATTTTTTGTCTTTTTTGTTTTGTTTTTTGTAGCACTGGTGGGCAATTACAATTAGTCTCATTCAGTTCAGTGTTTGTTTGTCTACGAACAAAAGATACAAACTACACTGGGTAATCAAATTCTTCTTCGCACAAAGCACACCACAGCCACACCATTGCAGACAGAGAGACAGATGAGCTTAATTGGTTACCTATTGTACTGGCGATCCAATTAATTGAATTACAATAAAAATATAGGTATATACGAGTATATAGCAATAGCAATGCATACGCATATACAAAAATACACATAATAAATAATTGACAATTAAAAATTATTTCATTATGTTGAATAAAACTCGAGTTGGTGTGTTTTTCAGTAAATGAAGCGCGCAGGCACATCACAAATTACATACTCATATATCTGCACAGACAGTCATTAAGTGTCTGCATTATGCTGATAGCCGAATGAATCTGTACTTTACTTTACCCCAGATGCAGACCGATGGAATGGTTTTTTAAAAATTGTTTTATTTTTAGTTCCTTCTGTGGGCACTGGGCAGGGCATTCAATCTGAAATGAAGGTCCCTCTTCTCTCTGTCCTTCATTTGCTATAAGGTCTTTTGCGAGCGGGCAAGTAAGTATACGCAGTATCAACGCGCTCGTGAGACAATGAAAAGTTGATGATGGAAATTAATTATAGATTTGATAGACATTTTGATTGAAGTTTTAAACGAGCAAAATGCGTTCGGCAGTGCGGTTGATCGATTCGTCCTACTGGAATTGTTTGCTCTTGTTCTCTTTTTTAATTTGTTGTTGTGCGAAAATGTTTCCATTGATAATGTGCAGGGCAAAGGCAAGAGAGTAAAGTTAATATGTGCTGATTGAGGGTTAATGAGGGTTGTTAGCTTAAATTGATTCGTACTTGTAGTACAAATATTTTGAAATGGTTAATTTTCTGATTTACAGTAGAAACAAATTGCTGGTCGTGTCGAATTTAGAAGTAATAAATGAATGTTTAAAACTGCCAAATATAATTAAGTGTCCAATGGTTTCCTGACAGCCGCGAGTTAATTGCAGTACCATGTTTGTTGTCGGTGGGTAAATAGAATAAAACAAGTCACGAATGACATTTGACAGCGATCACACAGTAACGGTTCAGTTGACAAATCACAAAAATGGAGTACAACATAAGTTCAAGTAGAACTAATAGCCATCTTATTTTCATGCCTACGTTCTCTGGAAAAGAATTGTGATGGCAGCTAACGTCTAGTTCAAATGAGGAAACGAAGCCTATTTAAGTTTAAACAATTAAGTGGAAAACATTCGAATCCCGTCACACTTCGTCAAAAGTATCCATTTCATGTACATAGCAAGACCTCCATCACGAAAAATGTTGGCAGAAACGACGACGTTTCCAATAAAGACTTACCAAAGTCTTACTTACTTACTTACTTACCAAAGTCAGTCGAAAATGTCTACTTCCTATCATTGAAGAAAAGCTGCTTAGCTTATCCGTCAGTTAAAAAAAAAACTCACTCAACAGTTGATTAGACTTGTAACAAAAATTAAAATAAGTACTGCATCAAAGTTATCGAAAGAGTCTTGCACAATGGTTTAAAGAATAAGAACTTTATCCTACAACGAAATCACATAATTCCTAATAGGACGGAATAAATAAATAGGGTTTAGCTACAGAGCGTCGAGCCTATGAGTTTAGTGCATTTCTCTCAACCATACATTGTCAGGCAATGGAAGGATGCTACAATTTTTTACCGATTCCGAACGGCTAATCTAGGAATCGCTTTTCATGGCATTGAAATCAATATTGGTTAACCTGCCAACTTCTCGCGAAAGGCAATAGCCGTAGAAAAACATTTTTTCTACTTGATGTTTCTGAGATTTCATCCTCGAACCTCCCACGTTGCAGGCAGACACAGTTACCATTATACCTGACGGGCACCTAATAAGGACAAGGAACGGAATATTCGAAACTCAAAGGGGTAAGTGCCTTGATGAAATTTCGAAAAAACCAGTCCTTTTCGTGCTTTTGGAAATTTAAAAGCTACATTCGCTGATGACACTGTACTTGCAACGTCGGATTCTATTCAATTTAGAAACTCAAAAGGTATAGAGTCGAAAAATCTTGAAATAGACAAAAGCATTTCTTAAAAAAATTTACTGCATATTTGCCTGTCTATTTCAATTCGCTGCAAGTTTCCTACGCCAACCACACACCGTGACGTTAATTGGTAATTGAAAACTCGAAGTAGATATTTCAAACTATGTGCTTAGCTGCCTATTTATAAGTTAAGCGAGAACTTAAAATGATTAGTCGAATAATAATAATTATATTGACAAAGTTCTAACACTTTATAAGAGCATTAACGTCGTTCAATTATTTTTCCGGAATTTAAATAAATAAATAGGGTGGCGCAACTGACCAGGAGCCCGCCTGTTATCGTGAATTGATTATTATACCAATTAACAGAATCAATATATTATTGTAATAGAATGCATTACATACGATTGTGAATACATCTTATAATACTTGACACTTCAAATGCATTAACAAATAAAATGTCTAACCATATCTTGCGAGGAATGGACGGGACCTTCGATTTTAGGCGATTCTGAAGGGTTTGAAGAGAAAGTACATACATTTAATGGTAATGCCATTACTATCGGAGGACTCGCCAATCCCTCGCAAAAGGTAATACCCGATGAGATTCAATCCTGGGACACCAAGCGAAAAGGCAAAAATACTAACCAATACGCTACGAGCACCAATATTTTTCCTGTACCAGAAAACGGCTTTTGACTTTTGAGGCATCAAATGAAACTGACGAATTTCACCGCAAGTAAAAAACAGCAATCGATGCCTTGGTTTTGCAACTACTAAATGTAAGTGTAAGTGTCCATTCCCTCACAAGGGATGGTTGTGAGAAATGCGCTAGGCCCAGGGGCTCCTCGCTCTGTTGCGCCACCCTATTTATTTATTTATTTATTTTATTTATAAATGTAAGTGTTTTAGAGCCTTCAGCTGTTGTTATTTTCGGAAGTTGAAAAAATTGAGCAAGTTTAATTTGGTACTATGAGTGAAGAAATTACAATCGAAAAGTTGGGTTAAAATTCTGAAATTGGAAATCAACTTTGAATGACGAAACCAGCCCGACGGAAACCTCACTTTTTTGATTTAATGAATAAATAATTCGAAACGTGTTTGATGCAATTCGATAATGAATAAAAATGACATTTATAATCATCGTTCCCCAAACAAATTTATAAAAAAAAACTCTTCCTTGAAGAAGGGTGACTGACTGAAACTCTCATAAATAAAATCTCAAAAATTACAAAAATAAACAATTAACATCATGTGCCATTAAATTACTTAATCATTTTAGTGCACACAGTTCAAAGAAGTATTAAATCAAACAAAACTCAGCTGAAAAAACAAAATTAAAAATAACACGATCGACCGATATGACGCGAGACGCGACTCCTTCAAACCGACAAAAGAAGATGAAAAAGAAGAAGCTTCCGGTTTTCGAGAATGAATGTCTTTCATTAGATGTCCACTTTTCTTCAAATTATTTTTTAACTCAAAATAATCTCAAATTAATAAAAAAAAAAAACATATAACAAGTGAAGGAATGACGCTCAGACATGATTGTATTGGTTACCCCTTTCAATGGAAACCCCACACCAGAACGTTGGGTATCTGCTCCACCTATGCCATGGATACAATGAAATAAAATATGCATCTCTTAATTAAAAATCCCTTTTTGTATAGTCTGCGCGATTCATTTTGCATATAGCCTGCAATTCAAAGGAATATAGCAGGAGTGGCTTGGTATGGCATGGTATGGTACCTATAAGTTGGCTGCACCAAATGCAAGACTCATAAATATCTCTTCTCATTCTTTTTTCTTCTTGTTTTGTGTACCGTGTTCCGTGTAGTTTCATTCTTATCTTTTATTTCGTCGAACTATATTTAGAACTTGAAATGAAATCAAAACAGCAAGGAAAAAAAAAAATAAAAAAATAAACAAAAGAGAATGTGTATAAGAAAATGTAAATTAAATTAATCGATGATAATTGAGTTTTGTTGTTCGCGTAGTTTCTTCCTTTTTATTTTTGCTTTGTCCTTGATTTAAATTGGTTTGTTGTTTTTCTCTGGCATATAAAAATGTATGTGTAGTATATGTGAGATAGTGAAGGAGCAAAGAGGGCAAAATCCTTTTAATTAAAATGCGTGCATCGAAAATTGATTTCGATCAAAATGCCATCATTCGAGAGACCTAACTTTTAAAAAACAAACAAGAACCCTGAAGAAAATATTGAAGAATAAAATGAATTAAAAAAAAATTGAGAATGATGAATACGATGTAAAGGAAGAATCGATAAATGTTCTTATACTTGAACTTTTATTGCTTCTCTTTGCATGATTTGTGCTGTGTGGAGAGGACGTGTCTTTGTTCTTTAAGAAGAAGCTATTACCACTTAACTGAAATGATCATAACGATAGTTGCAGATCGTTGAATGTGTTCTTATTATTTTTTCTTCTTCTTATAATCGCATTGGCATGATGTTCTTGTCTTGTTTGCAATTTAATTTCTATTGTTAGGGGAATTGATGCTTGTTTTTCGTTCTGGCTCATTATTTCGACAAATAAGAGTAACAATACTTGGCTGTGTAATGGCGATTTAATCGTCTTAACAAAGTGATTGCGGGAATTTCTTAACTAGTTTTTTTTTTTTGCTTTGTTGCAAGTGTCTGGAGACTTTATATATCAATGTTGATTGCATTTGCTTGGTTTGAATTGGTTACACCAAAAAGTCTTTGACTTGTTTAGAATTCAATGAGTTTGCTTCCGGACGGCCTGTCGTGTTCTTAAGGGGCTCGGCTAGTTTCTCGAGCTCAAATGGAGGTGATTTATTGAAGGCGTGTAAAAAAAAAAACATAGCTTCAAATGTTCTGTAATCTTAGGAGTTTATTATACAATTATTCATGTAAATTGCCAAGAAATTTCGAGTTAAAATATTGAAATTCAAGAGAGATATGGACGATGTCTTGAGCTCTTTGAAATGAGAAGACGTCAATTTGCCGCATTTTTTAGAATTCTTCTGGTACCAGTAACAATAAAATAAAAACATGGCGTTAGAGTAGACCCTCTTTGTAATACAGCCATCTATAATTGGAGTGAAAAATTGGAAATTGACTAAATGGCCGCAATTTAAAAAAAAAAGGTTTAATTTTCGTCAAAAAAATCGTCTTTCGATGGCTGCCAAATTTACTATTTTCATTCGATCGTATAAGTTGTAGATTAAATAAACAGGGTGGCGCTTAGGGGTGGAGCCCCTAAGCCTAGCGCATTTCTCACAACCATGCCTTATGAGGGAATGGAAGGAACCTACAATTTTCTGCCGGTTCCGAACGGCTAATCGAGAAAGCGCTTTTCATGGCAATGAATACTAACGGAGGACTTGCCAATTCCTCGCGAAAGGCGATACCCGTGGAAAAAACATTTTTGCCTCTGTTGGGATTTGAACTCGAACCTCTGGACAGGCGGACATGCTATCCATCACAACACGGGAAGTTGTAGATGGCGGTATGTAAAAACATATGAAGAGTATGCAGTTAAGATTTCAAGACGATTCGTTAATATTTGCGTGAGTTACAGCTGCGGCAAAATAAAAAAATGCAGTTTTGAGAAAAACGCGTTTAAAGATTTCAGAGCAGGAGTTCGAGCGCCCGAGATGATTCTCTTCCATGCTCTGCCATTTCAAAAATATCCAAGATATCATTCCAATATTTTAGGACATCATTTTTGAGAGTTTACCTATCGAAAAATGAAAAACAAAAAAAAAATCGATTTTTTGAAAATGAAAAACTAGCCGAGCCCCTTAAAGCTTCCGAGGACCTAAAATGGAATGAACCTAACGTTAGCCGTTCTTTGAATCAGTTTTTGCTCCTTTGATTTCAAAAATTTCAATAATTTTTTTAGAATTTTGACTTTAGATTTGATTACTCGAAAACCATTCACTATAAAAACTTGAATTTAAAAGTTAATTGAAGAGCGAAGTAATAGCTTTCAAAACTATAGCACATTGAGGTGGGTGACTTAGTTTGTTTGAAAGAATTTTTATTTTATTTTAAGCCAATTTTTTTCTTCTATAAAATTGCTCCTCTCGCCTAAGCAGACGGAAGAAGAAATCTTCCTATACGACGACATTTTTGTTGCCTCAACCCAAACTAGCTGTCCTGTGTTTTTGCCGCATCTGAAAAAACCCGGTATATATATGTATATGTATTTGTATATGTATATACTTCCAGACTGCTTATGACAGCTACAGAGACTACTTGTGATGGGGGGTAGACGGATCCATTTCATTAGGTTTGATTATCGTCAGCACTTCAGCATACCATGGATAGGAAGCCTGATCCAGACGTCCACACTAATTTCGAGTTGTCGTTCCAGTCTTGTTATGTGGCGCAGAAGCAAGGATTCTATCCAAAGCGAACATGGAAATCTTCGTTCGTTTTGAAAACAGAAATACTTCCAGTGATATTTTTATCTATTGGAGTGAGCTTTGAAAACGGGGACTAAAGGAAGTACATAAAGAAAGTACATAAACTCAGAGTACGAGTACTGACAGCAGTGAGTTTTACCGGACACAACGGATTGGGGTGACCCATAGAATCCGTTGGGGTGTGAAGAGAAAACTTCAAATTGGTTTTGACAGCCTATGTCATCAGTTCTGCCGGACGCAAAAATTTAAAAGTTGGGCTACTTTTTCCGTTGCGCCCGTTGCATCCGATGCTTATAGGTCACCTCTCATAAGATCGTGTGTATTTAATCGAGCTGTCAGTTGAGTCCGGCAGCGAACGGACGCAACGGATTCTATGGGTCGAGGCCTTGACTCCAAACAGCTGACTTTGTGAAATTATGTTTGTTTCGTTTCATATCAGGAAAACTACATTTATTACTGATTCAGTAATTGACTGCATATAAAAACAATCCGACTATTTTCAGGGACATATGTACATAAGACTGCGTTTGATACCAGGCGATGACTAAATTACGACATTCAATGCATATTATTCTGCCGAGGCATATAAGACGAAAATTAATAATTCATTGCGAAATTTTCAAAAAATCGTTTTTATGGTTTTTGACTATAAGATAGTATACAAGCTGTTAAATTTTTAAATCGAAATTCGATTTATTTTCGTCACTACAGCATTTCTTAGACAAAAGGAACGGTGTGTCACATCTGCCGCGTCCGGTTTTTCAAGGATCAAAATAAGTAGGTAAATTCGGTACCAGTTATGGACAGGGCGCTTGAATGTTTCTGGGATTGGAAGTCTTGAACTCTAAAGTAGGTTAAGGCATAATAAAAAACGGGCACGATACTATCGAATAGTCTTCCAATAAAATCAAATAATATAAAAAATTAAAATTTAGGTTGAAAAATACAAAGTGGTGAATATCTTGAGCATCTGAAACTTAACATCTAAGACTTAAGCCATAAGACATAAGACATAAAACAAGACCTAAGGTCTTAGCTCTGAGACCTTCGAACTTTGACCTAAGACCATTTAGCTTTAGTAAATAATTATAATACTTTATTTAAACAAAAACTATTTAATATATAAAATGAGAATTTAACAAATGATAGAAGGCGACTGTACTCTACTGCTGGTTCTTGAAGAATGTGTCAAAGGTTCAGTTATCGAATCTGCTGATGTGATGTGATATGATGTGACGTTATATAATGTGCGGTACTTCGAACACGGTACCTATTTACATAATATTACGCGTGTGGCCGAAGCGTGTTATTTTTGTAGTGATGCTACAACCAAATACCCAAAAATTAAGGCCTAACTCTGAACCCAAAGCATAAAACGGCACATGCCTAGATGACTGTCCCAAAAATGTATTTCTTTGCGTTTCATGATTTACTATCAAAAAGACCAATTTTGAATTAAAAAAAAGTATTGAGACTAGTCACTATAACCCTTTATAGATATGAAACTACGTGTGCACAAAAAAACACACTTTTAATTAAATATCTAGGCCTGAAGGCAAAAAAACAGAGTCTATATACTAGTACTTTGCTTTAATCCATTATTATTATAATAAATTGAGGTAACCTACAAGAGGATAGTTTCCAACAGCTACTTGAGTGAGCACATTTCATATCCTTACCACTTTCATCGCATTTTGAATCGAACTAGAGGATTTTAACCCTGACCTCCCAGGCAAGTAGATAGTCCGACTTTTACATCACGGGCACCATACCTTTTGCTTCTGTTTACATTAAAGCTGTTTACCCTTGTAATTCTGTTAAAGTTACCCGGCCTATATAACCTTTCGTTCCCTTAATCCGCCCTTTATGTACGTTCATGTGGAGACAGTACAAGTTTCTTCCAACTAAGTATCAATTGTCCCTAATGAAAACCTCAAAAACAAAAGCCGTTTCGAACGACACAAATCTTCAATGACATTTACTGTCACTTTAAGTAGCATTGGCATAGTGGAAACGCGCAACCGAAATTGCATTAGATTACGCGCTCTGATGCCACCCAACAACATGCAGCTTCCTCTTGCGTGCACCCAGATTTAAAACAAAAATTCTTGAATGCATAAACACTAAAATGCAAAAATTAAATTTCGTAACATACAAAATAGTGCAACAACAACGAGAGCAAACAAACAAAAAACTACACCCAGGAAGACTTTATTTATGTGACACACTTGTCTGATGTATAGGAATGTGTATACGTTTTTATCTTCCATTTTCAACGAAGCGACTACTAAAACGACAGAAACTAGCTGGTAGCTCCTCTGGTCGTCGCATCTTAACGATATACTTTGGTGGCCCTCTTTTGCAGATTGTTAGATATAGTGTTTTGTTTTTGCAATTTTCTTCTTTTAGAATTGATGATTCAACAGACCAAGCTAGAGTAATACATTTTGTTTACGACACAATTGCAATAAATAAACACAAAAATATATTGTTTCATTTAGTTTTTCTATACTCGTAGCTTCTTCCTGCAAGATGGAAGGAATATCTTGTAGATACAATTTCGCTACTCTTACAGCTGGTAACGAGAGTATATTTTTGTCTAGTTTAATTTAATGGTAAAAATAAACGATTATTTTAATGAAATGAAATGACAAAATGTGTCATCTCATTGTGCTCTTAGGTTGGGTTGTCCTTCCTATAAACTGTAGTGCCACCGTGACCCACCACCGGTGGTCACAAGCTAATTGTATGTTTCACATTACTTTACTTTTTCCTATCTTTCATTACTTTATCATTTATTTTTGAATTCTTAAGTCTATTTCTCTTTGCACTATAACTATAAGTCAAAATTTAAAAAAAAAGTGAAGTAAATTTGCTTCGATTGAAATATGTAAGTATTTGTACGTTTTGTGTGAATCGTTAAGTTTCGTCATTGAATAAAGAAAAATTGGTATTGGAAGAACAATTATATTCTTTAGTTTGTTTATTTAAAGTTCATTTTGTTTATCGTAGCAATGGATAACGATACAATTGGAAACGCTTCACAAGTGGAGGCAGGTTGCAGTGGAGACGTTATGGAAAAAAGAACTACAAGAGAATGTAACTATTGCTTCTGATTTTAACAATTAACAAGAGTTTGTGATTTTTTCAAAAATCCTAGAGAGCAAGGATGTTTGTGAAAAATTAAATTATATGTATAATTCATAAACTCGATAACGATACAAATATCTTTGGAAGCGCTTCACAAGTGGAAGCAGGTAACTATTGTTTTTGATTTTAACAAATAAAGCCAAGCGTAACAAGAGTTCTTGAAATTTTTAGAAATCTAAACGAGCACGGATGTTTGCGAAAAAATTAATTATTAATATATAATTATGTATATCATTCATAATCTCGATAAGCCCGATAAAGTCGATAAACTCGATAAACTCGATAGACTCGATGAAATCGAAAAAAAGAATTAGCCGTCTGGAAAGACAAAATCTGCAGCTGACTGGCGAGGTCGTAAGTAAATGATTAATTTAAACTTGAACTTGCACTTAAAAGTTTTCTTTGATTATCAATAGCAATGTAACGAAAACGAAGGCGAAAGCCTTTCCCAGTTACAACCACGGTTGCCACTTGCCAAAAAAATATGTGTCCAAAAATTAAAACAAAAATTACCAAACGTAGCTTGAAAAGACCTAAACTATAATTGATTCCGATGAAGAAAGAAGGGAAGAACACCAAGTTCTCAAACGGAAAAAGCAGCATGAGAAGCGCTTGTTTAAGGAAATATGGAAAATTCATGAAAGTATGAGCTTCAAAGTTTGCACCAAAAGTTAAAAAATCATTCCCGGGGTGGAAAACCAAGAATCAAGCCCGTAAAGACCACCAAGCAAACATAGCTGTAGAACCGCTTTCATCTCAAAAAAACTGAACTGGACTAGACGGTCTCGACGCCGAAATTTTCAAGGAAGCTAGTGATAAGCTTGAAAGGGGAGTGCACCAGCTGCATGATTTAGTCGGGAGAAAGCATGTTCAATGAATGGAAAATCTTACAATTGCACAAGTTGTAGAGAAATACTCTTCCTTAACATCAGATGCGATGTCTTGTCTTTGTGAACGTCTGGAAACCACCCACGTCAACAAATTCGTACAGCACACGGGAGATCTTAGAAAAAAACCTGCGTATGACAGTATTAACAGAAACAAGCTGTGCAGCATTATGTCTAGTTGCCAAAAACCCTGGTCTTCAGTTCTTAAAACAAATTTAATCACGAAGTCACCACACATGCCGGCCATTTGAAGAAAAGCACGTGTCATTTGATATCAGTGTTTGCTACTTGAATTCTCCCTTGCAGAATCGTAGTTCTACTTCAAGGCGAGCGCAGAACTCAAAAAACACCAAGCTTGGTATTAAGGGTAAACTGAGGTTTTTCAAGAGAACTCATTGCGGCTACCTCATAGCAATGATTGGGGCTTGAACGAACGAACTTATTGATGCACTTTTTACATAATTCGATAAAAAAAACTGCTTTACGTATAAATTTCAATATTAAGGACCTATAAACTGAAGTGATTCTCTTATTTCATTTCGTTGAAAATATGACCGGAATAAAAAGTGACCATGTCTAAGTGAAATAAAAATGACCAGATTTGGACATAAATGACCAAAGTGGCAACCGTGGTTACAACACTGAATGAAATGACGGAACTTGATGAACGTCTACAAAATCCTAATTTTGCGCTAAGAGCTAAATATTTTAATATGTATGTAATATGTAAAAGGTTTTCCAGTAAGAGTGATATGATTTCTTTTAAAAAAAAAAACACTTTTTGTTAAGGAAATTCAAATATTTTTTATTAAATGTGCAGTTCAATCAATACAATTAAGTTTTAAATAAAACGTCATTCAAATGGCCACCACGATTTCTTCTGCAGCAACAAATTAGATGAACCGAATTTTCGAGCACTTTTTCCACTAAATCAAGTCGTATATTATGAATGGCACGTTCAATATTGACTTGTTGCAAGGTTTGAATAGAATCTGGATTATTTTGAAAGAACAATGACATCAAATAACCCTACAAGAAATAGTCTAATGGTGTTAAATCACGACATCCTGGAGGCCATTCAATATAACCATTTCTTGAAATAATCGAATCTCAAAATTTTTCTCGCAATAATTGAATTGTTGTATTTGCTGTAGTGTGACACGTAGCCCCGTCTTGTTGAAACCAAATGTTGTCATAATCAGTTTCTGTCCATTTCTCTCATAAAAAGTAGGTTATCTTCGATCTATACCGCTCTCCATTGACAGTAATGGTGTTACCAGCTTCATTTTGAAAGAAGTACGGACCGATGATTCCACCAGCCCAAAAACCACACCAAACTGTCAATTTAGGTGAATGTAATGGTTTTTCGTGAATATTTTGTGGATTTTCATCGCCAGTTTTGTTTATTTAATTCACTAATTAGACGGAAAAGATGATTTTCTTAAAAAATCGTTATCGATTTAAAGATGTTCCAAGGCAAAATCAAAAAGTTTACGACGTTTACGGTGGTCCAATGGTGAAATGTTAACACTTCTGAATGCAATAAAAACAAATGAGAGATCATGACATACTACAAATGGCCGAAACGCCACTGCATCATATCATACCTATTGGAAAACCCGAAGGAAGGTAAATAACATTTTAAATGGAACGAAGTCTCTTTCCTTCAACGCAGCGTTATATAAAAAGCTTAAAGGTAGTTTTCAATTTTTTAAAAACGTTTTGTAAGACTGAAAAGATCAACTTTCTATACTCAAAGATTCACTGAAGAAAGTAGAGTAGTTCATGTTGGGTTTAATTTTTTTTCTCCCTCCCTGACCTAAAAGCGCCACAAATAACTTTTTGATTGAGCGAAGAAAAGTGAAAGCAAATTTATAAATTTAAAATATATTTTTTTATAAGAATGGTATTTTGTTGTAAATTTTGAGAAGCTTTAATTAGTGGAAAGAGACATTTTCAATGATCCGTCTTCGTTGTTCATGATCGGTCGTGGCTATCGTTGTTTTGCCTCATTATTCGCAATACGAGCTCCGATCGGAACTTTTGGCAGCTTTTTTAAGAACATTACTAAGAGGCTATTTACCTGCCAAAATCCACCTTTGTCCTAATTTGAACGCTAATTTTGTTCTGATTTTAAGATCCTATAAATATTTTCAGGAAACACATTTGAGAAAAAACAGCGAAAAACTGGAAAGTGTTTTTCGTTTCGTAGCTAATGACAATCACGAATAACACGAATATCCAGAGCTGGCAAGGGAGGCTCTTAGATTATTGGTGCCATTCGCCACTTCATACTTGTGTGAACTGACATTTTCTTCAATGGTAAGCATTAAAAATAAGAAGAGGTATGGGCTGCAACTAGAAAATGATTTAAATATTAACGTTTCTAAAATAGCACCACAATTCGATAAACTTTTGAAAAATAAAAAAAGCGCATCCTTCTAACTAAAATGGGGTTTTTGTTCTGTAAGAACCTCTACTGCCGGCGACCACTTCAGATTGAATGATTGATTGATCGCGCCCCACAGATTGAAAAACACTGCTATAAACGATTAATATTTACTTGCATCTCAATTTTACTACACAATGAATATTTTAGAGTTTATATTTTGCTATTTTAGAGGAGGGGTTGTGTGTGTTCAAAATACGATTTACCATTATTATGAGAGTCTACCCTACACTTAATAGTTAAGAACAATGAACATCAATGTACGTAGCAGGTAGGTGGTAAGTCAAATGGACTTGCATGTACCTACCACGTGAAGTAAATTGTAAATTTAAAAATTGAAACTTTATAATATTCAGTTGTTTTATCATCATCCAACAAGACGACTTATCGTAAACTTTATGAAAATTTAATTTGCAATTTGCCATCCATGAAACATACACACACACACCCACACACACACACACAAACCCATACAAACAGTGCCGACAGGGGGTGTGCGGCATTTGAAAGCGGGGTTTTGAAAGATTTTATGATATTTTAAGCACGTATACAAAACATTTTTGTTCGTAAGGTAAATGTGGAAAATAAATGAACGCATTTTCTCTACCAACAAGCCAGGATAATTTTGTTTCATCATCCTCCTCCTTTTATAACCTCATCACACTGTTGTCGTGTTTTATAGGGGCGGGCTGGGTAGTCCGTTCGGTTTGTGGAATGGTGGTTGTTGGTTCATTTGTACAAAGCTTTCAAATTGAAATTTGCATAAAATCCTAAACTAACATTATTTATTTTCTTTTCATAATGTAAAGCCCGGGTCTTTGAAGCTTTCCTCTATTTCCCTCTCATTCTATGTCGCATAGTTGTTCTATTCTATACTATATATACGTTTTAATATTATATATGGAGTAGATTCTAGATTGATGGTTGGTGTGGTGTGGTGTGTGGCGTTGGCGACGACCAGAGGGGTAAGGTATGGTAACACAGGACTCTCTTTCCGAATCGACCGAGAAAACACGACGATACGACTCTATATGAAAATACTCTATGTATGTACAATGTACATACCCATACATACGGAATTGCAAAAACAGAAATTCTAAAATACTGGTCTAAATTGTGTGGTGGCTTTCATTTTGTGTCATTCATGCAGAAAAGAAAGTTATTGACACAGCTTACTCGTATATGCAATTTCTAAAATGTAAATTGAATGAATTTTGCAGTTTGTATGACATTTGCATATAAAATGATGCAATTAAGGACATTTCGCAAGAACAGAGGAAGTAAATTGAGAATTATATTAAAAATGTATCTACAGACGTTTGTGTAACTTCGTAACTGGCATTATCTGTTATAGAAAATTTAACAATTTTCATTTTTAACTTGTTGTTCCGAATTCAAAGTTTAAAGTCATGTTGAAAAGTTCTTCTCCTTCTTTGTCCTTAATTAGGTTAGGAGTTTTGTGATCTCAAAGCAATGTAGTGATCATCTTGAGGGGTACGTTGGCCTCAGGGCCTGTCGACAAGCCTCTAAGCTTTGGATTACTTTATGTCTAGGTCCAACTTTAGGCAGTCATATTTGTTTTTGTGTGGCTCAGGAGTTATTTGGAATGCCTTTCTTTTATCCTGGTCGGAACGTTTTATAAAAGTACTTTTTTAACGGGGTTCTCCGAATTTGTGGTACCCGTGGATTGATGGTTAGCATGTGTGTCTGTTAACCCAGAGGTTCGTGGTTCGAATCTCAACAGAAGCAAAAGTGTTTTTTCTCAGGTATCGCCTTTCGCGAGGAATTGGCAAGTCCTCCGCTCCGTTAGTAAATTCTTGCCATGAAAAGCACCTTCTTCAGAGCCCGACAGAAAATTGTAGGTACCTTCCATTCCCTCACAAGGCATGGTTGTGATAAATGCGCTAGGCCCTGGGGCTCCACGCTCTGTTGTGACAACCTATTTATTTAGTTTTTAATTCTCCGAATTTATCCTTTAAACGTGGCTATACCTGTTGAAGGAGTCCTGCTTTATTTTATCCAAAATAGAATTTTTGACGTGAAGACATCCAAAAATCTCGGAACCTCATGACAATTTGATTGACAAATTCTTTCATGCAAGGGAGTTGTCAACGAACCTAATGGTCTCTTGATGACAACTATAATTTCAAAACTTCCTTATAAACCCTGACCCTTGAATGTAAATGCTGATTTGAGACAGGGCCATTTTAGTGATCCCAACATAAAGAAACAATATAATGGGGCGATGTCTTAAAGGACCTTCTGCAAGGATATTGTGGTTGGATCAAGTGTCGGAAGTTTTTCTTACACACAGTGAATAAGAAAAAAAAAAAAAAAATAGCGAAGAACACATTTCACTACAATCAAATCGTCTGGCTGAATGACGTGGAATTGATACAATTGTTACATCAACATTGCGAGCAATGCCGAAAAGTATGCAATCGATAATCAGCGTTAAACGTTTAACGCAACTTTGTTGGAAGAAGTTTCACTTCAATAAAAGAGGAAGCGTTCCCCGGCTGCTTTTTGAATTTTTGAATGTTAATGACAGAAGTGAAAGACCAAAGATACAGGAACGAATTGTCTGATAAACTCCACGCAGGATCAATTGTTCCCCACGTATATAATATTTTGTTCCCACAAAACATTACGCGCGATCATGAACATCATTCGAAATGAATTTGTCACGGAACACATGTTTATACTTATAAAATTATCAAAATAAATAAAACATAAACGTTTTTGCACTCACATTGCTGTGTTTACTTCTATCTACATTCAAGAGTGAATTGCGAAACAAATCAAAAAAAATTACAGATAAATTTCCCTTAGGAGATTCATTCACGATCGCTTTAAATTCCGCAAGGAACTTACGACCATCATTCCCAATACCAATTTTTTTGAATATGGAAAATGTTTGATCAGTACGGATCACTTCTAAGTTCAGCAGTTACTAAACCAATTTACAGACAATACGCTGACTATAACCCAAAAAGGAAATAATTGATTTTTTTTTCACTTTTAATATTAAATTCGACAACATACGAATTTTTGGAGCTTTTCGGCTATTGATCTTGTAAACTACAACATTTTAGACAAATACATTCAATGAATGTGACTACCCCCAGTCCCTAGGAAGTGAACTCAATTGAGAGTTCATAGAGGTTATCTATTCCCAATCAACTTTTGCGATCTGTCACATATATCTCCTCTTTATTACGATGCAATAAAAAAATAAAAAATACAAATACACTAAATCCAAGGAAACTGTCTTTCAAAAGTAAAAGTGCCAACATGAAGTGCACTTTTCATAGGATAAGTGTTAACTGTATCCACGACAAACAGAAAAAAAAACAACTTATCTCTCACGACATGCCACAAAAAGTATCATGAAAATAATTCTCTAATTAAATAGCCGTAAATTTATTATCCCATTAAACTGACAGTAGAAAAAGAAAAAAAAAAACAAAAATTAAGAAAAATAGAAAGTAAAAAAAAAAAAAAAACAAACAAAAACCCGGTTATTGTCTTTGAACCAATCTGACTTTATTCGAGTATATGAACTCAGTACAGAAACATTCATTCAATCCTCGGCTATCCAACATACAACGCGAGACGCTCGGTCAGTGTACTGTTCAAGACTACTGCCGACTGGTCTGTCTAGCAGTGGTTATCTTATATATGTAATTAACCAGCCTCACTTACCTCAATTTTATTTTGTTTTTTGTTTTTCTTTTTATATCGCAATTAAAAGTAATGTCTAATGTCCGGATGATGATAAAAAAAAGGAAAGAAAGAAAACCAAAATATAAATTCAACAACCAGTAACAACAAACAACACACAAGTGAAAAAATCTCCGACAATTCCTTGAATATACGAATAATAATAAAGAAACGATAAACAAATGAAATACACAAAAAAATATATAATAACTCATTAAATGGGGTAATAAAAACAATTTCTCAGGATTTCGTTATTGTTTTCCTCTCATTTTTTTTTTCTTTTATTGTCCTGGTGTAAGTCTTTGCTGCAAAGTGGACAGAAAGGGATGTCCATTAAACGATGAAAGAAATATAAAAAAAAGATACAATGCGGCTACTACGTAAGCTTTCTTCCTCAAAGGTTAAGTGATCCTAATCTAGATGTTTTTTTTTTTTGCCATTAAAAGCCCTTTCAAATGGCTGTAGTGAAGTCGGAGAAGGTATTTTAAAGTAGAAGAGTTGCTTTTGATTTCAGTTTATTGTAACCGGGACTCAATGTTAGGGAGAGATTTCGTTTGCGGCAATAATATGATGAGGTTTGGTTATATTGAGGAAAATGACTTTTCTTATAAAAAATAAACATGACCAAGTCCATACTTGCTTAAGATTTCTCGGTAAGTGTGTTTGTCAATTCTGCAGAGACCTCCTAAAAGACTTCTGGGACATAATTCTGTTAGAAGTTAGATTAATGGTGGGTTGAGCTTGCGCAGCCCTGCGCACTGCGGATGCCAGGATTCTGTTACTTTTTTACACGATTATCGTCCAATCGTCTATCACTGATTGCATTTTGCGTTTGAAGGATAGCTATTCTACTATAGTTTTACAAATTTTTAGTAACTATTTCAGACACGTTTCTAAGTACCTAAAAAAATTAGACGATAGTCGTCTTATAAGTTACAGAATCCAGGCCCTGAGAAGTTACTTGAATGCAACAATCTTAATATAAATGAGCCTTTATACATATCTCGAGACCATACAAGTGTCACTTTTGCATTTCATAACTTTCAATGTAGGGGAGAATGGGGCTAGAACTACCCTTGTTACAAGACCAAAAGCTTAAAAAGGAGTCTTTTCAGATTTAGAGCCACTTGAAAACTCCTTATTAGATTAAAGTGAAGAAGTTTCAAAGAGTTGTGACGAATTTTGTTGCACAAGTTTGTATCAGGAGTCTTTCGTAATGTTGTGGACGGTTAAATGAATAAATTACTGAACACTTAAAACGTTTGCAGGAAATTAAAATATTAAAAGAATAATTGTGTGTTATGTGTATAATGAAAGCAGAAACTCATTTAATTCCTTTGCAGACCTAGAAGAATTTGAGGACATTTGGGTAGAAAGTAAGTTAATCAATGTCAAAGAAAATAACAGAAAACCAAACAAAAGAACTTAATTCTTCAGTTATGGGCCAGCATTACTCATAAGTCATAGTTGATGTTGAAAGATTATAAAAATCAAAAACTGGATAGGAGGACATTTGACAACTTAGGGCACTATTGGCTCCATAAATATTTTGTTAAAAAAAAAAAAAATTTGTTTCAAAATATGTAATTATTTTTTAAATTTAAAATCAAAGGCCCATAGTCAATAAGCTTATGTTTTGTATTCAATGGTAGGGGTAACGGTAAAAAAAACAAGAATGAAAAGGGCTGCGCAAATGAGCGGGGGGGGGGGGGAGGGGGGGGGGAGGGGGAGGGGGAGGGGTAGGATATGTGAATGAAAGGGGCCTACAATTTTTTGCCGATTTCCAACGGCCAATCGAGAAGGCGCTTTTTATCGGAAAAATTGCCCATTCCTCGCTAAACATGATACCAATATAAAAACTTTTTTTTTATGTTTGTGGGATCTGAACTTTGAACTTACAACGTAACAGGGGGACACCCTACCGATTACGCTACGGACACCATTTTGGTAGCGGGTAAAAACAAATAAATAATGTAGCGCAACAGAGCGTGGAGCCCCGGGGCCTAACGCATTTATCTCAACAATACGTTGTGAGAGAATGGAAGGTACCTACAACTTTTTGCCAACTCCCAACAGCTAATAGAAAATTACAATCAAAATTACATTAAGTGTGTAAATTATGTAAATCATGTCTACCTAAGTGAGAAATTAGGTAAAATCCCTTTTCATTTTTTGAACAGATGAAGCTCCTTCTGCAAACCCACTCATTTACTTTGTTTGAGTATGAGTATGTAAATTTTACTAAGTGTGTAAAATTTTGACAGTGTCTAATACGATACAGCAACAGTTTCAAATGGCAAACGGTTATTATTGCTCAATTCAAATTCCCACAAACAGTCATACTTGATTTATAATTCCTAAGAATATAGCACAGTGTTTTCAAGCATTTTTTCAATTTATATTGCACTTAGTGTGTAAATTTACACCTTTTCATATATTAAAGTATTTTTAAGGTTTTACGATTCTCATGCATGTTTTACATACTCATGCAATGGCTCTCAGTTTCACTTCAACTATGAAGATGTACCACACAAAAGACAATTCATTCAGACCGGTTTTTAGATTCGTATGAAGAAGTACGTAAAATAGTAGAAATCTTTCAAACGCATAATGAAAAGTATACCTACCTAGTTGGCAAGTTCTTAACTATATAAATTGTACAAAGTATCCAAGGTATCGCAATCGATTATAAACGCGCAAGCAGTATAGTAGACAGTTCAGAAATTTGATCCGAAATTCTCAAAACATCAAACGCTAAAAATGCTTTATAAAAATGTTAACTCTTCAGTGTGTAAATGTGATAATATTTAGACTTCAGTAAACGAATAAGTACATGAATTGATCATAAAAAGAGTATAAGGACCTAATGAACAAAGAAAAAAGCTTATTGGAGCATCGACGCACGGTGAATTGATGGGTGGAATACCTGACGTTTTATGATGTATGACGAACAATCTAATTCTATTAAATGGTTAAAGCGATGAGTTTACACAAAACAAAACATGATCAAGGGATGTGTAAAATACATCAAATATCTATAGAACACTCCAGTATAATGGTCACGTCTCAAAGCAAATTAGGTTAGAGAACCTTGCGCTTTTCCTTTTAGCTTTAAAGACTTTAAACTGACACTTTCAAATTCCAACTTAACATAAGACTCCTTGTTTTTATTCTTATAACTTTCAAATTCCTTTTGCTAAAAGGCAAGATACACTTGCCGCAAATAAAACGAAGGCAGAAAATCCATCTTCTTACCCTGGAACAACAATAGTTGTTCTTTTTGCTGTTGTTGCAAAACAAACTTCAAAAAGATGCAAAAAAAAAAAAAATAAACAACAGTAACATAAGTGAATAACAAGAAAAACTTGTAACATAAAAACATAAATTTTCTAGTTTTTTCTACCCTTTCCCCACTACCGCTTCTTATGTCAATTGTTTGCATTTTTTCGTTGCTGAATACATGTTGCATCTGTTTGCCATAAAGATTTTTATGTTTGTTTTTATTTATTTTGTTTTTTTCTTATAAAGGTACGTCGGATATCTACTACAACAAAAATCCAACAAAGACCATGACGAATAAGAAGAACAGAGGCCAACAACAAGACAAAGCGAACAAAGAGTTTCTTGCGAAGAAGGACCAAATAAAGAAAAATGCTCGAAATTCTTTGGAATTCGAACGAGTTAAATCACACAAAACGATATTAATAAATAGTTTGTTTGTATATTTCACAATATCACAAAAAGAGGGGGGGAGCAGTAGTCAGGGAGGGCAAGGTTTTGTTGTGGGGATGTACCTACTACTCTGTATAGCTCCACAGAATGGCGAGCGTCTATACAGACTAGACAATGTATCTGCATCCTCATTGCAAAAATATACCGTGCCACGATACAAAATAAAGATAAAAATACAAATGCAAAAAATTGAGAATAAGGTTGAAGAAACTATGAGCTCGCACTGAATCTTATTACACATCTAAGCACTCTGTGTATATCTACTAACAGAAAAAAAGATAAACAAATAAAAAAAAAAAAACAATTTTATTGGCGGACATGTAATTCTTTGCGCTCGCTATTTTTGCACAGCGTTTAATTTGTAGATGGTTGTTGTTGTATTCTTTTTTCTTTACTTTTTTTGTGAGAGAAAGAGATTCAAGAAAATACCACCTGCATGGCCTAGATTGATGTCTTTAAACACATCTGTTGTTGGACGGGAAATAATGGCTGCAAAAAATATTTTTATTATAACCAACAATAATTTTTTTTTTTCTTTTTTCGTTTATGTTATGCTGAGCGTGTTTATTTATGCACTCTTCGCAGAGCATAAAACGTGTGTGTGGGAGTATGAAAGACTTGCAAGAAACTTTGTTAATCTTGCATTTATTAGGTCATCTCGAGGTAGTGCGCGTCTGTAATTTAACAGAGTACAAAACACAAAGGCGGGCAATTTGATTTTCTTTAGAAAAACTTTTGCGATTTCAGGGTAAAAGGCTGTATGCTTTGGTAAGATCAGGGGCCTGTAACACAAAGCTACAAATATACAAGTCAAAAGTAGCTTAGAGGATTATGTCCGTTACGCTTGTAGCCAAGCAAGCAAACTTGTGGCTCTGTGTTGTAGACATTTTTCACAATTCTAATAGTTCACTTGTATTATAGATACAAGTACTTGTAGTTTTCTGTTAAAGACTTTAGATCGGAACTTAAATGGAAATCTTTCTCAATACAATTTAAACTTTGAGTTGATGAGTTCGACAGTTTTTATTTTGCTGATTGAGTGGCAACTATAGCTCCGGACATTTTCAGCGCATGTGGCGAGCAACACAATTGAATTTTAAAAAAAGAATGACAAGTTTGTGAAAAAGAAGGCTAGCCGCACTGATAGTACCTAGCGCATGTCAAAAGAAATAAATAAATACAGTGGATTAGATTTGGATGTTTCTTTTATTTTACATGATCTCGAGAGTTCTTGGTCTAACTTTATACGAGTATGTACAATACTGAATCAAAAATTAGTTTTCATTTTCAAGTCACACCGAACAAGAGATTTTCGACTGTAAACAGCGCCAGCAAAGTTATCCTGAGTGGGAACTGGGAAGCATTTTTAAAGACTTTGATTTAGAATCTGTTTCTGAAATCCTGTTTATTTACTTGATTTTGTTAAGACCAGGGTCTAGTAACCTTCCTCGCTTAAGACAATGGAACGAACAAAGTTAGTTATTCATATACCAAGCTCATTTGTTGTCACGCTAACAGCTTCTTAGAAGAATCTCTAATCTCCCAACTAAAAGAACAACAAACTGTCCCATTTTTGAGGATAGTGATTTATCATTGGTAGCTATGCTAATGCGGTTTGTGAAGGTTTGTTCTCACCAGGTTGCTATTGGATTTCTTTCAGGTCGGCTTTTGATAGGTGGGAAGGCCGATCGGGACGTTCACACTAATTCGATTTTGGCGATCGGTATGTGTCGATTGGCCGTTCGGGGTACTCTAGACCTTAAGACTACTCAAAAGTGTTATTTGCAATTTTAGCTACAGCCGTTGGGTTAGCTCCACTTTACGTGAGAGTTTACTTAAAAAAGCATTTTACGGAAAAAATTCTCATTTAGAGTAAAATTATTTTGACTCAATCACTATGTGTAAAGTAACAACATTAGCAGGATTTACACGACTTAAACATTTTCAGCGTCTAGACTTGGCTAAGAGATAATGTTTGTGGAGTACTTTTTTTTAGTTTTTCTACACTAAATGTTAATGAATGGATTAATAAAAATAAATAAAATATTAAATTACAAATTTTGTTCTTCTTCTTCTTCTTTTCATTTCCGGTGTTACGAGTAGTGATCTTGAAGCGATCACAACTCTCCCACTTTTCTGCTTCACACTAGTGATCCGCCTGTGGGGTACTCAGCGTTGACCTCAGAAAGCGTCGGCAAGCCTCCCGATTTTGGATTGTTCCATGTCTGAGGCCAACCAAATGCTGCTGTTTTTGCATTTGCTTGTACCAGGAGTGTTTTGGCCTGCCTTTTCATTTTCGTCGCGAATTTGTTGAAACGTTGTACGATATTGCCTTTTGGACGGGGTTCTGCGGATCTCTCCTTTGAACATGACAATACCAACTGAGCCGGTCGTGCTGAATTTTGTCCAAGATGGTACTTTTGACATGAAGGCTTCCACGGATCTTGGTACTTCTAATTCGATCAAGCTTTGTTACTCCTGCTGTCATCCGAAGCATCTTCATTTCGGCTGCCGTCAATTTGCACTCATACTTTTTGTACATTGTCCAACATTGTGAACCGTATGTCAGAGCTGGACGGACAACTGCTGTGTAGAGTCTTCCCTTCAGCTTAGGGGGCATTTTTCGATCACAGAAGATAGCGGAGTTTTCTCGCCACTTCATCCACCCTACGCTTACTCGATGATTGATGTCGTCATCACAAGTTGCTTCACTATTGATCATAGATCCCAGATATTTAAACTTTTCACACTTGGGAAGCACATTTACATTCAAATAAATGGCTGGAATATGCTTGTCTGGATCAGAAAAAGGGCAGCACAGGTATTCAGTCTTTTTAGCGCTAATACGGTACCCATTTCCTTCCAGCACATCAATCCAAACGTCAAGTGCTCGTTGCAGGGATGTAGGATCCTCGCTTATGATGGCTCCATCGTCAGCAAAGAATAATTGTTGTACTTTATTGTCCGTTACTTTTCCTTCGAGCAAATAATCCAGAACAGCAATAAAGAGCGGTGGACTCAAGACACTTCCCTGATGTACACCAACTGTTATTTGGAATTCTTCGGTGACTCCAGCTGGGCATCTCACTTTTGTAACTGCTCCCTCGTACATGTCCATAATTATTCGCACATAGGCTTCAGGAACTCCTCGGTGTCTGAGGGCCACCCATAAATTACAAATTTTGTTAAAGAATTTAAAGAGTGTACTGCTCTTGTAGACAATGGCTTAAAAACCATTGTGCAAATATTGATACAGATAGATATTGACGACACCTGATATTGATTCCATTTGTAAAAATCGGAGCAAGCTCTAAGATTCTTCTTAATAATAACAAAATGTGGTTCCATCAAATTCAATTCCTGTGCAGCTTATTACTTTCTATTTTATTATGGTGAAAAATATATGATAGATAAATAAGATGGCATAAGAGAGGGAAGCCACGGCGCCGCGCCTGATGCATTTCTCGCAATCATGTGAGGAATGGAGAGGATTTACAATTTTTTGCCATCAAATTGCTATCAAAGGACGTGCCAATTCCTTGGGAAAGACGATACCCTTCTTTGGATTCCTGTTAGGATTCGAAAATCGAACCTCCCACGTGACATGGACACCATATTCAGTTCAATATTGACGGGGAACTTAAATTTGAAGCATTTTTTCATAGTTGAGAATGAAATTCAATGAAAATAAAATACTAATCAGGATTATTTTTGTAGAACTTATTCCTGTGAAGTTCATTCCAGCATCGTAAGCTGCCATGGAGATAATTCTTCGTATAAATATTAAAGGAAAGACAAAATATGAGCCAGGCTTTAAGGCGCTAACAATGCACGCAAAAGATAAAGTTCGTCTAAACTTTCTAGTACTAAAACCTTCTTAGCTATAGCATTCAAGCCATTTTATGATTTGCAAGTTCGGGTTCGCAGCAAATATTGAGATAGAACTTATGAACTTTCTCAATGAACCACGAAGGAGACATTCGCTTCCATTGAGAGTCAGGACTTACTGTGTTTCTATCAACCACTCCTGTGTGCAGTGAGGCTGCTGTTGCAAAATACAAGGTGAGGCAGCTCTTGTCAAAGAGGAAAACGTAGCGTTTTGACTTGGAAAAGGTAATGATTTCAAGCAAGCATTTTTTGATATTTTGAACCTTGACGTAACAGATTGAAGCTGTACTGTAACCAATAAGCCAAGTATACCAAGTGTTTGTATTTTCGTATTAGATTTTTATCAGTTATCAGTTAGAGTTAGTCAATGGCATTTTTTTTTTTAAATTCGCGAAAGATTAAAAAAATTCAGTTGGCTGTCCATCTAAAATAAAATAAAGGAGCCCCGGGCGCCTAGCGCCTTTCTCACAACCATGCCCTGTGAGGGAATGGGGGGAACCTACAGTTTTCTGCCGATTTCGAACGTTCAATCGAGAAAGCGCTTTTCATGACAATCAATTTACTGACAGAAGACTTGCCAATTCCTCGCAAAGACGATACCCGTTAAAAACATTTTTGCCTCTTTTGGGATTTGAACCACGGACCTCTGGGTTAGCTAACCATCACGGCCCACGGCTGTCCATCTATCGAATCAAATTCCGTTCGATTACTTATGAGGGAATACCAAGTTAGGTATTTTAAATCTATTAACGTGAATGGTTATTCCAAATTCAAATAATTCACGTAGCAGGTGCAATTAAAGCTGGTTACGCCGCTCGATCTAAGGACATTTTTGCCGAGAAGCCATCAAAAATTTCCTTTCTTCTTTAGGAAATATTATATTGTGGCACGGTTGCTTCTTAGCCCTTTTCTTTCCCTGTAAAAATAGTAGGTGTGAGTTCCACTTACTCATATGCCATGTCCAAACGAGAAAAGAACTGGGGACCGTATAGAAAATAGAGCTTATCTCTCACGTGGCGTCAACTTACAGCCAAATTGTTTACTCAAAATCATACAAGTCTGTTAGTTTTAAGCAAAAAAAATATATTCTACTAAAACTGCAACAAATATTTGACTGCATTACATGCAACAAAAGCTCCCTCCTTCATCCCTGTTCCCATACGTTTATGTTATAACAGTGCATTTCATATCTGGCTGGCTGCCCTTTTGCCATTGCTTCTGGCTTTGTTACGTACGTGTTGTGAAGTGACGCGCATCCAACCAGTAAACACCTGCTTCAGATGCAATATGATGTGTTGCAAGCAAAAAAACAAAACGAAAAAGCAAATAAAACCAGAAAAAGTAATCGGAATGAAAATAAATAAATAAACTTCCACTCACAGCGTGCTTCACCACACACCGGGTGGTGGTTGAACTCTGGGGTTAAACGACCTCGGGTAACTTGCAAAACAAATAATTATCATTGAACTCTGTCAGATAAGTTTTCTTTTTTTTTTATTCTTTGTGTTTTAGTAGTGCTCGATTTGTTATTCGATTGCATAGTGTTCGTGCGCTTGTCTGGTATCTTGAAGGCGCAACTTCGTTTCTATTAATTTTCTGATGATTTTTCTTGCTTCGTAGTTTACACAAAGTGAGTTCCAAAATTCATTTCACAAGAAGAATAAAAAAAAAAAAAACAGAAGAATAAACAAACATGAAGATAAAATTGTTTACGATTTACTTCTTTGTCCGATTCTACTGATGATGGTTTTTAAGTTTATTTATACAATCGTCGAATTGTCAATAAATACGTACAACTGCCTACTAACTCTTGTTTTTCAAGATCAGCATTTTTATTTTTATAATTGAATAGGATCCCACAAAACATGTTGAAGATGCTGTCTGTTTTCATGTCGCCACTAGATAAAAATTCGATTTAAATTGAACAGCATAGGGAGTGGAATACAAGCCTCGTCGGTTTAATTCTCATTTTCTATATCCAACACTACACAAAAAATAAAAAACCTGTTCTCTTTGTTAATAACCAACAAGGATTACATTTTATTTTTATTTTTCTGCTTTCTAGCTCGAGTTTTTACATTTGTTTCCCTCGTTTATTCGCATTCATAGAAAAATATTAATTCAAAATAAAAAATAAATAGAAAAACAATATTGTCAGAGATTTGCACATCCTTTGGTAAAAGGGTCTACTGGTTCCCCTTAACCTCCTGTCGTGATTAATCCTTTCATCCATTTTTTTCTTGTCTGTTGTTTGTGTTCCCTTCTTCTATGAACTCTTCAAACATTTTTATTCATATCTTATTTGGTATTGAAATCATGGAAATACAGAATTTGTAATCAATTGTAGGGGCTTGGCGAAGAATATTTGGCGGGAAGAGACCATACGTACCCATGTTGCATAAAGATGATGATGATGATGACGATCGTCATCATCATCATTGTCACTTCAATGGGCACTAGAAATTCCTCTTCGTATTTATTTTCATATAAACCCATTTATGGGAAACAAATAATTTTTTTTTTCTTCAACTTCGGAATGTCCATAAAGGTTCAATGAACCAAGAAGAAGGTAGATATACTCGTGTATCTGCCATCACTACCCAAAACATTTCATCAATGACACAGTTGTTGCTGTTGCTGTGTTCTTGGCTCGCTATTTCCCACCCACCTGGCGATGTGAAGTATATTTAATTGCAAAACATAATAATGCTTCTCTCCGTTGTTTTTTTCCCTTATGTTTTTTTTAATTGAAATTGTTGACTCGGAGAAAATACACGGATGACTATTATATTTATGGTAATTTGGTCACGTTTTGACTATATCCAGTGGGAATTATTTTTTTATTTCTCCAATGGAATAAATTAATACACTGAAGAGGGAGGTCTTTCTTGTATTTAAAAAATATTAATTTTAAATGCTAAAAACGAATGGGCGATGATGTGCTTATGACATATTAATAAGAGTGATTAGTTGGTGGTTGGTTTGGCTAATCGTTTGATGTTGGCTTGATGACTAGTTGACATTTTGAACGATATATCAATCTTTGTCAAGCCAATGAGTTATACGATTCGAGTTGATGTTTAGTAAATTAGCATCAGAGTCAATAATCTAAAATTATAATGGCTCAATTGAGATAATAGGCCTTTCATCGAATCTGACTTTTATACACCATGTATTTAATAATACCTCAGGTAAATATACAAGTCTGCTCACGTTTAGTTCTTAATAGCAAGTATAGCTTTAAAGGTATTTAAAGCTTATACCTGTTTGCCCTTCACTTGGTATTTCCAATTGGTAAATACAAGTTTTTTTTTGGGCTGATTGGGACAATAGAAGGTACTTACATCACGTAAGGCCACCAAGTACAAGGCAAATAATTCAAACTTCATATTTCAAAAACTCCTAAGTAATATAGTTATAGACTTCGAAACTAATCCTAGGCTCCTTGCACTCACAAGGGTTCGATTACTTTTAAAGCTAAGAGTCCGAATACTTCTCATGCTTCGAATACTTTAAGGTTTTCAAATATATCAAGTCTTCATGTGCTTCAGAGTATCCAGGTATTCTTCAGCGTCCAATTACAGACGAGGCCTTGAGTAACTTCCAATGTAAGAAGTATTGTAAAGGTATAGTATGGGGTAACTCTCAAAACTTCGATTACTCTCAGGCTTCTTGTACTTCTAAGACCTCTAAATATTCGAAAACTTCGAGTATTTCTAAAGTTCATCAGTATTTCGAAATCATCGTGTGCCTCTAGGTCTTCAAGTGCTGCCAAGGCTTAGAGTACTTTCAAGTTTCAATGCTTAGAGTAAAGCGACTAATGCGCAAAAGGCTTCGAGTAGTCCTAAAGCTTTGAAAAAATTTTACCATCGAGTTCAGTCGAGTCCTCAAAGTTTTTCAAAACTTTCAAGTAACTACTGCCAAGAGCCCGAGTACTTTTAAGGTCTCGATACCTCAATTTTAAAGTACTTCAAGTCTTCGTTTTTTTACCAAATTTTTGAATACAATTTAGTTTTCAAGCACCAATAAAGCGTAGGGTATTTCCAAAGCATTGAGTCTTATTCTTTCCATTTCCGGCGTTACGAGTAGTGATCTTGAAGCGATCACAACTCTCCCACTTTTCTGCTTCACACTAGTGATCAGCCTGTGGGGTACGCCGCGTTGACCTCAGAAAGCGTCGGCAAGTCTCCCGGTTTTGGATTGTTCCATGTCTGAGGCCAACCAAATGCTGCTGTTTTTGCATTTGCTTGTACCAGGAGTTTTTTGGCCTGCCTTTTCTTTTTCGTCGCGAATTTGTTGAAACGTTGTACGATATTGCCTTTTGAACAGGGTTCTGCGGATCTCTCTTTTGAACATGACAATACCAAAAGCATTGAGTAAGTACTCTTAAAACTACGCGTGCTTTCGAAGCTTCGAAAACTTTTTCATATTCGAGTTATTCCAATTTTTCGAGTATTTCAAAAGCTTTGGAAGCTGCCAAGTATGTGATTATCTATAAAGATTTGAAAGCTTCAAATTTTCGAATAATTTTATGTTTTTAATTTTCCGTCAGTTTTTAAGTAACGTCAAGGTGTTAAGTAACTTTTAATGTATCAAGAACTTCTTGTACCTACCACTTCTGAGTTTTCCAAAAGATTGAACAGTTCAAAAGCTACGAATACTGTCAAATCTTTCAGTAATTTTGAATACTCTCAGGATTCCAATACTCTGAAAACTTCGAAATATTTTAGTTTTTTTCTTATCGAAGTACTTCAAAGATTTCGAGCACTGTCTAAGATTTAAATGCGTACTTCTAGAGCTTCGAATTGTGGCAGGGCTTCGAGGACCTCTTTTAATACAGTTGTCCCAATCGATAACTAAATACTTGTAGTTTAGTATTGAGTAAACAGATAATAGCACTTCTAATAGCAAAACACAACCACGTTTAAGGTATTGAAGCCTTACTCCAACTACTTATTGTTATAAATAATCTAAAAACAGTTTTGCTATAGCTCAAGGCTCTTTAAATCAGTACCAGTACTTCAAGTAGTCTTATATTTTCCAATTGCTCCTAAGTATGTTCCAACTCTGTAATTTTTTATGGAAATTGGGTTTCAAGAACAACGACTTCCTACCCTACACTTTAAACGGGATATACATATGGGCGAACACTCAAATACCACACCTGCCTTTTTAAAAGTCAGACTTTGAAGACAAAAATTTATAGATCAGTCAATAAAGCAACTCACAACAATTTTAAGGTTTAAGTCCTTTTAAAGAATATGTAAAGAAAATTTAGCGTTTAAGGTTATTTCAACGCATTTCACTCTTCACTTCTTCACTTCAAAAGCATAAATTATAATATTTACGGCATTCAAACCCAGTCCGGTGTCAGATTTCAAGAAAAAACGATTATGGTTTGACTCTAAATGTTTGATGACATTTGAAACAATTCTGCTAACACATTTAAAAAAAGATTTTTGCAATCAGGACGATTAGAAAACAAAACCAACGATCCAAACCAGTGGTGGGGGCAGTTTTCTTTTACAAAATCACCTTCAACGAAATACAATGTGTATAATAACTTTTCAAAGTACTAACACCTGCCTGAAATTCTGCACACTAACTTAAATGCCCCTTATCCATCCGTCACAAACTTTGGAAAACTTATTCGGTCACAATGAAGGTTGATAACACAATTGCGATTTTCCACTGCCAACTCAAACTAAGAAAACAAGAGCAATCTAATGACTAAAAAGTTTTTTTTTAACTCACCCTCTCCCTTCGCCTTGTATCATAAAACAAACTAAGAAACTTCATTGACATTTTGCAAAAACTTCCATTATCAGGATTAAACACATTTATGCGTGCGCATTCACCTCACTACACAATGAAAACTTTTGTTATTAACTAAAAATGTCATCAGTTTTAAATCAACACTTAAAAACAAAATCCTCCCATCCCTATTCTCCTTCATCCACCACAATTATGAAACATTGCACAAAAGCTAATATTTGACTTAATTTGCATTCATCTCATGTAATGGAAGGGTCCACCCATTTCCACCAGTCACTAATTTTAATTTTACTTTTACTCTGTCTTTGTACACGATGTCAACGTTTTGGTGTTTGTTTGAAATTCTTAAGAAATAATACCAACAAAATTTATACGAAGAGAAAAAAAAAAAACTTCAAATCAAAATGCAAACAACATGGAAATTATGTTGATTTAAGCAAAATAAAATAGAAACTCATTTAGAGAGGGTACATGGTGGTCGTCTTTATAAACCTCGTGTTATAGAACTTCAAGAAATTAGAGAAATAAGGAGAGATAAACCATTTTCAGGGTTTCTACTATTTGCTTTTTAGAGACAGGAAAAAAAAGAAGAAATCATGAGTTAGTCTGGCTTGTTTTGTGTAGGTAGATTGTGGCCAGTAATTGACTAATTTCTTGTGGAGACAATTTTGAAAGCAAACATTTGTTTTACTTATTTGTTTCCCTTTTATGTTATTGTTTTCGTTTGTGAGTGGAACTTATAGTTTCAGACACTCCCAGCGACTTATCAAAACGAGAGGTTGAATGCTTACCTTCGTAGAGTCAGAGATCAGAGTCCTTTTTGGTTTGTGAATTCCTAGCAAATTTTGTAAATTAGCATACCTACATAATTTTTCTATAAATAGATCAGCTCATGGTAAACAATGTATGTTATTACAACTCCCACTATATCGTCGTAGTAAGGACATAACGAAGTAAGTAGGTAGGTACTCGTATTAGTGATTGCTTAACGAAAGGAGTAAAAATAATGCTGTCCTCGCCCTTCTTTTATAAGCATTCAAAATCATATTAACGTTGGAGGAGGAGGAGGTTAGCAACAGCAAAATAGGAGGAGGTTGAAGAATCAACTCCACAGCATTCACACACAAAAGCGAATTTCGTTAACGACTTGACATTCCAAAATTAATGGGAATACATAATTAAACATCCCAACAACAATGGATCACAAAAAAGGAAGCAAAACAACTCGCCGCCAACGAACGAACCAGCTAACGAATAAAAGTATCTTTAAGATACTTTATTTTTATATTTGCAAGAGAATAATTTTTTTTTTTTTGTAAGTTCTTTCTGTTTTGTTAAACCCAACATCTCATGCATCTTGCATCGTGTGCCTCTGCACGATGTGGATTCAGCTTATTTTCTTTTTTATCTTCTCCACCAGTTTTCTTCTTTGTATTTTTGCCATTGTTGTTGGTACACATGGGGGAGACCCTTAATTTTACTCCGGCGATGTACAAAAGGACGATAAAAAAAAAGTAAAATACCAACCAACACACATACATGTTAAAAGGGAATGGGGGAGCTCGCTGGTATACTACAAACAACAATAACCAACAAACTGAGACTATGGTGGATTGGCAGAGATAAAAATGAGTTTTATGTGGGCGTTTGAATACCTTAGTCTGTAGTTTTGCGCTATGTTGCCATTGCCGATGTTGTTGTTGTTGTTAATATTGTTTCGGAGCGAAGGAAGAATGAAATAAAATAGCAAAATCGACAGCAATATAAACGATGCAAGGGAAGCATAAAAAAAAACAAGCAAAACATCAAAGAATACGAACGATCCAAACCGAAAAAGACATTAACATGAATAATTGCATGTAAAATGCAAAACGAAATTAAAGCATTTCGCGGAAAGCAAATTAATTAAAAAAAAGAAAACAAAATTGAAGGGGTTTTTGAATCGATATACATAAATTTATTATCATTTATGTCTGCATTGAAGGAAGTTCTCGTTTTAATGAAGAGGTCTGTTTGCTTTTGTTAAACAAGAGGTTATTCTGATGATTGAGTACGACCTATTCAGCACTCTGATAGAAAGTAGGTTCCGACACAGGTAGAGGATACATTTTGGAAATATTTAATAAGATTTTGATAAGACAATGGTAGTTAGGTTCAGTTAAACTTAATTGAGTTACCGGCGTCATCATTCGAAAATTCCACTTTACTTCCCAAAGAAATTTCATTTATTCTGACACGTGGCGTAGGTCTTGCCTATCGATTTGATTTTACAGCAGAATCTTCTGGGCCAGCTGCTGATCAAATGATTTTAGTGTTTCTTTCGTTTCAATTAGTGTTCGAACGCACAAAAAAAAAAAAGAATTATAAAACTCCATTACGTAATTTTCGTCATTCCCGCATGAAACAATTTAAGGATGCTTCTTTGAATGCCTGAGGAAGGCTTGTGAGATGAAAGAATTAGGCTGGGAGGTACTAAAGAAACATTTACTTGTGCACTTAGTCAGGGCAACCAATATTAGTATAAACGAAATTATTTAATTTGAAGGCAAAAGAAGAAGTAAAACGAATTTGCTCTTAACCATTTCTAAATCGTATCCTCCGTACTAAAAGGTGTTTTTTTAGACGTGAAGAAATAAAAACCCTTATAATTCAATGTCACGTCATGGCCACGAATTTAGGTTTATTACAAAGATAAGGACTCGCCATTCAGTCCTATCATCGTAGAAAACTTCCACACAGAAAGCTAAGTTACGAAATATGAAAATTTGTGTACACAAAATCCGAATGGAATCGAAGAAAGCATTGCCATTTGCCACACTAACACCATTGCCATTTGCCACACTACGAATTTCGATATTCGTTTCACTCCGATTGGATTATGTGATAGTTACATCGAGAAACTTAGACTTTTTTCGATTATGATGGAATCTGTGATTATGTTTTAAAAATTATTTCGGCTGGCTCGAATACATTCCAGCCGAGAGGCCCAATTTTCGACCACTTTTTGCAAAATTTGGGGCCGTATGTCAGCAATAGCGCAACGTATATTCTCTAACAAGGCGTCAATCGTCTCAGGCTTATATGAGTAGACATGCGACTATACATAACTCCACAAAAAACGGTCCAGCGGTGTTAAATTGGTCGACAATGGAGGCAACTGAAAGGTTTAAAACTTGAAATTATGCAAAAATCGGTGTCAACCGCGATTTCGTTTCGAGACAGTTCAGCGGACGTACGCAGTTCCTAGTGGTCATCCGGATTCAATTCAATGGCATGAAATGGCAAACCAAACTTAGCATACATCAAGTGTAAGCTGTCAAAGAAACCGGCTTTTAAAAAAGTATTGACAGGTCTAAGAAAAACACCCTTTAAATCTGTGAAAATAGCGCCTTGTATATATGTTTGATTTATTACGGTATTTATTTCAAGAGCAGTTTTATTTTTTATAATCGTTGTGACTATAAGCAAAACGGCGCATTGTGTTTTACTTTCATGTCATTTGATGAAGCTTGTTTCGAAATGAAGTGTCAACATCAAGAACCTACGGGAAATGTCATGCGGACATCAGGCACCTAAAAGATTCATAAAAAACCCAATTCTTGATGATTTTCGATACTGAAAACCAGACACGAGACTTTAAAAACAAACATGTGTATTCGGTGCCAACTTTTTTCTCATTTTTTCTTAATGAAGCGGGACGACGCGACGTCATCTTGGACCTGTAGACTGTAGACAACAAGAAGGGACATTTTAAGTTCACACTTTACCGACATAAATCTCAAACTGAAGGAAATCCAAAAATAACATTTAAAGCCAGACATCCGAAATTACAAATAAATAAAGAAGGTGGCGCAGCAGGGCTTTGGAAATTTCGTGGCCTAACGTATTTCAAAAACCAACAATTTTATGTCGATCGGCTAAGTTTGAAAATCTTTTTTCATGGCAGTGTATTTTACTCTCGGAGAACTTGCCAATTCCACGCGAAAAAACTTTTTTTCTTTGATTCTAATTTCGAAATTCCCGTGTAACGGGCAGACATGCTAGTCATTACGCCACGGGCACCACAGTCGAAATTAAATAATGTTTTTAAGAACCTTCCATTGCATAATAAGATTCCTCATCTTTTCATGGATTCCTTCTCCACTTCGTCCTTATATCCTTGCTAGTTTTCAAATTGTCATTAAATTTAAGAACCTCTGGTAATAAGTGCATACATTGATAATTACTGGGGGCGACAAGCTCGAGATACGCCAGGGCCTTGTGCTTTTCTCTCAACCATCGCTGTGAAGAAAGGCTCGGTCGATTTCAGTAAGAAAAAATGGGCACGACTGGGTCGCACGAACTTGCGATTGTGTTCTAAATACGATATCAAAATCTAAAGGCTGTGTTAAAGGTTTTGGTATTAGCTCTTCATAATATATTTTGTGGTACAGGGTTGCCAAATACACATTAATTATGGAAATTGAATTAAATCACGCAAAATAATGAAAAAATTAAATTAAATATTCCAAAGGTTTCAAGCAAAAATCTAAAAACGCCATTCTTTTGCAATCGCTAATACACATGAATGATGAAAATTTAATCAAAATCGTTGGAGCAGTTTTTCCAAAAAACGGTTTTTTATTTTTCACTTTTTTTTAAAAACTGTTTTTTTAAAGTTGAGTATGCAAAGTTCTAGATCTTAACAGGAGTTATTTTGACAAAAAATTTGAAAAAAATCAAAGTTATAATTTCGAAGTTACTTTCAAAAATCAAAATTTTTTAAAAAAATTTATAAAAATTTCCAAAACTAAGTTTTTTTAAATATTGATATGCAGTCTTTCTTAAACAACTTACGACTTCTTAAATCCAAATTTTCGTCAAGATCGTGTCAGCCATAAACGAGAAAGTCGGTTTAAAAAAAAACGGTACTATGGGAGGTACCGTTTTTAGGCCTTTTCCAAAATTTTTTTTTACATCATAAGAAAGACAATTCAAAATTAATTCTTCATACAAAATTTTATCGAAATCGTTGGAGCCGTTTTCGAGAAAAATAAGTATTATCATATCGGTTGTATGGCAGGTACCGTTATTTCAAGACCTAGAGACCCAATTCCAAAAACCCCTCTGTAGGATGCCAAACAAACCCTAACTGCAAATTTTGAAGAAAATCGGTCAAGCGGTTCAGGCTGCAGATCCATATACAGACAGACACACAGACACACAGGCAGACAGACACACAGACAGACAGACACACAGACAGACAGACAGAATTGCAGGACCCACTATTTTCGTATTCTCTATCATCGTAATGTCATGTTTAATTGTTATCTCAAAATTTTTTTTCTGCACGATTGCAAGACTTGCCTTATAGTACCTATAATCGCAAGTAAAAATATCTCATGGCAGAAAGACTTTTCTCGGAGATGTGGAATTCCCCAAAGGGATTCAAGACCTAACACGTAATTTGATTTGACGCTTCAACTATTATACCACAGGTTCTACACATTTTGTGTCTTAGGCCTTGATCGACAGCTTTGCTTCGTCTGCGATGTAATATGACCGCGATTGTTGAATGGAAAATAATTACTAACAATTTATTCGGCTCTATCGAGGTAACCGTCGGAGCGGAATTCTCTCCGGTTTCCTACTATTCGGACTTCGGAGACATTTTTCTTCGTGGTAGATCTCCGGCAAAATACAACGTTTGCCGTTAGTATGCGATGCTTTGCGATTAAGTACTTTTGTTGGTTTTATTTTTGACAGATAAAAACAAACATTTCTCCGACGTCCTGCGATAAGTGTTCAGTTTTGGGAATTCGATGCATTTGTAAAAAATTCCTTACGATGACAACTCCTTCGAAGCAAATTTGAATCTCCGAAAAAGGAATCGTTGCCTAGAAAACTCCGCTCAGACGGTTACCTCGCCGATTGTTCTTTCCAAACAATTTGATCTCATCTCAAGTAGGCAGCACTATTCAACTTTACTTTTAAAAAGATGCTGGTGCTTCCATGTTTCATCAGTTTCTTATGCTAGCTACTCACGACTGATACTCAAAAACTAATAAAAGTAGATAATAATAATAATTTAAAAAAAAAAACAATACCTTTGCTTTTGGTTTGGTTTCGCCATCAGTACTTACCTGAAAGAAAAGAAAGATGAAAATCATTAGTTTCAATTGAATTTATGGATAGGTATACATACATATTTGTAATCAAAATGTAAACAATTTTTATCAGTTTTCAAAAGTAATAGGTTTGTACCTATGCATGCACTTTTCAAACATAATATCAATCCACTTTTCGTAAATATTGATATTTCCTTGACTTCACTGCTCAATGCTTCTCTTTAATATTTTTTTCTTTTTCAAAGAGCACACACTTAAGACATACATACGTTGACTTGTTTGTTTGTCATCAAAAAATATTTTACAAGTCAACAGAAAAAAAAAATAAAAAACTACGAATCTCAAATCTTATCGAATAGCAGGGAGAGAAATCTGTAAATACATTCCTAGCACTCATGGATATAACAATATTTACAAATACTTTAGCACCTTTCCAATTTGACGGTTTTTTATTTTTTATTTTTTTCGTTGTCATAATATTTCGCGTTGCTATGATATTTCGTATGAGAAAAAAATTACAAAAGTGCAGGTACCTACCTACATACCTACCTATCTACAAGATATTGCAGATGGTAGATAGTTGCAATTAAAATAAACAAAATAACCATAAACTTTACTTTCATCGTTCTCATAATTTTAAAGTCACGACAGACCATTAAAAAAAAAATTTTAAAAAAAATCCAACACAAACAACGTATTTAGGTTGAATGCATTTTATGTTTTTGTATTTCCACGGATAACATTATGCGGAGAGTCAAGAATTAAAAAAAAAAAATAAACAGCACAACATAAAAATGTTAATTGAACATGAAAATCCTATATACACGTAAAGTACTTTACCAACCAGCTAACAACACTCATACATACATAACTACATTTTCCTTCTTTTCTCTTCGTTTTTTGTTTGTTATTCTTTGTATCTACACGTTTTGATTTTTGTGCAATTTTCTTCGCTCTTTCTTTTAGTCTTGTAGATTGTACATTGTAGTTGTTGCCAGTTGTGTGGACTTTTTTTTATAAATGTGTTTCTCTTTTTTATCTCTTTTTCTGGAAATATGTGGACTTCTTGGAAAAAAGTATGTGCATGTTGATTAAATAGACAAACAGGGTGTTGCGAAGAAGTTTATTCAAAATATGTTGTTTGGTAGTTCAGTCTTTTAGATAAAAAAAATGTTTAACTGCAAACCTTGAAAACAGGAGTATAGCAACAAAGATTAATCCGCGACAGACTTGGCACAAAAAGGAGACGCCTTTATCTCATGAAAAATTCAACAGTTTCATTTGCTCTGCTTATGAATATAAAGGGTTGTCCAATAAGAGTGATATGATTTCTTTTTAAAAAAAGATACACTTATAGTTAAGGAAATTCAAATATTTTTTATTTAATGTGCAGTTCAATCAATACAATTAAGTTTTAAATAAAACGTCATTCAAATTACCACCACGGCTTCTTCTGCTGCAACAAATTCGATGAACCCAATTTTCGAGCACTTTTTCCACTAAATCAAGTCGTATATCATGAATGGCACGTTCAATATTGACTTGTAAGGCTTGAATAGAATCTGGTTTATTTTGAAAGACCAATGACATCAAATAACCCTACAAGAAATAGTCTAATGGTGTTAAATCACGAAATCTTGGAGGCCATTCAATATCACCATTTCTTGAAATAATCGAATCTCAAAATTTTTCTCGCAATAATTCAATTGTTGCATTTGCTGTGTGACACGTAGCCCCGTCTTGTTGAAACCAAATGTTGTCATAATCAGTTTATTTCCATTTCTCTCATAAAAAGTTGGTTATCTTCGATCTATACCGCTCTCCATTGACAGTAATGGTGTTACCAGCTTCATTTTGAAAGAAGTACGGACCGATGATTCCACCAGTCCAAAAACCACACCAAACTGTCAATTTAGGTGAATGTAATGGTCTTTCATGAATATTATGTGGATTTCCATCGCACCAGAATCGACAGCTTTGTTTATTTACCGCACCATTCAAATCAAAGTGAGCCTCATTGGAAAAGATGATTGTTTTAAAAATCGTTGTCGGTTTCAAGTTGTTCCAAAGCAAAATCAGAAAACTCACGACGGACGTTTACGGTGGTCGAATGCTGAAATTGTAATTACTTCTGAATGCAATAGAAAACAAATGACAGATCATGACATACTACAAATGTCCGAAACAACACTGCAAAATCATATCATACCCATTGGAAAACCCTTTATAACTAAAATATTCCTTACCTTTGAGTTTGAAAACTTCAGTTCAAAAACAAATAAAATTGTTATTTAACAAAAGTACTTCTGTAGTCGAACAATCTGTTGAAGGGAGTAGGCGAAAAGCTGCTAGTTAGTTGCTTCGTGCGATTTATATTTTAAACTATGTATCAAGCATAAAATAAACCAGTTTGGCCAGTTTCGAGAAAAACGCATTTAAAGTTTCTTCAGCCAGTTTGGATGCGTGTCAGCAAAATACATACAACTCCGAAAATACTTTGAATTTTGAAAGATCGTCCAGCAGAGATATTTTTCTAAACAGCTAAGCTTTGAAATATGTAAAAAAAAACCTCAATTTTTTTATTTCAAGAAAAGAATACTGTGAAAACTCCACCTGCGAACACCTCCGATAAGCGAACAATTCCCTTATACGGACACTTTTTTGGGAACCAAGCTTTTATTTAAATTCTCCATATATAGCATTTCTGTAAATGAACACGGAAATTTGTTTTTACTTTTTTTCATCTTGCCTCTTTTAAACCGACAAAAGACAGTAAATCATTTTAATTTTCGTTTCTATTACATATATATAGAAACGAATTTGTGGAAAGTCTCCAATAACCGGACGCGAAGCTCTAATATACGAACAGAAATAAGCCATTTTGAAAACAAATTTATGGAACAAAAGACGAGCAAACTACGTCAACAACAATTTTGAATTTTTATAAAAAGGTAGATTTCTATTTATTTATATATGCATGTATTTATATACTATTTCCTTCTTTAAATTTATTTGATCAGTAATAAACATTATGAAAATTAAAAAAAAATGCTTTCTCTTAGCCGGACGGCTTCCACAACAACCTGACGAAAAATCGGGGACCATGAGGAGTGTCCGCTTATGGGAGATTTCAGTGTACCCCTTAAGATGTGAATCGTTTTTAGAACTGGCCAACGACGATAACCATAAAAAACAAACACCAACCTATCGCAGACATGCAATCTGTTTATTCTTAAGCTAAAAGATAGGACTGGCACTTTCGGGTAAAAGACTATCTGTCAAAATTTTAACTAATTTCGTCCTGTTTCTGCATTCCTTCCTGCAAACAGTTCAGCCGTGATACTGGCTCTTCAAGGAACGTCCATCAGTTTACAGTGCTGTAAAAACAAAGATTTCTTTTTCAGTCGTACCATACGAATGAGCAATGCATTACCTAGCTGTATACAAATGTGCAACGTTAGCTCTGTTTAAATCTTCTCCTATTCTCTTAACACTCGTAGGTACTGTGTTTATTGCGTTTATTTCACATAATTAGGGGCAATCATAACTTATTAATTTTATTGAAAAACAAAAAAAAAAGTTTGTCAAGTAACTTCATAGACAAAAAAGTATAATGGGGTTAGTTGCATTTTCTTTAACTACTGCTGCCGGGAATGAAAGGGACCTAAAAATATTTACAACTTCCGCACCATACAAAATGAAGAGAAAAGCAATTTGAATCCAACTGTTTTACGACAGTCAACAACTACATATAATTAAATAAAATCAATTTTCTAAACAACATTAATAAACCAAGGGAACTAATTGACGAATTCAATTAATAAATTTTCGCTGAATGCTTTAGCTTTTTGGATTCTTATAACGCCTTAATACAATCTATTGTGAGTCTGAATAAAAAACAGGAATAAAATGCCCTTTTTACTGAAGCGGTATACAACAGGGAACTGTCCTAAGACCTATAGTCTTAATAACATACGGTTTATATCTTCAAATGATATTGAAAGTCAGTAATTAACAGGTCTGTGAACCAAAATTAATTTTACGACCTATTATTGTCACGTAATCACAGACAAGAATCACACCTACTGATAAAAGACTCAGCAATGACAGCAATAACACAAAGAAGAATGGAGGGTGTAAAAAAATGTTGAAGTAAATTAATGACAGTTAAGTTAAGTTAAAAAGGTAAGTAACTGGGCTTAACTGAATAAACAAATAAAACAGGAAGTCCCGGCCAGCGTTACCACTTCAGCGAAAATATTTGAAACATATTTTTAGTTTAAAGTACCTATGTATAGTAAATTTTAAAGTAGCATGCTTTGAATTATTTTATTCTATACAGAAAGTAGTTTCGAATAGAAAAGTCTAAACGTTGGCCCAGACCAAACGAAAACCTTTGTTTCCTTTAAAAAACATTTTTGTCTGCAATTTTTTGTATGGTGTAAGCGATAACGTCACATTACTTTAATTCGAAAAAAAACTTTTAGAAGAGAACGAAATTTAGGTCGAAAAATAGAAAAAAAACAACTTCAATCAAAGTAACCGAGTAGAAAAGGAAAGCCAAAGGTTTTTATGATTAGCCGTTATAATCTTTCACCACCTTTTTCAAAACATGTACATAAAAGCAGTTGGTCGCCATGCGAGTATCTTAAAGTTTTTTTTACTATTTTTCCAACATATAATCACCCTGTAAATAGGAAAAATTACTTTCAATGCACAAGTACAAAAACGTACAGCAAAGGCTCTTTATATTTACAGTTAAAAGTATGGAAAATGTCTCGTTATGCTAAATATGCGCAAAATGAATAAATAACACTTTGAAGTCAACAGCATCAGGCATATTCCCATACCACACGGTGCCGGCTAAGCAGGCACTCTCTAGGCGCATACAAACATAAAAAAAAATAATATCAAACCATATCGTCGACCTGTGCGCGAAAAAAAACTAAGGCATGTGCTAGTTAGCGCTCTCTATAGTAATGCTACAGCACAGCACATTGAATAATTTTATTTCATTTTGATTTTTCTTTATTTCCATTTTTTTTTTCTCAATAGAGCATTTTGTTTTTAATGGACTCGGATAGGAAAATATGTATGCCATATAAGACACACAATGGTTAATAATGGCAACAGGAAATAGTGAGTTAAGGAAAATATTTTCTTTAATTAAACCACGGTAGGTAAGAGGTAATTGGTAATACATAAATGTTATTCTTACTACATAAATACTTTGCCAGTGTGCGAAGAATATATAGAATATAATATTCCATTATGATATAAAACCCATCCTATTGCCATCCCACAATGATTGCTTTGAAGGCGGCAGAAGGTTGCATATTAGTATCCATTATGCCACATGGCACGTATTTTGATAAACATCTGGTTTTGAACCACCATACAAGAGAAAAATTGAGAGAAAGATTGAAATTGCATTTATGCACACACATTATTCTTTATCACGACATGTTTGTTGGTTTAGCTGGAAGGCATCATCTAGCAATTATCGAGCGCCGAGCGGAATGGTGTCGGATGATATTTTTTTTTTAAGCAGAGATTGCGAATATCGTTGAGAAGGCCTGGATGGGAGTCTTACTATGGATATGTTTGTGTATGGTTAAAATTTAAGACATTGAGGCAATTAAAATTGGTATAGGAAAATACTTATTAGTACGTAATAGGCGAGACGGAACGAGAGATTGTTAGACTACCGAGGATGTTAAGTGCAAGAAATAAATTAAAATGAAAGAACGCTTTTGTATGTTTTCAATCGGGATATCGTGCATGGTATGGATATGGCAATAGTTTTCAATTTAAATTGGCGGCATTTAACGAACATGTGCGGAAAACTTTGCAGAGAAACGGATTCTAAAGTAGTTGGGTTGAGAGTGTCCAATCAGGTGCAGATTATCTTGTGTAGTTAGATTAGAACGATCGAGACATGGAGAGTATCAAATCATGTGGGAAAAGTGAGAGGCAACTGGTTATGTTTTTTTATATTCCAAGACCATTAAACCACAAGGGAAAAGGAATATTTGATGAACAGACTTTGTACCATGACCCTGATAGTAAAATTCCAATACAAGCCGCGGGAAATAAGCATTTTCCCTAAGAACCGTGACAATGACATTAAAACTACTTGATATATATGTGAGTGTCAAGCTTGTCATTTGAAGTTGTTGCCGCACAGAGAAAATTAATTGTATCGTATGCAATCGTGTATCGCATCGTGTCAGATGCTCAATGTAGAGGTCAAGTCAATGCTTCCTTCATCTTTGACGGCGCTATGTTCATTGCGATCTCAAAGATGTCACAGATCAGCAACTATTTTCATTGAAGGCACCAGATTTTGGTATCATAAGAGAAAATATGACACAATTACACAAAAATTCAATAAAAATCGTAGTGACACTAAACCAGTGTTGAGTTGGCACCAGTGGTTTTTTGCCAGGTCTTCTCTTTTTTCCAGGTGGCAATCGTGCCAGAGCTTTATATTATTTCACTTTTTAAGACGGTTCTCCAGACATGTCTTTCAGGCAGCTTCATTTGACACTGGGATGCCGCGACCCTGCGACGGTATCGGAAAAAGAGAAAGTATGACACAATTACAAAATTTTTTTCGTAGTGACACTAAACTAGTGTCAAGTTTGTGCCGATAGGTTTTTAGCCAGCTTTGCCAGTAAGTGAGCATGTCGTAGCTTTGTCCGGTTTCGCATTTTTGACGCAGTTCTCCACACATTTCTTTCAGAGAGTTTCATTTGATTGGGATGCCGCGACACTGTGACACGGAATATACAGAATCTGTAGCACACAACGATTTTTGTTGAAGTCACCAAATTTCGCTTTGTTTTTTTTTTTTTTTGGCAAACAAAATGAAACAATTATAAAAAAATTCAACTGAAACCGTTATGACACTAGCCCGGGGTCAAGTTTGGGCCGGTAGGTTTTTGGCCAGATTTTTTTTTTTATTTCCAGTGGCCGAGGTCGGAGCTTTGTCTAACTTCGATTTTTAACGCGGTTCTCCAGACATTTCTTTCAGATAGTTTCATTTGATATTGGGATGCCGCGACACTGCGACACTGGATATACACAATTTTTAGCACACGACGATTTTTCTTGAAGGCATCAAACTTTGGGTATTTTGGGTGTTTTTTTTTTGACAAGCAAGCTGTGCCCGATAAAGATAAAATACGACACGCATACACAAAAATTCAATTGAAATCATAGCAACACTAAACCAGTGTCAAGTTCTATATGAAAAATTTGCTGCGAAGCCTACATCACGTAAAAATAAGATGCTGAACGTAAGAAAACGAGATTCATCTTTCAAAGGATCACAATGTTCGTTCTCCTGTGTCTTGACATCGAATTTGGAAAGAAGCAGTGACTTAGTTCTTCTCTTTAGACATAACAATGTGTGACAAAGGTCTTTAAAATTGTTCTTATATTGAGACCGGTTTTAAAACAAAACCTAGTCAACAAGCGTCAAACTCACTTCTAGAACTCATAAAGTCATAATACGATAAAGCAAAGAAGTATTCGTTTTTTTTGCCAAATCAAACAAATTTCTGTTGCCAAGTTGGATTTGAAATCATAACTCTTTCCCTCAAAAACTACATCTACATATTGAATAGCCTTGTGCTCAAAAACACATTCAGCCGCAAAAAAATCCTTCATAAAGCTCCTGAATGTTATTCACCAAATGAAAAATTGCATTTAATATTCTTTCGAATGCTAACCAAACATTGTTAACCTCTTCTTTGTAAATATTTCAAAAACAAACTATTTTTCCACACAAAAACTTTACATATTCATGTTTGCTAAGTTGTTTTGTTTAGAGAGAATCCAATTAAATTATACAATATAACTTGTAAGCCAAGTACTGTGTCATTGTGTGGGTATGTGTTCGTGTGGACGTCGACCGTCCACCGACGGTTTATCTTCTGTTCAAATATTAAATATCCCAATGCATAATGTTATCGTTGCTATAAGCGGTTTGCGTTGTCGTCGTTGCCGCAGTCCAACTGTAATAATTATAATCTATTAGAAAGTATGCAAAAGGTATATTTACCGTGCTAATTAGCTTTTGGTTTGAACTAAGATATAATGTTTGTCTAGCGTGTATAAGTACTTCTATCTACACCAGAAAAAAATTAAATGAAAATATACACAGACAACGAGCAAGAGGTATAGATATGTAGGTACGTTGGTAAATAGGACTAACCCAATTTGCTTGTCATTGCATCTTTTTTATTTTAAGACATCGTTTTTTTTTTTTGTGTGTGTCAAATGGAAATGTATAGATTTGCTTTTATTTGCTAAACACAGTTTTTTATTTGTATCTGAAACAAGATTTAATGCAATCTGAGCAGTGGATTTCCTTCGGATATTGAAACTTCGGACAGTTTATGTAAAAGATTTGACTGGCAATAAATCTTTTCGAGATTTATTTCTCATTTTACTTGAGAAACTGCATTTAATTGACGTCTTGTGAATTGTTTTTATCGGCAATAAACAATTATTTTCTGTTAGCAATAAACAAGAAAACGAAGTAATAAAATTTAAAAAGAACTGATGATAGGATAGGGTTGGTCATGGACTTGCGACTAGGTGTGTGTTTTAATTTAATTTTATAGCGCGATGTGTGAGATAAAACTCATTACAGTTGAACCCATAATTATCTTTTAAATGCGGGTTCTCTTGCTGACCATTATATCGGTGTCGTTTAAGGGATTGAGGGAAACCATAGTTTTCAAATGAATTTTGTTTAAAAGAGGATGTGTAAACAATGATTACGTCTACACAGCATTTAATCATAGTTTTAAATTTTTTTACCAAGAGAATGAGTGAACAAGGAATTTCAAGTGCATCTACAAAGCGAAGACGAATTTTGGATAAAAAAAAACTACTATAACTTTTTTTCAATTTGGTCAACTATTTACACGTCCTGCGCTGAGATAAGTAAGACAGTTTTTTTGAATCCTGCGGAGAGATTGATGACACTGCGGACCATTTAAACTGCATCGGTCTTCCTTTAATCGCAGGTTGCCATCACTCTACGCAGACATGTGTGAGCTAGTTACTTGGGCTCCTTACAATGGCAGAGTTTCTTTAACTTTTTTTTTCGAAGATCTGGAAATCTATAATAAAAAAAAAGGTTGTCACCCAATGGTACAATAGGTCACTCTTCAGGTGTGAGGTCTTCCGTTACTAGTTTAAAAACTTCTTGCAGAAAAAATGTTTTATGACATTATAAGTAGGCATTCCAACACATCTATTATTCAAAAAAAATTATGCCTGAACATTGTGTTACATCTCGTATTCTATGACACTCAAAGCAAACCACTTCTCTTTCAGAAAATGTTCGATAGCAGCATGTTGGATGAAGCCTCCACAAAATTACGACAGTTTGAGAATAAATTAATTAAATTGAACTTGGTATCGAGCTTGTCGTTATCTAGTGGCATCAATACAATTTCAACTGACAGTATGGTACAGTGACACTGCGACACTGGACAAAGAAGAAACCTATTCACATAGTCTTTCATGTATTGAATGACAACTCAAAGAGCCCATTTTCATTCTGGCAGTGTTGTATGTGGTGTGGTGCTTCAAGTTTTGTCAGGAATTTGCAAGTCCTCTGAGAGTAATTACAAACTGCCATGAAAAGCGCTTTCTATCTTAGCCGTTCGGAATCAGAATAAAACGTAGGCCGTCATAAAATGCAGCCCATCGGAAGGCGTTGGACCCCAGGGGTCCATAACTCTGCTGTGCCACGCTATTTATTTATTTATTTCATAGTGTAGTGCCGTGACATTGCGATACTTGACATCAAATATAGGGCAAACGGGGTTCTTCTTTTAAGGCACTCAAATTTTTCAGAGCTTTTTCTTGGTAGTAAATTGTAAATAAGATAGAATGACCAAGTCGCACTTCATAGACATGACACTATGCGACACTGGCCTTTAAAATTCAAAGGCCCCAATGCTGATATGAAATTTCGATTCGATTTATGAACATCCGATCGTTCATACATTGGTTATAATATTTTGTTCAATATCAATAAAGACTATATTAATACTTCTCCATGCACTCCGCTTATGTTGGTCGAGAGAAAATTCATTAAGCAATAACCAACATCGAGTTCGATTCTTTACAAAACAAATGTATGGTCTTTAAATTTTCACGACGATGGCTTTTAAAACATGGTCCTTCCAAATGTTCTCATTTCTTCCCTTTAAGAACCAGGAACGCCCCAAAAATGGCTATTGAGAAACTCAAACAAGCTTGTGTTAACCCTGCTCAGGATGTTTCCATGAAAATGTGCTGTTCTGAATTATAAATTCTTTCTCTATCTTATCAAAAGTTGTGCAAGTCACAAATAAATGAATAATCACACCCAATTACATTGTATGAAGTGTAATTAATCACACCAATCAATACCACCACAGACAGCGCCGTTGAGACGTGATTAATTTATTGACAAGAAATGCAAACACATGCATATTCATGCAGTGTTATTAATTAACTATGCAATTAATTACAGGGTTTTATCTAAGATACAGTTTGAATTGCAGTATATTTAGCCACCCAACAATAACACATGTCCTGGATGTGTGATAATGCATTTCTATTGATTATCTAATCAATAAACAACAAGCGAAATCTAATCAGCAAACAGTATTGTACGAAATTAAATGTAAGTGACGGCTGTTTGGATGTACATCAATGTGTGTGAGTGTTGTATGCATAAATTAGTACACACGAAGTACTTTCGTACATACCATTCACTTAATAGATACTATTTAATCGGAAAACAAAATACACAGCACTCTGGGCTTTTTATTTTAATTTTCTCAAGGAAGAGAAAACTGTAGAAAGTTGAAGTGCAGGTAGTTTAAGTATCTACATCTCTTGTGAAGTGCAGTTTCTTTTCCTCTCTCATCTGCATCTAATACAACAAACAGAGATGTAGTTATCTTGTTTCACTCTGTCTATAGTCTATACCCATACCCATATGCCTCTCGTTGCAATTCTTTTTTTTTTTCTTTAAATAAAAATATAAAAAATAGATTACGTTTGCATCAAGTGAATGGTGAATGTGGAGTTACTCGTATTTTGTTTAGAAAGAAGCATAAATTTTAATGTTGATGTATTTAGTTTATATTCATTTGTATCTATGAATCTAAGCCAAGTGAGCGTATTTAGCTCCTGATCCTTTCCCTCGCTTGCCAGTCAAAAACCTATTTATCTCAAGACCAACAATATAATAAAATAAATTAAAATGAAACCGGAAATTTCACACTCGCTATTTAGTTGAGTTCATACCAAAATAGGACAGACACTATGATACATTATTGTAATATATTTGTTCAATGAAAAAGATAAAAGGCAGGTAATTACTCCAAATTTATAATACAAAACAATTCAGGATTATTGAATGGTTTCATAATGAACTATAGAGCGACTGTGTGTTTGTGCTTAATTAGTGCAATTAGATGAGGAAGGATTCGGATGAATGCATTTTGTATTGCATAAGTTGCAGTATAGCCAGCTGAACGAACTGGAACTAATACACTCTATTTTTACTTCTTTTTTTTTCTTTTTTGGTTGCAAATAAAATATTTATATTGTGTGCTTGCCTAGTGCTTCTGCGGTGCAAGTTAGCATTTTGTGCTAATGCGAAAATACGTTATTCATTTGGAGACCTCATTTCGTTGACAGAGACTCATTCACTAATCTGAATGCTGTGCGGATACACGAATGGAGCTTTTAATTTTCAGTGCATAAACAAATAAAAATTTACAAGAGTAAATAGAGAGGCATCAGCAAAATGTGTGGTTACGTGTAATTTTTATTTTATTACATATTAAATAGGAGGTAGTAATGATATTGCCTGTGCCCAAGCTAGTTTACTGAATTAAATCAGCATTTACATTAGAAAGACGCATGTTTACCTGCCTAGAAATGATTGTCAACATAAATTTGCTAGGCAATTTAATTCTTTTATTATGTGATCCTGATAAAGTGTTAAATAGGAACGTTTCGTTGTGTGGGGAAGAACTTTTATAACAGGTCTTTCGTACAGGTTTGGGGTGATCACATAATTGGATCCTTTAGTCAAAAAAAGTTTGTTAGCAAATAAAAATTATTTAAAAATGATAAACTGAAAAAGTATTGGTCTAAGCACCGAGCCTAGTGGATAGCACCTTGTGTTTCTTTACACATAATAAAGACTCTTTTAGACATCATTTAAGTTTTCATATCAGTTGAACCTTCAGTTAAGCTTTCAGTTAAGCTGATGTCTAAACGCTTAAAAACAAACTAACTGATAACTGAACTGACAACTGATGAAATTCCCATCAGTTTTCAATTCAGTTCTGTTTTCTATCTGATTTTGATTTTTCTAAAATAAAAAAAAGCTTCACTGAACATCGAACTGACGTCTATTTACACACTGAACTGATAACTGATCGTCTAAAAAGGCATTGATAATTGTGTAATTTAAATGAGTATTAAAGAACTTTTTCATGTCAAACAATATATGTATTAAGGATAGCACATTGACGCAAGAACAGGCCTGCTTATTTTAAGGATTTCTCGAAGCTTTTGGTAGAGGTCTGGACATACCACTAGTATTTCTGTTTGAATAGGACGCGCTAGCTGTAGAATTAAAATAAATACTAGTGTTGGTAGTACCCCAAGAATATGTGCTAGGGTCGCATTTGCAATTTTTTGTATGTAATAGGCATACGTTTCATTCAAAATTCAGCCTGGGGAAGTACTTTTCCTACTCAAATAAATGTCTGAAATATACATAACTTGGTCAGAAAACGGCCTGCACATATTTTGTATTTTTGGCCTAAAATACTCCCTACTTCCTTCTAAAATTAGTATCCATGCGTCAAGAACAAGCTGCTTGAAAAAATTCTCGAAGCTAGATGGAATACCACGTCTTGTTTCGCGAAAGAATGGGCCGAGGTAGCTGCAACATAAACGTAGTAGCAGTAGTAGTAGTAGTAGTAGTAGTAGTAGTAGTAGTAGTAGTAGTAGTAGTAGTAGTAGTAGTAGTAGTAGTAGTAGTAGTAGTAGTAGTAGTAGTAGTAGTAGTAGTAGTGTCTGGAGTACGCCAAGAATAGGACCTAGGGTCGCATTTGTAATTTTTGTTTCCAATATGCATATGTCGAATATTGCGATTGGGACCATCATAAGGATAATTCATACCTACACTTGACGTATGGATACAAGGCTTAGAAGAACGTTTCAATCCGACAAAAACTTAAACTTGTGCTGAAAAATATAACTATCTTCTGTAATAGATAAAATACGCCCGAAGTTAGGCTCAAGAACTGATGAGCATTACTAGTGAGGCGGATGTTGCGTCCTCATTGTTTCAGGGAAGGAATGTAATTGATTATTTCACTAGAGAACTGTTAATGGAAAAGATTCGACAATGTTCAAGAGAATCAATCGATTCTACGATTGAACTATCAGTCTTTGTTTTGCACAGTATCAAGTAGGCGCAAAAATGTTTGAGGAGAACCTGATCAGATATGGGAGTTATAGTCCAGTTTAGGAGCGATGTAGGCTTTATAAATTGTAGACAGATCAGAAGGGCTGAAGAATAGCCTGCAACGTTTTAAGAAACCTAAGCGACTTCAAATATGTAGTCATTCCAACAAAAGTTGTCGCTTACACACATACCAAGTACTTACAGCTTTTCTGTTTCCTTGATGAAGGTACCATTCATAGACAATGGTAATGGGGGAATGTTAAGCTTTAGCGACAAGAGAAAGCATTGAGTTTTTGAAGCATTTAATTCTACTCGGCTTTATTACACCTATAATAACGCTGATATGGTCAGAATTTAATGAGAATGATAACCGTTCCAGTTCCACATCCGAAGAGCAGGGACGAATATTAAAAACTGAGGTTTGAGTCGTCAGCAACACAGTTGAGAGGATTAGAAGTTTCGACAAAAGATCATTAATGAATGGAAGAGAATCGGAGACAAAATGAAGCCTTGGGGCACACCATAATTTTTAAGGAAAGTATGAGACTCAAAACCAACCGACACAACTTGTATCGAGAGGTCAGAAAGGTTTGGGACAAATTTAAAAAAGCTCTAGATCAACATACAGTTATATTCTTTGAATGTTTGGTTAGACATTTAAAAGTAGCTTGAAGGTTTACCTACTTTCCCTCTACTCATTGCGACAATATGACTGAATGCTCGTAGTGTTTCAAAAGGTAGTTAAGGAAAGGTAGGTACCCAGGGTTCATTCTTTGAAAAAAAAAGTTCCTAGTTTTAAGTTGAAAAATACTTCTCTATGTAGTTCTTCATTAGTATGTTGTGTTTGGTAGAAAATACGAACAAGTTAAGAAATCATAAACAATCCTTGTGTTATAATTGTAAATGTAAAACTTTCAAGATTTAGAAATCTAGTCTAGTCTAGAAAAAAGCATTCAATGCGCAAGTTTAGTCTGTTAAATCAACGAACTGCCATTCAAGGTTTTTCATTAATAGTTTTTGAAAATTCTCACAAAAAGCATGAAGTGAGATAACGACTTGCAATAAAACTATTTTCTAGATTACACGACAGCTTTGATAGTATTTCCCCTCATGCATCAATTGATTACTTTCAATTTAAAATTCTTCATGCATTTTCTACTTATTACTTTTAATAGCCATCACAATGAATCATCGTAAAACGAGTTCAATATACTTAACCAACGAACAACAATTGTGGTCGAGGTAATACCTACTCAGTGTTGCGGTGAATTTGTGCTTTGTCTTCCCACAATGAATCATTTAATTTTCTAGCTAAAAGCAATATAATATGTAAATTATTTTAGCAGTTTTCTTATTTTTCATTTCACTAACCATAGGGAATAGAAAACAAAATGAAAAAAAAAATCTAAAATTCACTTCAATATGCAAATATATTTTAAAAGTCTCTTAGATAGGAAGGAGTACCTATACAGTGGAGGAGTAAGAGTAGGTATAATGATGTAGACAACCGTATATTATTTTAGCTGCGCTAGCATTATTCGCGCATCGCCTGGTATAGGTTAGGTAGCCCGTAGCCTTCTTCAAAGTATAGTTTGGGTACTCGTACAAGAGTAAAAATAAAATGTGCATTTAGTTTGTCTCGTTTTCTTTTATCATATTCTTGTATAGGTACCTACCTCCTTCTGCTCTGTGCTGCTATGTTAGCTAGAGCTGTGAGAGCTAGTGCATTTCTGTTCTCCGACGAATGATTAATATTTAAGTTTTCAATTGCGCCTCGTCTCGATCTCGATTCTTAAAATTGTTTTTTTTTTTTAAATAAATTCTCTTTGTAGTGACAAAAAATGAGTTCAATTTAAAAATGCACATACAAATACATTTACCATTCTTTTTTTGTATCTTTATTGATTCCTTTCTGTCTTGTTCGTATTTTTTTTTTCGTGACTCTCTGCACACATATTTATAGAGGAGAAGATAAAATCGTACCTTCATACTATCACAAGTCAATAAGGATAACAAAGAAATACAAAATGAAAAAAAAAAAAACACATGAAGAATAAAATAATAAAGGAACAATAAGAAGATAGTCTCAAAAAAGAATAAAACCTTTGCTTTTTGAATCCCTTCGATAGCGTAGCAGAGAGCGCTATAAAAAAAATAAAATAAACAATGAAGGAAATTGGAAAAAAAGCAATCCACCAATTCCACCCGAGAACGAAATGCGACCAAACAGAGAGAAAAAAGAATGATAAGTTTAAAAAAAAACCAGTTTATTTTGCAGCTATTTATAATTTATAAGATACACACATGAGAATTGCATTATTCAACCAGCGCAGCGCGAGTAATCCCCGAAGAAGACGAACGATGATGATGAATGCAAAATAATCGATGCACATGACTTGCTTCACATTTTCGTTTTTTTTTTTGTTTTCATTTTCCAAAGCAGACAGAACTTTTGTTTTATCATTATCTACCCCAATAAGTTTAATTGAAATTTCCATTCCGAACCAATTGAGTGAGTGGTGGTCGGTCAAACTCTCGCCTCAGCATGTCTACTTTATGGTTTCAGGCGACCATAGACATTACTGCTTCAGAATAACACTTCTATCTGTTGTAATATTTCAATCATTGTCAATCATATCCGAACACTTGTAACATTTTGACTAAGTGATCGGCAGACAACTGGAAAAGTTTCAAGAAACAGGTAATGTGAGGGGGTGTCTGGTGTGGGCATTTTTACATGATTTATAGACCAGATTAAAAGGTAGGAAGGTGGATATCAAAATAAATATGTTTGAAAACTATTTTATACAAAGCTGTCTGAATATTTCAAATGTCACTATCAAGTGTCAATTGAGCTGTCATCAAACGTCACGATCATAACTTCATGATTTCGTTTGGTTGTTGGTGATTTACGATCAAGAACATTTCGGTTTGAACACTTTGTTTTGTGCTGGTAATGGAATTAGTACATTTAAAAATATTATAACTTTGCAGTTTATCAAAGACGAGTCCATAAACATTCAGGTGAAGGACATCACACTAGACGTCCGCGTCCGAGAGAAAAGAAGATATTGGAGTTAGCCGGTAATTAGACCCAATTCAGCAGGAGATTTACAATTATGTATAACAGGTACGCGTTTACTACTTCCAAACCACACCTAAAAAGGGACCACACCCTTGTAAAAAACAGGTCATCTAGTGGTCTCTTTGTATATTATAGGTTATTTTGACGCTGACAGCTATTTTCCGCTTGAAATCTTAGCAGAAAGTCAGTTTCAGACCTCGGTGGAACAAAATAAGTCCCTTTACGCCTGAACAACTTTGGGAAATATCGAAAACTTATTACCAAAGTGAGCTGTGTCACAAAATCATCTACGTTACGTTAACAAACAAAAATGCTGCATCTAAGCCTCAAAAAATTCGCATGTTATAACGAAAAACCAATGCATCAACAGAGAATGACAGTTTGGTGGGGATTGTGAAGTGGCATGATCAATTGGGGGTTGGGGGTTGGGGGTTGAGGTTGGCGAACTAAGCTATGGAAACCTCGGCACCTAACGCATTTCAAGGGCCTACAATTTTATAGCGATTCTTGACGGCTAATCGAGAATTTCATGGTAATGAAATTGGTATCGGAGAACATGCCAATTCCCTCAGGAATTGGAAAACTGGAGTGACAAGCTACTGCGAAGCGAGTCGAAGTAGAACCTTTCACGAATATATGCTCCATAATCAAAGGGAATGTTTGCTCTTAATTCGAAAAAATAATACCGCAAAGCATTGACCAATTTTAATTTTATTTATTTTATTCCACTTTTAAAAAGATACTTGTATTTGATTTACCCTCTATACTCAAAACAAAGAAATGGCGCCCAGCGAAGGATTCCATTTTGTTGTACTTAAAGCTAAAAAGACTATCGAGATCAAAATTTATCCGCCATGTTTATAGAATGCTATGATATTTCACTATAAGAAATAGAAAATCCTGGGGGGTCATTCCGCAACTTTCGAGACGATTATCGTTCAATCGTCTTTCGTAGATTGCGTCCTCAAAAGATTATTTCATACATAAAATCCTGCTTTCAGTGGTTGGGGAAAAGCTATTTTACTATCAACTTACAAATTTTATAAACTTTTTCAGTGTCTTAAACACGTTTTTTTACAGCCTAAAATTCAGACTATAGTCGTCTAAAACGTTACAGAATCTGGCCTCTGACTTTACTAACTTGTATCCCAGCACAACGCAAGAAAGTAGTTTTTAATAATTTTGTGATCAAATTACGCAATTACCTTAACGACGGGGTCATAGTGTGGAAAATGTATGTTTCTTAGTGTATGAAAAAGAAATTCTTTCATTAATTAAAAATCATATCATCTTCTTAAGTGGCCGCCAAAATGTAGATAAATAAAGGAAGTCTTGCTTTGATGTAAGTTAATTGTTTTGCAATCTGCAACAAAATAAATAAAATAAATAGGGTGGCGCAACAGAGCGAGGAGCCCCTGGGCCTAGCGCATTTCTCACAACCATGCCTTGTGAGGGAATGGAGGGGACCTACAATTTTCTGCCGGTTCCGAACGGCTAATTGAGAAAGCGCTTTTCATGGCAATCTGCAACAGTTAAGTATAAAAACGATTGATGATGTTTAATTAGTGGTCAAAAATTTAATTTTCAATGACAAACAATTTTCGCCGACTTAAGAAAATGATGATTTTGTTTGATGAATTAAAATAAATAAGCGTCTCATAGCACGTTGCGTCGTTAAGATTAAAAGGACAAAGTTTACAAAATATGTTTAATTTGATTTGAAAACAGATTAAAAACTGCCTATGAGTTTTTAACAATCATTTTACTATCAATAGCGAAAAGAGTGAGCAGTTTTTAGTTTTGATTTTATAGATTTTTATTTATTTATAGAAACAAATGCTTCAAGACTTGCACTTTCCGCTTTTAAAATGTTTTTGAAAGTAAATTAGAACCGAAGGAATACTCAAGTTCCCAGAACAGATTCGTAGCTTTCTAAAAACAAATTTAATTCTTCTTTGAGATATGTAAACTGTAAAATACAGCTAAATGAAATAGACAAGTAGTTTCGGTTTAGATGATCACTATTCTACAACTACAGCAAAGAGACTGGTAAGAAAATTCTTTTTTGGAGCTAAACAAATATTTTTACAAATGTTTAATTGAAGTCAAATTAAAGTAAACGCGTTTTTAAATTTCAATTTAAATTAAGTCTTCGCATTCCCAAAATTACTATTTGAGTCGAAGAATCAAATAGGAGCATTTAAAGCAACTAAAAGGGCAGGGGTGTAGTCAGCTCAGATATTTCACAGCTTTTATCTGTTTTCAATTTTAAGAGCTTCATTTCTGAGAAAAATAATTTTTGAATGGACGCTTGTCCTTTTTCGGGATATACAATGTAATACTATGATAATTAATATGATATTTGACTCATGTAGAACACAAGGTGTAAACCTCCTGTTATTATGTAAAGCTCCGGTTATTATGCAAAGCTCCGGTTATTTTCTGATCTCGAACGCGGACCGTTCGACCAATGAGATCACTCGTTCTATCTACCGATAGGATAGCTCGTTGTATTTAATTTAAAATGAAAAATATAACGACCGACACACGAGATATAGAAGTCAAGAAGTAAAGTTTGTTTTTACATTAACTCTGATAAATTTTAATCTAGTATATGCCATTGTGTATTTTTAAGAAAAAAAAAGAAACCCTTTTGTTTGAAAGTTTTAAAAGTGCATTAAAACAAGAAAAAAGGATACACCCTGGAAGGACATGCATATTTTACGCGCACTAAGGTCATCCTTCGTCGAATTAGCTCAGCTTTAAACCTATCTTATCCGCATTCAGTTGACCTTGATCTCAAAAATTTTAAATACAAACTCTCAAAAATGTTTTTAAGTAATAAATGCAATGAATTGATATGCAGTATCGATATGTTTTAGGCCTTTAAAAATAAAATTAAAATTATCATACCATCATAGAAATCATAAAAAACAAGAGAGGTGTTCGTCGATTCGACGAAGGATGTCCTTTCAGGGTTAAGTAATCGTGTAATTCTGATGGTAAAGGCATAAATAAATCAAATTTTTGATCACATATGATCAAACTATACTACATCAGTAATAACACCTTTAGATAGAACACAAACAGCAAGGTTTGACAACATTTCCGTAATAGTTTAGGCTAAGATGGCAGCGTTATGTTTAAGAGCTTCGATAATAGCCTGAATTATTTTAACCTTCCTATACCCGCGTCAAAAAAAAAAAAATAATAATAACACGTATATCCGCGTACGGTCTCAGGGACCGAGACTCATGAGCCTGTAGTTTCCCTTCTCAAATAAAGGATGATACAATCCACGAAGCTACCATAAAGCACACTGCGTTAAATTGCACCGTTACTAAAATATCTGCGAAAAAGTTATTTGTTTTCGGGTATAGGAAGGTTAATTCCAAACGATTGCTTTACAATAACTGGCGCCCCACGAATTGGATTTTCAACCAAAATTTTTTTATGAAAACCATCTAGAATTTAGATTCCACAAGAGTGAGTATAAAAAACTCACACTCACGGCCCTCTGAAAACTCACGCTCTGAAAGACCGTGAGTAAATTTGAAAGATAGTGTACACGTCTTCTGTCAAAAAAACTCACCTTCACCCTTGCGGAATCCAAATTAAAGTGTGTGCACAATTTTTCGTGTACACATTTAAAATTCACTCTTGCGGAATCTAGCCCCTGGAACTATATAAACAGGGTGGCGCAACAGAGCGAGGAGTTGGCCCCGGCTAGCGGATTCCTCAATCATTGCATTGCGAGTGATTTGAAGGGACCTACAATTTTCTGCCGATTCCGAACGGCTAATCGATAAAGCTCTTTTCATGGCAATGAATTTACTTTCGGAGGGCTTGCCAACTCCTCGCTAAAGGCGATACCCATGAAAAATGTTTTTGCTTTTCTAATTCTTCTAAAAGTGCTAGCAATTGATGTCATTTTTTGTTTTTTCAACATTAGGTCAATTTTATTTAACAAATCGCCAGCGATTTTGACGAGAGAAAAATCCTCCCTTAAATGGCGCCCAACGTGAGATTAATTGAATATGCCTAGGTGCGATTGTTCATTCGAAAAAAGAAAATTCAAAGCACGACGAATAGCTTTAAATTTAAATTTCTCAAATAACGTTTTCTTAAGAGTATGAAAACACTTAACTATTCGTGAATAATTGCTATCGTTTACACATACTCAAACCATTTAAACTAGAGCGAGGCAGCGCAATTTAAAATAAAAAAGTTGCAACACTACTCCCTATTTTGAAATTTTTTTATCAAATAGAAAAGATTTGTGTCCAGCTAATGGATTCTAAGGACAAAACACAAAAATGGTAAGTATAGGCAGGTGTATCTGAGAGAATTAAAAGCGAACTGATAATAATTTGGCATCTAAAGCAGCTGCACGATTTTCAGTAGTGAAAACTTAACAAATTTCAATCATCCCTCTCTTTTTAAAACTGCTTTTACACCTGCTTTTTCCAACTAAGTTATTCTCATTAAAAAAATAATAATAAAAATAACAAGGGTAGAATTGAGATGAAAAATAAAACGAAACAAATTATAAGAGGAAATTGAAGATTTAGTTAAAATAACGAACGAATTCATCCCTCTACCGAACCACCCTTATTACACCCACCAATCAACTTTTCAAAGCTTGATTGCAAATAGTTTCTTCTTACGTTTGAATCATTTGCTGTTGTGTTATTCCACAGATAGGATGGGCTAGCGTTTTATTTACTACAATTTTTTTTTTAATTCTCTTTTCCGTAAGCGCGCTAAGGGGTGGAAATGTCAGTTTCAATTCATAAATAATTAATTTCGATTTGGTAAAGTTCTGCTTTATTTACATTTTGCTTCAATGTATTCTTCCTACTTTTTACACTTCCTCTTTACCTAGACCTATTTACTTAGCATGGATGCAAAATGGAATGTTATATCATTTTTTCGAGAAGGGATCATTTCTACTTACTTTCAAAATTGTTTATCCTTTCTTTTGGAGATTCTATGTGAATAGATCACATTTGTTTAATCCATTTCTTTTGTCAGTGTCACAAAATGTTTTGAATGTGGTAAGATTTTGTTTTTGAATATTCGTGCTTACTAAGTTTTTCACTGATGGCGGCCTTTGAATTTAATTTTAAATTATTTATCACAACTCTGTAATGTTTTCACTGGACTTATAATTCACTAATAATTGCTTATGCAATCTGCTATCGATCATAGTTTACTTCTTCTTTAAGAACTATTCGAAGAAAATAAAATTTGAAAAAAAAATATAACAAAACAATTTTTATAACTTTTTGTTTAGATTTTATGATAAAGTTGACAAATATTGCAAAATTCCCTTTGATTTTTCTTTTTCGTTTAACACACTATTTGATAGTAAGTATAATTCTAGTTTTATTTATGATGGATGACAGGGTTGACAGGATGAGAAACGATTATGAACACTTTGAACAACGATACGAAGAGTGTTATAGAATGATCTTTGTAAGTATGAAACAAATTGTTGCTTGGTAGTTTATTTAACAATTAACAAGAATTAGAACTAAATAGGTTAAATGGAGAACGATATTAGACTAAACAATAAGAATTATTTTCAACAAACAAAAATGACAGAATGCGGGGAAGATGTGGTGAATGGTAGTTTAGTTTCTTATTTTTCGATGATGTATTTTTATTTTAATTAGAATTTATTCGAGTGATGAGAATTGAGATTTCAAATTCCGACACCTTCACTATGCCACCAAGATACCGGTGATGGAAAGAGCACACCACCAGAGATAACAACAACAATCGTAGAATTTCATTTAGAGAATCTTTTCGTTCTTTTTTTTGTGTATTTTTTAGTTTGATTTGGTATTTTAATGTGCACAGAAAATCAAAATAAGGAAATTTATATGATTATTGTGATTATTTCGTTTCGTGCCGTGCAGAACGTCGCACCAACGTCCTCGAGGAATCGCGATTACAGAATGACCGGATGGCTGTGTGTAAACGTAAAAATGTATCTGAGAGATACGCGAACGAAGTGTATTGTGACAGAATGAGAGAGCAACATAAATGGCTTTGGTTATGTGTTGGTTAGTCACACGCACACCATGCAGCGATTTTTCCAATTTATTTTTGTTTGTTTCTGGGCATACGAGAATGCAGCACACTTGTTCAGAGAGCGATTGGAATACAGGCACATGGTGACAAAATACACACGAATGCATATACGCAGAGCCGATTGAAAATAGCGCGGAATCATGTAAACAAAGAAAACCAACCGAAGACAGAACACTGGTGTGTGAGATAAGTACAAACCCAAAGCTGTATTGACTGACAGTCACAGTACTGTACAGTGGTGTAGACTGTAGACTGCTAGTGTACAGTACACACAGGTAGTAACAGAGTTTGAGTACAAGAAAGCGGGAGATGTACCTACATACCTACAGCAAAATTTTGCAGAAGGGCGGCTGAGTGCTGAGATGCCAGCAATGTGGAGTGTGGAGTGGAGATGGAGACACAAATTTTAATTTAGACACTCACACCAATGCATTTCGGGAAGGAGCAAGCAAGGCACAGCACAAGGATGGCTGTTTGCAAGTCTTTCTCTCGTTTGTGTTCGGTTTTGGCTTCTTCGTTTTCACTTCATTTTTTCGTCGTGTCTTTTATCTTTTTCATTGACACAACTTGCATTTCACCAGAGACCTAGGTTTAAGATGTCAAAGGCGAAAATAAGAATCAATTGCACAATTGCACTAGAAAAGCATTCAGGATGGAGCAGTCGGCATTTGCGTAGCTCTCTTACATTGGTCTACATTTCTCTTTTGAAATGAAAAAGCCGGTATATGTATCTTCTTCGTATACCTATCTTCAGCATCCACTTGCACTATACAAGAACGATACCATACACCAAGCGAAAAGAAAAAATCCATCGATCATTTTTGCAGAATTCATTGCATCTTATTGGAATTCTCAAGAAAGAGTACAGTCTACCACTCATTGGGGTCATTATTCTTTTCCTTCTTCATGCCGTGTACCACCAATATATTTATCTATTCACTACGTACAAAGTACAATGTAATAAAATTCAATTATTTTCTTTCCTATTTTCTTTGTTTCGTCTTCTCCTCTTGCTCTTTGCTAGCCGTTGTCATTTTCTTCCACTTCTTGGTTGTGTGCCCTGTTCTGTGCACTCAATAAGAAGAAGAAGAAGAAGTAAAACGCTAATTTCTTCACTTTGCTTCTTGTTCGTCTTATTCGTATCGTTTGTTCGTTGATTTGATTTTATTTAGAATTCAATTCAAACACAAAATTGCTTCTCTTTATTTTTCTTATTTTTTTTCTACGTTGTTCTCTCTTTATTGCGTCTCTCACTTGAAAACAGAAAAAAAGATACGAAAATATGAAGAAAATAATCAATTTGAACACACAGATACACCATACACCCTGAGAATAAGTATAAGTATGGGTGGTGTTTATATTTTCAATGCCTCTTATACTTTTACAGTATACGTACGACTGGAGTGAATGTATGGGTAGAAAAAAATCCACTTTTAATGTTTTCCTTTTTTCTGTTGCTTTTGGGATACTACTCTATACCATTTAATACTTTTTGTGTACGGTAATGTTTTCAAATTAGAAAGGAAATTTAATCAAATTTGCATATTTATTGCAATTACGTTTTTCTTCAAGACAATATACAATTATGGGAACGTGGTTAAGACGAAGAAACAGGTTAAATAGGTTTATGCAAGTAAATTGTTCGTTTTACTACATAATTTAGGTAGGTTCCCACCAACATATAGGTAGGTACCTACATACCCATAGGTAATGGGTATTGAAGATCATTTTGATTAAGTATTTCTCTGTACCTACCTACCTACCTCACTTTTTCATTCTTAAAAACCAAATTCAAGAAAGGAAAATTACGACAATCCAGTTTTATTGGGATGTTTTTCAGAAAAACAGGTGAATCGAGGATCGGTTTGGAGAGTAGGCACTAAGAAAACCCTTTAAAGGCCAATGCTTTTTTTCCCTTGATTTTTTTTACAATTGATTGAGAGATAGAGAAGTTGGTAGGTAGATAAATTGGTTTAGGCATCTATACCTAGGATCTCTGTTTAATTAGTTTTTTATGTCAATCAATTTTAAGGAAGGTTTACCGAGGCTATTGAATAAAAATTATCTAAAGAATTTTTTGCAGAAAAAAACTGATTGTTACTGTAACAAAGACTACTCATAGAGTCATAGCTGAAACCAAAAACAATGAGCCAATTAGAAAAACAAAAACAGTAAAATCAATGACAATTAGTTCGATTTTTACGATGAGACCAGTTTTCAGGAGTAGAGGCATTGTATATAGAAACTATGGTATAGGATTGTGTAGACTTTGACTGGCGGCGAACCTATTTTCTCCGGTCCAACCTAGCAGTCTCCGTTCCAAGCTATTGGTTTTACCATTGTGTGTATAAAAGCGATTGCTGAGCCACCGGTGTAATCCGAATCATAAGATTGTTTAATCGTCTTTTGAACTTACTACAGTTTTTATAAACAATGTTATTGTTTCTATATACAACGGTAGAGGTATTTCTGACCAGAATTTACTTGAGTCATAGTCATAGCTAATAAGAGATGCGTTTTTTTGCAAATCAACAATCCTAAAATCAGCTCAGCAATGCACTTTACCACTGAACACAAAAACAAATCAATACTGAACTAAATGTGCACAGTAGTTCAGTAGTTCATTCCATGGGGAAGCATCTTTAATAAGAGTCACATAGCTCACAGCTCCAAATGCAAAATACTTGAATCGGTAGCTGAGACTACTTTGTTGTAATGCAGCGCAAGTATCAGGTAGAATGAAGTACGAAAATGTTGAGAAACTCCTCCGGTTTTATATAAAATCCGTAATCAATGTCATCACCGGACATTGTCTGATAGGAAGACACGCCATAAGACTTGGCGTTCCCTGTAATGACTTTTGCAGAAGTTGCTTAGATGAGGAGGAGGAGGAGACAATCCCACACCTCCTCTGCTCATGTCCTGCACTCTCTTTTAAAAGAAAACGGCATCTAGGAAAATATTTTCTTGATGATCCAAGCGATCTGGCGAACACAGATCCCCTGCATCTCCTTCGCTTTATTAAAAGCTCAAAATGGTTTTGTTAAGTGAGGTACTCCCTCGCATAATTTTAATGGTATCACAATGGACCTAATATTGGTCTAAGTGTGTCAGTTTGTTTTCCTGACAGCCATTTAAACCTAACCTAACCTGCTAAAGAGGCTGGTATAGAGCTTGAGTTCAATAACTTCATAAATTTGAAGCCTGTTCGTTTATAAACATTAATTAGTTTCTGTCATAGATGATCAATGAAGATTGAAGTACGAAGTTGAAGCATAAGATTCTGTCTCAACCAAAATAATTGCTTCAGAGAACAACACAACAAATCAAACATCAATGATATTTAGATAACGTGATGCGCTTCTTAGCCTGAACGTCATCTCCCGTCGTGAAGAGTTCTTTTTTGTTTGATTTGTGTACGAGAAAAAACATTTTCGGAAGAGATTATCTAAATTCTAAAGTATCTAAATGAACCTCGTCTTAGGTGGCGCAATCAAGTGGAAGAAGACCTCAACCGACTTAGAGTGCAAAACTGGAGAGAGTTCGCCCGAAATCGAAATCGTTGGCGTAAGATGTTGGTTGAGGCCCATGTTCACCCCGAACTGTAATGCCCACCTAAGTAAGTAAGTAAGTAAAATACAATCATAGAACTAATAAAACTAAAAATAATCATATATAAAAAAGTAAAATAATTATAAATTTTAAGAGACTTGGTTTCCTTAAAGTTCATCTGAATAGTTGAAGAATTGTCTTCCTATTCCTAGATTCTTAAAAATGAAGTCCTGGCAAAAGTTATAGCCTAGTTATGACAAAGAAGTCTAGCCCGTCTCATATTCTAACTCATTGCATTTATTCAGAATACATACTCGTAATCCGACTGAACATGTAAAATTAGCTGACAAATGACAAATTTAATGCTCAAGTTTTTAACTTTTAGAGGACTTTCAAAACTCCATTGATAAGATAGGGGAAAACGAATATAATTTTTTTTTTAATACTTTTATCCCGTTTTAAGGTTTAATGGAAATACAAGGCTTACTGTATGGTACTGACATTCAGACTGAGTTCAGGTATCAAATGAAAAAAGGGAGCCGTACAATAAAAACTTTCAACTTGAAATTTCCCACGACTATTCTACAAAATGTTTACCTTTGCCGCAACATAAAATTTGTAATAAACAATTTGTTTATACAAAACAAAAAGGATTTTTTTCGTTTTTTCGACTTTTTTTTCAAATTTTTTTTTCTTGAAGTAAGGTTCATGCAAAGCACAATAGCATATTTTAATTAACTTAATTTTACTATTTGAATACAGATCATTTTCAGGACCTGGGTGTTGTACGGGCTGCAGAGCCGCCATTTTGTTTTGTTATCTTTTCTTCTTCCTAAAAAATTGTACTGATAGCCTACGATGTCAATAAAAAGATGCACTTTTTCTAAATTTAGTAAATGCTTTCAAAAACAATATTAAAAAACAGTCGTCTAGACAATTGTCAACCCCTAACGATCTATCATCCGAAAACAAAATCCGAAAACAACTGACACACTAAGACCAATGTTAGGTCCATTGTGATACCATAAGAATTATGTGAGGTAGTACCTCACTTAACAAAACCATTTGGAGCTTTTGATAAAGCGATAGAGATGAAGGGTATCTGTGTTCGCCAGATCGCTTAGATCACCGAAATACTTTCCTAATTCCTAGATGCAGTTTTCTTTTGAAGGAGAGTGCAGAGCATGAGCAGAGGAGGTGTGGGACTGTCTCTTCCTCCTCCTCATCGAAGCAGCTTGTGCAGAACTCGGTAGAGGAAATGCCGAGTCTTATGGCGTGTCTTCCTATCAGACAATGTACGGTAATGACATAGATTACGGAGCTAACGTGCAATCTGGTTATGGATAACAAATGTCTTGTGCGTTTTATATCTAGCTCTGGCCATATCTGTTTTGTTGCCACACACGTATTGATATTGTTCCACATATTATTTGTTCCATTGTAATTTTTGCTTTAGCATAACATTGCCTCTTGCTTTAGCATAAGTTTGTATGTAGCGACTGGTATACCAATATTCAACCTGCTGGTTGAGATCGGTAGAACGGTTTCTTCCTGGATAGTTCATCAGCCCGGGACAAAAGACAAATAAGTGAGTTATTCGAGGGCTGCTTGACTTTCTCAGAAGATCCGGATATTCGCTGAGGATAATATGTTTTCTTTTAGCCACGTTAGGAACTCTTTGATAGCCAGAATTTCCGCTTGGAACAAGCTACAATGGATTGGAAGGCGGATTGAGGGACTTACATTGAGTCTGTCTGAGTACACCCCGCAGCCGACCCTTCTTCGGTTTTTGAACCATTAATTGAATCATCTCTCAAGAATTCTTCATCTTCCCAGATAGTTCTCGGTGGGATTGAGACTTGTAGATTGTTTTCAAAAACTAATTGGGGAATGGCGTAGTAAGAGTGACAAGGGATTGATCTGAACAGATTCAGGATTGTAGCGTGACCGATGTTATTATTGGTCCATTGGGAGATAGCTCTGATACGAGTGGCTGAACTGGCGGCCATTTGTTTGCTGAAAATATCTAGTGGTGTGATTTTAAGGAGTATGTTTGGGGCAGCTGAGGGTGTTGATCTCAGTGCACCGCTTATACATCTACAGGCTGTTCTTTGGACATTGCTTAGATTATTGGCTGTCGAGTATACATAGGGGGCTAACAAGTTTAGCAGTTTGTGCTTCTCCTTTCATTTTCATTTAATTTATGGGCACGTACTTCAACGAACAAAATATGACAAGTAAAAGGTTGTACAATAACATTTTAAGCTCCGGTCCGAAACCTATTTGTGATCAAATAGATACTAAACACAAAACAACTCGGGATATGATAACAAAAAGATTCATCAGCCGAAGAAATGGTCGCAGATACCTAAGACTAAACCATCGCCATGTTCCAAACATGTTTACCAAGGACCTAACCAACCTACCTACCTAAGAAATATATTGTTATTTTTCTCTTGAATTGGGAGTATACTGCATTTGGTGGTAGGATTTGGACACACAGCACCTAGCTACTTTTAGGAAATCGTTCCAAACAAACCCTTGAGTGCGTTTCGAAAAAGCTTGGGATAATATTTTTCGCGAATAGAAAAACAAACAAAATATTCTTGCAAATGCTTCATCACAGACGACGGGAACCTGTCGCAGGAAATGTAAAATATATGCCCTTCTCTCCTTCATGTCTTATGGGTACGACACACAGTCCAAAGAGTCAACCCTTTCAATTTTCTTTTCACCTAAAACAACAATTCATTTTGCAGACAAAAATCTCGGAAAATTCTCTTGATTTTTCCAAGCAAAAAATAAAAAAAAGACTCAAGAACACAACGAATAGTGGATGATAAAATAACAACATCCATGTTGACTCAGCCATGGACACAAAGAGCAAACACACATCAAGAATACAAAATTAAAAAAAAGAAAAGAAAAAATAGTAAGGTTTTGGGAAGGTTGGTATATTTGTTCCCTCACTAAGCCAGCCACGGTTTGTTGTCTCTTGTGTCGTAATTTTTCTTTTAATTTTTGTTTATTTAACAATTCCGTATTATTATTCCTTTTTGCTTCTTAAGGAAAATTATCTTCCTTGAACATTTGAAATTCCTTACACCATATCAACATTGGTAATGAATCTTTCGACAGCAGAGAGAGAGAAAAGAAAACGACTAAAATAATCGTATTTATTAATGATAAAATAACATTCTCCAAACAACCCCACCATACGTAGGTAGGTACCTACCCACCTACTTACTCACCACCATCACCATCACCATACTACTGCTGCTTACAATATTTTTTGCTTACTAGGTAGGTATGTTGAGAAACCATGCAGTAGTAAGGCAGCAACCACCTTTCTAAGCCCTCCCCTAAAGCGATTTTGTAAATTACATTTCCGGCAATAAATTTGCATACCTATACAAACGCATATACCTACCTACCTAGTCATACATATTTTTACTTCTAAATTGCCACCACAAATTCTCTTTCTCTTGCAATACACATTCTTGGTCGATGCTCTGGTATACACTAATACCAATCTATTTACAAAAAACGAATACGAAACCATGCCACCCCCAACTAACCCACTACGAAATCAGCTTCACCACCTCCCCTATATTTTCGTATACTCTACTCGGAACACTGTTGTTCCTGCTGATTTTCTTCACCATTATTTTTGCAGACATTTTTCATCGTGCTTTTCTTCTTTTGAATTTGGTGTGCGATCGCTGTACTGTTTAGTTGAGTTCATGTTTGTGTTTGAGTGTTTTAATGTTTTCCTTTTCCGTAAAATATTTTTCATGACCCCACACCAAAAGAATAACAACGAGGAAGAAAAGAAATAAAACAATTCTACGATGACTACACCACAAAAGCCCTTCTTAGTACAGAAACTCACCATCATCAACACCAACCAGCAACCACCCCCACCAAGCAAATTTCCATTCTATCTTCGTGTACTCTATTCCATACCAACTCTACCTTCATGTTTTCTTCCTCTTCCTCTTCTTATTCTTCTTCTTCATTTTCCTTTTCACACTAAATCCTTTCCTTTTCTCACATCGCACAGTCTTTCTTATCAGAGATGGACTTTGGGAGCAAAAGTAGCTTCCCACAACCGTTCCAGCCACCCCCACCCACCCATCCACTACCAACCCCTTAAAATCAACAGAGGAAAAAAAACAACAACTATTTTCAATTTATAGGTATTATGCTTTCGCAAAATACAAATTTATTCTCCTTCTCTCTCTCTCCCTCTCTTCTGCTTTGGCTTTTTCCTTATTAATATTGGTTGTCTTTGTTCATTTCTTATTTCGTTTTTGTTAGGACAAATATTTTCCATAAAATTTGTGTGTTTACCAAATGGGTGACGATGACGGGTGATGGTGAAGTGAAGATACAATCCAAAGAGATCCACCGAAGGAGAAGAAGAAAAATGCAAAAGAGAAACAAAACACAACGAAGACTTCATCTCCATCATCATCATCATCATCATCGTCGTTTTGTTCGTTGTTGGCTGGCTGGGCTTGTAAAATGTACAATGAAAGAGAGAAATTGCAGAAATTTATTATTTCATGTTTTTTGGCGTGGGGCTGAGTGCTGAGAGGCCCTGGCTGCTTGGCACTGGCATCGGCATGGGTCTGGTGGGTTGAGGATGGATATAAAATTCGTCAGTGGTGAACAAATAAGGGGTAAGAGGGCCAATGCTACGCCAATGTATGTGCATTTGTGCATAAACGGGGGGTAATGTGCATTGTTATGTGAAGGAAAATTTTGTTTTCCTTCTTCTCTTTGTGTGCTATTGCTATGCACACTTTGCAATTCGGCCATTGTGGTATTATATTTTGTGTTCTTGAACGTGTTTGTGTGAGCGAGTGTGTATGTTTGTGTGTAAGTGTGGGAGTGCGATGAGGAAGAAAAGAAAATTATTGTAGTTTAGCAGTGTGCGCGTGTATTTGTGCAAATTAATGCATTTAATCCCAGCAATTGCATCTGTGTGCGAGAAGGCTACCCCAAATGGTGCAAAGATTTTCCACGTAAACAGCAACTTCCTTCTTGATTGAATCTTTTGAACAAAAACCAATGCTTTTCTAAATTTATTTCCAATCTCAGACATTTTGTCATCCACATTGTGAATATCAAAAGCCTTTCCTTCAAGATGTAGGAAGGTAAAAGAATGTTATATTTACTGCCCTTCTATGCATTGGTGTTACAAGGTAGGTAGGTAGGTACGTGCCAATGTAAATATTATTTTAATTTGTTTTTCTTGCCAATTTAACTCATTCTTCGATAAAATTGAAATGTGCTATTAAAAAAAAGAAAAAAAAAAGAACAAAACGAGTAAAGATGAATCAGAGAACAAAAAGGGCTCATGGAATATTGAAAGAAGAAAACCTTCACTGCATAGATTGGTAGGTACGAGTCCATGCACACACCACCTTCTTACCTGTTGGAGGCAGCAAGTGGAACGGGGGCGTTTGAATGGAAAGTATGAACAACCTTTCACTTACAGACAAAAGAAGCGAAATTGAAAATTTTAGTTTCTATTTCTTCTTTCAAAAATGTAATGACATATTCGTGTTTGCATCTTGCATGGGAAAGAAATTATCCTTATTTTAGAAAGCAAAAAGTTTCAAAGATGGAAATGGAACAGGGACAGGAGACTTTATCAATACATGTTTTAGTTTAGATTTATAAAAGAATTTTCTTAAAAGAAACGGGACGCTTATGCAATGAAAGAGTTGCAGAATGTAGCGCTACTTGTATTTTGGCAATACTTAAACGGGTCTATATAGACGATGGTTAAAATGGCCCCTGCTAATTCTAAGGCCACCATTTCGAAAAACTTATTATCTCCTGTCTTAAGAAAGGGGAAAACAATGCAATACAAAATATTCCGATTCCTCAATTGTTTCTGTGTTCTGAAAGTGAGACATCGATAAAATCCGCTTACCTACATACTTCCAGTTCACAGTTCTTGATGGATTTATGGCTGCCCGTGGTTAACATATCTGCCTGTTACGGGAAAGGTTTCGAGGTTAAAGTACCATAAACATCAAGAAAAAAGTGAATTTCACGGGTATGCCTTTCACTAGGAAACGGCAATAACTCTGATGGTAAATTCATGCCATGAAAAGCGCTCACTCGAATAGCCATTCCGAATCGGCAAACAATTTTAGGTCCCATCCATTCCGGGTTGAGAGAAATGTGCTAGGCCCCAGGGCTCGCCATTCTGTTGAACCACTCTATTTACATATTTTTTATTTAGTTATAAAACTCCATGTAAGCCCTTAAAAAACATCAACTATAAATATGCTCTTGCCTCCGATGGCGCCAAGTATACAGACAGGCTCAGAAACCCGGACATAATCGTTAAGCTAAGCTTACTCAGTAAGAAAATGACCGAATTTACTTTGAAATGACGATATATCGTTCTTGTCTAAACAAATCCAATCGCTTTTTTACTTGAATTTTCTGAAAAAGAACGACAGGTTTCCGTAAATGTTCAGTTCTGTGTGGCGATTGAAATCCTAACAACGAGCTCTAGATCCTTTACCGTTGGTATTAATTTAGCCAAAAGGAGATACAACATGCAACTACTTCGATGGTTGAATCCTAAAAAGGAAGAAAACGAACAAGACGGAAAGACGAACAAGAACAAGAACAAGAACAAGAACAAGAACAAGAACAAGAACAAGAACAAGAACAAGAACAAGAACAAGAACAAGAACAAGAACAAGAACAAGAACAAGAACAAGAACAAGAACAAGAACAAGAACAAGAACAAGAACAAGAACAAGAACAAGAATAAGAACAAGAACAAGAACAAGAACAAGAACAAGAACAAGAACAAGAACAAGAACAACGACAAGAAGGAAAGATGAACAAGAACAACGACAAGAAGGAAAGATGAACAAACAACAAGAAGACGCAGAAGAAGAACAAAAGATCAAGTAAAATGGAACGGTGAAATTGAGGAGTCCAAAGAGACATAAGAAATTCAAACTTACCCTTTTTATATACATACATAGTTTCAATCTTGACTAGGCGAAAATTGTTAGTTCCGTTTAGCAAAGGCAAACCAGGAAAAAAATCAAATTATATTCGTTTTACTCAGGATTATGTCCTTTTCCTCTTTGCTATTTTGGTTCTAAGGGTAATAGAATTAGGTAGAATTAAAATAAATAAATAGGGTGGCGCAACAGAGCGAGGATCCTCAGGGCCTAGCCCATTTCTCACAACCATGCCATGTGAGGGAATGGAGGGGACCTACAATTTGCTGCCGGTTCCAAACGGCTAATTGAGGAAGCCCTTTTCATGGCAACGAATTTACTAACAGAGAACTTGCCAATTCCTCGCGAAAGGCGATACCCGTGTAGAAAATATTTTTGCCTCTGTTGGGACTCGAATCACAAACTCCTGGGTTAACAGGTGGACATGCTATCCATCACACCACGGGTACGAATTAGGTAGAGTTGGGTGTGTGAATATCCCGTTTGACATTTGCCAATTTGTTGTGTCTTTCTGAAAACGGATTTTTGATTATGAGCAATGGAACAGAAGGTCAACTGCTTACAAACGGACAAGGGATTTATTGCTACATCGTATCAGAATCATGCAAAAATCTAGTTACTGAAAACGGAATGGCACTGAAGAATATCTACAATCAGCTAGCGATGGCTTTGAATACAGAAAACAAGGCTCAACTTAATCCAATTGGATGTTTATATTGAATAACTTAACCCATTTTAAAACTTTAGACGGTTTTGAATATTCTTACTTGCGCTACATTGAAACACCGGACTACCTACAACGTCGGACTCGAATAATAGTAAGATTCAAAATGCTTTCTCGCTAGAAGTGCCGTTTGCCAGAAACCGGCAAATCCTCCGACATTTATACTTCCATGAAAAGTACGTTCACTTAAATCCTTTCGGAACAGGCAATTGAAAGTATGCCCTTTCCTTACAGAAATGATAAGGAAAAATGCAAGATATTAAACCATCCCAGAATAATTTTTTATTGTTTTACTCAAGAATTAAACACTGTCGGATTTTCTTTTTTCGCAAACGAAGGAACTGTTTACTTTGCACTATAATCAAGCCAACATTTTTCTTCTTTTTGATCAATCAGAGAAAGGATTGTATATCTACTCAAACTAATGGGGACTTAAAATTCGACAGTATGATAAACTTGAGCCAAAATTTTATGAAACATCACACAAATGATCAGCTTCGAAACTATTGATAATTTCCAAAATCAAAATCAAACCCTCGCCCATCATTATTCTTGTTCAACCTTGTAGTAGGTCAGTTTCAAAGCATTCAATAGCAACCTTCGCATCTATGTACATAATGTGCATGGACATGCATATGGTATTGCTCCTTTGGTTTTTCCATCCATCGGATTGAACTTTACTTAAAATTTACAGCGGGAATTAAGAGTTCTGCTAAAATCAGCTCTTTTGTATAAGTAGTACGTACTAAGTTCTGGGTCTGTGCGAGAAAGGCAGTAGTGCAAGGTTACTACCAGCAACTGCACCAAAGGCATGCAACCGCTGCCTTTTTCGAATGCTTCCAAAAAAGAGGAACACCTCCAGCATTCAGTCATGTTTGTTCTACTTTCGATCCCTCTACTGGTATTTATTTACATAAAATCACTTTTACCAGTGGCTCTGGGTACAATAGTAATCCGTTTTATATTTAGCACGACATCGAGACACCGACCGGTATTCACTAGAGAGAAATGTCTCTTGGCTTTCGCCCATTTTATTTAAACATCCCTCTCGGATTTTACACATGTGTGTACATTTACATTGAAAAAAATAAAAATAAATCCGAACAGACACCACGTGCTTTTTACATTCTTTTCAATTCGTTTTTTCCCATCATGAGTGTAGCTGAGAGTTGATAGTCTACTGCCGTACACAGTATGTACCGGGGGTCATTTTCTTGCAAAAACAAAATTTATATTCTGACTGAGCGACACCACGAGACTAGATGGGTGGTTGGTGTAAGCGTCCTGGGGTAAGCACAAAGCTGGTTATACCATAGAGTTGAACAAACCATCAGATATAACATTTGGAGCTGACTTTGTTTTTTTTTTTGCTTTTGTACGTCCTTTGAGGGTAAAACAAAAATAAAATGAAAAAAAAAAAAAAAATCGGCGAACAACCGCCCCAAAGGTTAAAGTGGGGTGCGAATGACTGTGACGAGGACGACAACGACAACGACGACGAGCAGAAAGCAATACAAGTCGACATGAACTTGAAAAGTATGAATGAATTTTTTTTCAGTCAGCCCACACTTTGCAGGAAGCCAGAGCCATAGTCAGAACCAGCGCAGCAGGAAACTACACTAACAATCCTCCCTAACGCTGCCGCTTTTCGATTCTACTACCCAAACACTCCCATCCTTATTTGAACAGAAAAACTCACTTTTTTTTCTCTATTTTCCTGATGAATGAAAGTTTTATTATTGAATACGAAAAATATATATTTTTTTCCCTATCCAATATGTGTGACGGAATGTATTGGGGGCTGGTGATTCACACGAAAAATCGAGGTCAACTAAATAGCTACGAAGGTTACTAATTTTTGTTTTTTTTTGCTTTTTTTTTGTTGCTGCCAACAAAAAGTCACGCTGGACACATAGTAGTAGTATTAGTAGTGCTAGCGCCGTCATCAATGGAATCTGGATTGAAAACTGAAAAATTGGGAGTGAGGGAAGACTGTGGAAATTAAAAGCCTCCCAACGCCGACGGACGTCGACGATTTCTGTCTTTTTTTTGTGTACAGAAATTTATTTGTAAAATTTCAATGCAGCGCATCAGCACATCAGGAGCAGCGTTTTTGGAAAATTCTATACCCGGTTATGCAGGCTGTGCAATTGCGGCGATGATGATGTAGAGTCGACCGACTGAGAGAAGAGCATGATAAAAGCTAAACGAGGCATGTCTAGCTCATTTTGAAAAGGGGGGTTGGTAGGTACCTACCTAACTTCTATAGTTGATGTTAAAGTGGTAGTAGTGAGCTGTAGTTTCTAGAGCGGTATACCCAGCCAACCAAAAATTGTGAACGTTGTTGCTACTGCAACGTTTTGTGTGCAGCATTATTCATCATCCTAGATATAGGTAAGTACTTCTACCACTATCTCTATATACGCGCAGTTCTGGGCGAAAAATCGATAACACTCCAGACATACAACGCGCTTGGTTGTACATTCCGTTCGTTCGTTCGTTGGTTCTACGTTATACTACCCCATACCTTCCATCCAATATAAGAGTGTGAGTGAATTTCATTCTCTTTGCTTAATTGTCCTTTGGACGAATTACAACCCTGCTGGTGCGGATATTTGCTTTATTTTATATCTTTTGTTTATATTTCATTAATTCTTTCTTTTTTGCTTTTAATTATTATTTGTTTGTGTATTGCTTGGTGCACTTTTTATATTTTATAATTACTTTCTGATGACTTTTAATTAAAAGTAGTAAACATAGAGCAAAATTGCGTCGCTTGGATAATTACTACTCAAGAAATAAGGATCCTTTTCGTAAACCTATAGATAGAACCTACCAATGGGCGGGAGTAGTATGGTCCAGATAATTTCTTATTAATTGCCGTCAGTTACGATTGAGTTGGCTTTGAACTCAATCTCTTTCTGTCTTAAAAACTTGATGTGCTCAATGTGAAGGCTAAGGTCTTGAAAATGTAAATTCGAGCTCGGCGTGGGGTCTGTCGCCGTACCTATTTCGCTTTTGGATGAGTCTAGAGACACATTCAAAACAAAATCGCTCACTAAAAGCGAAAACAAAAGCACAGAAAAAAGGATGAGAAACAACAAAAATTGAAAACATCACATCATGATGCATAGCATGGCAACAAAAGGACCATCATCACATCATGCCACATCATCAGTGTAGTCAACATCAACAGCGAAAAAAAGTTTGCTTTGCTAAAGGAATAAAATGAATTAAATTGGAAAATATGTGAATACTATGCCAGGATCATACCAAACCATAAAGCAATTTTTTTTGGTGTCGCTTTTGTTTTTGCATGTGTATGAGTTGAAAGCACAAAGTTCACTACACAACACAGCACAATCCTATACTATGCTGCGCGACTCTTTGCGTTGCCATAAAACGTGACCAGCCATTTTTCAATGTCAGACGAACGACGACTGTTTTTCTTGTTTTGCCTTTTTGTTTAAACATTTTTCCCTTTTTATTTTTGTTGTTGTTTTACGTTGTTTCTGGTTGATCATTGTATTTTTTTTTTTGTTAAAACTATGCACTGAGAACTGTTGATGGTTATTAAGTCTTTATATATTCACGCAGAGTTTTATTACCTCCCGTATGAAAACAAAACTGAAAAGCAAATGTAAAGATGTCTAGGCGAAGCTTAAAACAAAGGCCTTTTGCACAGAAAGGTGCTGAGAGGAGTGGTACTTGAAAATGTATCATGTTTAATTTTCGATTTAATTGGAAAAACTCATGCGGTTCAAGAGTTTAGACTCTCGAAGTGGATTTGAGTGATTCCAGTTGCTCTACAAAGAAGATTAAAATAAGAGAGTAATTAAAATCCAAACAAAGGTGGAAAAAAGGATCATTGTCAATAGAAACGAACGATTTTAAATCAGACTTTTATCCCACATTTTAATTTTAATTACTGCTTTAAGTTAAAAACGAATGAAAGAGTCAAAGCAGACAATCGATTCAAATTATGGATAAACGTTTCGCCCATCACAGTCCATATTGTAAATCTTTACTGCAAGTGGAATGGACTTTTTAAAACGTTTAAAACTGTTTTAAAAACAAGAAGGCTTTTACCAATCACATATCAGAATTTCTAAAAGATCTACGCCAGATCTTAAGGAATGCATTCTAAGGTAAACGCACCAAATGAACTAAGTAATAATTTATACAGATAAAAACTTAAATGAAAGGAATGGACATTGACTGATTTATTTATCGTCAGCAGTCAGCACAGGTGTTCTACTTAACAGATTTAGTACGTGGATTTCTGTCACCAAGGCAACTTGAAGTGGCCATGACATTCGGCGATTTGACTCCGGTAAAACATTTATGAAGAGGGTTCCTTAACTCGCAGGTCTTCGCAAATAACCCTCCATAGGTTGTGTGTTCCCAAAATCAAGATACGCTTTGCTTAAATTAAGTCTCCCACATGCCCCAAAGGCACGACCTAAATGCGCGACCATAATGCGTGCGATCCGACAGTTTTAGGAAATATTTATTTTTAAACAGAGTAATCGAAACTTTCAAAGCGATTCTTTTTTAGAAAAAGTTACAACTTAGATAACCTCAGCACTCGAATCCAGCGAAACGAACACCTCAGGTCTAAAGCCACTAGAACAAGGAAAAAACAGAATCAAACACAATTTTCTAAAAACCGCCAGTGACAGGTGGTCATCTTTAGAAAAATGCCGAGTCTCCAGAAACCTTTGGCCAGATATTTCCAAGAAAAAAACAGAATTTCTACTCCAGCTAAGCAGAGCTCGGCTCTCTCTGTTAATTGGCATTCTCACGGGCCACAACTCGTTGGGTACCCACACGATGAGAATGGGCATTAGCCAATCCGACTTATGTATAGGATGCCAAGATGAAGAGGCAGAGGAAGGATCGTTCCACTTCCTCTGTGAGTGTCCTAGCTTGAAATACACTCGGAAAAAAACCCTCGGAGAATACTTCTTCGACGAACTGGGCGACATCTCTAATCTCCCATTGAGCAAAGTCCTGAAGTCCTCAGGGCTCCAAATGGTTCAGTCAGGGTTCCCTACTCCAATAAACTAATTACCAACCCAACCCTCTACCTCTCAAATCCTCCCATCTCCTCATCCTCTGATTTTCCCGGGGAGCACAATGGATCCTTGAGATCCGAATGAGGTGCTGCCACTTGTGGCTGCACCCCCCATGCAACCTAACCTAACCTAACCTAGATAACCTAAATTCACAATTTCACAACGGCAACTATATTACGACCGTCCTTTTTTTGTCGAAGGAATAATTGGTTTCTTTTAAAGCGCTCTCTCTCCCTCTCTCTTTCTCCATCTCTCTCTCCTTCTCCTTCTCCTTCTCTCTCCCTCCCTCCCTCCCTCCCTCCCTCCCTCCCTCCCTCCCTCCCTCCCTCCCTCCCTCCCTCCCTCCCTCCCTCCCTCCCTCCCTCCATCTCTCACTCTCTCTCTCTCTCTCTCTCTCTTTCTGTCTAGCCCGACAAATTATAGTACAATACAAGTAGTTAAATATTATAAAAAATTAGAGTATTTAAACTGCAATGAAAAGAGCTTTCTCTCTTAGCTGAAAATTTGTACATTCCTCACCAAGTTATGTTCAAGAGAAATACACTAGAACTCGAGGCTCTCTGAGCTTTACTATAGCAAGCTATTCGTTTATTAGACAAACAATACTTGGACAATTTGAAACATTACAAAAGCCTGACGCTTAGAAGGTGAAAAATACCGAAAAGTTTCAGAGCAAGTTCAGAGCTTTAGAATTTCCAGATCAAGCTATCCCGGGTGTCGTAAAAAATTCGGGAGGCCTTGGTCCTTAAGGTGTTTAGATATTTAGTTTGCCAGCGGAGATCGGATCCATTTCACTCGGTTAGCTTTCGGTAAATAGCAAAGCCGACCAAGATCTCCTTATTCGTTAATGGCGATCAGCATGTGCCGCGGTTGGTGCCGTTTGGGGTAGTGTGGGTAGACGAACATTAACGCTTTTTAAGAACCTGGAATTTTATGCAGATTCTAAGCGGGTAAGTTAGAAAGCTATTTTCATCGCAGTGTTAATACTCTCGGAAGACTTGCCAATTCCTCGCAAAAGTCGATACCCGAAAAAAAACTATTTTTTCTTTCTCGAATTCGAACTACGTCTCCAATGCTAGGCGCTTTTTGTCGTTACTCAGCAATCCTATAATCAGCTGAGCAATGCCCTTTACCACTGAAAACAAAAAAATCAATACTGAGCTAAGACCCCTCAGTATAAATTTGTTTTGGTGTTTGAGTGATAAGATCCATTCCAGAACCGATCATAGGATTGCTAAGTTGCGACAAAAATGGACCCACTATTTAAGTTACTATCAAACATCCATCCTATTACCACTTTGATACATTTCTTTTCTTTTTGGGAGAAAAAAAAAAGTTCCAAATTTAGTACAAGAAAAAAAAACTTCACTCTGAACTTTTTTCTAAACTTTTGTCCTTGCCGACAAAAATATTTCACTTTAAAGACCACTATAGCCATTCGAAACGATACACAAAAAAACAAAACAAGTTCCCAACGGATCGCTAAAAATGCGCGCAAAAAAATACAAAAAATAATAAAAACACTTCGACACTATCCGCCCATACATATATGGATTTCTTGTTGTTCACCTTTCGAACAATAAGAGGATATCCCTTTTAATAGCAGGTAGAACTTGGTAGAGAGCTCACGTGAATAAACTTCTCAGTTTTTTTTTTTGCTTCTCACAATGAAAACAGATAAAGACCCTGAGATGCGCATTCATCTTTTGTTTTGTTGCGGGATGTTGTATTGTAGGTATGAACATTTATACACATAATATATGAGTTTGGTTGATTTGGTTGCAATGTTCGGAATAAAGTAGACAGTTTTTTTATTGTTCCTGCATACAGGTTCAATTGGGGGAACAAAGATATTTATGAGCTTTTTGTTGTCTCAATGTAATTTTTCAAATAAAATTCAAGGAGAAACTATTATTAACTACTATTTTGCTTTTGCACACACACATAAACACTTACATTTGTATTATGTATGCCAAGCGATAAATCTGAATGGGAGATCAGGCAAATATTTCATCATTATGCAGCCAAATGTACTTACAGTGATCTAGATTGAAGTCGTTTAATTCATTAATTCAGGGAAGGTCGTCGGTATAGTTTCTAAGAAATAAACTACAACTGCTTTTAGTTGAAAGATAAGCCTAACGATGCCAGAGATAGGAAGGTAATTTTCACATATTTGAGAATTGAATACGTGTGAATACGTGGTGTTTTATTTTTTACAACTTTTGGCTCAATATGAATTATAAACAGAACAGCTGATACCAACAGTGATATTTTTTTGTGAAATTTTTCACAAATGCGGCAATGCATTGCATTCCCAAAACTAAAATCTCCGCAACAAAAACTTATTGGAGAACGTCGGATCGGCCGATCGGAGAACTACCACGAAGCAAAATGTCTCCGATCGGAGAGAATTCCGCTCCAACGGGTACCTCGATAGGGCCGAATATTGATTCGAAATATTTTCTGTTTGGGAATGGAAGATAATTTCGAAGTTGGGATTTTAATCCAACAAGCTTAGCATTCGAGCTATGGAGAAAATCAAATAAAGAAGCATTTTATTGTTGTATTGACCCAAATACACTTCGGATCATGTTTTGCATTACGATTATGTGCAGATTCAAACCTTAGTAATTTTAAAAAAGGAGTAGAAAGCTTGAACTTAATCTAATAATAAGACAATGAATCGTTTCTTAGTAACACGAGAAGAACTGCTGGCAGAAGAAAAGTGGTACACCATGGCGTATACGTGCCATTTTTTTTTTAATTGGAATGCATTTTCCTTGGTGTAAGAGTTTATATGCTGAACTAGTTACCACTTAATATTTTTGCATTTAAAATGTTTTATAGGGACCAGAAAAAAAGGAAACTTGATTGCCAAAAAACCGTTAATATGTATACAACGGAACCTTTCACATCTTCTATTCATAACAACTGAACATTTAGATTTTCTTTAGGAGACTGAATCTAAGAAGGGTCCTGTGGACCCTGCTACATAGTGATATCTTTAGTAAACATCTAAAGTTAAAACCACCTTGCAATGACTCGGCTACCTTAGGACGGCTTCGTTCTCAACTTTACCATGGAATTTATGTCTCTAGGTTTTTCTAGCTAGCCTTTAAACTGCTATCTCGATTTTTGAAATCTCGTCAAATGTTCAGCCGATAAAACGAATATTTTATAGTAACTATCATCATGATCGTTTCGAAATAAAACTCTTAACTTTTTTTTTAGAAAGCACACTTCAGGAAAGGCGTGGAAGCTGAAGAAGAAGTTGAGTCATCGAATCAAAGGGGTGCTATCCGACTTAAGGTGTAAAACTGGAGAGAAGTCGCCTGAAATCGAAATTGTCGGCGAAAGAATTGTTAAAGATCCAAAATGACTCAGACTCAATGTTGTTAGTTGCTTTTAAGTTAAATTTTTGCAATTCCGGACACATATCAAATCAGCGCTTCTTTAAATATAATTGATTTTTTCAATACCAGACACAAAAAGCAAGATACTTCTACTCTGACCCATCGTAACAATACTCAATGAAGAAGTCAGCTTGACTCTTTTGCAGCAAGACATTTGAAAAGCTTGTGTACTCGTTGTGCCCATGCCGTGATGGTGAGAATGTCCACCTGTTAGTTAACCCAGAGGTTCGTGGTTGGTATCCGAACAGAGGCAAAAAATGTTTTTCACGGGTATCGCGTTTCGCGAGGAATTGGCAAGTCCCCCGTTAGTAAATTTATTGCAATGAACGCTTTCTCGATTAGACGTTCGGAACCGGCATAAAATTGTAGGTCCCCTCCATTCCCTCACACGGCATGGTTGTGAGAAATGCGCTAGGCCCGGGGGCTCCTCACTCTGTTGCAATTTATTTTATTTTTTATTTTTGTTCGACAAGCTCTCGACAAAATTTAATTGCTGTATATTGCAAAATCCAGGGTTTATTGATTAGCGTGATGGACAATAATTACGCGGTAGGAGTTTAATTTCCACAGTACTATCCAAAATGCCTTACCCCAGGCATCAACTTTCCTTATTATGAATTGACCTCCCAAAATAACTTAACAAATTCATACAATTGCACAACAAAGCTTAAAGAGCTGCAGGACCAGGATCGGCTTTCAGAGCAGGGAGAAAGACTTGGCAACACCTCGGTAAAGGAGACAATGATTATCTCTAAGCTCTGTTCCGACAAGTTTTTTTTATGAGCAAAAACTAGGAAAAACTTCTTAATTAAAACTAAACACCACCTTCACTTTGCTTCTCAAAACTTAATGTAATTTAGTTAGTCATATGACCTAACATACAACCGATATGTAGACTAACACATTAATATTTGTGGAATCCTAGTTTTTTGTTTACATTACGGCCTTCATGTCACATCTGTGGATCAAATCTTTGGCTGCGGTTAGACTTTTGTTGTAACAATGATTTACTCATCAAAAGTTTCTAACCAAGAAGTCATCATCGAATGTAATTCTGGTGGTAGGATTTGTTATGAGTGATTCTTAGTGTGTAGATCGAGATGCAGTTTGGGTATATTAAATTCTTTGAGTTCTTTACACTTCACAGGAAAAAAAAAACAACAACTTTACAACCATACTAAAAAGTGTTAAGGCTCTTCCTTACGAACACATTTGCTTATTGAATATGTGAGTCTTGTCCTCAATTTTCTCTCACGTACTACTCCGTTCCTAGTTTTGAATTCGAAATTTGAAGACAAACGAATATTAAAATGAAATTCAATCGATCAATTTATTTTCAAGTATTTAAGGCATTTCCTTTACTTTTAGTTGTACGAGAGTGAAAAATGAACTTCTTGAACGTATTAAAATAAAATTTAGAGAAGAAAGACTCAAAGAAAAAAAATCTGCCAGTAGGTTAAGCTTTTTCGGAAAAACAAGGATGAGGTCGATGATATTTTCATCAGAAAGTGTTTGGCAAAGTACAAGGGTAGCGATGACATTACCTATATCTAGTTTCTCAGAAATGTGATGGTTCCAGTGGCGTGTCTGTCCATTTCGTGGGTGTTCAAGATCCGGAAATATCTCATTATTTTTTCACGGGTATCTGTACTCGCGAGGAATTGGCAAGTTCTCCTAGAATAAATAAACTGCCATGAAAAGCGCGTTCTCACATATTGTCATTCTGAATTGGCTACCAATTGTAAGTACCGTCCACCGTATACCGTATATTTATTTATTTATTTAAAAAAAAGCAGATCCCAGGTATTCTTGAATTTCAATGAAATCGAAGATGAAACGAATTTCTTTCTCTGACTTAATTTTTAGTCAAATAAAATCAGGACACGTAGCCACTCTAATTAATACCATTCACACTAATAAAGTGCTCCACAGCATCCGCTCAAATGCCAGCAAAGAAAAAAAACATTGTTTCACCAATTCTTTTAGGTCTCGTATTCGCACTTTACGTTCCGCTGATACCAACACATTTTTTGCATTGTTTTGTTTTGTCTGTTATATTTTTTTTTTTTTTTTAATTTGTTCTTTTTTTTATTGGTTAAAACACAAAAATGTACCTAAACATGTCCTGGACATACGTGTGCACCCTCATACATCTCATCGAGAGAGTACTACCTACCAGCACCAGCACCAGGCTATGCTGGATAAATCTTTTTCCTCCATTTTTTGTTTTTGAGTGGAAATGTCTGCTCTTATGCCGACTGAATGGGAGATCAGATATGCAACACTGAAGCAGTCACATGTAGGTATACCTATACCTACATTGACGATAGGAAGGATGATGATGATGATGATGGTATTTTATGTATTATGCATGAAAGCGAAAGGATACACCACGTCGGCGTTCCCCAATCTTGTGTTGTTTGCCCCCCATCACAACATATAAAAGTAAAAATCACAAAAAAATGCCCAAAACAACAACAACACACATCATTGCAAAACAGGTTATATGCTATTTTTTGTGCACTCAAAATCGCGTTTTGTTTTGTGTGTTTGCCATGTTATTTTTTTTTTTATGGGGCGAGAAGGACGTGGCCATTGACCATTTTTAATTAAAATGGAAAATAATCAATTCGTCGGGGATGTTCGTCTGTAAATTTTCCAACAGTTTTTATTTTTGTTATTTTGGCGGGAAAAAAACTGGACATAAAAATAAACACCCAAATGAGCATGAAAGTGAATTTGAACACTTTTTTTTATCCCGCGTTTGCTATTATTTCGTTTTTTAGGCTGACCTAAGAGCTGCGCTAGATGTAGTGGTAAGCTCCAGTTGACAAATGAAATGAAAATGGTTTAGAGGTACATTTTCGCTGATTCCGTGGGCATTTATTGTTCACGCTCCATAAAAATACTTTCTTTCTGTGTCGCTGTTCAATAAGTGGCTTTTCTTTGACAGTACATTTAACTTTCAATCCCTTGAACATCAAGCTGACAGCTAAGCACTACTTTGTGATGTTCTCATTATATTTTGCTTTGTGATTAATAGATACACTCCAACACACATAGACAAAATCAATATTAAAAAAAAAAACACAAATTATCTATTGTTGTTACAAAGGATCCAAAAAGATAACGCTTTGTTGTTCAGTCTCGTAAAAATAAATTGTGTTGCTTGGGTATTATGAGCAAAAGGTTTTTCGTTTTTCTTTTATTTTTTCTAAGGGAGTTGTGGTGGTTAAGGTTTTACTATATAGTCATGTTGTTGTTTATTGATTTTTAATAAATTCTCTTGCTCCATTTAGTTTTTGGCTAACACAAATGTATATATTTAGAAAATAAAAGAATACAAAACACAACAAAACGGAAAATATGTTGAAAATTGGAATTTACGCTTCGTTTGGATAATAAAAATGTTTCTCTTGGGTAGCAAATTATTATAATGGGTTTGCTCGGCATTTTCTGTTTCTCTCATTTTTATTATATTAATTTTTCTTTTGTCCTGTTTCTATTTTGCACAGCTTTAAGAATTAATGACATTTTTATGAGTCCAGTTTTATGAGGAGTAAAGAACATCAGCCGTCAGCCCCACACTAAGGCTTATGGGTCTAAAGGAAAGTCCTCTCTGAAGTCCATAAGTAAATCATAGGAGCCCACAGTACCTGTAAAAGGAACGATGTAAATGTAAAAATTTACGATGAAAAAAAATCAACCTTCGGGATTTGAACACAAAAACCAGGGGCCAGTCTGCAGCTGGTACGCAGGAAGCCGTAGTTTGCGTTGCAATTATGACACGTAGAATTGGCAATATAAAAAATTTGGTTGTTGAGAGCAGCAAATTCCCACGTGGATAGCTTTAATAAAGCAACCTGATTGCGTAACTAGCAGCCAGATAGAAAACTTTGACCATTCATCAAGTCTAATGATTGAACGAACAAGCAGAGCTCCAAATATAGACTCGGACTATTATTTTTAGAATATTCTTTTCCATGCTCGAATACTCTTACGGCGGCAGCGCCACGCCGCTCCGTGTCGGTGCGGTGTATTGCTTCGACAGATAATCTAGGACTTCGTAATAAACATGAAACAACACATCTACCTCTTTCTTCAAAAATCACACAATAAGAGCTCGATAAAGGGCAAGTGTGTCTCGGAAGCTGCAGGTTGTCATTAAAAATGCCGGCTGCCCTTAGTACTGCAAATTTCTTTAGTAAAGATCGAATAAACTTGTTTGATGATGAAATGAACTCAAAAATGTTCGACGACTCGTAAGGCACATACGACATCCGTCCATTTTCCAAACGAAGACGCATGCCATCCAAATGAAAATGACAAGTTATATTACGAAGCAAGGCTAAACGGGAAGAAGTATTTGTGTCTGCCAAACTGTGCTTGAGGCTCAATTGAATGCCCTAACTACTTCGAAAGTGATCAGGAATGCTTAAAACTTAATTCTCCGACTCTGGTTTGGGTTGCTACATGGCATTACTAGAAACGTCGATGAACCTGCAAGGCAAAAATATCAGACGGCTTTCTCCTGTTCCCTGCCAGCGCTTGTTCTGCCGGGGTCCTCAGTGGGTTTCAATCAACGATTGGATCTGACAGTAGCACAACCGAAAGCTTCAACATGTTTGCTATCATGTAGCAGAAAAGACTGGCGAAAACTTATTGGCTTTGCCAGGAGCACTCTTCTTTTACCAGGTATTTGAACGTGATAGAAAAGTGATACCACACCCTCTTAATCCTTAGAAGATAATGACACCGTGACACCTCTGTGACTAGGCTCTTAATCATGACAGCGAAATTCTGGAAAGCTATCTGGTAATACAATGGTCCAGGGTGGGCCAAAAGGTTTTTCATAATTTCAAACGCTTCGTAATAATTCACCAACTGGGTTAGCGCAACGATTCCAGCGCCATCTGTTGCATAAAGCTATGCCATTTAATGGAAAAATAGTCGTTTAGTTACTATGGCACCGTGGACGAGACAGTAACGTTCTTTCGCTGTAAAGTGTTATTTAAAAAACGGGGAGAGTGCGATTGCTACCCAGCGCGCTTTCAAAAAACAGTTTAATTTAAAACGTCACGAAAGCCCCGCCGAGGCGTCATTCTATCAATAGATGGGTGAAAAACTATCGCGAATCGGGTAATGTCATTAACCGTCGCCTTGAGCAAAAGTCCTCGTCGGTCTGTCCGCCGTCATTCTGCCTCCTTGAAGATTCCTCGAACGACGGTATGGAGAATTTCACGGGATGATTTGAATATGCACCCATACGAAATTCAACTCACTCAAGAGTTACTGCCCGCTGATAAGCGTCACAATTGTGACTTCACTTGGCCGCCTCGTAGCCCGGATCTGACGCCGCCGGATTTTTTCCTGTGGGGTTTTTTGAAGAGCAGGGTGTATGAAGGCAGACCTCCAGACACCGAAGCATTAAAATTAGCTATCCGAACTAAAATTGCAGCGATTCCGCGGATGATGTTGGCCAGAGTTCGGGAAAATTTTGAGAAAAGAATGCTTCCGCCGAAATGGCGAATACTTACTGGATGTTTTATAAAAATAAATTTTTTATTAAATGGCATACTATTAGCTTTGTTTTCATTTTGGTCCACCCTGTATATCTCTTAGACCATCAAAGCCATCAATTAAATCAAAGTATTACCAACAAAGGAAAAACACAAAGATTAGTAACAATAAGATCATTGACATTATATTCATTCCCACTTATCACCGAAAGTCTTTAAGAATGGTAAGCTGAAAATAATGTGAGAAAAAAAGTATCAGTGGGCTGTGATAGAGTACCAAAACAGTGAATTCTCTCACTGTGCAAACGTCCCTCAGGCGGCCATTTCCTTAAGATGGGCAATTTTCGCAAACATGCCCTTTCACTGACTTCTCCAAAAACTGGGCACATGTATGATAAAACATTTTCTCTTAGGTGGATACCAAAGAAAGATTAAAAAAGTCATTACTTCATGATGCGAATTCTTTTGCAGTTTTTTACTATTTTAAGCTGCATTTTTTAGCAAACTGAAAACATTTATCATGTTTATTACGAAGTCCTAGATTATCATTACAGTGGAAAAACACATGCTTATGCGTATCAGCTCAAAGGATAGGTACGTCAGCGTAAATTTTGTTATAAGTTGATTGGGAATTGAAAGACGCATGTCGGAGGCGTCTAATTTTGGTAGGTGGAACTTATTCTCTTTCTGAAAGAGATAACTTCATTCAGCAGACAAAAATATGTATACCAATGCCGATCGAGGAAAATTTTATAAGGTGCAAGTTACTTGTAATTTTTTCAATAATGCAAAGCCTGTTGCATCTTTTAATATCAAAAGCTGTTAGTGCTAGAGCGTTTAAACCTTTGGCAGTACTTAAGCTGTTGATACCAGCGTTTAAGAGTTTTATGATTGTCACCCTTTGTGTTGTTGGTGTAAGATAATCAAGGGTAAGCCAATTCTACAACTGATTAAATGATTGAAAATCTATTTTTGTGTGTTTTCGTTGGATGACATGCGATGCAGTGAGCTTGTCTCGTCTCTAGAGGAAAAATCATATCACACAATTAAAATTAATGAAGTATTTTAAAATCAAACAATGTACAATTGACACTTTTTGTGGGTATAAAATGGAATTTTTTGAAATAAAAATCGTTTCCAATTATCACTGATGAAAACTTCGATCGAACTAAATAAAGTTAAATTGATGTTGGTAAACAAATCTGTGTGATTGGTCAATTATAAAATAATGTGGCACTTTATTCGCAGTTCAAGTTCACTGCCAAATTTTTTTTTTAAACTCAATAATTGACAACTTCATTGTCACTTAAAACCTATTTAAGCTTATGCTACAATTTTGGGCAATTCAGTAGAAGACTCTAACCAAAGCAATGAAAACGAAAATTATTACTGCCTGCTTCGTTGGGATTGTGTTTTGCTCACTTGTCCAGACACGTCCTCAAACATTTAGTAATTATCCTTTTAGACCAATTTTCTCTTCCCTGAATCAGTATAGTAAGTTCCAAAAAATTTTGATATGACTAACACAGATTGTACAATATTTCTTTTTCAGATGCATATCCAACGCAGTTGCCAAATGGATATGCATACGCCAACACCGGAATAAATCCAAATACAGGACTGAGTGCAAACAATGGATTATATACAAATACTGGATATAATATAAATACTGGTTACAATGCAAATAGTGGTTATTATCCTACAGGAGTTGCGGGAACTGGCAGCAATGGTTATTACAACGTTGCCTATGGGTCGTTAACGACGTTGAGCCCCTACTTGGCAAACAACAATGCTTATGGAACCTATAATGGCAAAAAGTAAAGTGCAACTTAAGTGGAACATAAAAAAAGTCAAACGTTTATATACTGTTAATACATTTGTTTGTTTTTAAAAAACGATTTTTTATTAGAAAACTTACAGACTTGAATAAAAATACCATAAATTCTTAAAAAAGAAAAACAGTGCAAGTAAATGACAGGATCAAAGAGAAGAGTCGCGAAGAGAAAAGTTGTGAACAAGCATAAGACCACAATACCGATTCTGAATGGCAGTAAAATTGCTTTCTCTGAGGACACTTCAAGTCCTATCGTAAAAAGTAATTAGATGTTTTCGGGACCCCAAACTCCTACACGTAACAAGAAGACATGCTGCTAACTCTATCACACCCCGTCCCATTAAACTTTTGAAGCTGCATTGGGTAGCTTTTTTCTATCCCTGTGAGAAGCTTAGGAGGGGACAACTGGCAGAAACTTTATATTTTGCACTTTTTTATTGCCAAAGAAATTTATTTCTGATCTAAATTCTCTATTTCAAGTAGATTTAGCCATATCTCAAAAGTCGCTAGATAGTCCTGAAACTGATAGGTTACCCCAAAAAGAAAGGAAAAATTTTGAAAACGAACATTTCATGGAAATAAAAGGCTTACTATATGACCTTGGGCCTCGCAGACTGAGTCCAAGTAAACATAAATTAAATCATTGAACGCATTTTTCTCCGTGCCGCGCCGTGCGATTAACTCGAAAATTTCCACAAATATTTCTTAAAATATCAGGTGTTTTAAGAGGTTGGTTTTTCGAATAGGGATAAAACTGACATCCTGTGGTCAAATCGGACAACTTTAATGTCATTTATGTTCAGTTTGGTTCGCCATTTCATCATAAACAGGTTGGCAAAAGACCAATGCTTGCAAATCGTGCAAATTTATTTCGAAAACAATGGTTTAGTTCGCGAAGTTTACCGCAAGCTCCGTCCGTTTTATGGTCGATATAATCGTCCATCAGAGCAATTAATTCGGTTAACTATGAATCGTTTTTGCACTACGCTTACTTTATGTGATAATACGCATCTGCAGAGATGTCGAACAGTGCGCACCAAAGAAACAATTGCCGCTGCAGAACAAAGTGTTGAAGAGGACCCGAATGAATCGATTCGCCACCGTGCACAGCAATTGGAGCTTTGTCCATCAACTTTATGGAAGATTTGGCGCAAAGATCTTGGCTTACGACCTTACAAGATCCAGCTTGTGCAAGAACTAAAGCCGCGAGACCATGCAATACGTCCTGATTTTGATGAGATTGATCTCGATGCTGATTTTCATCTCGCAAATTTTTTTTCAGTGATGAGGCTCATTTTCGGTTGAATGGTTACGTCAACAAGCAAAATTGCCGCATTTGGAGTGAAGAGAGTCCACATGAGTAACTTGAGACGCCATTACATCCACAAACACTAACTGTTTGGTGTGCTCTATGGGCTGGTGGAATCATTGGGCCATAGTTCTTCCGAAATTATGCTGGCCAGCTAGTTACCGTTAATGGAGACCGGTATAGAACCATGATAACCGAATATTTTGTTCCCGAATTGGATGCAATGAATGTGGATGAGATGTGGTTCCAACAGGACGGCGCTGTGCTACATTTCACACAGCGAACATCACAATCGATTTATTGGAGGAAACATCCGATGAGCGCATAATATCGCGGAATGGACCTGTCAATGGGCCACCAAGATCGTGTGATTTGAAACCTTTGGATTATTTTCTTTGGGAATATGTGAAGTCGCTCGTCTACTTTAACAAACCAGAAACGTTAGGGGGCTTGGAAGCGTTATTGCCAACATACGGCCTCAAACGCTCGAAAAGTTGCACGCCAAAAAATCGGGGCGTCAACTTTGATAGAGCCGCCATTTTTTTATTTTTGTTTTTTTTTGCAAAAAAAAAAATAATTGTTTTGATACTCGTGGCTTATGTTAATGAAAAGATGCATTTTTCTTGATTTCAATAAATGCTTCAAGTATTCTAAAAAAAATAGTCGTCTACACAGTTGTCACCCCTTAGTTAAGCAAGACATCAGTCAATCCTAGATTCAGTCCAACTGCGTAATGTCGAACCATAATGACATGGTGAAGCTCCTATTGACCTATTGACTTTTAATTAGAAATCTCCTTCTATAATACGAGTATTGGGATCTCTCTCTCACTTGGCTCTTGTCATCCGCCTGTGGGGTACTACGCGATAGCTTCAGAACGCGTCAAAAAGCATCCCGGTTTCGGAATATGGAGTGAATGAGGACAACTTTTTGCTGGTGTAGTCGATTTTGTGTTTTTTTTTTGTTGTATGACATCGGTGGGTTTTTTTTTCGGACAAAACAAATATTTTTTAGCGTCTTTGACGGACTCCAGAAAAACCATCTGGTTTCGAAGTGAAAGTCTAAGTCAGCTAGTCAGCTATGAGTTGCTTGAACATATTTCCACGAAATCGAATGGATGCTTTTTGTCTGTTAACAAATTTCGAAAACCAGTTTAATAAAATAACAATTTTCCCATCGCACTCACTGTACCAAGCCCAAAAAACTTTATTCCCAGGTGCACTTAAGCTTGTCCGTTAACCATAGACAACGTCTGTCTACTCAAAGTTTTAAGACAAACGATGAAGTTTACTCCTAACAACATGTAATTAATCCCACCATCATCGACCAAGTACTTGTAGTACGAAAGTATGCGAAAATAGAAATATTAAAATAATAATTATAATAACTACAAATCGTTAAAAAAAAAAATTGCCTGTCTCTCCTCTACACAGTAACTTGACGTGAATGAATCAACTTCTCACACCTGTTGTTGGATTTATTTTTAGAAACCTTATATTGAGGAGAGTGCAACCGCTCGCTGCTCGCCAGGGAGTATTCATCCACTCCAATCCAAGGTAGGAGTTAATGACTTCTTAAAGATTTTTTTTTATTCCTTGTTCATTATTTTCTACTTGTTCTCCGTTTTTGCATTTTACTTTGTCTCTAGGAGTTTTGAGCGCTGCTATGTGTCGTGTATAAGTATTTTTATGGCCTAAGAGGCAAAAGATGTAAATCTAAGTGCGTACCGATAAATTTGTTGTAAGGAATATTGTAATTTAGTATTATTGGGTGTGGGATGTAAGTGTACGTGAGTGCAAGATTGTTGTGCTTTCATGTTTTTGAATAATTTTTTGGTTCATTGTATTATGCAAAATGACGGGAAAATTTAAATTGCCTGCAGCGATAATTGTTTTTTCTTTTTTACTTTTTTTTTGTACGTAGTAAGGCGCATGATATTGTTGTTGAATGGGACTGGGAGGGAGGTAGGTACATATTGCCTGGGGAATCAATTAGGTATTCAAATAGCTATTAATTATTTATTGAAGCATTAAGATTAATTGATGAGCTTATTAGAATGTAAAATTGTCTGAAGTCTCAAAGGAAATTATGCAGACAGACAACATGAACAAATGATCTAGAGGTCTAATATTGCTACTTCTTGTTAATAGATCAATCAACTTAGAAACGGATTAACATTTTTCTTTCTTTTCTTCAGTTCATTGCACCCTCAAAATCGAAAATTTAGTAAAAAAAAAAAAAAACAAATAACTTTATGCTGTTCGCTAGGTCAAAATATTTCATCCCCCTTTTAAACAAAGAAACAAAATGAAGTTCATGCTTAGAATAGTACTGTCGTAGAAAAGTAACCAAAAACTCAAGAGTATTAAGTAGTAATTTCATATAAGTTTTATTCAAAATTAATTTAAATTAGTTGGGTTGGATATCGATTGTTATTTTTAAAATCGAATGTATCTGGGACACTAAAACTCGGGTAACTTCCCCAGCAGAGAAACTGCACCGTGGTGTCATCACAATCAATTTAGCCGCAACACTCGCCTCGCTAGGAATGCTCATCAGTTCTACCTAGAGCCCAACTTCGGGCGTACAGTCAAGTATAGAGATTCATATTTTAGTCGCACCACCCGAATGTGGAATGCTCTTCCTGGCCCTGTTTTTCCCCGGCATTACGATTTACAAAGGTTCAAAAACAACGTGCATCGATGTCTCCTTTCAAAAAATTCTCTCCTATTTTGCTAAATACTCGCACTATGTTTAATGGCATTATAAGGGTAGTCATAACCCCTTGATGTGCGCGTTAATTATAAAAAAAAAAAAAAAAATCAATCGTTAAGCGATACTACCATCTGAGAACCCTGATAGCTACAAGGTTCACCGATGGCAGTGTCGCTTAAGCATTGAACGATAAATACTTGGGAAAGGAAAAGTTTAAGAGATGACTTCTGCTAAGACAGAGTAAAAAATTTTGCTCTTTTTGGGTTAAAATGTAAGATTTTATTCTAAACGACCCGCCCCGGCTTCGCACGGGTACAATGCTGATACTAAATACACTACAGAAAAACTGTAAACGTTGTATATAAAAACACAGCGGCCCTCTATGGCTTCGCACGGGTATAAAATATATAGCCTATGTCACTCACAGAAAAAATGATTAAGATCGATCCAGTAGTTTTAATTTATTCATTACTGCCCGTGGACTGCACGTTTTAAATTTGGAGTAAAACAATTCCCCTTTCGCTATACCATGAGGATTTCCGGCTATCTTTGGAATATTCATACTCAACATTTTTACTTATTTACTTTTTATAATTTTGATCTACAAGGAATGCACAACGTATCTAATGTATTTAATTGGATAAGGAATAATACTATATCGTTTAAAATAGCTTGGTAAATAACCTATATTTTTTTTGTAATATGTAAAAGATAAAAATGGTTACTGTGGGTTATCCTTAGGAGATAAACATATGCTGCTACGGACTTTTTTATTCATCTTTTAAAGATATACAATTCCGTAGTACATAAATTAAATCTATCGCGTAATGTTTAGCCAGCGTTTGCAATGTAAGCGCAGAAAAATATGTTTGTTACGACATCACATTCACATTACAAATATTTAAATTTCTCTGCTTTTTTCTACTATAATATGCATGTATTATACATATAAACCTTCCTCTTGAATCACTCTATTCATTAAAAAAAATTGCATCATAATTCGTTGCGTAGTTTTAAAAATCTAAGCATACATAGGGACATAGGGACAGAGAAAGCGACTTTGTTTTATACTAAGTAGTGATAGTGATGAAAATTTAGCTTCATAAACTGCGAAAATTTTTTTGATTTTCAAAATTTTGTTTTTCAGGCAGGGCTGGGCAATGGAAAACATTTGCAAATCATTTCTTTAATAAGAACTGGACGAAATATTTTTGTTTTTTTAAATTTCTGGTTTCTCGGACAAAAATCTGACTTTCAATATTCGTCCCTGGCCAATGATTTATAGTCTTACCAAGAAAAAGTCTTGAAGTGGTCAAATCACAAGATCTAAGTGATAAAATCGACATAAAACGTATATCGTAGAGCTAATGAGTCGACTCTTATACCCGATGTGAGGCTAGTATCTTAAAGGGAAATCCAAACATTGTTCAAAGAAATAATGTTACGACCCTATTTCTGTAAGGATTTCCATTGACTGAAAATCAAAGTTCAATTTCATAAAGAAAAGAAACAAGGATCTTTTCACATATTTCCAATTTTTTTTTATTATATTTTAAAACACTTAATAAAATAATCATAAACCCGGTCCTTTATGTTGCTGCAACCTTGCTGTTACGTGGGAAGCCGAGGTTCGAATCCCAGAAACATTAAGGAAATGTACCCGACAAGGTATGGTTGTGAGAAATGCGCTAGGTGTCCGGACTCCCCCCCCCCCCCTGCCACTCTATTCATTAGTTCTTAATACCAAGATCCGGGGAAGCCTTTTCGTTGAATACCATGTGGCAGAACAGAGCACGACACCGAATCAGTTGGTATTGTCATGTTGGAGGGAAAAATATCTCCAGAGAACTCCATCAAAAAGGCCACACTCCTGATAAAGACATACGAAGTTCAGATACAATCAGAAAGAAAGGCAGGCCACACTCCTGATACAGACAAATCCAACGACATTTGGTTGCCCTCAGACAAGGAAATCCAAGACCGGGCGGCTAACCGATGCTTTTCGCTATCAACGAGGTTTACCCCACAAGTGTGAAGTATATAAGTAGATTAGAAAAGAAACATTAAGTAAAAAACAACAAAATTAAACTTAAACCATTTATTTTGATTTTAAAATCACCACAATCCGCATAAAATAATAAAATAGTTTTATTATTATTTTTTTTTTTTTTTTGTAAACAAATTTAGACTATAATTTGAAGCCTTCAGATGAATAAGAGATTCTAAGGACCGGTTTGTTCAAGCTTGATTATTTCTAATCAATGCGATTATTCCAGACGATAATCATAGAATCGGTTTTTTCACGAAATTTTTAATCAAGGAATCTCTGATCAGAGCTTTTAATCAAAGATTCTGCTAACCAGTCAATTTTTCTGGGCTAGCTCTATTTAAACAACTATTAAATGAAATTCAGTTTGTTCAGGCTTGTTTTTTGTTCAAATCACAGCTCTTCCTTCAAAATAAAAAATTGGCAGACTGACATATCACCTTGAATAGGGCATATAGACGCTGTAATTTTAGTTTTTTTTTATAAGTAAAATAAATAAAAACAAAAATAAAAAAAGCAGGCTTGGCTGAAGTGGTATTTTATTTACTCATAAATGGCAGAATTTTCTTTGAGTTTCAACTCCGCTTGGAGAATTTCAGCAGCGTGTTTAGTTTTTTGTTTAATGCGCCTCCTGCTTTTTGCTTTGATGAGCCACTCATAGCTCTGTTATATTGGCAACTAGTTTGGGGCTCTTTATTTAGGTCTTCTGAGTCTACATACTTATGTACATATATTTGAAACATAAATGAAATTAAATTCAAATCTCGATAGTTTTGACAACCGAAAAAAAACTGACTCTATCATGAAAAAAAAATGTATTTATCCTACTAATATTATAAACGTGAAAGTTTGTATGTTTGGATGTATGTTTGTTCCTCTTTCACGCAAAAACTACTGAATGGATTTTACTTAAACTTTCCAATAATATAGCTTATACATCAGAATAACACATAGGCTACAATTTATCCCTAAATTCCCACGGGAACGGGAACGTATACGGGAACTTAGAAACTACAACACCGATTTCAAAAATTTTTACACTGTTAGAATGCTTCATTATCCCCGAGTAACATAAAAACTAATTCATCCCCATATTCCTACGGTTCCTTATATTCCCACGGGAGCAGGAACGTATACGGGAACTTTGACACTACACCACCGATTTCAAAAATTCTTTCACCGTTAGAATGCTACACTATCCCCGAGTAACATAAAAACTAATTCATCCCCATATTCCTACGGTTCCCTATATTCCCACGGGGGCAGGAACGTATACGGAAACTTTGACACTACAGCACCGATTTCAAAAATTCTTTCACCGTTAGAATGCTACACTATCCCCGAGTAACATAAAAACAAGTTGATCCCCATATTCCTACGGTTCCTTATATTCCCACGGGAGCAGGAACGTATACGGAAACTTTGACACTACAGCACCGATTTCAAAAATTCTTTCACCCTTATAATGCTGCACTATCCCCGAGTAACATAAAAACTAATTCATCCCCATATTCCTACGGCTCCCTATATACAACACCGATTTCAAAAATTCTTCCACCGTTAGAATGCTACACTATCCCTGTGTAACATTAACTTTAATTCATCCACATATTCCTACGGGAACGGGAGTCCTTCCTAATATAATAAGTGTGAAAGGAGCTCTGTCTGTCCGTCGTTCTATGTTACCATCTCCCGCCCAAACTAATAAACCGATTTAAATGAAATTTTAAACAAAGATTGTTCAGAACCTGAGGAAAGACATAGACTATATATTTTTTCCCTATATTCCCACGGGAGCAGGAACATATACGGGAACTTTTACACTACAGCACCGATTTCAAAAATTCTTCCACCGTTGGAATGCTCCATAATCCCGGAGTAACATTAACTTTAACTTATCCAGTTATCCACATATTCCCACGAAAACGGTCACCATATTCCCACGGGAACGGGAGTCTTTACTAATATTGAAAATGCGAATGTAGCTTTGTCGGTATGTTTTTCGTATGTCTCCCGTTCAAACTGCTAAACAGATTTTATTAAATTAGCTATATATCTATCCTTATATTCCCACGGGAACGGAAATGGGAATTCAAAAACTACGGTCTCAAAAGTATTTTTAATAGGGCTACAAGGTGTTGAAATAGGGGTTGAATGTTTTTTTTTGGAAATACCGCCATTTTTAAGGCTAGAAGTTTTATTTCCTAAAAATTTAAAAATGCTGCTGAAAGTCACTATTCCACGCGGACGAAGTCGCGGGCACAGCTAGTTTTGAATAAATTTCCTTGATTAACTTTTGACATATACACTATATGACCGATGATTTGCTAACCAAGCTATGAAAAATGTGAACAAACACTCTTTGGTGATCACAGATTCTTAATCATGGATTAAGAAGAATCCTTGATAACCAAATTGCTTATTTAACCCGCTCTGAACAAACCGGCCCTAAGTGAAATTTTAATAAAATAAGCGAATAAGCAATTGAACTCTTCTGAATGGGGTTAAACCTATTACAATTGCACTATTACCATTCGACTTCTTCAAAACATCTTTACGCCTATTTGATAGGACACAAACAGAGCATTAAGATTGAAAGGTGTTCAATCGTAGAATCAGTTGATTCTCCTGAACATCGTCGAAACATTAGTAGCCTTTCTCTCTTTTATCGCTTTTTTTACAAGCAGTGGTCTAGCGAAATAGCTAGTTGCATTCCCTCCCCTGAAACAATTCAGCCGCAACTGCTCGCTAAGAATGCTCATCAGTTTTACCCTGAGCCCAACTTCGGACGTACAGTAAGTAAAGTACAGAGATTCATATTTCAGTCGCACCACCCAAATGTGAAATGCTTTAATAGACTCTATCTTTCCCCTGCATTACGATTCACAAAAATTCAAAAGCAATGTGCATCGCTGTCTCCTAATAAATCCTCTCCTATTTTCCTAAATGCTCGCACTGTGTTTTAAAACATTATAAGGATATTCATGAATGTGCGCGTTAATTATAAAAAAAATGAAGTGATCGTTGATAAACGTTAATGAATAGTCAGTCATTGTCAGAAAAGCAGAAAAAATCAAGAAAACCCCATTCTTCACCTGAACGCTTCAATTGCTATTTTCACATTTTTTCATTGTTTAGCTGTCGAAAGTAATTTTAATTCAAACCCATTTCAAGCATTCATAGAAACAAATGTAATTGTTTAGATTTTTGCGCATTATATAGTCAATTAAATGACCAAAACATGTTTTTTTTTTATATCAATCAAAAACAATTTGATTGTTATGTCTGATTGTAATCATGTCTTTTTATTTAATTAACTTTGCACTTGCTTAAATGAACTTTGATTTGATTTAAACTTTAAAATAAGATAGCAACTCATTACGTTGAAATACTTTTGAGTTTTAATACAAAATTGAAAGTGTGATAGACTTTGTTTCCAAACTGGGGATGAAATAGCATTGATATGTGGCATGAAAATAATTCTCTTTCCATGTTAGCAAATATAAAACTCTATCCACAAATAAAACTATGAAACTATATTGCAATTCTATTCCTCGAAATTAGCTTGAAAAATTACACCAATAGTTCTCAAACATTGTTCTACTCGCGTGAAACCCTAAAACGTACAACAACAGCATTTCTACAGAGTATTTTCTATTCAAAGTTTCCTACATTCAAAATCACTTTCTGCATTTTCTCAGAACAGGTGCTATTAGGTGTACACGGCAAATTACAATCAATTGTTGTACTCATCATTACATGAGCCAATAACCGAGATTTCTTTGCATTAGCATCTGCGTTGTTTAACAAGTAAACTTTGTCGGATCCCATCTTTTCACAATCCGAAATTTTTCCTTTGTAACCAATCAAAACTGCTGTGTTACCGACTCCAACACTGCAATCCTTATCAATCATTCATTACTTTTAGAAACCTTTTTGAAACTAAAACTCTTTAGTAACGAAGTTACTGACTAAACAATTCAATTTGCTCCTTCTCTCCTATTTGCACTTATCAATTCCACTAAAAACTTATTTGATTTTCGTTTAATTTTCCAATTGAAAAACAAATTTTCCCCAACAACAAAACCCGCATTAAGGTATGATGATTGAAGAAGGCGCAAAAGAAAAACCTTTTAACACCCAACGCGTGCGTTGTTCACCGTCTTTCTAAGCAAACTTGTATAGATGCAAATCTAATCAAAATTTCAATTTTCATGCTTTCAAATGAAAATCTTATTTTCCATGTAAATTATGCGCAACGAAAGCTCCGCTCAGGAGTAAAGTAGGATGAGGAAGTAGGAGCACAAAAAAAAAAAAAAAAAGCAATGACACAAGCACTCGAAACGATTTTACTCGCGTTGATAAGCATCTCGTAATTTCGTTAGGAGATTCTTTTTGCATTTTTATTATTTATTTCATTTAAACTTTCTCGACTTTTAATTTTGTCACGTGATTTACTTGATTATCCCTTTCATTGGCTGGTTGTAGTTATTTCTTTTTTTCGTCTGTGTTGCTGTTTTCTCAACTTGAGTGAGAACTCCAGTGCTTCATGTTTCGCGCGATGCTTTTCACCCATTTTTTGTCTGTCTGTCTCTCATCGGTGGGTAAACTTTTTTGCATGTTTTTATTTCTTATTTATTTACATTCCTTTAAGTCTCATTTTGTCTTGTGTTAAAAAGGAGATGCATCAGTTACAACAACAAGGACCATGGTCAATCTGATTTATTGTTTGCAAGCGTTCAACGTAAAAGGGTCATGGTCATTGAAAATTACTCCAGCTATACCTGTATCTATATCTACTATTCTATACCCAACAACTGAACAAGCCAAAGAAAACGAAGAATAAAGTTCAAAAAGATAAAAATACATTTTTCTGCTTTGGCCTTCTTTATAGATTTCTTTTGCTCCTTTTCGAGTCGAATATTTATATATTCTTGTTTCGCGAATCTGATAAAGGAAACAAATAAAAATTAATGGAGAGAGAAGTTGTTTTCTTGTTTCATTATTATTGTTTTTTATTTTTTGTGTTTGTAAATTTTACTGCGCTCGATCAACCCTTTAGTATAGTCAGCAAAGGTGATGTCGGTGTGGTTTGGCTTTTTTTTTTATTAGATTCTAAAAGCAATATACTCCCCAGTAGCGTACAGATTGGAGGCAATAAATTAATTAATCTCTCGAAGGTATTTTTGGTGTATACATCAGGATAAGCAATCTGAGTTTTTCCAACAATGTAACAATACGAATGGAGTTGGTTAATATGATGCGATGCTATTAAAGTTTTGACTGAAATGTTACTTTTCTTCATCAGAGGCAATAAAGATTTACAATCTAATAAAAGTTTAGGCAATCGATGCAGCAGATGCTGATGCAGAGTTAACGTAGTTAATGAGAAAGCAGTGCTCGTGCTCGGTTGTGAATATAATGGCAAGTGAAGTATGCACTTAAGAGAGTGAGTTTTATTTCATTTCAGATTTTTAATTGCAGCAGTTTTGAAACTTGAAAAGTCAGTTAAAAACGTAGAAAGAGTAGATTACGAAATTTATTTGAAATATTTTTGATTAGCAGTTCTTGTTTGATTGTGTGTGTGTTAAATTTGTGACTTACATAGTTTCAAGTTAGTCACATTATTAAAATCAAAGTTGACCATAACTTCCCATACAGAAAAAGTTATTTACAAATTGCAGTCCATCAAAATATGAGTTGGGAATTTTCGTCCGTTGCTTGTATAAATTCAAATGAAAAAAATTAAAGGCCAGGTAAAGATAAAGTAAAGGGTAAGGAAAAGTTTAGATTAAATTAAGGTGAGGTAATGTTCAAATAAAAGTTAAGTTAAATCTAAGGTTGGTTTAAGTTAAACTTTAAATTCAGGTTCATATAAAATTAAGTTAAGGTTAAGGTTAAGTTTAGTTAAAGTAATAGTTAAATTGAGGAAAAGTATGCGATATCGGCATGAGATGAAATGGGGATGAAATTAATGTAAAATTGACGTAAATAACATATTTCCCACAAAACCAAAATTAGAATATTTTAAACTAAGCTAAGGTCTGTTAAATTTAAAACAATACATCATTTATGCAAAATAATCTCAACCCATGGCCGGACTAACCATATATGCAAAATGTGCAAATGCACAAAGCACCAAGATCTTTGGGCGCATTTGGCAAGAATTAGAGAAATTTTTAAAAAATATTAAGTTGTCAGTCTAAAGAAAAATTCAAATAAAATCCAACTTAAAATAAAATCCTATTACTCTTCCACTTCTTCATTTTACGGCGTTAGGAGCATTACGATCTCGAAGGTATCACAGCTCTCCCACTTATCTGCTTCACAGATGTGATACGCCTGTAGTTTACACCGTGTTGGCCTCAGAATGCGCTGAAAACCCGTCCGTTTTGGATTTGTCTGTACCAAGCCATTGGTATGCCTTTCCTTTTGTTTCTTCGCGATCGTGTCTGAACGTTTTATGATATTGCCTTTTCGACAAAATTCTCTAGATCTCTCCTTTGAACTTGACAATACCAACTGCTCTCTATATTTTGTTCAAGATGGTGTCCTTGATCTGAAGGCTTTCACGGATTTTGGTACTCCTAATACGATCAAGTTTTGTTACTCCTGCTGCCGTCAACTTACTCTCATACTTTTTATACATTGTCCAACATTGCGAACCGCATGTGAGTGCTGGGCGCACAACTGAGGTGTAAGAACTTCCTTTCAGCCAAGGGGATAATTTTCTGTCACAGAAGATGGCGGAGATTTCTAGCCAATTCATCCACCTTACGATGATTGATGTCATCATCACAAGTTTATTTACTATTGATTATATGTAGATCCCAGATTTTTGAACTTTTCAAACTTTTCCATTCAAATAAATGTAAATACACTACTCAGTCTTTTGAACTAATACGATACGCAATACCTTCTAAGACTTTTACTCATACGTTAAGTGCTTCTAGCAGAGGGATGTAGGATCCTCCTTTATGATGGCTCCATCGTCAGCAAAGGAATCTGGACTACTTTGTTGTATACCAAAATGAAAAATCCTACTAGACCTAGAAAAGGTATCATACTAGAAAAAGAGCGACTTTTGTAAATCTTCAGGGCGATAGTATATAGCTGGGGCCGCATCTGTCTCAATCCTGCATATTAAAGAACACAGTCTTCGAATAAGTCGCATCCTCTGAAATTGTTAGTCTGTTGCCATACAACTAACTAAAGAGGGTACAGAGTTCCAGTCTACTGCGTCTCAGGCAAGGCTTGGTGTAAGCTTAGAGTTAACTCAGCAACTATGTAAGAACTTTCGCGATCTGAATTTTGCCTAAAAATTGCAACGAAAGCTTTGGTTTAACGGGACGGCAGATACCTCGAACAAAAAGTTTCTTTCTCTTTAATTTTGCAAAACTTGTTTAAGTATGTATGTAGGTTGCTGATAAAACTTGGACACTTTAAAAAAAAATGTCTGTAAAATTGGTTTTCAAGCCTAAGCATGTCTGCGTGTTACGCGAGAGGTTCGTGATTTGAATTCTAGCAGAAACTGAAAAATGTTTTTCCCCCTGTATCACCTTCCGCGAGGAATTGGCTAGCCCTCCGATTGTAAATTCATTGCCATGATAAGCGCTTTCTCGATTAGCCGTTCGGAAACGGCAGAGAATTGTAGGCCTCTTCGTTTTCTCAAGGCATGGTTGTGAGAACTCCGCAATGCCCCGGGGTTCCCTATCTTGTTATACCACCCAATATATGTATCTAAGTCTTTGCTGAACAATTATTCCAAACTCAAACATCATCACTCTTATCGTGTGAAGACCTACATCATAGGTAAACCTCGAAGAAGATAAACCTTCTATCCAATTGATATTTTTGAATTTAAAAAAGGAGTAAACGCTTAATAAATTTAGCTCAAACATCCAGCTTGAAACTTTTATAGCAACTTAGTTAAAGCATGAGACAAATTTTAGTCCTTGGCAAGGGAGATGCCGATAAATGGAAATTTACAGATAATGATATAAAATTATAATTAGGAATACTTAAGCTTTTTCGATTCAAATTAAAAAGAATTGTTAAATGAGGTGTGTTTACAATGAAAACAAACGTTTTGATACGAAAAGTAATGCTCAACTTTAAGTTTCAAGCATTGAACGGAACAAGAAAGTAAAAGCAGATGACAAAATTGATGTTGTTTTTACACTTTACAAAGTAAATGCTACAAAAAATTTATATTAAAAAAGTTTTTCCCTTTCCAAAAGTGCCATAAACCCAGCAGCTTGCAAATTAATGACTGCTAATGATTACCATAAGAATTCAAAATGCCCAAACGTGATATCCAATGGAGACTCTATTCCCTCTATTCCTCCCAGTGCGATACGATGGATCATCAAAAGGAATCAAAATAACAAGAAGGGAATGTAATTATTTTTAATTAGCTTCTAGATGCAGATGCCTTAGCACTAGCATGACCCCGTTTCGCCTCCACCATCCACCATCCACCCTCCTCACCATCTCTTACATCCTGTTCTTTCTTCTGTTCCACTGCATTTAACATGCATATGTGTTTTTCGTTTAGTAAATATAAATAATGATTCCAAATGAGAATGCAATTACACAAAGTTTTGGCACAAAAGGGAGAAAAAAACTTTAAATATAGAAAATTTCATAATTTATCGAAAAATCTGCCTGAAGTTGTGAGGCAGAAGTTTCGCCGTCAATGAGTACTTAATTGGTTAACGCGTCGTTGATGACTTTTGCTGGTTATTTATTAAAAATTTATTTTTATTTCTTAGTATAAACTCCTTTTATCTCTTTCTCTTCAATCAATGTATTGTTTCTTAAATTGAAGCTTTTGTTTTGTTTGTCAATCGGGTCCTTCCCTCAACAAAAACTCACTCCATCATAATAATGACTCTTTGTTTGTGTTTCATTAATCTGAAACTTATTTTTATTTTCCATTAATTTGTTAACATAAATATATAGGTGCATATATAAATATATAATTCGCTTTTCGTCTGTCCGTCTGTCTATCTCTGCATTAAAGCAATTTCTTTGTTTGTTGTGCTTTTGTAGGTTTGGTCTTTTCCTTCATTTTATTTATTTTTGCAGTTCCTTGTTTTTGCCGTTTCATTTTTTTTGTTTTATTTGTGTTTTTTTAATTCAATTTCAGTCTCGGGAATATAATTTCGAAAATGCAACGAGCGCACTCACGAATAAGGGCGGATACGAAACCCATAAATAACAACAAAAATGATAAATTGCAAACTGTTCATAATTATGCAATTAAAGTTCGACTCGTTTCAGTGGTAAATATAACGCTTGCGATGGTATAAAAACATTATTTATGAATATACCTACGTACCAACAGATATTATTTTTAGTCATTCTGTGCATGTGTATGTGTATGCGAGTATATTTATGTTTTGTATCTATAAGACACACTGGAGGAGTTTGCTTTATGAATTCATGTTGGTTGAGTTTTTTGTGTGGTTTTTGTTGGGCTTGTATATTTTGTTTTGTGTTTTTGCTTTTGCTGGTGCTTTTGTTGTTGTTTTAAAGTTTATAATGGCGAATGTAATGAAGTTTATTCAATAATAAAGCGCTGTAACGTTGGCTATTAAAGAATTTTAAATTTGTCCATAAATGTGTATTTATTCATCGGCAATGGATATATGTACTTAAAAGTTTGAGCATTGATTTATGGCCTACAAAAAGTGATCGTTTTTTATTCGAGATTTAATGTGACTTTTTGTCTTACTTCAATGGTATCACATATAACTTTTATGAAATCAAAAGGATTCATTAGGGCTTTTGAAACATTTATTTCGAAATTGGCAATGAACACATTTTTCTGTCGAACCAATTCAATTGGATTGTATTTTTGGATTGAGCCTTGTTAACTGAAAAAAATAAAAAAAACGCAGGAAGAGGGAATTCAGCTTCATTATACAGAAAAGTGTAATGCAATTCACTTCAATGGCAAGCCCTCTTTTCTTTCCAAGCTTTCTAGAATACATAATAGCCTACTACAAATTTTAGGTGTGACTGATAGCACGAAAAGACTGGTATTTTGGGGAATATTTTTGAATTGTATCTGGAGATGTCGACGCCTTGCCGGAGTCACTGGGAATAATACCTCAATAGCAATGTATTTCGAATAACTATATGATGCAAAAAAAAGGTGTCAAAATTATATCAACTTCTTTTCACGATTCACTAAATTTGGTTCATGCAAAATGCACAAAGAGAATGAGTTTTCAAATACATCTCGGAGGCTAGAGTAGAGAAACTCTGTCAATAATTTTTTCATATCACAATTATTCCAGAATAGCGATTTTTTTTTCTACGGATTCTTAGGTCTCTAAAGTTTCATAACAGAAGAGTCTAAATTCTCCCACGGTGTGGATCGTATTGGATTGTTTAATAGAACCTCAATTAGGTCACTTGAGCGTTGTATAGAAACTCTAGACTAACACCAAAATATTTGTTCACTTTTACCAAACGAAAGCGACATCAGAAATATTAAAGTGATACCAAATAGTACTTTCCTATGTTATATATTTTAAACATTATCGATTTTTAGTTTATTTTTCAAATGCTTTGTATGAGCTTTGTAACCTATGAAATAACTTTTTTTTAACCAAATCAAACAAAACATATAGTGAAAAAGGATGTAACTTCCCTCGAGTTAAAATGAAAATTTCTTAAAAAATCAAAACAAAACAAAATCGATAGTTTTCAAAATATAAGACACAAGTATTATCTGGCATCACTGCAATCTTTCTGATATCGCTTTCGCTTGGTATAGGCAAACGTTTTACTCTAATATTTCTATAAAAGGCTACACTGACTCGATTCGATTGAGGTCTTGTTACACAACCCCCCTCCCCCCCCCCCCCCCCCCACCCAACCGTGAGTGCACATATTAACAAAGTTCATAACAAAAAAAAAAGAAGGACAATGTAAGTATTTAAGGGTAGTCGGTCCTGTCCCTGATTCGAACCTCAAACTCCCAGGTAATAAGCAAATATGCTATCCATTACGCCACATGCCCCATGTCAGTTTTGTTTATTGGACGGAAGAAAACCTTATCGCGTATGATCAGGGTTGCGAGTTTATGAATTAAAAAATCCGTAAGCTATAAGCTAATAGTAAGCTTCAGAATTGAAAAATATTTAATTCACAAATTCAATTCATAAGCTAGTTGGAGAATTAAGAATTGAGAAAAATTCAATTCATAAGCTAGTTTGTGAATTATGAATTGAAAAATATTTAATTCAAAAGCTAGCTTATGAATTGGGAAATATTCAATTCATAAGCTAGCTTATGAATTGCAAATTATTCAATTCACAAGCTAGCTTGTGAATTATGAACTGAGAAATATTCGATTCATAAGCTAGCTTGTGAATTGAATATTTTCCATAAGCTAGCTTATGAATTAAAAAATATTCAATTCACATGCTACATGTTAGCTTATGAATTATCCGGATTATGAATTGGAAAACATTCAGGTAATTCATAAGCTAGGTTGTGAATTGATTTTTTTCTATACTTCATTACACGCCATCGAATTCTATTAAATTCTCCCAGCAAACTACCACAACAGTTTCTATGTATCTATGGATATTTTTCAATTCATAATTCGGATAAGTCATAGGCTAGCTTGTGAATTGAATATTTGTCAATTCATAATTCACAAATTAGCTTGTGAATCGAATATTTTTCAATTCATAAGTCATAAGCTAGCTTATGAACTGAATATTTTCAATTCATAATTCACTAACTAGCTTGTAAATTGAATATTCTCCAATTCACAATTCTCAAAATACCTTGTGAATTAAATCCAGACTTAACTAAATTAGCTTAAGCTTTTACAACCCTGCGTATGATGAACAATTTGCCGAAAATAAAAGTCGTTTTAATCCATGCTTATATTACAATGACTTTGGGCTAAAACGAAACTCTAAAGTCAAAAAGAAGATCGTTTTCGATAAAACGCTACTGTTCGTTTTCAGATATCCTTAAATTTGCAAAAGGTTTTACTTAACCCAGTTGGCAACCATATTGCTTTGATTGATTTTCCAGTTATGGATGTAAAATATTAGCAGGCGTGCATTGTAAAAGAGATGGCCATTTTGTTCTTTTTCTTCTTATGTATACTAATGTAAAAATAATAATAAAGAAATGCTAACTAATTGCAAGTAAAAGTCACCACCTAACACATGGCACCGTCAGTTGCTTAAAATAAATAAATATTTGGGGTCAGCAGCTCGGGATGGGCCGGGTCCAATTTTTTTCTCAACCAACCCTTAAAAAGAAGGATGGCAATAACGATTATCTCCTAACGGTTAGGTGAGAAGGAAGTTCTATAACGGCTTGAATTTCGGAGGACTTGCCGATTTATTAGCGTAAGGTGATCGAACCGCCACGTAACAGTACTTCGATACGTAAGATCACTTTTTTTTACATATGTGAATTTTATTAGTGCTACTGCTAATCCCCACCAGTGGTAGGGAAGCTAAAAGTATATGTTTCTTTAGTTTTCACATAAAATGATTGCAGAATGAACCAAATGGAAAGTCGTAAAAGTATATACTAGCATAGAGAAGATCGTTTTATGCATCAGCTTTGAGTGCGACTTCGTCAGAATTTTTTTTGATTGGCTACGAGTTTAATAAAGATACTTCATATAGCTTTGAAATCTCGAGTAAACTCAGCAATTTTTTTTTTTTTTTTTTGAGAATCATTTGACAACTTTGTTGATTTGGCTCCAAAGTCACTATTCCAGGCTCAGAAGTAACATTCAGTCCTGATTCAAAAAGCCTTAGGAGGTATCACGATAATGTGACAAAAGTGAGTAGATAACTTGATGTTCGTCATTTTTACTTTAAACAAAATTAAAAAAAAATATATATTAAGTTTTTCGTTCATTAAATTTCTACTAAGCCTTGATAGCCAATAACGTTACATTTTTTAACTTCTTTACTCCAAGCCCTACATCCTTTTTTTCGAAATGAAGATCAAATATGTCCCTAACAATTTGGAAAAAAAATGTATTGAATAATAAGGAACAGCAAGATAATCAAACTTATTGGAAAATGACAGAGCTCCAGACACGAAGGCTTGTGTTTTAATAAAAATAGAAAAGGTTATTCTCGTTCAACAATTCAATATTGTTTTTTTCATTTTTTCGAAAGTAGTTTTCAATTACGGCACCTAGAGCTACGTCCTTTTACTGCCATTTTACCAAAATCCCTATCGTAATAAGAGTGAATGAGTTCAATTCAGTTTCATGATTTTTTTTTTTGAAAAAATTTTTTTGAAAAAAAAATTCATTAATATCAACCGGTTTTAATGACGCTGCGTTTGTTCGTCTATCGGTTTTAAAGTGCTTCACGCCAGACACCAACTAAATTGTTTGTACCTGGAAACCCTTCAGGTCTGCGTTTCTTCTTTTTATGTGATCGTAATGAATTGGTATATGAATTTTATTTCGAGTATTCAAAATAAAAAAGATGTTATAAGTTCTGTAATAGAATCATTCTCTGAATCTGCAAATTTTTCAAAACTCTTGCAAACTCCTTCGCATACCTTCTAAAAAAACGGTACGAATGAATTGGTCGATGTGAATAAACTAAATTCGCATATCCAATCCAAAACAAAGGCTCGGACTAGGTGATAGGTGCAGAAAATACAACTATCAAATTCGTGGAAATGTTCAAAAATTCATAGAATTGCCATCACATTGATAGGGGTTTGTCATTTTACAGAACAAAAAACTAAACTTCGTCTACTTTTTGAGCGAAAAAGGACAACTCAGTGAACTTCAACTGTCCACAACAAATACTGAGTAGCACACCAACTTTTAACTTTGAACCTGCAAATGCCTTTTTGGAGTCTCCGTTTAAATTGACTATTTTTTTTTTACATAGAAACTGTTGTGGTAGTTTGCTGGGAGAATTTAATAGAATTCGATGGCGTGTAATGAAGTATAGTCGAATTTACTCTTGAGTAGGCATCATACAACAAACAACCTTTTAAAATTGCTTTCATTCGGATTAAAGTTCAGCCATTTTGCCTTCCTTCAGCATAAAATTCATGCTTCTGAATATTAAAACAATAAAACACTTAAAAAGCCGATAAATTTTCAAAAGGCATTGTAAAAAGGTTCATGAAAGTGATGTAAGATCATGCTTTACGTTCAAGAATTTGCATAAAATTCTAATTTAAGAAGTAAATTATTCCTTTCTTTCGCCTTTAACTCTCTTTATTGCTCCTCTAAGTTCTTTTCATTTTTTTTTTTGCAAAATTTAAATAAATAAAAATAAAACATGAATGGAGGATTGTAAGGTGCCTTTTCGTATCTTCTTTTAACAAATTTTTCCAATTTCCTTCTCTACCTAACCCAACTACACAGAATGAGTTCTGTTTATTTAAATACTCGTACCTCACTTCTGTTATCATCATCGAAGGACGACAACGAAACTATAATACACAACAAACAACGAAAAATAAAAAACCTCAAATTTTATAGTAAAAATAATAATAAAGTTGTACATTCCAGCTGCCCCAAACCATGCCCCCAACTTCTCTTGCCTTCTTTTATAATATTAATAAGGAACATAAGAATGGGGGTATACTGTGAGATATAAATGAAAAGGAATACAACAATGCAACCCTATTGCGAGTACAAACCTCCACCAGTTTGCCGTTAAAATGATGGTAATGGCGCTGTTGGTAGTGGTACAGGCTGCCATATTGGATGGGGGGGGAGTGGAGGAGGCGCAGAATAAGCACGATTTGGGTAGGAGGGGGAGGCTTAGTTGAAATAGACGTCGAAGAATGGGGCTATGGAGCTGAAAAAGTTCCATTAAATTTCTAATTTAGCTCCTTTTTGTTGTGACAGAAAATCAATATATTCTTGTTATTTATCTTCATGACGAAGGGGTTTATTTTTGTTCCTAATATTTGCATTTATCACTCCAAACAGGGACACAATTAATACAACGATAATGTACTACTACCAACTACTACATTAAGTTTCAATTTCTTTTTAAAGTTTAAATCTCTCGAAACAAATTTGGCAACAAAGTAGAAGAAAAACGTGAGATGAAATTGAGTTTCTTTTAACTTTGTTTCTTTAAGTTTATGGTTTGCAATATGTTCAATCCTTAAAATACATAAAACAAAAATAATCATCGTAAAAACAGAAAAAAGACATAAAAGTTTAAGGCTGTGAGAGAATATGGTGAGCTAGACTGAGTGGACGAAGAATCTTTTTTTTTATTATTATTTTGCACATTTTGCTGGTTTTTAATTAAAAGCAGAAATTTTCCGTATACACGAGATGTTGTTGCACCAACAAAATATTCTTTCTTCCTCTCTCTATCTCTCGCTCTCTTTATCGTCCTCCTGTGTCATAATCATTTTTTGTTTCATTTATTTTTATATTTTCATGAAATAACAAGACACAAATTGTGTTTGTTTTTTATTTTGTTTTTGAAACGATAGTAATGAGTTGTTTGTTCTATTTTGTGTGGCAGCATGTTTTACTTTACTTGCTTTTGTCGGTATACTTTCAATTTCATTTCATTTTATTTGTAGTTAAAATTAATATCTTTCGTTTTGACGTTCGCCTACTTAAAATGGGAACTGGGAACTGGAATAGTTCTATACTAAATGGATTTGTATGGATGGCATCGTTAATTTAGAAAAGGAAAAATGGTTTAAAGAGATTTTTTCAAATAAGTTAAGATGGTTGCGTAAAAGTAACAATTACTTGGAATTACTAAAATATGGAGAACTTAAGAAGTCAGTATATGGAAGGTTGGAACTTCAAAAAAGTATAAGAGACCAACAATGATGTAGTAAGAGTGAACTTACACGCCTCTTTGAAATAAGGTTATAACCTCAAAACTATTCGTTGCACCAAAAACGATGTCATGAAAATGAAATGAAAATTTATTTTCAACGATCCTCTCAGAAAAAATATTTAGTTTTCGACATCTCAACAAATTCATAAATCCTACATTACTTTTTACTCATTACATTACATTACTCTTTCTCTCATAAAGCTAGAAAATTACTATTTATGCTCTTAGTGAGAAATAAGAGAAAAGCAGGTTTAAACGTTACGTAGGTACCTCTCAATAATCTGAACGAGGAAAGTTCCTGATCAGTATCTTCACCGCTGATTAGATTTCAAATGGGACACCTGAATCACCATGAGGAACAGTTGCAAGATGTTGAGTAGAATAGCCTGACATAAGTTTTTGTAAGCTCTCCTTAAAGTTGAGACTAAAAATCGACTCGAGTAAAAAAATCTCATTGCTTCAAACAATTATTTAAGTTCGTAGAATAATTGCAAAAAAGTACTTAGATTTACTCAAGTATCCAAGCTCCCAGACCACAGAGCACGTCCTAAGAATTGGACGAGCTATTTGGGCGTAATTTTTTTTATAGCAGGATGAAGTTCAACAGAAGAGGTAGCTTAAATACCAAATTTCTCATTCCATTTGTTATGACATCTTCTGAGAAAATAGAACGGTCTTAGCAAGAAGACCATGTTTCTGAAGTAATTGAACTTAATCAGCCCGGTGTTTGCACAGCCTCATCCGATTTGATTTGCCATAAAACGAACGATGGCATAAGAGTGTGCCGAAAACCCTTAACAATGAAAAACTGGTCAAAGACGTCACATTATTGAAAAGTCGATTTTGTACCTAAACAGGACAGAAAAAAGGACTTATCGTTGCGGTACAGTGGTGGAGTGCTCAGTAAATAGACCGGACGCGTAGGTTCCATTCCCGCGCGGGAAATCTTCTTCCAAGTTTTTATCCAACATTGAGCTTATAACTGAAATTACCACTTCATTTCCATCTTCCCTGCCACAAGCGCCACTAAAATAAGGGATGGTCTCTACTCCAGTAGAAAAATGAAGCCAAAATTTGTGTGAATGCTCCTGCTTAGTATTAACCTCCTTTGTTCTTGGTTAAAAAAAAAACTTGTATTTAGAAATAAACACTCCACCGTAGACCAAGTACGTCGAATTACGGATGTTATAGAAAAGCACTGGAAGAAAACCAAGTATGTACTGCTCTATTTTTAGATGTTGCTCAAGCAATTGACAAGGTATGGTATTTCATTACAAACCACGTATAGAGTCCTAGCTAGACAGTGGTATGAATAGCTCAAATCCTATATCACAACCCGACTGTATTCGTTAGCATGTCTGCTTATTACGTGAGATGGTCATTGTTAGAATGCCAGAAACATAAGAAAAAACGTCTCTCACAGGTTTTGCTTTTCGCTTCCTAGAGTAAAGCGCTTTGGAATCGGCACAAAGTCGTAGGTCCTTGAATGCGAGGTTACCATAGATTTCTTGCGACACCCTATGTATTCGAAAGTCAAGCAAGCTCAAGCCGGTGTTCCACAAGGAAGTGGTCTAGGACCAACTTGTTACATATTCTCTAGTCTTTTAAATTCGTTATAAAATTGAGTTTAACTTCAATATTTGGGGAGGTCCTAGTTCAACTGACTTGAATATTTTGAATAGAACTCAAATAAGTCTTCAAAATGATTGGAGCACTGAGGAAACCTTTGCGTCACTTAAAAATCGTCGTAAGGTTTCTTGTCTTCCCTTATTTTGTCGTTTCTTTTGCAGACATTACTCTAGTGAAATCGCCAACAGCATTCCTCTCATCAAACAATTCTACCTTAATAATCGCCCTTCTTTGAATATTTACCCTTGAGCCCGATTTCGGACTTATTGTCCCTTTTCAAGCAGTCCTACGCGAATGTCAATTGCATTACCAATCTGTACTTTGCCTCTTCATAACAATTTTATCTGCATCTTCTATTAAAACCCTTTCCATTTCCGTGCTCTCATACTGTGTTAATGTATTCCCACGGGAACTAAAAACTTATAGGCAATCTTCAGCTAAGCCCAGCGGATGTTCTTAAATATTGGTATTTTGGCAATTTTGTGTGAACAACGCTTTGAATAAGTTAGACTAAGGCAACATCGGGCTGGTCATCTGGGAAAACATAATTAAGGGCAGTTACAACCTCTTGAGTGTGGTCAAATAAAAAAAAAATAGATTGTGAGCAAACGAAAGCTGAAAGCTAAGGAAAAGTATTAAAACTTAAAGCTTTCCCTAAAAGAGAGGGATTCAATTCGGAAAAGTTAGTTGTCGATTTTACTTAGGTTGGTCATTACTAATGTATATTTTATGTGAGAAAGATTGTGTCATTTTGGCCTCTTTATATTCCAAATGTCTCTTAAACATCTCCTCAGAAAACGAACTGAAAGTTGCATTTTTATATTTTCCTTTTAGTTGTAAAACATCGGCGAAAACAACAACAGATTAGCACACAAAAAACTATCTTGTTAAAACCCTTGTCGTTGATGACAAAAGTCAATTGAAATTGTGTTGGCAAAGAACTCATTGCAGATCAATGATAATTTGGCTATTAAAGGCGTTGAATCACAAACCCATAAAGCCACCAGGAGTTCCCTTTCTTAAGACATCACGATAAGCTAGCAACAAATATTTTTTATCACAATATCTCGTCTATATGGGGTAGGTAAGTATTAATGTCAACCGCATATACATATAGTCAATAAATACGTGACTCAAAGTATTTGTTTTTAAGTCGATATAGATTGACAACATATAGCTTCCGGTCCCTCCCACTTGACTTTATCTCTTGTTTGCATAACGTTTCGATTTTGCTTTGCAAATTCATGCAGCACATATGCAAGTCATTGCCCGATTTAACTATAGTTTAACATCACAGATAAAAAAAAGAAGAAAAAAAAAAAACCGAGGAGCGCTCTGAAATATTTTTATTAAATGTGAAATTACATGGAGTCTTAAATCGTGATTTTAACCCATACACACTCACATGCAATATGCAGCGGAGAGAGCTGCAAACGATACAGCAATATCAACTCTAAAACCGCAACTTCGTTTACTTATAGAGGAGTAGGTACTGTTGCTTTGTTGTACTACCTACACAATATTATGTAGTATATGCCATGCAACATAGAAACCGTTTCATGTTATAAAACCGAAATCGATACATGTGCAAAATAATAATAACAACGCCGCTTTGCTTTCGTAAATTAAACATTTGAAAGGATGTTTGGAAAGAGGGGAAGGATCCAGATCTGGCATCACAAAAAAGGGGGTTGTGCAGGGCAAGGGAAGTGTTTTTCCTTATAAAGCTTATTATATCAATTAATTTTGAATGGGAAAAACAGAGGACGAGAAGAAGCAATGCCAGGGGGTTTGTTTTAGTTACGTTTATTTTTAATTTCATAATTTCGCATATCAAACGATCTAAATGTTAGGAAAGTATGAGTAGGCGTAACTCTATTAACTTGCAGGCAAATCTCAATCTAAATTAGTTGCAAATTTGCCATATACGAGATGTGGTAGGTTTGTAATGAATAATTTAATTTAATGCATGAGTTAAAAGTTAATGTTTGTCGATAAACAAAGAACATGGGAAAATTGATTATAAAGTTTGAATCAATAGCAATTAGGAAAGGCTAGGCACAGTAGTTATAAATATGTAATTTCCTATAAAGACAAAGCTGCTCCGAGAAGGGTTGATATCGAAGGGCAGGACTGGAGAGCCTTCTTTTGTTAATGTTTCAGAATTCTTTATTGCCATGGATACCAGTGTTACTATTTTTTTTTTCAAGCTCGGGTTAGTTCTCTTATCACCACCTTCAATAGGAAAAAGACCCTTGCTAATCACATGCACCTAGGCTCCATGGATTTCCTTGATTCTATAGTTCATCACAAAAGTGGCTTGTGGAATAAGAAGTGATCATGTTGCAGTAGCCGGGCATTCTCATTCTTGAACTAAGCATCAAAACAATAGTTAAACGCTAGGGGTTTTAAGCACCGGTGTAGGTAAATGATGATAAAAGAGTATTTCCTGATGAACTTCTCTTGTTAAAAAGAACTGATATGATAGCACGTCTAATTAAGCCTAAGATTTTAAACTGGTATACTATTCTCCAGCGAATTAAACTTAGGAGTATCGCCATTTCTTCTATTAACTGTTCAGAATCGGCAGAAAATTGTAGGTTCCCTCCATTCCTCACAACTCATGGTTGTGAGAAAATTAGTAGACCCCGCTCTGTTGCGACACCCTATGTATATGTTTGTAAGTATCGCTATTAAGTTAGCATAAACACCATTTTTGTTTTGTTTACATCATGATACGTCAAAACATCAGCAAAAAAGCAAGCACTTTGAATATATGTAATTCTACAGATATCTCCAAAATAACAAGTCGACTTATTTAAAAATAAATAAATAAGGTGGCGCAATAGAGCGAGGAGCCCCAGGGCCTAGTGCATTTCTCACAACCATGCCTTGTAAGGGAATGGAGTTGACCTACAATTTGCTGCCGGTTCCGAACGGCTAATCGAGAAAGCGTTTTTAATGGCAATGAAAGGACTTAAACATTCCTCGCGAAAGGCGATACCCGTGGAAAAACACGAACCTCTGGGTTAACAGACAGACATACTAACCATTACGCCACGGGTAACAAACAAGTGTCGGCTTATATGAAAGAAAATTTAACGCTATTCTAAAAAAGAAAAGCGTTCACATAATCCTTGGTTCGCAATCGAAGTTCCTCAAACTTTTTTCTACGAAATAGCGTTTATACCCGACGGAATTTTTTAAGGATCACGAACATTACGGGCAGTTGGAAAAAGAAACTTGTCTGATAAATGGTCCTACCCCGTATCGGAAGAGCCACTTCGCCCTTTTAACATTTTCAAAATCAGAAATTATTCCTATCTCGTTTATCCGATTTGTCTTTCAAATAACAAATCTAAATCTTGTAAAACTTTAACGATATCATCCTCCGGTTACCAACTGCAGTGATTTGGATGAGCCTTGTTGAGCTTACAAGTATGTTTGCAATTTAATTTAAAAATATATAAGACACAAATCGTGGTGTCTCCTGAAGACGTTTAGAAAAGTTTTCTGTTCTTCAAGTTCACATCGAATTCCAAAGGCATGATCACAATGCCTGAATCACAATCACGCTTCGGCTTAGGGTTAGACCCCGATACGTGCAAGCGCTTTGTGTTTGCTTCGAAGAGACATTTTGATTTTGTTGTTATTTTCTACTGTCAAAGCGAGCAAAAATTCAATCAAATTGAGTTTTTTGCTTTGAGTTGAAGTCACTTTCCGTTGACTAATGCACAAGAGAACGTAACATCGGTAGTGATTTCTTATTATTGAACTCGTAAACGTCAGGAAAACCGAAGCTAAGTGGCATTGCGATAAAGGCTTAATGTTTGCTTTGTGAAAACCGTTTTTTTTGAAAAAGTTTTCAATTTGCAACCCAGTTATCAATAAAACTCCAGGCAAAATGCCTTTTTTTCTTCACAAAGTTAGAAATTAAGTTTCATGCAATTAGAGAGCACTGTCTTATTAGTAGACATATCTTAAGACCCCCCTCTCTTCTTTTTATGCAGCTTCATTGCAAGCTTCAAATAGTTCCACAACTGGTATCACATATAGTGTGACAACCAAGCTGTCAGCTTGTTATTAGCTAAAGTAATCTCCGATTTGTGGTACCCGTAAATCAAAAATATATATGTTAAGCGTGCCACACTATTCAGTCGTGGGTTTGATTCTCAGTGATAGCTTTTCCACTTATACCTACCAAATAATGTGAGGAATTAGTGATTCCTGCTATGATGCGGTAGAATAACGTAGGTCTTCTCAATTCCTCACACGAATAAAAATAAAATTAATAAATATCGTGAGGTACAAAGCTTGGGGAACAATAGGGCCGAACGCAATTCATGAACCTTTAATTTTATTTTGATTCCGAATGGCCAAGTTATAAAGTGCATTTCAAGGAAGTTTAATTACTCCTGGAATAATAATATGTAATGCCAATTCAATTTCAAAAGGGGATACCCATGAAAAAGAAATTAATGCAACATGGATTCGAGCCATGCACCACACTCATAATGAACGATTGAATGGAATATACCAGGCCCTGGTTTTTTTCAAGCAAGTAAGTACAAATATTTATTCATTTAAATATAGCCGCTCCTACGATACGAATTTCGGTCGCAATATAAAAACACTGCTTTTCGTGAAACCATCGATCACATTTTCATGTGAAAAAGGAAGCATACTCAAATTTCACGAAGAGAAGTCAAGCCGCACGTACCAGAGAATCTTGTTGCTATTGCGTAGCGTTCCACAAGGATCTTTCTTTAGACCCCTACTTTTTCAGCATAAACTTACGCTTGGGAAGAGGTGTACAGCTCTAAACTGGATCTTATAGAAGATTGCAAAAAGGGTTTGAAGACTGCAATATGTAAATGGTCCAAAGCTGTTGTCTCTTTATAAGCCTAGCCTAACTAGCACTAGTGGCGTGATGGTTAGCATGTCCACCTGTTAACCCAGAGGTTCGAGGTTCGAATTCCACCAGAGGCAAAAATGTTTTTCTACGGGTATCGCCTTTCACGAGGAATTGGCAAGTTCTCCGTTAGTAATTCATTGCCATTAAAAACGCTTCCTCAATTAGCCGTTCGGAACCGGCAGAAAATTGAAGGTCCCCTCCATTCCCTCACAAGGCATGGTTGTGAGAAATGCACTAGGCCCAGGGGCTCCTCGTTCTGTTACGCAACCCTTTTTATTTTTTTAACTTGCTTAACCCGAATATTTTGTTACTCGAACGATCTTGGCTGTCCTTCGAAGGTTGAACAACAGTGATTGGTGGGTGGGTGTTCTAAGTACATATACAGTGTAGCATTGTAGGAACACATAATATTTAATAACATGCGATAACAATGATCTTTCACATAAGCATTAAAATTCTTTTTATACATTCGCTAATGTGGTCCTTCGTGAAGACAAACATAAGTTGTTTTTTCTCTTTGATGCAAAATATGTATATTTAAATTACTATCAAACATGACCATCGAGAGAAAGAAAACACAAATAATTTTCTGCAAATGTATACCAACCTACTTAACCCTCAAGCAGCGAGTCCTGCTGCAGAAGACTTACTTTGACTGGTTCATTAATAAGTCATCAGTTTCTTCTTCTTTATTTTTATTGAGCAGTACATGGCAAATTAATATTTGCTCTTTTTTTTACTTTTATTTGACATCCTCGCAAGTAATATGAAATGGAAATTTTCTCTCTTAACACTCCACAACCTGACCTCCGTCAGGCTCCACGCCCCTCTCTCCCAACATACATTTTCTTTCTCATTGTTAATTTATTCAAAATGGTGTTGTGCAGGAAATTCCACTGAGCAGAATCTAATATCAAAATACACGTTCAATAGAGGAATAATGCTCGCCGTTCTCCTTCTCCGACGAAGACAGTGTTCGTATGCAGGCACCAGCAACAGAAGCACATAAAAGGACGACGACAATGCGAGTGTACTCGTGTGTTTCGTGCACACTAGTTATACTATGCAGCAGTACAAAGTCATCCCCCATCAAGTGGGTGGTGTGTGGTGTTGTTCTGATGAGAGTTTGCAAAATTCAACAATAAACTATCTAATTAAACGCATAAAACTTCGTTAGAGGATTTACGCTTCACACAATAAAACAAAAAACAAAAAAACTCAAAATCCAATCCATTCAAACTTTTTTTGGGGGAAAATTTAAGAAACTTCAAACATCGCTGATCTAACAATGGAGCAGTGTGCGGCAAAATCAAGAAAAAAAAAAAATAATAATAATCATCCCTCTTTCCCACAGCCACACTGTCTGGATTTTGTTATCCTCAGCTGCAAGTGTATAGTTGATGCTGACGACAACGACGACGGACAGAAAAGCTCTGCATGTGTGCGTGTCTTTCGTCCTAGCGCCGCGCCGTTTTGTTATGTTGCATTAGAAATTCTCTGATCTGGCTTTGTGTGTGCAGAGAAAAACCACCCCGGGCGTTGCTAGTCCACAATCTCAAGCACAACTACACGAAAAACATGAAGAAAATGCAACCGAATAGAAGTAGAAACGGGGGTGCTAGGGGGTAGAATGTGTGTTGGGGGTTGGTGGTTCACGAATCCTTTTTGGTGTGCTTCTGCTTCGGATTCAAGCATAAAACATTCAACGATGTTAGAGAGGGACACAGTGATAGTACCTTCGTTTGAGTTATTGAAGACCAAACCAAGTATGAGGCATTTGAACTCTGATGGCCCATCACCACCAGGCCCAAGGAAGCACCTCGGCTGAAAGGCCATCCACCCAACCTCATCCACCGCAATAACAAGCAGCAACCGCCATTTGAAACGAAACTGAACGTTTCGCATGCTAGTTTTGTTCCTATTCCGATTTTCTTGCAGCAAAGATATCTTGTAGGCCCGATTTGAAAGTGCCTACGAACCATTGCACACATCTGTGTGTGGAGCCAAATCAGAAACCCGAAATCCTTAAAAGGATCAAGGCAAAGAAAATTTTTAATTAATTTAATTTCGGGTAGCATTTTTGTAAGAAAAAAAGAAAAGCAATCAAACGAGAACTTTCAAGTTTCAACTAAAGCAGTATAGATGATAAGTTTTGCGCAATTCTCGCAGTTCTCAGTAAAATATAACAACAAAACAACGCTGATTCATAGAGCGAGAAGGAACCGCACGAGAAAGAGGAGCTAGGCATAACGACAAAAAAATCAATACCACGAAGCACAAGCAATTTCGTTTTCGTTTCTCTACTCCTTGTTCCCCGGTTGGTTTTCAAAAAAGGATACAATCTGAATTTTGCACTCGCATTTATGTATATGTATATACCTACATACATGATGGCAATCATATACACATACACACATTATTAAAGCTATACATATATGCATATAAATATAGATACAGTAGATATGTGCAATGGTTTTTCTTTTATATGTATTCACGTCTGTTTGGTGTGTGCTGTGTGCTCTTATGAAGTGCGCTTGGTTGGGTTTTGTACCCATCTACCGAAAGAAGCCACAGCCACCCTTCGATCCATCCAACCAACCCTCGGGCTTATGGCTACGAGAGGGAAATGAAATTAAATTGTTTTACGACAAGGGGTAGGTAATATATGAAGGGGTTGGGGGGTGGTCAGAGCAGCACCACCACACCACCAAAAATGTTCACTCGATATAGAGACGTAGAGCAGCAGTACAAGAAGGTATAATAATTTCAACTTGGGGTTAAGGACAGGCAGAAGGGGTTCTTCTCTTTGCTTTAGACTGAGAAATTTTATTGGAACGGGCACGAAGAAGGACCAGGCCAAGCAAAGTGCGGGGGAATGCGGCGCAGCATCAACAAAATCAGCAAAATAATGTTCCAAAAAGGAGTAAAACGTTGGAAGGAGAATCAAAAGCACAAATTGAAGGAGGAGTAGCTGGAGGAACCATCGAGATGGGGTACATGGGGGTTGGTGTTTGGTGTTTGGTTAGAGATAAGGGGGAAGGGGGGCTACAACGTTCAATTTTTGGGTGGAATTTCGCTTCCGTTGCACAAGTTCGAAATTAACCAAGAGCGAGAGAAAATATTTTCTGTTTTTTTTTTTTTTGCAAGAGGCGAAGAGGAAGTTTTGTTAAATGACATGTTCCAAACTTTAATTTATGTTCTTTTGAATTAAATTTCAAATTTATTACTTGTTTCTCTTCTTTTTAATTTTTATTTTTTCATTTTTTGATGTTTTGGTTTCCCGTTCCACTTTTTGATTTATATTTTCTGTCTAACTTATCTTATAGGTATCTAAGTTAGGTGTAGATATATGCAAGACGGGTAGGTATAGCTGGAGTATGTACACATTTACTTCAGGAAGTTCTATATTCTCACACTCGACTCGTATCAGTTTTACATGAAATTCAATTAAATTATTTTTAATGGATGCTAAAACGAAATGTGTAGTTTTTGCTCTCAAAGGAAAAATTTATGCTCTGTCAGGGATTCGTTTTAACTTGAATTGGCAGAATTAAGTTTTTTTTTTTTTTTTTGAGTCATAAAAAAGTCATAGCGGTGAAGGTGGGTAATCTTTTTTTTTTTCAAGCAAAGTTAGGTAACTTCGACACACAGCTGATGACATTTCTTGCCCAATTTACTACTAATTTGCACTTTCTTTCTTCTCCTTATCTGCTCTGATAGAAGCTACGATGGCAGGAACGTGTAGCACAGATGGACACGAATACTCCGGCTCGACGGGTTTTCGAAAGCGCATCGCAGAAAAATCGCGGAAACACTTGATCATAGGTGGCCTCAACCGACTTAGAGTGAAAAACAGCAGAGAGCTCGGCTGATATCGAAATTGTTGGCGAAACATTTATACCGAACTGTAACCCTCACAAAAGTAAGTATCTTCTTTTTTTACTCAATTTTCTACCGATTTTTTTTTAATCAATTGCATGTTGGTAACTCCATATAAAAAAAATAAATAGGGTGGCACAACAGAGCGAGGAGCCCCTGGGCCTAGCGCATTTCTCACAACCATGCCTTGTGAGGGAATGGAGGGGACCTACTATTTTCTGCCGGTTCCGAACGGCTAATTGAGAAAGCGCTTTTCATGGCAATGAATTTACTAACGGAGGACTTGAAAATTCCTCGCGAAAGGCGATACCCGTGGAAAAACATTTTTGCCACTGCTGGGATTCGAACCTCGAACCTCCGGGTTAGCAGGTGGACATGCTAACCATCACACCACGGGTAACTCCATAGCTGGACTTTAAAAAATCCTTCTCAATCAGCTTCCCCAATCGACAGGATTGCAAGAATGAAACATCTCATATGAAAGAGACGTCTATATCAATTTATACCGACAGCTCGAAAATGGAAGTTGAAACCAGGTTTTTTTCCAGAAGCCTGAACCTACCCAGTTCCTTCAAACTTCCAAATCACAGCACTGTCCTCCAAGCCGAGATCTTGGCAGTTACAATCGCTGCAAAGCAGGTGTCCATGATGGCGCTATCACATGCTGATATCACTTTCTTTATTCATAGCCAAGCAGCAATGAAAGCCATTTTTGAAACTCTTGTCAAATCAAAGCTTGTTTCTTGCTGTCGCAAAGAGTTAAGGGTTCTTGGTAACAAAATAATACGGAAATTCAATGCAAGATGGGAATGCTTCCTGTGTCACTTCCAGGAAACTATGGCCAAACTACGATAAGAACGGATCAGAAAGGCTACTATCCTTGAATTACGGTCGCTTATCAATATTATAACAGGACACAACCTACTAGGCTACCACAAAAAGAAAATGGGGTTTTGCACCGATTACCTGTGAAGAGGATGCAATGACGTAGATGAACAAGCGGATACCACTCACTTCCTTTGTCACTGCCCACCAATCTGCCACACCAGGAAAAAATTTCTAGGCAATTACTTCTTCAACAAAGAAGGTTTTTTAGGACGTTACATTACTACTGGGTATCACAATGGATCTATATTAATCTAACTGTGGCGGAAATAAGATCAAGCGTCAGCCCATTCTAACTAACCTACCCTAACCATCCTGGAAAACTGTTAAGAATTTTGAGTGTAAGCGACATCGTTACTTTATAAATTTCTTAGTTCGAACTCAATTTTCTTATTGTTTCTAAACACAAATTGAATTCAAACTTAATCAGAATATCTTCTGGAACGAAAGTGGTATTCCCATTGAAAATACTTTGAAAAAAAATTTAGTTCCTTCACTGTCTGATTGATGGCGCCACAAGTTGGCCTAGTTGATGAAAGTATGTGAGTTCATCTAAGAAGGTCTTTAACGATTATGTCAAAAAAAGAAGTTGACGACGAAGTAGAGTTGTGACTATGCGCTTTCCTTGATGAATCACTGATACCACAGTACAGTTGAAACAATAGAAGAGCAAACTTCTTCAACAACTTTGAACGAATTATTTTCACAATACCAAAATAAAGCAGTCAAATATTTGAGGGAGTTGTTCCACATTTTCTCAACACTGTCGAAAATATTTATACTCTTGGATTTTTCTCTTATGTAGTAGTATTAGGTAGTTAGAGACAGGAAAAGTGCAGAACAATTCAGATAAAAGTTCAGAATAATTCAGCAGGAGAAGTTCAGAACAATTGTATCAGCTGTACCATCTTGATTTGTTCTTCTTGATTCATCTAAAAAAAACTCTGGGACCGAATTACCGCAACAGTGTTTAGTGTTCGAGTGAGTGAGTGCAATTTTACTTTCTAAATTAGCTCTTCATTACACAACATCAGTCTGCTGTTCATTTATCGACTTCAATTCGTTCAAATACTGATGAAAGAATGTCAAACTGTCGTTATAAAGTGATCGATAACGGGAGAATTAATGCCAAAAACACAAAATTCAGTCACGAATTACTTGATCACGTGTGCGGTAATTCGACCCCTGATCTATGTTAATGAATTTTGGTTTAAAGACTGTTCTTTTCAATTTAAATAGCAGAGCAATCGTTCATCACTGCTCGCGTCCTGTAGAGAAGCAGACAGGTGGTCGAAGTAAAAGTTGAAGAATCGTCATGAATATCTGCCGTAAGTAGGAATTTGCTCTGGTAAAGTGTTTCTGAAGGTATGCAGGACGTCTTCTTCTGTTTAGTGTAGTCTTTTCCACGAAATATCTGCTTAAAGCCACATCAAGTTGATTTACCGATTTAGCATAAGCAGACTAAATCGCTGCTGCTTCTTACTCCTTTTTCGAAGTTACGATCATCGTTATCTTGAAAGGACCACTGATCTTCCATTTATCTGATTCACACTAGAGATCTGCTCCTGGGAGAAAAAAAAAAGAAGACTAGGCAAGAGAAATGAAATCCTCATGAAGTTCTTTTTTTACATCTGGGAGATTTGTGGTATATTGGTTAGAGCTTTGGACTTTTATGTTGGAGATCGATCCGAGTAAAATCGCACGCGAGCCAGCGGATACACCAGACCTTTGATAAATTAAAAAAAGGGCTTTTGAAACTAAGTGTTTTCAACATCAAAGAATAGCGCCTGATATCGACTTTTCGTAGTCGTGCCAGAGGAACTACTATCAATCATTCAATATCAACAAATTTGAAGAACGTTATTGTACAGCTCTCATTAAGAGGGTAACTAAAGATTCACACGTCAAATTTTTCAACTTCTATCTACAATCCGATCTAGTTTGAAGTCATGAAGTTAAACTGAAGCTTCATTAAGGACACCTGTTCCAGAGACAAAACCAGAAGATAATCCACCACTACTGCACATTTAAGCAGACTACTTTTAGTTACCGACACAAGCATTTATAAGTATCGAAATGAAGACACAAAGCTTTCATCCTCAAATGGATGCACAGTAAAAAGCAATCACATGCTTCACTTCCCAGAAACTCAAAATATCCAACAACTGTTCACAAAAAGACACTTAATCATCCAATTTACCGGATGCACAGACCCCAGTCACTGGTAAACACAACCCTCACAGATCAATTACCCGTCTGATATCAAAAATAAAATCCTACTTATTAAGTCCTCATTGTGTCATAAAAATTCAACACAAAAAAAAAGGTTGTCCACTTTCAAGGTTACTAAACAATTTAAATAACCCTTCTTCAAATCAACCTACATAAGTCTCAGCAATTGTCTGGCAATCAAAGAAAAAGAAAAAGCATCAAACATCAGACGAAAAAGAGCAAAAAAAAAAAACTTTGCCTGTCAAGGAAAGAACTTCCTTTCCACTCAATTCCCTAATTCTGTAACATCGACCTTTTTTTTTGTTCTGCTAAAATACAAGACAAACCAAACCAGACACTGGCCAGACGCACCAAGATGATAAATGATAGGCATACAAGTGAATCAAGGATATCCCAGCTCTATATATTGTCAAACAATAACAAACCACAAAGGGACAGATACTACAATACCAAAAAATATCCTTAAGTTTTTTTTTCTTCTTTCATCCATAATGGTTCTTTCGGTCTATCCTCTAATCTACCAGTACAAAAAAAGTCTGCCAAGCAAAAATATAAAAAAAAAGAAAGAAGAAAAACGCTTCATCATAAGTCTAAGCCCCGAAGGACTAGGTGCTGCAACCATCTATAACCCTCAGACCGAAGGGGTGAGAGCAGGCGTTAAGGCCTTAGTCCTTTTCGAACAAAAGACAAAGTGTCTAGGCAACCCAATGTGGTAAAAGCCAAGATAGACGGCATTCACTAAAGGTGAGTGAACACACAGTCAGGGTGAACATCATTTGTGTATTGCTTCCTTAAGTTAACTCCTATTCATCTCTCGCACAGTTTGTCTCCGGAGCCATTAAGAAAGGTCAAGATAGAGGGAAGCCCGAGTCACCCGTTCTTCGGACAGAAAAAAAAAACTTGCTCCTTTCGAATCATCAGGTGTCGATTTATTCACAGCAGAAAAAAAGGGTTCATAGACACAGACAAGACTACTAAAAGGACACGAAGAAGCAATAACGACCGTCGTCGTCGCTCGTCGAAGCACAAAAAAAAAAGAAGAAAGAAAACCATCTGAATCGTGTTTAATTTGCTTTCAAACAAAAAATAATACAAATAAAGCTCAAGCACGGCATAAGGAAAAAAAGAGAGTAAGAAAAAAGAACACAAAAAAAAAAAACAGAAAACTTTCCTGATGACGACGGTCGACGTAGTCAAAGTCATCGCCACCATCATCATGGTTATAGTCTTCGTCAACGGTAAAGACGTCCTTAAGTACTTCTCCCATTGGGACTCTGCATACTAGCAACCCAAGGAAACATATTTTTTTCACCCATAGGCATTAGAAGTCGAGTCATTCAAGGAAGGAAAGACCGGAAAAAAAATATGAATGGACGCAAAGAAGCGTAAGAAGTTTTTCTGCAAAGGGTTAGACGGGGTCGCTTGGAAAAACATAGCGTATCCATTTGCCACATAACCTTGACCTTATTTCTCTTCTTCTTCTTTTTTTTAAATCATTAGGGACAAATTCAAGGAGTTTTTTTTTTCCTTTTGTGGAAATTGAAGGCCTCTTAAGTATAGCGAAGAGCCGGAAGCAATTTTTTTGGTTGCTCTGAAAGGACTATAGGTAAGAGGTCAACAACCTTAGTGTTTGCTGTAAAGTTTATTTCTCTTTCGGAGTCTTCGACGAAGTATTCATAGTCTGAGAGGGTCGAAAATATGAATACAAATGTAGGTAAAATATAAACGCAGCACTTAACACTCTTGTTACTGTGATGCCACATCAACTGCAGCTATAGTCTAGTTACAGTCTTTCTAGTCTAAGAATAGACTGTGGAAGCATAATGAGTTCTTGTCTTTCTGAGAGTTAGATATTTTTGAAACTATTTTTCTATTCTGTTTTTGACGAATCAAAGCTTCATCTACTAAACAGATTTAAAGGAAGAAAGAAAAGAGCTTCTAGGGAAATCATAAACAGGACACAAAAACACAAAAAAGATCGCTTCTCTTGTCCTTTCAATGTAAGCATCGCTATTTTTATAGACAATGAAGAAATCCTATGTCCACAACATGCAGTTCGAACTTAAGGTTCAAAACAGTCACCGAGCTAGGTGTAGCTTCAAATCAACGCACCTTTATGCAAAAACAAAAGAATAACTATACAGACTTAGATTACAGATATCAAAGCCGAAAACACCGATAAATTATTCGCATAAAATTTTTCTTGAAGAAGAGACACTTTTAAAAGCCGAGTTCGACAGCCATTTAAAGTAGGTTAGGTTAGGTTAGGTTGAATGGGGGGTGCAGCCACAAGTGGCAACACCTCACTCGGATCTCAAGGATCCATTGTGCTCCCCGGGAAATCAGAGGATGAGGAAATGGGAGGATTGGAGAGGTAGATGGTTATTGTGGTAGGAAACTCCCACTGAACCATTTGGAGCCCTGAGTAAATTTTAGGACGTTGCTCAGTGGGAGACTTGAGATGTCGCCCAGTTCGTCGAAAAAGTATTCTCCGAGGATTTTTTTCCGAGTGTGGGCCAAGCTAGGACACTCACAGAGGAAGTGGAATGATCCCTCCTCTGCCAACTCATCTTGGCATCCTTTACATAAGTCGGATGTGCTAATGCCCATTCTCATCATGTGGATACCCAACGAGTTGTTTCCCGTGAGAATGCCAATCAACAGAGAGAGCCGAGGTCTGCTTAGCTGGAGTAGAAATTCTGTTTTTTTCTTGGAAATATCTGGCCAAAGGTTTCTAGAGACTCGGCATGCAAAAAAATCATTTAAAGTAAAATAAGAGCTTTTGAAGCTGTTCCTGATACTGGTCTAGTCTGAACCTATTTCTATAGTTTACCAAATTACTTAACACTGAGTTTGCTGGCGGGCGTAGATGGAAGATAGTCTAGCATGGATTTAATTCCACTTTATCTCCTGTAAAACTCTGTTAGGTCTCCTCATTAGCTTCTTTAAGAAAGTGATAGAACTCCATCAACCCAAAAATCATCCTTTTGGAACAGATTTGTTTTATTTCCATTGAACGTACTTGGGTATTTCCATCCATTTCCCTCTTATCGCAAGCCATGCCTCACTAATAAAGACTAGGTGTGAATACAAGGACAAGGATTTTATGTGACTTCACATTTCCATCCAACAGACAGTGAGCTTTGGTCAATGGCACCCCACAAAGAGTTTAGAAGATACGAACCAGTTCAACGTCAAATCCTCTTTATTCAAAAATCCTATCCATCAAAACCGTCATTCACTTAAAAAAAAAAAAAAAAAAAATTAAAAACCCACCAACTGTTATAATTAGAGCAACATGCCTCCCACAATCATTTCCTGATCCCACAATCACATCCCCGCACACACCAATCATATGCAACCGGTGGTGGATGGTGGTGGCTTTCATAGCAGCTTTTTACCATCATACCAGTTCACATTGTATTGCACCCCTCCCTAAGGACAGATATTGGCCTCGTTTTGGTGTCAAATCACAATCAAAAATGTCCAACAGGTATAGTGAGTACATGCTGTTAGCCTCGACTCTCAACACCTCTTCAGTTCAATTCACTTGAATGGCATTACATTATAGTGATCCTGGGATATGGTGCATCCGATAACCCACCACAACACAAACACACACACGCACACAAAACTCATCGGCTGTTGCACAAATCTACAATGTCGCACTCAATAGAATCACTGAGTCGTCAAATCCAACGGAACCCTGGATCCTAAAGGCAAACCGTTTAGCATTTCCATGCAAAGTGTCTCCCATTTCGTCTCGATTGCAATGCCCAGAAGCTCTTCAAAATAAAATTATTTTATCCGACACAAGCATCACACACTAAAAAAAAATTCAACAAAAAATAAACTGAACTGCGACCAGCCACTAGCGCGGATTGATAGGCAAAAACGCGTAAAAAGCCAACTCAACATCGTTCTTGCTCTCCTCCGGGGCTGTGTGGACTGGCAGCAGATTGGCAATGCACATCGTCCACCGCCAAATAACAAGTGTAAACTGTGAAATTTTCCACTGCCAAGCCGCAAAAAAACAAAAAAAAGGAAAAAAAAAATTAGCTTTAGCCAATGCATCGATGAAATCCACATCCTTTCCTCACATTGGCTGTCGTCCTTGTTTGATCATAAAAATCCGCTACTCTTAGTTATGAAAATGCAGGGAGTGCATTGTTACAAAAAAATGTAGTACACACACCACTTGTTGACAGGTTGTCTGGACGATGCGGATGCCTCGGTCTGGGACACAAAAGCTGAGAACGTTCCAATCGCACACCTAACTCCAAAATGCTGATCTGAGTTACGTAAATGCCGCAACGTGCATCCAAATACGATGAGGGTGTTCCAAAGTCTACGCTCCTGGCGCCTCACGCGAACAACAAGCAGAGAACAACATACACGATGCCTTTGCAGAGGGTAGGACAACCTACCAGATTCGAACTATCAACAAGTTTATTCCTCCAGCGTCAACTGACAGACAGACGTTTAACGCGATGGTGCATTTACAAGCCACCGAACCGTTCTGTAAATTTGTTCATGCACCGTGTACGGACTGTTCTCCTTTCTATATTTTTATTTTTCGTTTGTGATGTTGAATGCCAATGTGCACTTACTGCAGAACCAGGAATCTGGGTAGTTTGAGCTCTGCCTTGGCTAACCTTGATAATAGCTGACTGTTGTCTGCCTGTTGCTGTTTCTGCTGCAGTGGTTCGGTTTCGTTCCTATACCTTTGTGGATTACATATAGTAAACCTACTACACCAGACGAACGAGGACATCAGATCCCCCATCTGAGCTCAGGAAAAAGTGTGTTAATGTCATACTAACATACAAAACGAAAGTGTAGCTATAGGAACGTGCCAAGAGTTGCAAAAAAAAAAAAATAATAAACGAACGAGGGTATTCCCCCGGTCTAGAAATAGGTAACTAAGAACGTCTGAGCTGCGGTCCTTTACTTTGAGATTAGAATTCCATTTCAATGCACACAAACACACACATATACAAATAAACACACTCAGGAACACAAAGCCCTGAGCTTGTTGGTATAAACGAAGGAGAAAGTCATCTTCGCGGTGCGGTAGCTCTTTTTTCACGTCTCGTGCCAAGTGATTATAGCGCCGATGAACAAGTCCCAGTGTGGGAACATAGAACGTAAGGTATTGTGACTTCTGTCGTTGTCGTCTGCAATGGAATAATAGGGTTGAATTGTAGAAGTATACCACACTCCGCAAAGAAGTACTTAAAGGCTATGAGGGTTGCCAGATCCTTGCAAAAGAAAATTTTCACACTTTTTTTAATTTTGTAAAAAGGGTAGTGAAAGTCATAAAGAAGTGGAATAGAAGAAGAAGTACAGGACCAAGTAACGAGGAAATTAATATTTTTGTTTGAATATACTTCTGCGTTGTAATCAAGAAATTGGACTTTTGAAATTGAACCTATTCAGGGTTTTCTCCCCGGATAGGGAATCCAGATGATTTTGCTGCTATAAATAATCCAAACTTATGTTGGAGTGAGGCAAGGCGGTACCTGTACCAGGAATTAGAAGCTTTCTTGTCATTTAAGTAAATTTCGTAAATGCTCAAGCACAATAAAATACAGTTGATAGGAAACTTGTGGAGTGGTGCACAGTTTTCTGGTGATGAAGAGCTCAACAAGAAGCTCCGAGTTTTCCATTAATTTACCAATGAACCTTTCCGTTTTTAAAGTTAAGGTTAAACTAAAACGAGTGCATGTAAAATCAATTCGCATTTTAGTGCATCTTGTGCGTGGCAGTGTTCCCCGAGTGTTCCCACTAAATACGAAACAAACGCAAACCTTTTCGAGACACTTTGCAACCGAAATGATTTCCAATCTGCAACAAAGGTAACTCTTAATCTCAAGATCTGGTAACAATGGAATTACGACAGTTTGGATGTGAACGACTTATTGTTAGCTCAGTTAGCATGAATAGATGGACTGAACATGAAATACCCCCATCTAACAGTCGAGCAACAGTAGACACTCTGTCTACAACGACGACGACGACGACGATGATGGAGGTGTCTGACTTAACGATTTTTCCCACTCGCACAAAAAAAAAAAGAAGAAGTGAGACATCTCCCTTGAACACCATGGGAGACGACGATGACGATGACGGCGACGACGACGACGATGATGATTATGATACCGACGAGCGACGACACACAGCCATTAGGGAGCAAAGCCAAAGCCATCACGCACGCATACTTCACTTTCACGAACGAATGATTGTGAATGGAGAGAAAAGAGACCCATGGAGCGCCCGCCAATGTCAAGGTATACGTTTAGTTCATCCATCCATCTATCCGCAGCAATCCATTCGTTGTCGTTTGAACGACGACGTTCCAAACAGCAGCAGCAGTAGCGTAGCGCCACGCCAGTCAGAACCGCCAAAGGGGGAATCAGCGCGCAACAACAACAAAGGCAAAGGCGAAGGCACAGCGCCACGAAATATGGGGGTATGGCCCAAACGATTATTTGATCTTTTTCCGAATGTGTGCTTGCGGTTAGCATGGTATGGGGGTTTTCTGGGTTCTCTACTCTGCACCATCCAGACGGACAACAGACACAGAGCCCCGTTGCCATCAGGCAGCCAAGCAACAAACAAAACTTACCACACTCCCTATGGCACGGCAGTTAGGAACTTCTTTCGAGGTGAGGGGTGGATTGGATATATATTTTTTCCACATTTTTTTTTATTCTGAATAAGAGAGGACCGAACCCAACCGACAACGACAACGACTAGTCTTTGGAAACTTCTTGACAGAGAGCCGTAGCCAAACATGGCCACTTACACGACACGATGACGATAAAAATATTACATAATCTGTTGAGGAAATGGAATGAGGTGAAGGCTACTCTACTGCTCAATGGATGCCTGATGTGTTGGCGCGTCCAACGACAACAGAGCCTTCTTCCTTTCACAGAACAGAGGGGTAGATGGGACTTAGCCTAACCGACCGATGTCGACGTATCCAGATGTGAAGAGCACAGTTGAAATGGAATAAAATACATTGGTTGCTTTGGTGTCCTCCAACCCTCCTTTGCACTGGCTTATTACAGTCACAGGGAGTCCCCGGGAGGTATGAGGTGTTGTTTTCTCGGAATGTTTTAATATAGGAAGCAATTCACCAGACGCACGTCAGTGAAGGTTTCTCTCCTTTTCTTCCGAAAACAAACCCTACTACAACACAAGGAGGAGGAATACCTCAGACTCAGAGTTATTCAATAAAGCTACACAGCTACTGTGTCGCATGATGGTGATGATTGAACAGCATCTCGTAAACTCTTTAAAGATCTTTTATATCGAGCAGTAGCAGGAGCAGAGTTGTATAGACGCACACGACAATGGGGAAGTCAAATAGGTATACAATGCTTGTTGTGGTTAAGGAGCTGGATTCTTTAATGGACTGGGAGTATGAATTTCGGATCTTATAGCAACAGGTTCAGATTTGTGTTTTTTTTTTCTGTCTTTTTTCATGCATACTTTTATCCCCTCTGGTGTTCTACTTATCCTTAGCCAGACAGTGTGGCGTTCTTCTATAGAATACATGGTTAGAGAGGTTTCTTCTCATTTCACAGGCAAAGGAGTTCAGTTTGTTGGTGCGGTTGGTTCTTAGGGCTGGCTTTGTTTTACAGAGAGGACTTGTCAGTTGACTGCCTGATGGTTGTGGATATTTACAGCTCAGGTTTTATCTGCTTCTGTATTTGCTTAATGCTGTTAGGGATATTATTTCACTGACATTGCCGAGGGTTACAAATGAACGTGGGGATTGTCGTCGTTGACATTGAAACTGCACTCTGAAGAATGATCAAACAATTGATTTGCTTTGTTAGGGATGACGGCTTTGCGAGTCCTAAGGGAATGCTTAGCAATATATGTAATTGAATTTTCAAAGGAATGTTATGCAGCCCCGCTACCTATAGACGTCATAAACATTGGCTCTGGCACGTTGTCCTTTTAAGTGCCTGGCGAAGGTGGTGGCAACTAATGTTGAACAGGGACGTGACTTTACCTGTTGCCAGGGGGTTAGTTCTTTGTAAAAGAAAACAAATCTCAAGCACGTGTTTTGGATAATGCCATGTGCTTGGGAAATAATTAAAAAGAAGACAGGAAGTTTCACTACACACGCGTAACTTCTGATAAATTGACTGTTTGACTGATGTTATCTTTGAGTTTACAGGTCAATCTCAAAAAAAGAGGAGGTGGAAGATGCAAGGAAAAGCAAAATCGGTATTGCAATAGCCTACATGCTTGCAAAAACCGAACCTAAGAGACTTGAAGCGGACAAAGTTGCAAACAACAAACATAGGAAAGGTCATTTCCCTAATTAAACATTTTCTCATTGCTGGGTTAGATGGATGTTGCGCAGCAGTTTATGCAGGATATCTTGGAGATCGTTGAGAGCATTTAGCGACCAAATGAATTAAACATCAGCTGATTTGAATTCATGAATTTTTTGAACTGAAGTACTCACAGACATGAGCTGAAATTTCTGTGTGTGGCAGGGCTACTGCAGGGCAGATATCCATGATAATGAAGCTACAGGGAGTGTTAACGACTTTGGTAACTCATTTGACTGATTTTGTCACAAAAAAAAGGTGATGAGATAGAAGAGGAAGATTCCAGGCAGCTAATTCAATATGGTGACAGTTTCAATGTACTAAATGAAAAGAACCAGTTTGGCTTTGGCTTTACCGTACGACTTTGGCTGTTCATAGATCGTACCATCGTACAGATAGTACAGAGCGGACAGGACATTTAACTACCAGAATAAGGCGTACAGCGGATAATCAGCTGGCTGACCACGCGAATGAGGTGTTGCTGTTCGGCACATACCTCCTCTTAAAGTACTTGAAAAGCCAAAATATTTTCTCTTATCCTGGGAAAATGATGAACAACAAGAATTAAGGAACGAAAACCATGCATGTGTAGTTGATGTATAGAAACAGAGACGACGCTTTACGAACCGGCCTTGAGGACCGGACATATTTACATACGTGCTTCTTTCATTGGCTTACAAAGATTTAATAAAATCAGGTGTGGTAAATTTAAGTTAACTTAAAGGATACTCCAAATTGCACAGTTTTCATTAATAAAAGCTTTTTTAAAAAAACCTCCCAAGTTACATAAAGATTCAATAGTAAGGTGGCAAGTAACTGCCTAACTTCAATTAACCATTGTACAGTGGTGGTCCAGTATTACGAATGCCGATATAACGAAATATTCGATATAGGAGCATATTAACGATTCTTTTCTTAAATTTGAGTACAAATTGAGTCTATTTACCTAAGGATTTGTATGACAAAAAGGTTTCGATACAACGAATTTTCGATATAACGAATTGACTCTGGACATTACATTTATCGTTCGTTATACTGGACCACCACTGTATATAGAAACTACATATAGTATTATTATGTAGACTTTTTTACTGGTGGCGACCCTATTTTCTCCGGTCCAACTTAGCAGTCTCCGTTCCAAGCCATTGGTTTCGAAATTGTGTGTAGAAAAGCGAATTCTGCGCCATCGCATCGCGTTCCTCCGGTCCATAACATCGTTAAATCTTTTGAACTTACTATAGTTTCTATATACAAATGTGGCAAGTAACTGCCTAAGTTCAATTTACCTAAGACTTTTATATAAAAAAAAAAAACATATTGCACTCACCCCAGTACTAGAACCTCGTCCTTTTCCACGTCCACGACGTGATTCTGCTCGTACGACTTGACCGTCTGTACCATAAATTATCTGAAATAAAAAAAGAATTTCGTTTATTCAATTCAAAGAGAAAATTCAAAATAACGAAGAAAAAATTTAAATTTAAGTCCGAATTCTATTTTAGTGCGATTTACAACCGTTTTATTACCCAATTCAAAAATATTTTTTATTTTTAATTCTCTCCACAAGAGGACACTCCATATGCATTAAATTATTTCTAGGCAAAAGAAAAATGTAAGAATTTTTACTGCAGTCTATAAAAGCACCTTCTTCAACGACTGGAATGTATAGCAAATGCAAAAACCGTGGAAAGAAACTTGACGATATCGTCGACAGCAACCTATAAACGCAGTTAGTCGAAAAAAGTAAAGCCACACTCCACAAATGGCAACTGCAAGAAATTGTGGTTGAGTTTTCAGATAAGTTTATGAGCGGTTTTTGTCGACGGTTTAGACGATTAAAAGTAATAGAGTGCATGTAGGCGAAAGAAAATTGTGATCTATTACTTAAATTGGTTTGTTTCGGATTCTATTCTACTGGAACCATAGTTAATCTGTTATGTTCCAAGTTTCCAAGATATAATTTTCGAACAAAAATGCAAACATAAAATAAATTCGAACTGGAGTCAAATTCGATTGACAATAAATTATCACGAATATATGATTTATGCCGTTTTCGTTTGGGAAAAAAGAGTACTCTTTTTGCTGTCAGAAATTACCCTCAGAGCAAATTTTGCTACTCTAGAAATTTTTTCAGAGTAAAAATCAGAGTACTCTAAAAAAAAGGGTACTCTAGTTTTACCAAACGAAAACGGCATTACTGTCATTCAATGGAAGCAGACCGCAAATACTTCAAAAGCAGTTTGATATCAGAGCATGTGCGAACAAAAATATTTCTTTAGCTTTTAAAAACCTCTTTATTTTTAGTGCAAAAAAAAGACAACAGCGAAACAATTTGACAACTATAAATAATGAAACTACCATGGTTATTTAAATATGAAATTTTAAAATGATTCTTTATTGACCAAATTGTTGTGGTCAATAAAGGATCATTTTAAAATTTCATATTTAAGTAACATCGACCACAAGATCGGTTCAACACTTTCAACAATAAATTTAGAAAGTTTACTACCATGGTTATGACTTATGGCTTACATATGAGCGCAAAGATCTTTAAAGTGGACTTGAATGGGTATGTACTTGCATATGTATGATTAAAATGAACTAAGTCTGCTGGTGAACAATGAGTATCTACTTGAAAAGCAAGTAAATTTGAACAATCTTATTTGTGAACCAAGCAACTCTGAACAACCCTTATTTTCAAACGAACCCAATGAGTAGACTTGCTTGCAAGTCAAAATGAGTTTGAATAACATTGAGTTAAACTGCTTTTGAGCAAAGTGCTTGTGAGTAAAAGCGATCAGAAGCAATTTGATCGTAAACAAGCAGTAAGTTCATGAGCAAGCAGTGTGCTTGTGAATAAGCAGTGTGTTCATAAGCAAGCAATGTGATCATACCAAAAAGGGTACTTTATGCCTTTTTTTTTCTTTAGGTATAAATGTTCAACGCATTGATTTCCGATGAACACACTGCCTGCTTATAAACACACTGCCTGCTTGTAAGCACGCTAACTGCTTGTGAATCTTGCGTGCTCATGAATATTTGAATATATTCAAGTAAGTTCAAACAAGTCATCTGCTTGCAAGTCATTTGCTTGTGAGTGCAATACAAAAAAAAAAATTACTTTTGAGCATCCTTACTGATTTAGTTTGTTCAGAAGCATTTTTGCTTGTGAGTAAATATGCTTGTGAGCTATTTGCTTGTGAATAGGGGTGGAAAATGATCAAGTCTGAGCGATCGTTGAGAAATTTTGGAAGTGTTTGAACTGATTTGGACATACTCAGTTTGATCTCTGGTACCTTCCTACTTTCGTCGTAATTCAGAATTGAGTCTGTATCGCCAAAAACTACAAAAAAAAATTGTTTTCTCGATTAAATAGATAATATGTCGGCTGCAATAATTTATCTTGTGTAAATGTGACCACAATGCCAGTAAGGGGAATATACTAAGCCAAACATATGAATTTTCCGTTTTGTGTTTAATTCTTTGAATAACTTCAGAGCTACTTATCAGAGTATATTCAAACTGTAATCAGATTCAATCAGATTCCTTTCCTTTCGAATGCTTCATATTTGATCTAAATTGGTTGACTCCTTTCAAAGACATTTTACCACAAAACTACTGTTTATCCCTTTAAATTCTCGAAACCACTAAGCAGATCATTTTCAAAACAGATACATATATCGATATTTATGATATTTGTCAAGTAGTGATGACTTTAGTCATGACCAGAGTTCAAATTACGGGCTATTAAAAATGAAACTGCAAGACGTTTTAGAATCTCAAAACGTTTGGATCTGAGGAAAACTAGAATTTCACAGAACAGATCCTTCAGTTTAACCCGAGCAGTGCGTTTTTTGAAAAGTAGTTTTGGCCGAAATGGAGCGTCTACAGCCATTGGCCGCGGCTATTTAATCCGCTTGGACTTTTATGCGGGGCACTGTGAAGGTTGTGGTGTTAAAAACCTTGAAACGAACCCTTTGCTTTATGCTTTCAGAGAAATATTAAATCCTAATTTTTAAGCTTGAAATACATATACTAGGCTCCAATACATTTTCATGATCTCTTTGAACTCTTTGATGACCTTTACTCGAGTATTAGTTTTGAGATCCAATCAACAATGCTATTTGAGTTTAGTAGCTATGTATATTTTTTACGACTTTATATAGTGTTCAGATTCACTTTATCTAATAATAATTAAAAGTAATTCAATTTGGAATTGAAAAAGAAGACATGAAGCTCGACTAATTTGGCCAAACTAGGCATGTATTTTTTTCATGGGTTACTAATATGTATCCCGCCAGAAAACTCTCTCTTATCCTCAACAATTCAACATCAAAACGCATTATCTGATTCATACTGATTACTTCAAGAGAGTTATGTCAACTTTTCCACTCTTTCTGCCAATAAGCGTAAAAAGATTAACAATTATTGCATTAAAATATTTTGGGCTAAATGAATAACTAACTAAAATTTTTGAGTAGATTAGACTTTTCGAGCCCAAAATATTCTAATGATGCAATACTTGTTGATCATCTTAAGCTCATACGCAGAAAGAGCGGGAAAAGTTGGCTATAGCCAACTTGTCTCGTTATAACAAGATCATATTAATGAAAAAAGTTTACCTATCTGATGATCTTTGGTGAATCTCGAACAAATCAATTATGTTTTTATAAAATAAGAGCGCAAACCGTTACTTCTCTTACTCCATTATCCCCATTTTTTTATATTCGTGTTTTTGTAACAGAAAGTAGGGCTGAAGAATGTAAAGCCTTTTTAGAAGTTGAGCTATATGTTTAGAAGGTACTCAGAAGTATTCAGACATGATGCACTATGTAAGAAAATAATCCAATCCGACCCTTGAATGTTTAGTTTAATGGTAAAGTGGCTCAACACTGCCAGTTGTTTTGTTAAGACTTCATTACGTATTCGTAAGTTTTCTATTACATACTTGCGTTGCGAAAAAGTAAAAAAATTCATAATTTCAACGGGAGCACGACACTCAAACGTGTAACGTATCGTTTTTGTGTTTTGATTATTGTTGCTTTCGACTGTTTAGGTAGGAGCCCATAAGCAGATATTTTCAAATGAAACTAACGATGTGAGATATGCCGAAGTCAAAACAACACAGCTCCTACTAAACTGTAAAAATTAACGTCCGGCAATAATGCCAAACCAAATGGACGTTATCGCTCTTCTCGAGGAATTAAAAAGTTCTCCAACAGTAATTTCACTGCCATCAAAAGCAATCTCATTAGCAGTTCGGAACGTTCATTATATTCCCTCATAAGGTACCTATGGTGGAGGGAAATGCGCCAGCCTCATGGGATCCCCAAGTTTTGCACTGCCACCCTATTTATATTATTAAAATATTTTTTTAACATCTTCAAAGTCGCCCGAACTCTGGCAATGCCAGTAGATTTTCAAATGACACGACCGCAATGAGTTCAGTTTATATTGACCAACAGGAAAACTTTTCTTTTAAGAAATGACTGAGCGAATGCGTTGATAAACGAATAAACACGGCCGACACCGTTGGTGCATATAGACACTTCCTTTAAGTGGGTAACACATAGCTACGGGCGTAGCCAGGTTCAAGTTTCGGGGGGGTTTTTTAAAAAATAAAACTAATGGAAGAGCATGAAATAAATTACCTTTATATAATATGAAAAAAGAAGGTTCATTTGATTACATTATGCATTATATAATCAAACTTCTGTTTTTCTTTTTAAATATATCGACTAATTCATCTACGTCAATATCTATCCCATATACCTAGTGAATATTCATAAGAGCCAAGCCGTTAAGTCTGTTTTCACTCGTTGTGATCCGCAAGTAGTTTTTAAGTCTTCGTAGGCTTGAAAAAGTCCGTTCTGGTGTAGCAGTGGAAACAGGTATGGTAGCCAATATCTGTAGCAACGTGTAAATATTTGGACATAGTTTTTTATCGCACTTATCCAAGCATTCCAAAGCAGATTTTGGACTAGGGGACTAGGGGATGAGATAATCATAGCTGCTTTCCACACTTCAAGTTCTGCTTTGACGAAGGATGTACCTACTTCTTTCGGGTAGCACTGCCGAATACATAAAAGTTGCGTTTTCCATTTCAGATCTGACTGCAAAATTTGAGGGTAGCACACCAGATAATGCCAATACTACTTTACGGCGTTTCGCAAACCTCTCGGTCAATTAGTGAATTGTGTGGTATATACTAATTTATTTTGCCATACGTATACGTATGACGCAGAATTTTTAGAGCGATTAAGTGGCCTTCCAACGATACGTGGCACTTGCAGTTTTTTCGAGCATTACCTTTGCTTCTTCATATAGGGGCAGGGGTAACCGGGGCTAGCTGGCAAGTGGGCAAGTTGACAAATAACTTTGACTAATTTTTTCCTTGGTAATTTAAAGAAAAATGAGGGCATATGTGCGGAAAACCGCGAGAGCGTCGAAATCAAATTTTTTTTTTTAATTTGATATATAGTTTGATATATCACACGAAATTTCTTTAATTTGTTTATTTAATATAATTTTTGGATTCTGTTTGTTAACTTAATTTAATTCTTTTGAATTAATTTTTTTTAATCTAGTTTTTTTTTTTGTGTACTACACGAAATTATTAATTTATAATTGTAGTTTCAAATAAAATTGACTTTTAATTCTATTTGCTTATAGTTTTAGTGGAAATAAGAATATAGTCAATTTACCCCATAGCCTTGGCCAACTTACCCCGGTTTTGGGGTTAGTTGACCAACTTGAGGTCGTTTTGTAAAATTAGGGAAAAAATGTGTCAGTATTAACAATGTTTGGAATAGATATTTGTTTTTTTTTTTGTAAAACAAAAATAATGTTTTATGTATAAGAAGGTTTTATCCGTTTTGATATCTCTCTTAGTTTGTTTAAAAAAAAAATAAGAAAATTTTTTATCCCGGTCTCCCCTCCCTACTCTTTGTCAACTTTATTTCTCAAAAGTAACATTATCCACGTAACTGAATGCTGTTTTGAGAACGGTGTTGACTGTTTGCAGTTGTATTGATAGCGAGAATGTAAAGCTCATAACTTTTTGAAGAATCACTAGGTACATAACATAATTCGAAGATCGAAGCGTGATAAGTATTTGAACAGCTTGGTGCGATGTTTCTTTATTGTGGCTAGTTTGGAGTTCTTCGAGTGCATTGGCAATAGCTTCATAAATTTCCTTAAATCTCATAACGGCTCCATGCTTGTGAACCCACTGTTTCACACAGGGTTTTTTTATTTCCAGCCGGTAATAGCTCCCGAATTTTACCATTCAAAACAGCAGTGCGTTCAGCAGTATGTCCAAAGTAGGAACCAACAGACTACACGATCCCAACGCAATTTCGCACATCTGCCTGTTAACACGAGTCAGCAATAGCGAAGTTGAGAGAGTGTGCACTACAATGTACATAAAGAGCTAAAGCACATTCTTGACGAATATACGCTCGGGGCTCGGGCACCGTACAAATACCCACTCATTATTACATATTATACTCTGGTTTGGATCTTCTTAAAACAAAGCGAATCTCAGAAATAGTCTTATAAGACCAACAACGGAAAAAATTCTCTTAAAGGTTAGAGTGAGAATCCTTTTAGAGAACCATTATGCAGGGGTTTTGTGGGGTTTTGATAATGTTTTGTCGCAGGCGAACATTTTTAGTAATTGCAATTTCTAAAAGAAAGTTCTTTAGATAAGGCTTCTCTTTGTCCCATTTTTAATCAATAGCCTATCGAACCATTTAGATAGCCGATGATGATAAATGATAGACGATCGATTCGGTTTCCGAAAATAATCGATTTAACAAGGCCTAATAGTGCGTACTGATACGGAACGAAAATATACGAAGGCTACCGAATGCGATCAGACAATCGACTACGGTCGGCGCAGCGCGGCGGCTGGCGGCAGAGATAGCGAATCGAAAATACATTATTAGTGAAATTATACGTAATAAAATAAGTTATGCCAATCAAGAAGAGACGTTGTTTAAATATCATTGATGTTGATGGGCTACGCCCATCATAGCATATTTTTTGAGCGTAAGCATTTGTCAAACAGTTTAACATAGTACAGAAAAGGAATTGACAGTAGCGTCTGCTTTCTTCATTAGCGATTCTGTTTTGAAGCTCTCGTGGGTAACACATAGCAATTATCTTTGTCTGCCATTTCTGAGGTTAAAAGGATATTCATACGAGAAAAAGCAGATAGTTGAAAATTTGATGTAAGGGAACAATCATCGAATACCTATTTTGTTTTCCTCCACTTTAAGCCTTTTTTGTAAATCTGATCTATAGGTACTAACTTACTGAACAAACAATGGTATCAAGACAAGTCCTTGTGGAGTCCTTGTCCTATGATCAGCAGCTGCACGATGGAGCACAACACCTGCAGTTTTATGCATAGAAACCAATTTAATGCACTCTAACTGCAGTTGACTTTAAAAGATCGCATTGCTCCCAACGTTCCATGTAACAGGAGTGTATAAATTGGGAACTGGTACATACAAACATTTGTGGAAACACAACATAGACTGTACTCACCGAATTCAATTTGATTATTTGTGCTAAACTGTACCTCACCAATTCAATGCTCTAATTTAAACTATATTTTCACATCCTGCAGACCGACACACACATCTATCACAAAGAAAATAGCCTACCTTATTCAAGTAAATGAAAATAAAAATCTAATTTTGAAATCGTCCCTACTAACCCATATCCCCACCAGTTGTCTCATAAATCCCAATTACATCCCCAAAATTCCGTTTCTAATGCGTGTGACATTGAATTTCCTGAGAAAAATCGATTTTCAAAATCCCGCCTTAAAATCATAATTAAACACGGGAAAAAAACCAATTTTCTCTAAAATCCTCTACTAAAAGTGTCACCATTAACCATTACCATAAGGATGTGAGGAAGAAATGAATAGAGAAAAAAAAAGCAGAAAATCACTAAAGCGAACCCACATGAACGAACAGGCAGAAGAGGCGCACAACAGGCACAGCAGAAAACACAGAGAGACACAATATTTATAATTGCTTCCGAATGTACACACTTTCCAAAAAGCATCAAGATCAATGTCCTTTGGAGCGTGTACGCTTCGGAAGACCTTCAAGTGAAAGATGGGCAACTGTGTGGCAGTTTTATTTTTAACGCAAATGCATCCATCTGTCTATTCGTTCCTTAATTTAATTTTTTTTTTTTTTAGTTTTTATGGAAGACACGACGCGCGAGGCGGCAGTTTCTTTCAAATGAAGTCAGCACATGCATTCCTAGCCCCCAACGAAGATTACTTTTGGATCATCTTGCGACACATATGAACTATTTTTAAACACACACAAATGGATTTCATGTGTATTAAAATAATGTTAAAAGGGATTTTCCTTTGGAGCACAAGAGAAAGACATCGTCGGGCGGTCGGCGCGCGTGGGCTTCGCTGTAATGTTAACGGTGCGCGGTGCAACAGTTGTGCGTAGATTTTCTATTTTTGGGTTGATGCTATGAGAAGCAAGTCGTTGCTGAGTGAGTGTTTAATGGATGTACGAGACTAAGTTATAAAAGGAGTCTTGAAAGATTGTGACACAAACTTGGATCAGTGTTCATTCAACTGAATTCTTAACGATGAATTAGAGGATGAAAAACCTATGAAGAGTGTAATTTTCCTATAAGAACGGAAGGAATGGAAAAAAATCGTCAAAAAGACTGCAAGTCATTTTTTGAAATGAAAATCCTTTTGCCTACGACTTCAACCATGAGCTTGAGCTATGAGCTTCTCCGCGGAAAGGGAGCCAAAATGGCTTTAACATTATGAAGAGGTTTCCTTTGTCAGAGAATTTTTTAAATACTAGCTACAGCACCAAGGCATAAATGCAAGTTCCTTGTATTAGCAGGTAGCAACCTTTTCGTTGTAGCTTTCCAGACCTTCTTGGAAACACCAGAAGATGCTGTTCTAGTTAGGAGCCTGGATATCACTGTCTCACCATGTCTGCAAGCTTGATTTTTGAAAACGCGGTTTGTTAAGAGACAAATTAAATAGATAAAAAGGGTGGTGCAACAGCCCCGGGGCCGAGCGAGTTTCTCACAACCATTGCCGTATGGGGGAATGGAGGGGACCTACAATTTTCTGCCGATTCCGAACAGCGCATTGAGAAAACGCTTTTCATGGCAATGAATTTAATATAATAGGACTTGCCAATTGCTCGCGAAAGGCAATACCTGTGGAAAACAATTTTGCTTCTGTTGTGATTCGAACCACGAACCTCCCGGTTAACAGGCAGACTTGCTAACCATCACGCCACGGGTACCACAGAAACAAGTTGAAAGACCAATCAGAACAATCTTGTGATGTAACAAACACTTAGGAAAGCTTTGATAGCCAACTCTAAAACTTGGGACCAGCAAAATTTGTGATTATCTCAAATAGATAAAAAAAAAAGTTTCTTGAAGCGACGCAACAAGACCGCAAGTGATTCTTTCGTAGTCTTCATTCGTCGCAAATGCTCAAACAATTCAACCACTTTAAATTAAATATTTACAGTAGTGATTGTTTGTTCATTCCTTCGAAACACAAACGCACATCAGCATCACTCACATACCTACTATCACATTTCGTCGTTCAAAATGGATATCCTTGCGAGTTAGTGCTTAATGCATGTAAACAATCTAAAACAAGACACCGTCAATGCGCTAGCGCACCACCATCGGGCAGGGACAGGCTGAGAGCCACCATTATGCTATCATATTTACATCAAACCAACATAAGGCAAATGGTATTATCTATGCCATTTATTCTCATCTCTCATCCTTTTCATTCGAGAATCCAGACTCTTCCCCTTTTTTTTATTTTATAAAGTAGAAAAAATGCAGCTGTTGTCATCTTTTGCTGCTGTTGCTACTGCTGCTGGCAAAACTCTCCAACAATTATAAAAACATGGCTCTTGCTCTTGTGTAGAAAGAAATAATGTGGAGGGATGAACAGTTTTGTAATGGATAAGTGCATCGAGAATTGATTTTTCCTTATTCGAATTTTCCTGCTTTGGAGGCAAACTCTGTACAAATCATTTTCCTATTCCAAGGACCTCTGAATTGCTTGTTCGCGAACTTAGCAAAACTGTTCGTACAGGACAATTGCATTCTCATTTTTCAAGCAGTACAAGTGCATTTGTGCATAGTCATAGTCATACAACAAGGTTATTAATAATTGCAAAAATCGACTCAAAATTGTTATGGCCTTGCAACTAGTCCCCAAAAAATTCTAAAAAAAAGCAAAACGGCCTTAAAGTTAGCAGTTGCTATTTTTTGCCAATGATTACAGACGCCATTATTTGATTGCAGATACTTTATCTGTGTAAATCCGACATAACAGCAAATAAATGTACATAATGTACAATGTACATACTTAGTATATATATATGTAAGTGTATGCATCCAAACATACATATGCATATGTATGTACAATGTATGAATGTACATAAAAACTTTTATATATGTACATACATACATACATACATATGCACTAACATTGAATGCATGTTTAAGAATATAATTTCAGACTTACCGAACGTTTCTGTTCTTTCTTGCATCATAGATTGACAAATTCTCATATCATTAGATACATACATATATAATGTATATGAAACCAGGGATTGATTACAAGTTCGGTTTTCATTTAAGGGCTTAGTTTTTTAGATTTTCGCCTTCCAAGTGAATTTTTTCTGACATTAGACAAAACAAACAAAAAATAGTCTCGAATTATATATGTATACTTTTTGCAAATACGTACAGTAGTTTCAGTGATTTGAATCATAAGAAATGGCAAGTAAAGGATGGATAAATTTTAAGAGCCGGTGTCCAATGTGAAATGTCAAGTTTTTTCCTGCATTTCATTTGACATTTCTCAATTTCAGACTTCAGAAATGGCACACATAGTGAAGCTCGATTTTTAAAAAGTGGAGTGCCACAGGGATCTGTGCTCGGCCCTTTGTTTTTCCTTGTCTACATCCACTCAATTTTTAAGCTCCGTTTGAATGGCCTATCGACCGCGTTTGCTGATGATATACCATTTACATACCAGTCAAATTCCGATCTGAATTGTGTTTTGCTGATTGAAGAGGACCTTGAAGTGCTAAGAACTTGGTTTTCTAGCCATAAGTTAGTAATAAGTGAGAAGACCAAGTTCATGACTTTTAAAACAACTGGTCATGGAAATTGTGATTATGATTTGTTTTTCCATTCTCCAAGTTGCAGGCAATTCAGCTTTCCAATACACAATTGTGGTGAACCTAATTTCCAACATAAATATTCTTGTTCCGATTCTTGTTTCAAAATCGCTTCCGTTAATAATTTCAAATACTTGGGTGTTACAATTGATTCCAACCTTAACTGGAAAGACCACTGTTACAACATCAAAAATCAATTGTTGCTCATAACGAGAAAAATGTATCTTTTAAAACCATTCTGCTCTAAGAAACTTCTAATTTCAATTTATTATGGTCTTTGCACATTCTAAACTTCAATACGGGTTATCTAGCTGGGGTGGTTCTTATGCAAATACTTTTAGACCTTTACTTATTGCTCAAAAACATCTTGTTCGAATTATTTGCAACAAAAATCGTCTTACTGAAAGTTGGCCCTTATACAAAGAATTGCGAATTCTAACTATGAAACATCTTTATATTTTTAAAGTTCTAAAAGAATTTTTCAAGCAAAGCGGTAATATTCCTAGTAGAAACTCGGAGTTATATAATCTAAGAATAAACAACTTGCACCTTGTCAATGAACCTACTGTGCGCAAAACTCATTTCTCAAACTTTTACACTGCAACAGCACCAAAATCATTTATGTAATAAATTACCTGTATCTATCAGAAGAACTCAAAACTTAAACTCTTTCTTAAAGAAAGTAAAAGATTGGCTTTTCACAATTGACTTAAACTCAATTGCAAACTATTGTTGAAATGTGTATCAAGTTTAAAAATAAAAATGTATCTTTTGACTTATGTCTGAAATAATTATTGATTTGTTTAACTTATTAAATCATTGTAATTTTCGTAACACTGATTGTCACCCCACAACAGTTTCTCATTATTGTAAATTAAATTCACAAATGTATCATTCAACACTAACTTTGAAGTTAAAGAATGATAGCTATTATTTATTCTTTTAATAAAAAAAAATTAATTAAAAAAAAAGACTAACTCAATTTGAACCATGGAAAGATACACAATCGAGCAATGCGTTAAAGTTATTCAGGCTTATTATGAAAATGGGCGTTCAAATCAAAATGCATATCGTGCCAATCATCTTCAGTGATGAGGCACATTTTCACCTCGGTGGATTCATCAAAAACCAGAGTTGCAGCATTTGGGGAAATGATAATCCAAGAGTGATTGTCGAAAAACCAATGCATCCACAAAGAGTGACTGTTTGGTGTGGTTTATGGGCTGGGGGCATCATCGGGCCGAATTTTTTTCCAAAATGAGGTTGGTCAGGCAGTTACTGTGAATGGTGTTCGCTATCGTGAAATGATAACGAACTTTTATGGCCCGAATTGGAAGATATGAATGAGGACGATATGTGGTTTCAACAGGACGGTGACACTTCCCATACAGCTAACGATATAATGGCTCTTTTGTGCAACAAATTCAATGGCCGAGGCCGTGTTATCTTACATGATGGCGATGTCAATTGGCCGCCAAGATCAAGTGATTTGACAACGTTGGACTTCTTTCTTTGGGGTTATTTGAAAGAAAAGGTGTACGTCGATAACCTAGCAACAATTCAAGAGCTAAAGGATGAGATAATTCGGCACATTAACGGCATAGAAACTCAACTATGCTTCAGTGGTGTGCTGCCGATGTCGCGGTGGCCATTTAACCGATATTTTGTTCCATACATAATTGATCCATACCAATATTATCATAATAAAAAGTAATGACAATAATTTCCTAAATAATTTGTGTTTTATTCAAAATAAACATCAGCCCTTAAAATTTAACCACACTTTACTAAAGAACATTGCTGTTGACCCTGAATCTCATTAAAAAATTTACTCAAATATCTTATTTCGTCAAGACTTCATCAAAGCAACTTGTTCTGATGACGATTTCAATTATACATAGGATAAGCGTAGCGCACAAAAAGTATGAGAATAAAATTAAAGGAAATGAGATAAAGATGCTCCGTTTGAAGCAGGAGTAACAAAGCTTGATCGTATTAGAAGTACAAAGATCCGTGGAAGCCTTCACGTCCAAAAAATACTATCTTGGAAAAAACAGAGCAGGGCCGGCTAAGTTGGTGTTATTATGATCAAAGGAGAAATTCAGATCGCAAAGCTGGCCTCAGACATGGAACAATCCAAAATCAAAAGTTTTGCCGCCGACGCATTCTGAGGTCAGGGCGGCATATCTCACTAGTTGATCACAAGTGTGAAGCAATTAAGTAGAAAGCGGGTGATTCCTTCGAAATGGCTATGCACGTAACGCCGAAAAATAAGCAGGAAGTCAAAATACGTTCGTAATCGAAATCGTCATAGGAATTTCTAAAATAATAATATACATTTACACGTGTACTAAGTGCAAGTGTAGTATTAAGTACACGTGTATAGATTAGAATATCGCCTTTCGCGAGGAATTAGCAAGTCCTCCGATACTAAATTAATTGCCATGAAAAGCGCTTTCTCGATTAGCCGTTGGGAACCTGGAAAAAATTGTATGTCACCTCCATTCAATGATTATGAGAAATGCGCTAGGCCCTGGGCTCCTCGCTCTGTTGCGCAACCCTACTAACAGGAGCGTATCAAGAATTCTAGTTAATAAAATGTTGTTTTTGGATTTTTTTAGGATTCGAGCCGGTCCAAATTCCAAAAACCCGAAAAACTGTACCAGCTATACTCCTAATATTCCATTATAATAAAATTCACAACAGGTTTAAAATTGTGTTCAATAAAAAACAACAGTGAATTGAAATTATTTCAAAAAATCAATTACTTCTCAAAAAAAAAAAAAAAATTCATTGATGTTGACATACCAATGAATACCTATAATATTAGCACATCCTTTTTATATGTTGAAAACCGAAAAGAATTTAGAAGAATCAGACGATACTACATCGCCATTTCTGCAACCTATACCAGCAAATGAAGGACATATATGCAGGACTATTCCGTAGTGTCGTTATTTCTTTCAAAAAAATTTACAGAGTATTGTGCCACATCAACTCCGTCTGTTTCCTACTCCTTTATTTTGTAGGAACTCAAAGCCCAAATGCGCATCAGGTTCCAATCATATTGCCAATGTCTATGGCTTCAGATGCTCTCAAAAAAAAAATGAAGTAAAGCTTAAATACTTTTAACATGACGATGGATTAAGAAAAGCTTTGGATACAAAAGTAAACATAATCTAAATACCGAATTCACAATTTAGAGTCGACGCAAGGAATTAGTGAAGCGAGATTCTAATGCGTTGTCAAAAGCTTCGTTCCACAATTCAAAGGGCGAACAATGCAGTGGATCACGACTAGGTTTAAATATGGCTATTGTAATAAGGCTTTCTTAGCAAACTTTTCGTTAAAACTCAGCGGAACATCGACGCACTTATCAGTACCTGTCCAGTGCTTTCTTCAATTACTTGACTTCACATTTCCAGATATGAGACAGGACTTCTTACTTACTACAGGCAATCAGACATCTGTGAACATAATTCAAATTCCCTCAGCGACGTAACAAACCCGACATTTCCCTCATTGCAAATCCATTCAAGTGGTGTAACACAAAAATTATGTAAGTCATTCATCTGCCCAATCAACAAAACATACAAAACAACCGATTTCAAAGGAAGGTGGGTATTGACTGTTGATACTCTTGTCAACTCCACATGCCTCTAATAAAAATATCCTTTTCGCACACAACCACTAACTTAATTCCATACGTTTGCCCCCAAACGCAAATGAAAAAACACCTAAAATGAAGATAAAACCCCAAACTGGTTTTGTACGTGTAGGTTCAATTATTCTTTTTCGCCATCGCATCGTCTTCGCATATATACATACGTACGTACAGTCGGCAACATCATCCTTTCATTTGTCTTTTTGTATAGACCCTAAAAATTACGCGCCATCCGAACGAAGAAGTCTTTGACGACTGCCAAGGGAACGATAATGATGATGATGATGTTGATAGCACTAGCACGCAGGAAGAAAGCAGCACCGCCAGACACAACAGAACCGACCTACGCTAACTCCGATTTTATGTGCCCACTTGAAAACACACAAAAATATCCAGCTGTTAGGTCCCCCAAGTTTTATTTTGCTCCCTCGTTTTTGTGTGTGCTTTTTTGGGGGACCCAGCCCCAAATAACAGCTTCTTATTTTTTTTTATTGTTAGGGAGCCGTATTTTGTGGTTAACTAGCCTGTATGTGTGTGTGTGCGAGGTATGTCCAAAAAATATGTTGTTGTTTATTTTTTGCCAAAACCGTCCCTAGGTGATTTTGAATGTTTAAGTAACCAAAACAAACGAAGAAAAATGATGAAGCGGGAAAAAAGGAAAGGCCATTCACTATCTGAGTTCATTGTCCCAAAAAGGAACCATGCTTTTTCTTTCTTACCCTTTTCTAAAAGTGTAAAGTGTGTACAGAAAAACAAAAAAAAAACACGGCAGATAAAGGCAAAGTAGGAGGATTTCATGACCATGACCTTGATGGATAAGTGTTTCTTTTATCATCAAACCCAAACCACCCAACTCAGCGCCCTTTTCTTTGATGCAAATAATCACACACCATTCATTGAACAATTCAAGGTTAAGGTGACGAGGAAAAACCACCACACCACCCTACTTAAATTGTGGGGGAAACACCACTTTACGACACCGACGCATCACCCTTATTGTTATTATGAGTGTTGCTTCCGGTAGGGGTGGCACTGCGCTCCATTAGGGTCATGAGGCGGCATCTACGGCTGGGTAACAAACATTTATTACGCGCCCGGGGTTATCGACAAGAAACCCAGTCTTATCAACCCAGAGTATGAGGGGCAGCCCCAAATTCGCATTTAGCATCCTAAAGATTAGGGTTGTTTGGCACACAGACAACATAATAACAACACGCAAAATGTAACCGATTTGTGTTTATTTGGGGTTAGGGCTGATGGTTATTCTTTCCCTTATGGGGAGTTGGTTTTTGCATTAATTTTACGACGCGACAATGACGTAGGATGAGTAGATGTTGGCAATAGCGATGAGTGTTATTCTTTGCAAATCGTCTGGTACGCGATCAACACTTGTTGTGTCGCAGCTCGCAGACATGGCGAGACTTCTTTCAAAGAGGGATAGCTCTTAAACTTTGCTTCTTTTTGTTTCATCTTTCATATACGCAATATTTTCGTAACGAACTCCTTCGTTGGGCGAAGACACCCCCAAAAACGCGAAGCTGCGCTGGTGGTGATAATAATTTAATGGACTGGAAGAAAATAAAATCCTTTTCGCCTATGATTATGGTTCGAATGCGATTTGGGCTAATAAATGGGTTGCCAAAGACAGATGAGCGTTCAGTCGTGTGCTCATTTTCAATTGGGGTAGTGACACAGACACAAGTGGAAATAAATGACTAAGCTTAATTCTAATTCACCCCCGTTCCCTTATTCGACATATTTACTGTGCGTCCGGAGTTGCGAAGGAGTAATTGGAAGACACATATTGGAAATGAGGTTTTAAGGATAGGGTAATGGTGTTGTGTTTGTCTGTCTGTTGTTTTCAAGGTTATGGGTTTTAATTACAAAATTACAAGGACATTTTCAAAAAAACCTCGGTACCTGAACTTTTGAACGCTTGGAAGTCCCTGCTAATTTATCAGAAACTCTAACTTGTTGCATCATCAAAATCAAAAAGAGTATCGCATAGTTGACAGCTATTTAGTATTTACCTAACCTACTGTCGCAGTTTCTTTGTGCGACTTAAGGGCAAAAACTTTGCATGCGAAACCAAAATAATATTTCAATTAGTCATCCTGTTATCGTAATATGAATTTCCAGGTGATAACTTTAAACAAACCACCTTTCCTTAAATGCCTTTAGTTATTGATTCTTTCATTTAGGGACCCAAATCACTCTTGACCTCTAAAAATATCCAACCGCCTTACACTGACATAAAAGCATTGCTTCAGGGATACATGTGGCGTCTTTCCCTAGTTGTAAACGACAAAACTCTAAATCGTTTGTTTGGGTTCGTCGAACGCTAAAACGAATGAACAATGAAAACAAAACTCGTCTACACATGACTATAAAAAAACACCCACAAACATCTTTACAACCGAACAGCCCTAAAACCCTATACAAAGAAATGATGAACCGATTACCTCTGACAAATGAGGTCGACGCAAAGTTAAGCTTCCCACCCATTTACCTTAGGTCTGGGTCTTGGTCTGGCTGGATTTTTTTTTTTTTTTTTTTTTGTGTGTTCGAAATGTGTATTTGCCTAAGCCGCGCACAACCAGCCCAGTCAGTCCCAAGAGCAAAAACCAGAAATTATAAACGAAACGAAAGTGAATGAATAAGAAAATGGAGCAAAAAACATAACCCAAAACAAAAACAAACAAGGATATACACAAGTATGAGAGATTTTCTCGGACATGAACATGTAGGCGAAAAGGGAGCATGAGTGGGAGTAAACACGAAATGAAAGGACAAAATCTAGGCACCTACGTTTACATGAAGAAAAAAAAGAAAAGCAAAAAAGAAAACAAAATAAAGGCCCACCCTTAATTCGCTTTTAACAGTAATGCCCAAGAGCCCTGACTGCTTAGCATGGCCTGGCTCCTTTTTCTTCCACACTACTCTCTCTCTCTATATAGGTATATGTGGTTGGTTTCATACCTACGCTTAGTATCGAAATTGCTCCTACTTTATGGAAACCTTTGTATATTTTGTGTGGAACAATAGATGGTAGAAGGAGATGTGGGGCTATTATGGCCATGGAGTCAAGTTCAAGTCTACTACGATATCGTGTTGTCGTAGTAAAATGGCGCCCTGGGAAGAGAAGAAAAACACACCATAAATAGGACTACGAAATATGGAGCAAATCGAATGAATGAATGAATGCCAAGCAGAAGGCAGCCGGGAGGGAAGGAGTAAGTGGGTGTGTTTTATTAGGGCAGCCAGAGCTTGTTGAATGGAAAAGACGAACGACGACGTCGACGACGATGACGATAGCAACGGCCACCCACTCATGCATTTACTACGTGTTCCATGAGTAGGATCCAATTTCTCTCTTTCTTTGACTATGGATATGGGAAGAAATTACAAAATTACAACAATACAAGGGGGACGATGACGGCGGCCGGTGGCGGCGGCGAAGGCGACAGCGACGATGCGATGCCTGTTAAACGCACATACTAATTCGGAAGTATTTTGTTCAAAAGGGCAATGGATTCATTACATTTATTATTTGTTTTTGGGTAGTGTTTGTGTAATAGGAAAGCTGACGACGCTTAAGTGAAATAGGCGCGCAAAATAAAAATAAGAAAAATAAAACAACAGCAACATAAACAAAATACAACGAGGAATATATAAGCTAAGTTTTTGACATTCGAAGAAGGTAATTTATTTGCGACCTTGAACGACTTTGGGATTTGAGTGTTTTAGAAGCTTTTTTGAACGTTTACGTAGTATACATAGGTACTTTTCTACTCTAGGAATAAAAATTTATACCTACGTAATTTCAAATGATCCCCAGGGATGGTGGAAAGGCATTAAGTATGCTTTCGAAAGCACTAAGACAAAATTTAGTTGGAATCTTGTGGGTGGGGCGAAGAGAATAGGAACAAGTGGTGTCGTGTATGGAATATAAGGATAATAAACAAATTGAGTTGAATTGAGCAGTTTAGTTTCACTTCCATTTTGTTTCGGAGTAGTTTTTCTTTTATTTCTCTGTAGATAAGTTGGCAAACTGTCGTAGTCATTCAAGTAATTTCTATTTATTTTCTGATATTCTGATTGCAAACCAAAATATACCTTCAATTGTTCAAAAGGAACAAATGGACAATGAGTTGATTTAGTTGAAGCCCCTTGAATGAGACTTTTAAGATAAACAGAAGTAACTAGGCACTTATTTATTGCAAAACAGTGTGGTGCCTTGATTCCTTAGCTCTGTTTCTAAAAAGGATTTGGACTCGTCACCCACTAGAAGGAACAACCTCTGCATTCGTTTAAAATAACTACTCTCGAACCCCGTCTTTAAAGGAATTGGCAGTATGAGAAGCAAGCCTTCAATAGTCGATTGTCGATATGAGCTTTTGAAACGGAAGCGCCTTCGATTAACCGGAACTGAGGTCTGCAAAAGGAATAAGAAATAAAATTTTCTAAAAAAAAGATTGTTCTTGAACACGACCAACTGGGGTAGGCTCACATGATACCCAGGAGTTGAATGTTGAATGAAGGTTGGTTAAGAATTAAGATAGTGGTCCAAGGTGGATTTAAAGTCTATCTGAAGAAACGGATTAATTTGTAGGGGTTGCGACTTGCGAATGCAACCAGTTGCCGAATTAAAAGATAATATTTTTGAAGGAACTGATGGAGTGAACCGTCGAACCGAGTCAGTTGCGAATTGTGAAAACAGAAACAGGAGGGACAGGTAAAGTTAACAGTGTATTTTCTCGGAACACACATTTTTTTGAGTTCTTAAACAGTTAAGTTTATATTTCTGTAAGGCCTGAAACTTTTGCATTAGACATCAGTTTGGAGAGTTCAAGCTGTTCCGTCAACGGTCAACGTCGGTAAATAACTCACCCATGTCGAAAGAGGTTTTTGACAAGGCGACAAGCTGTATAATGCGATTTTTTTAACATCATACTCGCTTACGCAGACGATATTGACGCAATGAGAAGAAACAAGTGTAGTGTCATAGGTACTTTTGCAAGTACTGTCGAAGTATATGCGCTGTCGTCAAACAAGGACAGAGAACATCGACGAATAGGACAAAACTTCACAATGACACACATAACTACGAGGTATTACAGGACTTCTTCTACTAAAGTCACTGCAAATAACAACAGTGCGAAGATCAAACGGAAAATCAATCTTGCCAATCGCTGCTTTTTTTGGGGTTAAAAAAGCAATTGAGAGATTAACTCCTTTTGGAAAAAGTAACCCCTTATAAGACCTTGATCAACCCAGTCCTGCTACGGCGTGGTAGCATGGACCTTATCTAAAGCAGCATTTAAAAATACTTCAAGTCATATTTATTTCGTATCTAAGGACAATGTGTAGAGAAAAAAATTCAACAACAAACTGTATGCGCTGTACCGGGGCATGGGTATAGCACCAACTCCGCCTCGACGGGGTTTCGAAGCAACATTGCAGGCAAATCATAAATAAATATATAGAGTGGCGCTACAGAGCGAGAGGAGCCCCTGGGCTTAGCGCATTTCTCACAACCATGCCTTGTGAGGGAATGGAGGGGACCTACAATTTTCTGCCGGTTACGAACGGCTAATCGAGAAAGCGCTTTTCATGGCAATGAATAGTAACGGAGGACTTGCCAATTCCTCGCGAAAGGCGATACCCGTGGAAAAAACATTTTTGCCTCTGTTGGGATTCGAACTCGAACCTCTGGATTAACAGGCGGACATGCTATCCATCACACCACGGGTACCACAGTATCTACCACGCAGGCAAATCGCGGAAGGAAAAAACCTCATCTTTAGTAGCGCAATCAAGTAGAAGAAGAACCTTTGGAAAAAGTCTAAGAACTAAGAACTTTTGCAATTTTTACAATTTTTTTTTTTTAATATTAATTTTCTGAACATTTCTAAAACTGTGTCTTTGAATTTTTTGAAAATTCATTTTTTAAAAAAGTGAAAAATTTCAAAACGGATTTTTTAAAAACTGCTCTACCGATTTTCATTAAATTTTGAGGGTTGACTGCTAAAAGGAGGCGTTTTTTTTTGATTTTTACTAGAAACTTCTGGAATATTTAATTTAATTTTTTTTAATATTTTTTGCGATTTTATTCAATTTTCATAATCAACTAGCTGACCCGGAAATGCGTTGCTGTGGCTAACGTAACATAAATTGAGATGGAAGCTATCCTATCTTTCAAGTTGGATCAAACTGCACAAGGTGTACAAATTTGATTAAAATCGGTTAAGTTATTTAGGAGTCTATCGCGGACAAACATCGTGACACGTAATTCATATATATTAAGATGTGTAGTTGGCAACTCTGTACCACCAAATATATTATGAAGAGCGTGAAACCTTGTACTCAGCCTCAAGACTTTGATATTGTACCTACTTAGCCCACAATCGCAAGTTCGTGCGACCCAGTCGTTCCCATTTTTTCTGGTGGCATTTCAACTTCACCGTTTGACATGATCTTCACGATCTTACTCTAATTAAACAGATTCGCCTACTAACAAAGTTAGTCCTCCTTCCGGAGGAGCGTTTTTGTCTTTGTATATTGGAGTAATCAACCTATGCGATCTTTTCGCAATATTTTTCTATCCAATATTCAAGCATTGAACCGGGCATTTAAACAAAGATCTGAGGCATGTTCACGCGCCATTACAACACTACATCTATTTTCGCATTTACAGTTTGTGACTTTAAAAGATTGTTGTTGAGCATAAGCTCTTTCCTAATCACTTTAATATTTTCTGTGAGGTGTGGAACGCATGGAAAGAGGAAATAGGAAACTTTTGTGATAGGGTGAAAATACGCCAGATTAATCTTTGCATTTGACGCTTTCTTCATGACTAGCTGCGACCTCAAGTCTTGCAGTCTCTGAGTGGCATCAACCCCTCTCAAGCGAAGACCTACCAGGCACTTTTCGCTAGCTTCCGCAAATCGAAATGAGTTGCATCTTTTTGTACGAAAATGATATCAGCCTAACAATTCGTTTTTCAGTGCTAGAAAAGGCAAATGTTAAAGAAGCGAAGAAGCAATTCAAAGGACTTTTTATACCTATAGGTACCTACCTATATTCTAAGACTTTGATGCGAAGACCAAGACAGGAGACAACTGCAAAGTTTTTTTTTTTTAATCTAGCTTAAGTTTTTTTTCTTCAAATTTTAGATTTGATCACTTTAAAACAAATAGGATTTCATAGCTTACACCAACCATACTAATTATTGTGCTAGGTAGCTAAATATCTAACCTACCTACCTACTTAGCCTAAGATTTGTTCGGTGGTTGCTTCCAGCTACCAACATACCTACATACCTATATGTACAGTGTACACTGTACATATTTATAATATCAATTAACCACAAGAAATGGAAACGCAATTTCCGTTTGCCCAGTTAATGTGAGTGGAAGCTCTGACTTCTTATTTCACAAGGACAGCAAAACATAATAAGAGTGTTCTTGTAACAAAAAAAATATAGGTATAGTATGAAGGTATAAAGGATAATGAAAACGATTTCTTACTGAACCATGAAGTCACACACAATGACATTATACCTATATATGTGTACAAATATATATCTATGACCGACAATGGTGTTTATATTGTCCCAAATAGGTAGTAGGTAGTTACCTATACTTAAGTATATCTATACGAAATTTTACATTGTGTTACTGAAAAGATTTAATCAAGCAAAAGGATAAATGTGCAGACCGAACAACTGCAACTGTAAGCCATTAATATTATTTTTCTGAATGCGCGCTTTCCATGTTCGCTTTCGCACACAAAACTATCACAAGGCTAAGAGAGAGATGGAGAGAGAGAGAGAGAGATGGGGAAAGGGAAAACGCAACGAAGGACGCTGGATGACGTATACACTACACTCACTCTACCCACAAATCTAAAAATCCTTTCTATATGTTTCGCCCAGATTCTTTCTCAGATGAGTGTGCTAAGAATCAACTGCGCTACAACAACACAAAACGATTTGCAAAGATTTTTTGTTCTTCATCGTTTGAAAAAAAAAAAAAAAAAAAAAAATGGTGGTGCTATAGTTGGTCGATAAATCTTCCCCTTTTTATAATATTAGATTGTTAGAGGGTGAATTCAAATCCATACACACATATACACACCCACGAATGAAACCTATCCAAATCCAATAAGGCATTAAGGACTTAACGCAAATTCTACAAAAGTCCACGAGACATAAGAACCACCAAAACATGTGTCCTCACACACCAACATCACCTCAATGCACATCAACTCCGTCCGCACTGCAAAAAGGAAGCTAGCCAAAAATATGAATGACAAACCTTTAAGCAAAAGTGCGTAATGCGTATATATTATGCGTCGAAACTCGAAACGAAAACACCAACCAGAACCAGGCCGAGACTATAATCCCACTGAGCACTGAGGTAGGGTGGAATTTATTCGATTTAATTTGATTTCAACTCAATTAAATGCGAAACAGAATTTGAAATTACCTTTTTTTTCGTTTTAATTTTCCACACGAGGGTTCAGATTTCTATGAACATCCTTTTAACCTAAGCGTTCTATAGATCCAAACAGAGGTAATTGTATGTAGGTACCTAGACGATTCCGTTTGAAATGACTACCTACCTACCTAATTAGAGTTTGAATGCTGCAGACCTATTTATTTGCCAAGTCTTGTATCCTATATACTTTTGTGCTTTGTGCTTTTGCTTTTGCCGCGCGACACAAAGAACAAACTTGTTTTAATATACAGTGCATTTGCACGTCCTTATTTCGCTTTTAGTGAGTCTACATCGCGCTATCATGGAGCCTACCTCAACACACAGTCGGTTTCCTTTTGTTGAAACACCTTGTGTGACTTGTTTGGCGCGGAGAAATAATAATTTAACCTGCGGCATTCTACAAAAAAAAAAATTGTATATGGGGCAAGCTGCATCTGCCACTGATTATATAGGAGACACAACAACCGCTCGCTTCACTTTCACCATCAACAACTTGCTTTGCATTTACATTTTATGTTAGGAAAAAAGAAAAACCAGTTGTAATAACGGGAAGGATTTAATGCATTGACACAGCACATGCAAACTTGTTAGTTTGAGTAAGTACCAACATCAAAGAAAACAAAGACTCAAGGCAAATATATCCACTATAACACTATCCAATCCAAAGGAATAGGGTAGTTGGGTAGGTACAACTGTCCCTAGGACCCCCTAGCGCCTTAGCCTTTGATGCAAAGAAACGACTTCTTTGTCAAAAAAGAGTTGAAAGAAAAAATTGTTACTAAAAGCGTTAGTTCAGCTCAAAAGCAAGTGGAACTACAAAGAAACTTTTTATGCAATTAACATGAAGCTCTACAGTTTCTTTGCTGTGAATGGAATGAGAACCTTCTTTTACACTTCCTACATATATGTAACTATTCCTATAAGAGCATGCTTAAGAAAGAAGGAATTTGCGCAAAGGGAGCTATAGCAATGAAGGTTAAGACATTCCATCACAAATCAAAACGCGCTATGACATAAGTGAGCTTTCAAACAGGTCAGAAGAGTTGATTGTCAAGATATTCATTACATATAATAAACACTTTTTTTGTGGTTAAGAAGAGCTAACACTTGACTCAGAGGTGTCTGAATCTCGGGGGAGATTTGACGTTCAAATCGCAACAGAAAACAACAAATGTTCACGGTTATCGGTTCTCGAAAGGATTTGGCAAGTCCTCCGATGATAACTCCATTGCCGTGAAAGTGCTTTTTTGATTAGCCGTTCAGAATCCGCAAAAAAATTTTAGTTCCCTTCCACTATCTCAATGTACAATTATGAAAAATGCGCTAGGCCCTGGGATTCCCCGCTTTGTTGCGACGCCATTCTACTATGATACTTAGTAAATGTCACGAACTCTTTACTTAAATGCAGATGTGGATGGAGTCCAGAAAGTAAATAGATAGCAATGCTTGAGCCACCAGGACCTTCGTCTTGTGAAGGCTGGGCCATCTAGTGGTTTCTTTTTGGAACACAGATTGATTAAACTGGTGATGATGGTTAGCATGTCTGCTGTTAACCCAGAGGTTCGTGGCTCGAATCCCAGAATCCTATAGAGGCAAACATGCTTTTTTTTACCGGGTACCGCCTTTCGCGAGGAATTGACAACTCCTCCATTAGTAAATTCATTGCCATGAAAAGCGCTTTCTCGATTAGCCGTACGGAATCGGCAGAAAATTGTAGGTCCCCTCCATTCCCTCACAAGGCATGGTTGTGAGAAATGCTATTTATTTATTTTTGTTTTTCGCTCGAAATTAACAGAAAGTCAATATCATGCCCCCCGAAACGAAATGAGACACTCGGAAAATATTGAAAACTTATTTCCAAAGTGAGTGCTGTGTAGTCCAAGCAGTAAGATTTTTTAAGAAACTTTTTTGGCCGAAATGAAACATCTGCTGTTTGTGGAGTTGGCAAACTAATGGATAACATTCATGGTCTCCTACTCGACCATACGAATATAGACGAAAACGTGCCTGCTGTATCTGAGAGTGTGAAACCCCATTGACGAAAATCAAGTCGCTATCGATCCCAAGAGCTGAAGCACGTGCCTGAGAAGAGTTCTGCACGGACTATACCTTTACAAGGTCCAATTCACTCAGCAATGACCATCCGCTTCGTTACCGCTTTGCAGTTTGGACCTTAGAGTAGCTTGAACTAGTCAACAATTTTGGGCAGAAAAACCATATTTTCATTTTATGTATAGTCGAACTTGCAAGTCTCAGACTATTATGGACCGATTTATATCAAAACAGAGTACAAAATTTGGACTCGGAGGAAAAAGAATTCAATAATCGAATTTCTTGGAGTTTTTACCTTTCAATCTAGTCATGAAGACGTTACTCCGTCTTGTACGTTGTACTACTACTGATTTCATTTATTTATTTGCTTACTTCAAAAGCTCCTTTTCTCAATTCTTGGTTCTTTATGGTTTCTTTTTAAAGAATGAATCGCAACTCTCTTTGAGGTTATTCATTGACTATAAACGTCATTGTACATATTGGGGAGACAATTCAGTCTTGAAGTATTGAAGCTCTCAAAGCACGGTCTGCAATAAAATCAGAGCTGTGAAGGAACCAGGGCTTAGGGAACATTTCCTGAAAAATATTTCCTTTCGAAGTGATGCATATTTTAGTTCAACAACGTAAATTCTGTATAACTATTACATAACATCGCAAAGGTGAAACAATCGCAAAAGCCGCAATTAATGGTGGCTGTACAATGTAAACAGTAGCGCATAGCTCGCTTCTACATTCACCTTCGTCGTTACCTGGTCTTTGGTCTGTTTTTTACAATCAGCGACGAAAATTTAATCTACTGGCGAATGGCGAGAGAAAGAGAATTCCCTACACAATAGAAATGAAACACATGTTTTCCAGCCCTTGAAGTACAAAATGATTTTGTTCTGTAAACATGCAGATAAGGGTGAAGTGAGTTCCATCAACAAAACCAATGCCCTTGGTCACAAAAAGCTAAAAATAAAGGAGGTGCGGTGGTGGAAGCAGAGCATTGTTTGTAGACTAATCAATCCAAAGAGAATAGACCTATAGGCAGTTGCTATGGCAAATGGCAACATCTTCCACAGAGCTTTGAACGCGGATGAATTGATTCAGAGTGCAAAGAATTAATTTGTAGGAACATTCTGTGATCCATCCTCAGGTGAGTATATCCTGTTCTTTATTTTGATAAGAATAAAAGGATGATGGGATGTGTCACCGAGAAACATCTAAGAGAACCAAGTTACCTCGAAGGACGAAGCATGGGGCTACATTAGGAGGGTCGAACTTAGTGTATTTTTTTGAAGTATAACTAGAGGAACAGAAGAAAGGTACCTAACTACAATTTTCGCAGAACTACGAAGTGAGGAAGCACTAATCTTAAGCTTTGTAGTTCTGAGATGACTTGGGAGTTTCTTTCAATAGGGACACTCGTGGAGAAATTCTTGAATGTTTCTGAAATCCGAACTTCAAACCTACACGTCAGATACCCACTGTATTCATTGCGACACGGATAACACACCAATTGAGGGTGTTCACGAAAGCTCGTGTTGAGCCAGTAGATATATAAAAAAAATATGTTGGCGCAACGAAGCTATGGCGTCTAAAGAATATCAAGGATTCGCATTTTTACGCTGATTAAGATTGGCTAAGTGAGAAAACGCTTTTCATGGCAGTTTTATTCCACTAGGTGGACTTGCCAATTTCTCGCGTAAGGCGATACATTTTGATGTTTCTGTGATTCAAACCTTGATATCCAACGTAAGACGCAGGCATGTCAACCAGCGCCCCACCATTTATCGAGGTAATAGTTACAGAACAGGGGCGTCTTTGCAGGAAGTTTTTCTTTAAGTTTCTTCTGTGAAGATCGTGAAAGAATACTGACTCGTGGGACCAGAGTTAGCGTCTTACTTTGGTGATGCAGAGAATTCCCAAAGAAAGGAGATCGTACCCAAAGCAAGTGATCGACTAAAGAACCTTTGAAAAATATTCTATAAGACTTTACCTGACTCTAGTCCACAAATCACTCAAAGTATGTCGATTTGTTTGAACTTTGTCCTGAAATCATGCCCACAACCAGGTTTGTTCATATTTCAAAGAAAATTGCGAAGGCACTTGCAAGATTGCCTCCTTTGTTCGCACTCTATGAAAGACTCGATTGAAAGGTAAACATTGTGCGCACATACAAATGTTTGCCTTCCAACGCTTAATGCGGAGTCAGTTAAAAGAAAAACGTTGTTGCAGCTACCCTCTTATATTGAGGTATATATATAGAGTCCGTCCATGAATAGTAAAACCCAGGGGCAAACATTAAGTGCGTATCCAACCAAAAGTCCTTTTGCAACGCACAATAATAAATTTCTTGTACTGTTGCCATGCAGCAACGACTAAAGAGGCAAAAAAATAAGCATGAAAACGCATTGCGTAGTTTATAGAGTAGGTAGATATACCAACAAACAAACTCGCACATAGTATCGTGTTGTTTTTGTTGATGGCACTTCACCTTTGGGCTTTGTAACACTCTGCTAGTTGCCGCTTCAATGCAAGGGGAGGCCAAGAAAGTTGAAAGAATACCACCCCTATCTAAATAAAAAAAGCTCACATATGCATGCATACGGTATGGAATACCCCACCTACGCCGTATATGCTTAATTCGCGCGCAACTTATGCTGAACGATGTGATACCGTTCAAACGGAGCTTCAAGGAGAAACCATAAAGTATCTCAAATAGAAACTAGGTGCCTTGGATTATAGAGCTTATGTTAATATTTACCCCATTGGTATACTTCTGAACATCAAATGCACCCTGGCTTGAGTGAAGTTTGATGTGTAGGTATGCATTTCACACAGAAAACGTCAGTGTGTGTGTAGTGGGATGGTGATAACAGCAAGGAGGTATGTAGGACCTTCGTACCCTACAACTTTCTGACATTTCTATTGCAACAAAGCTACCTTGGAAGGGTTAGGACAGTGTACCTACCTACTTAAGAAAGTAGAAAGAAAAGGAAACAAGGACCACCAATAACAAAGAAATGCAAAACGGAGTTAGGTTAGTTCCTCTTTCCTCCCTATAACCTATACCTACCTACTCCTTTGTAGAAAAAAGACCAGATGAAGGTATTTTATTTGGGGTGAAAGTCGAGGGTAGTTTTCATATCGCTTCTTCGCTGCATTGAAGTTTGAAGAGCACAATATAAGAAGTTTCCCCCCAAGGCTTACAAACGAACCTTCCTCCCATACCCACTTACAATTCAATGCCTGTATAGGTAGGTCAATGTACGTAGAAAAAGACACTTGAAACAAACAAAAGTAACTGGTTACACCTCAGGGAATCTCTCATTTCAAGCTTATTATGACTTAAGAAAAAAAGAAGAAAAAAAGTCAAGAGGGTTGCGCTCGGTGTTTTACAGGTGTCATCATTATGAAGGTACCTGTTATACACTTTAAAACAGAACACACAAAAAAGAAGGAAACACTACATAACCGAAACCAACCAAATCCAGAGGAAAAAAATCAATAATCCTAGCGAAAGTGACTCATCTTTTCAGCAGCGACCAACGACGACGACAACGTCAACGACGAAAACAAGGAGCAAAAACGAGGATGATTCTGCAGTGAAATAAGCCAACCAGAAAATGCTCTATACCTACACTTCCTACCTAGGTATATCTATACCAGCGGTGTGTAGAGAAAGATATGTGATTGTGTATGACCATCATCCAGCGTTTTTGATGCAAAAAAGTTTTATGTAAATTTGTATGCATGTTTAAGTGCTTCCACATGACCAAGAATAAGGACGAAATGGCAGAGTAGCTCTAGCAGCATGAATACACCAACCAACCAAGAAAATAGCACAAAAAAAACAAAATACGAGAGGAAACCACACGAAACCATTTCCATTTATCCAAATGAAAAGAGGAGGAAAATGTTCCAGAGTTTTAGAGCAAAATACAAAAAAAAAACCAGAAAAAACAAGAAACCGTTAGATACATATAAAATAATAAATTCTATGTGTATGAGTATCTATGCTGCAAGTGTATCTGTGTTAATGCCATTTCAGATGTTTCTTGCTAATGCATTTGTGCACATAGCCAGCAAAACAGCAGCAACCCCCAAATAACTTGCAGGGGTGGTTTTTATTTGTACTTATTCCTTTCTTTATGCGGCTAAAGCCAGAGACCTCTCCCTCGTACTATAGAATACACATAACGACATACATACTCGTCGTCCTGGTATAATAAATGGGAATAGTGGTGTTGTTGAAATTAAACAATTTACTGCACAAAATGGGAAAAATAAAAAAAAAAAAGAAAAATTAAAACAGCGCGAAATGAAAATTGCAATTTTCATGCGTGTGCTACGTGATGCCACCTCAGGGGATATCTGGATTCCTGTATTTTATGTGAGGCATTGGAAACACGTGTCAACATTGTGTACCACTGGCATTACGCACTCCGCCGCTCGAGCCGCTCCGTTCATCGCTCCACTGAGCAGTGCTGTTTTGCTAACTTTTGGGGCCATGGAATAGGTTGTTCTTGGTTGAGAGGTAAATTAAAAAAAAAAAAAAGGATAAATAAATGGGGTCGTGTTGGGGTGATGTACACGCACTCTAGGGCAACTAAAAACTGTAAATTGCTTAGCTCCTTCATTTTACATTAGTAAACATCCAGAGTCAGCTCTATTGCTCGTTTCTTAGGTATACGTATACTTTTTTGTTTTGTTTTTAGTTAACTTTTGGCCCTTTCTAGCGCAGTTGTTGCTGCCACTTTTATTTTACTGACACTCATGCCGACGACGACGACAACGCACGGTTTACTCCTCATACCGTAGGTTAAGAGTTATAGCCGAGCAAAAGGAATTTTCAATTTACTATACAAAGTACAAGGCAACATTCGTTTGGCGCGCTGACATTTTGTGCGTACAAGTACAAAATGCTGCACAGCAAAATAGAGCTACATTCACATACAAACATTGCGAGTAGCAAAAGCAACTTCATCTAAGCGTCGTCGTCGTCATCATCGTCGTCGTCGTCGTCGTCGTCACCGCTCCCCATCTACCAGATATCGTGTTGAAATGAAAAACTTTCCACTCCTGGATGCTCCTGCCAGTGCCAAGCGTTCATACATAAGTATATGCTTGTATGTACATCTCTACACTTATATATTTTCACTTAACGTAAGGACTTTTTTGCCAGCGCTAAAAGAAGCAAGGAGATTCCGTTCTGGATACTTTTTTTTTTTATTTGCACTCCTCCAAGTTGTTGTATGGCTTTTTCACTATAAGAGACGATTTAACAAAAAAAAAAGTTTCTTAGCAAAAGAAGCTAAAAATCAGAAAAGTTATATTCACTGTTAGAGAACACATACACTTATTTATACATATACGTAGAGTAAAAAAAAAAAACTGCCGAAGAACTCTAACGAAAGCAAAACGAACTTTTTTCTAACTTCAAATAATGGAAAATTTATTTATTTTATTTTCTTCCTGCGTTTGTAATTTTTTTTCTTGCTTCGTCCTTACTCTCCTCACCCCCTCCCCACCCAAATACAATGTCTTCCTCTGTGTATATGTATATATATATAAATTTTTTTATCCTGCGTTGAATAGACAATTGCTTACTATAGAAATATTTGGTGTGGGTAGGTGCGTAGGGGTGGTGGCAAAAGGACAAGTGCGTACAGAACGATGAGCACCAGGTAAGAGCATTTTTTTTTCCTTCGTCATACCACACAGAATATACAGAAGAAAAAAATGTTCGTTTCGGAAAAATCGATTTACTTTTAAATTATTTTCCGTTTTTTCTTTTTCTTACTTTATTTAATAAATTTAGAAACGATTTTCAAGGATTTTGCTTCTTTTTTTTTTGTTCGCTACTTCGTTCTTCGTTCTTCACATACAATGAAAATGAAAGAGAAAGATACTTGGAGGGAAATACTTATTTTGGAGTCGTCATCGTTTGTTAAACATTTCCGTTCAAAGATTCAAATCAAATTGTATTGCCTTACGAAATATTTTGCAGACACCAATTCAAAATCAATATTTCAAAAATATTCACCAAAATTATTGGGATAGAAAGAAAAATAGGTTGTCGCTTTTTTAGTCTTCAAATTATCAGCAGGTTTCTGCAAAATTTATTTAAAATTTAGTCATTCTCATCGCCAATAAAAATTATAAATTAAAATCAAACTGAGGCAACAAAATTTAGCTAAAAAATTTAAAAAAAAAAAACCTTTATAACAGCTGTCATATTTTCTTTTAGTAATTGCAAAATATTGTATTGTTGGCAGACGGCTTAGGCCATGCTCTAAAAATGTTAGTTTATTATTATACATTACATATAATCTTTGTAAGACCTAATGAAAAATAAAGCATTTGTTAATCTAATCTAATCTAAATATTGTGCTATTAAGTCAAGTAATCGCCAAATTTATTCATATTTGGCAATGAAAAGTTTGATGATGGCCAAATTATGGAATACGTTATCGAATAACTCGGATGACGGAATTAAGTGAATTTGGTACTACCGCTCACGTTATCTAGTAACCAAGTAGCAAAATTTGGCATTCTTTCATCAGTAATCTAACGAAATTTCATTCGATGCGTGAAGTGCTCACTGATTCACTGGTCAACAGTGGTTCTGTTGCCAAAAGCAAGCTATATTATTTTAAAGGTTTTTGCTTCACTGAATCTAAATATGAGCTCAGAATCTACCTAACAGCTCGCGTTTCTGAGATATTAGGCGTTCAAAATCGAAAAAATCCAGTTTTTGCTATCTTTGAGCCTTTGTTTTAACATGAAAAATATGTTAGCCCAAAAACAAACCATTGCTTTTCCGATGATTCGGTATTCGCTGAATCCATATCTGGTCCTAAAATGGCTGTATTACATAAAATTTTTCAGATATTTGGCTTCAAAAGTTGCAATACAGGGTAGGTAGATTACTCTATCCCAAATTTGTTAGTAAGAATATGCACAATTCAATATACAAGCAACCAATCGAATCCAAGAAAGAAGTTTCCATCCCTTAAAAACGATCACTTTTGTTGTACATAAACACATCCATCAAATGACAATCGCAACCGTGTTGGTATCTAATAACAAGATTTCTTTTAACAACACCACCCGAGTACATTTGATGTTTTAACTTCCTGAAATTATCACTAAAAGCTGTCTTTTTTGCGAAGGAGCTAATTTTGCTTACAATAAGAAAATTGAATTATAGTCTAAAGAGACATCAGCGACATCTGTGAATTAATAGAGACTCGAAATATGCTAGTGAATATTCGATATTACTGGTACAATTTTTACGATACGTGAAATTACATACATATACTGTAGTCCCAAAATGGTTCTTCACTCACTCGATCACTGATGTCACTCACTCGCTCGATAACGTTAGTTGTATTTCGGTTCAGGTAGTCTGTAGGTAAGCGCTTTCAAAAGCAATCCCTTAAATTTAAAATGTAAACGCGTGAAATTGGTGTGATAAGTTGTCAACTTTGATGTGATAAGCTTTTATATTCTGTTTCCCCTCCGTCCTACAACTAGGTTCTAGGTGGAATCATATATTTGATGAGTCTTATAGTTATGGAAGTATTGATTCCGAAATGTGCATTTGAGGAAATATATAAAAAGTTTTTTAAAAAATTTACTAATAATTCATTGCTAAAGCAGATATACACGACTGCACATTATTCAAAATAAGATTTACCATTATTTTCATAAAAAATTTGTGAATTCATTTGATATGAATCGCTTTTTGGCTTAAGCCAATATGAATGAATGAATGCAGAGCAAGAGATCTTTAACAAGGCACTTCAGAGCTTGTTAGAGTTTATCAAAATACAATAAAAACTTATATCAAACTCATGAACAACAGATATTTATTTGAAAACATGAAACAGCAATACGGATCCACTGTGACTTTTCTGTTTTGTTCTTATATAGTTTACATTATGTTTCTTTAACAAGTCTCAAATGAATAAAAGGCAAATAAGCAATCTAAAACACCACAAAAAAAAAAAAACAATACAAACGAATTCAATTGTATTCTGTTCAGCTTCTCATTTAAGAAAATACAGAAAAAAAGAACCAGATATACAATTCAATTTAATTTCAATTCAGTTCCATTTTAGTTCGATTTGCCTATATTTTCGCTTTAAAATAAACTAATACAATAGATACTCGACTGGGGAAAAGTTTAGAGACCACGGATTTTATTCAGCAAATTTTTTCTCACATTTTCACATCTGATCAGTTCCTGATCGAAGTAAAGTACTCTATTCCTTGACCTAACCTTTTAATAAGGAATTGATCAGCGCCCAGGAGCGCTCCAGAGCTCATTTTCTGATCGAAGTACAGCCTCTATCCATTGATCCAGCACTTTAATAATGAATTTCTGTATATGGTTTATGACGTTGTATACTTTTGAATTCAAATCATGGAAGTATGTACGAATAAAATAATAAGAAAATAATGTGAAGTGTTTAAAAAATGTTTCTCGCCACTGAAAATAGTTTTCAATTATGGATGAGAATTTATAAAAACGAAAATGTTAGTAATACTAAAGCATAAAAGTAACATTTATTAAATTATTTAACGTCAAACTAATATGTAAAAACAAAATTAATCCTGATCCTTTGAAGAGATCCAGTAAATATATTTCGCTGCATCGGGCATGGAAATAGTATCTCTTCAACAGATCCATGGAATAGAACCATGGATCCATGTGTACGAATCATATAAAGCATGACGATTTTTAACTTCATTCGGATCAGGCTTATTGATTTATCCGAGATCAGTCTTCGGACTATTCTATCACTATAAAGGTATTTCCAGTTGGGCATCATTTATACAAAGTCTCCCCAGCTTAGGGGCCAGTTATAGCGATCAGGAAAACGAATCAGGAAAAATTTTCAAATGGAATAATAACTATGTTCTCGTTACAATTGAATAACAAATGTTATACCAATCGATGGCAAATCACTCAAAGAATTTTTTGTGCCCAAAAACGATATAATAGAACAAATATTTGCTGTTTAATTTGTATTTTTCTATTTTCCTGTTTCAATTCCATAAGGAAAATAGAAAAATAAAATTTCACCGCAAAGTATTTGTTCAATTGAACATTTTCTTGGCAAAAAAAATTCTCTGGGCTGTTTACTATTGATTGGTATAACATTTGTAATTCAATTGTAACAAAAACATAGTGATTATTAATTTTGAAAATTTTTCCTGATTCGTTTTTTTGATCGCTATAACTGGGATCTTAATTATTAAAAAAAAAATTAATCCCCTTTCATTACAAAAAAGACGTTCTTCGTTTTAAAAATCTTAAAGATCTTATTGCGTCGAGCCCTGATTCGCCTTTTAAGAAACTTCAAAGTGTGATGTTTCAGCTTAGCTGCAGTTACATGCTTCACCACGGTCGGTTTAATAGGTCATCTGCATCATAAGAACGCACCTCCTTCTACTACCAAAAAAGTGCAGTTGGTAACCTGAATACAATTCCAAATTTTTCCATATCTTTCCACTGAAAAAGTGTTTAGATTTAAATATAATATCAAAACAATAATATACCTAACGATGATCATATAGGTAGACATACAATGCAATACAATTTTCGGGATTCTGACAGGCTGGGTAAGAAAACGATTTTTAGGGCAATACCGATTTCTAAAGATTTGTCAGGTCCTTGCAAGAGATGATTGCCGGGCAAGTGCATTATGAGATTCGAGCCCTGTGGCCCAACTATGTAACTCTTTCGAATAATTCGAAAGTTATTGGCGATTTGCGATTTGTGCCTTTTAAATGCCAATAAGAATGAAAGTAGAATCGATATTGGGTTCTTCCAAGAACAAGTTTTGGCGAAGTATCCTATTTTCTCTTACCTTCTTAAGAACCACAAACCGAATTACATAGGTCTAATGGTTTTTTCACCTGAAGTTTTCTATATTTTTAGTTGCATTTATTGTAAGCTTTAGAATTTTGGAAATATTTTAGATAAAAAATAAAATTTCAAACATCATTCTAAAATGATCACCAATTGTAATCTAAATCTCAGCTGCATTCAAGTAAATGTTGCAATCCCAAGAAAAAGTGATGAACCAAAGACAGAAAATTCAGGTTAATGAACAGAACCAAGTTACCTAGTTCAAAGTTGTCATTATTCATCAATTAACGTAACAATAATTTGCATACTGAGCAATGATTTATGTACATAGTTCATTGCTCAACTGAACTAGGTAAGTTAAGTGAACTGTGAACTGTTAACTGAACTGCAATTTGAGTTCATGTTTTGTGAGAAAATTTAAAAAGAATTAATGTTATTTTTATATTTTTAATGCACAAACTAAAGGGCAATGAGCTTCAGAATGGTGTATGAGTATTCTTCTGTGTGTACATTTATTATAGAATTAAAAGCATCGATTCTACTTATATAAATTGATACTTAACAGCATAGTTGCAAAAATAATAATCGAAGAAAGAATCAATAAAACATTTTACAAGAGTAAGAAAACTACTGTCTATTATTTATACAACTGATTGTATAGTATCAAAAATACTTGTGCCACGTAGTAAAGCACTTGTAGGTAAGCATAAAAGCACTGTAGGTTGTAGGCTTGTAGGTAATAAATCTCACCCGTTTAAATCGAGCAATGATTGTTCTTAATGCAGTTTTAGTAATGTTCCAATATTGTTAAATAGCATTAGCTTATAGAAGCAGTATTATGAATGAAAATTTTTAAACATTTGTGTTAAATTTATAGAAAAATTAAAAAAAAAAAGAAGAAAAAATTTATGTATGTAGGTACATATAATAAGTTGTCAATCAGGCAGACGGCAAAAATCCATGCTTTAAATATATTTATTTTATAATGGATATGTAAATATTATTTATGGAAATATAAATCTTATCTTATCTATCTTTTGTTCTTAATGCTGTCAATTTAGACATTTTCAGTCCCAAATAGCTGCGCCAAGGGTGTCCTCCGGTTCATAAGATTGTCAAATCGCCTTTTTGACTATAGCTATAATGTATATTTATATGTACAATGGTTATACTTCGTTGGCATACTAGAAGAAATAGGTATGGGCACAAGATTTCGATCTGTAGGCCACAACTCTTAGTCTGTAAAAGGAATGATAAATGACTACAATAATGATGCATTGTAATGGTGAAACAATTTTTCAAATCGGTCCAGTAGTCAATATTTCATTCCAACAGAACATGCATAGTCTTTATTACTTAAGGATAATGAGGTATTCTAATGGTCCTTAAAATCGGTCCAGTAGTTTGAATGCCTGTTCTTGGTCTCATAGAAATGCGTTTATTAAATATAGTCGATGCTATTCAACAATAATGTAGCAATCGAATAGAGAAAGAACTTCTCAAATCGGTCCAGTAGGTAGGTACCTACCGATTTTTATTTAAAATAACCACTACGCCACGAGCACTATGAGCAATGTGTACAGATAAGCAAACCACAGAAGGGTACCTAATATCAGGAATCAGGTAGGCAAGTCGAGATCAGAATGCTCTCAGAACCGTATTTTTTGATCTTCGTCTTAGCTGAATGAATCATTCTGCCTGCTTTTGGAAATGATATCAAAACCGAACAATACAAAAAAAATTTTGACAAAAAGCCAAAATATAAAAGAAAAAAATGTATCTTTTTCTAACTAGTACCTACGTGCATTTATAGACAATGTGATGAACTCCTGAGTTTCCTCAAAATTCCATCTATACCATCAATTTCCGCGAGCGAAAAAATATGCGCAGTAAAAACATTAATTGGGTTCCCTGAATATGACCCAATTAAAAATAATAACACAGAGGGGACGATTTTTTTTTTTTATTCTTCTTAATCTAACTGTTTTTGCATTCTTAGTACATAATTGTGAAAGTGAATGCATTTTGCCTCTCTAAATTGGCACGATCTAGTTGAAAATTCACCCTTCTCGCCAATAATACTCATATAGGTAGGTATGTAGGTAGGTACACTGTGGCTGAGTAACAAAAAAAAAAAATTACAAAAACCAACACAATCAAGCACAAAAAAGTTTATTTTTCAGTTTTCCAGAAACAAAAGAAATTGCAAGAAAAATAAAAAAAAAGACAAAACGAAATTTCAATGATATACATATGTAGGTAGGTACGTACCTACCATACAACCAACGAATGACTTGACTTTCGCTCGTTCACTTTTATTTTGCACCACCAAGACAACCGCCACTTTCAAAAAAGCACGGAAGAAAAAAAAAATATAACTTCATCTCTAAGAACATGTTTATGTATGGAGTAAATTGTATACCTAGCTCATAGTGGCATTCGTCATGTTTTGAAGCCTCCCTACGAAGAATTTCTTTTGTAGTTTTAGATCCTTTTCAGTTTTTATTCAAAAAAAAAAAAAAACATTTTTGATGAAGTGATGTTACAGGGGAGACATGGATGAAGAAAATAATGAAAGAAAGAACGCCAAGTGCACTCGAGCTTGACATCCTACACGAACCACTCACTGATGGCAACATTGGATATAACATAGGTTAGCTATACACACACATTTATACCTACACCTCTACATCTACACTTACAGTATAATTGTTATTTAAGATGGTTAAAATAGAAAAAGAAATACAAATTAAACATGCCATCCGCTCACTTAAGGATGCACACACTACATAGTTAGCTGGGTATATGTAGGTAGGTATATGTCTAAAAAATGTATAGAATGGACTTAAGGATGCAAAATCGCTACTTGTGTCTCTCAACAAGTGCACAGTTCCTTCGGATACACCTATACCTAACTACATACCTACTCCAGAACGGACAAAGCAAAAAGGAATATGAATTATGCATTTGGTTTCCTTCCTTATAACATCTTCTATAAAATGAATTCACTTTTGTCAATATTTTCCCATGGCTAGAGAATTTGGCCCCAAGAAGAATACAAAAAGAAATCTGTTTTTTATTTCATTTTCATAAAGGGGGCCAGGCCATGACAGCTTCACAGTGCATACCTCCTACAACAAGCAAAAAATAAAAATAAAAAAATAAGATATCCTTGCACAAGTGTTGCTATATTGTGTGGGAGAGGAGAAAACAATTTATATAGAACGGGACACGGATGACTTCAATTCGAATGTGTACTAGGTGAAATGAAAATTCATGTCATTAAAAATTTGTTTTCCCTCAGACTTTTTTCTTTATGCATACAATATGTCATCATCATCATCACCAGCAACAACAACAACAGCAACAAAGTTGAAGTATCTATACAAATTCCCAGCTTGTATCCTATCCTTGTTCTCTGAGGGTTACTATTGTACCTATATGATGCACTCGTAACTTGCTCCCGTATATTTAATTCGTTTTTCCCCAACCCAGAAACATAATGGCGCTGATGGAGAGTAGGTGAAAAATAAGGGTATACCCAGAGGATTGCAAAAAAAAGGATGTTACGAGTGCCACACAGTTAGTGTTGTTGTTTTTATTGCACAACTGTTCGCACACATCCACCGTACAGAATACACACTCCCAAGATTTGTGCGTCGAACCCTTTCTTGGAATAGAAACGTTGGTACAAGCCGAAAGCCGGGGGAAGACACGATTGAGCTCAGCTCAAGTGTTCTATTTCTGTATATATTTTCAAGACGGAGAGCGTATGCAAATATTTTTCCTAATCAAAGATACACATTCAGCGAGAGCCGAGTAGAAGCACAAGTGTGTTTGCACACGCATTTAAGTTAGGACTAATAAGTAATAATAATAAGAGAAGTATGCACGGCTCTCGAATAAAGAACGACCTCAGACAACCAACCCTTTAAGAAGTTCTTCCCGCTGCGTTTTGCGTATGCGTTTTACCAGATCGCAGCAAAAGGGGTGCGAAAAAGGGGTTGAAAAGTGTCAACAATATCACAGCAGGTGAGAGTGAGGGCAACACAATGTAAGGTATTCTCTTTTTGTCACATAAGCGCTTACGAGATGCAATGCCAAGCTAACTCACTTCGAAAACAAAAAACAAAAATGGGGTTAGTTATAGCGCGTCGATGCTCCGTGGTGTATTGGTGTGCCACTGAAATGCACTTGATTTGCTTAAATGCTCTAAATTGGTTCATTTAGCACGGGAGAGAGGGAGAGAGCCATTACACAGCAGCGGCAGGTTTGGCCCCTCGATCATTATTTTATTTTTCGAATACCTCAACACACAACGAGGAGCGGAGCTAGATACGCTCTCGGTTGCGGGGGGTAAATGGCTAATGTGGTGAGTGGTGTCGGTGGTGACGGTGGTTGCTAATTTGCAATCGTTCCATTCTGCCATCAAGTACCTACAGTCCTACACCTATCTGCAAGGTGGTGCTTTCAATAATTGTTCAACGTAAAACGGGGTGGAAAAAATATTGATTTTGGATAATTTTCCAGCTGCAATCTGATGGAATGTCAGACATGTGTAATTGAAGCGCCATATGCTTCCACAAAGTCAACAATGAAATTAAAAAAAAAAAAAAATACAAATCAAAGCAAACACAGAACTACCTTGTTTGTTCGCACGTCTTGAAAATACCTTTTGTCATTCACTCACACCGGCAAACGTACAAAACGGGCTCCGCGGAACCTCAAATAATAACAAATTCCGTTTTTCTTTTTCTTCATGGGAAGAAGTGTATTCCCCCGCCACATAATAGGGGCAGATGTTGTTCCTCCAAAGGGCAGTGACATAGAGTTGAGTGGAGTTTGTTTTTATTGGTTCAAGACGAGAAGACGGCATGCATAAGACGACTTAGGGCCACTCTTGAGAAATAAAGGAACAAAAAATAAAAGAATGTGTTGAGGACATGTGGTAGATTTTGATCCTCTGTTGGAAAATAAATACTATGCTTCGCCTACACAACCAAAACCTCTGATGGCACACTCAAGGTGTAGAAAAAGAATTCTATAAAAGTATTGGGGTTCGTTGGCCTTATTCTTTAAAAATAAAAATAAAAAAAGAACCAAACAAACACGAATAAGAACATTTCATATTCAGGAAGGACATTTCCGTTTAAATATACGTAAACGCGCGACAGTTAACTGACCCTGGTGTGGTGTTCTTCTTCTATACAATTGCCTCTCTGACTGATTCTCATGCCATGATGCAACTGCTGCAACCAGTGCAGACAATAAATAATTGCATCGTGGCAAACAATGATTGTTGTTGATAGAAATATATCATACAAATGATTAACATGACCGTCCTGTCCTCTATTTACTATACATGCAAAGTATGTCTCCATCTGGCGTATGCACAACATCCACATGAGTAGTTACAATTGCTTTAGCATTTTGTTGGTGGTTGATGGACAATCACAATCGTAAAAACAATTTAAAACATTTTGATTACATCCTTGTGCAAAGAGTATAAATGTAGGTATGGTACATTGTACGTTTATATGGACTAAAATTACAACTGATAAATGGAGCGCATTCGGATGGTCGATTTGTCTGGGTTGACCATTTTCATTAGTACCTACCATCACATCATCATCGTCATTATGCGCTTTTTTGTTTGATTCTTTCTTTCAACATCAGAACGTGGAGGAAAAGTTTAAAAATATGATCACATTATCTTGCAGCCAAGTAAATGGCAGCAGAAGTGAATTGTTTCCAATTAGTCTATGGGAAAGTGATGGCTTTGAGAGAAGAGTTCTGCAGCCAAGGCTATCTAAATAGAAGAAATAGATGAAAAGTAGGTATACCTATATAGATGCTCTCAAATGAATTCTATTTGGATTCGTCACATTTCAGACTAAGTACCAACGTATGTGCTTTAAAAACAATCGATTACATTTACAGTGCCTTGTTCTCATGGAGACATTGTATGAACAAAAAAAAAATATGGGAAATGTGAAGATGAGAGACTGGGCTCTCATCGCGAAACATTTAAAATCATTGGTGAGTACAAAACTGCGAAAACGTCTCCGAAAGACCAAAAGTAAGAAAACTATCGTTCAACCGCTGATAGTGAAATTACATAAATCAATCTTTGCACGATATCGTTAACGACAACTTTTAAACGATAGTAACTTTTCAAAAATCCATGACGATCAATCCAATTCAATCTCAACCTTTAATTTTATGATCAAAACTCAAAAACAAAGCACCAAAAACAATTTTTAAATATCACTAACTTCACCGACGCCATTTTGAAAAAATGTATTAACACCTCTTCGTTTCTTTTCTTTCGTCGTAGTTTGTGGTCTTAATTAACACTTAACCTACCAGAGCGGTCAAATGACCGCTTTTAAGACGAAATAAATAAATGTTTTTAATTATTATATGATAATTATTTTGTGTTTATTGTTTATGCTAAATTCTGTATTAATTACAATCAGCTGGAAAAGACTATAATGTTTATTTCAAAAGCGGTAATTTGACCGACATCGTTAAAAATAGGTATATGGTATATATAATATGACGGTAAGTTTAGTGTTAAAACACGTTTTAACGGTTAAAAGCTCTGCTGTTAACATAACATGGACGCACTTTTTTCGAAGGAGTCACCGGAAGTTACAATGGCTGAGTTTTACATATTTTTTTTAAGAAAATTTCAGAGACTATTTATTGAATGCCTATCTTCAAGACAAAAACGGCAAACCAGTTCCAAAATCAGCCTCGGGGGAAAAATAGGAGAGTCCAGTCAGTAACAAATAAATTGATTATAAATTAATGTTTTTTCTTCAAACAATAAACAAAACAATGCCAATATGAATGAAACGACTGAAAAATGGTTAAATAAAATAATTTATTTTTTAAAAACAGGATTCAGTCAAAATCGTATTCCATTTACAGGCCAGAACAGCAAATATGGGATAAAGTATAAAAGGCATAACGAAGAAAGTTTTCGTCACGGCACCAAAATGAATCAATTTCATGGCATTTCAGAATATGTAGAAGCCATTTAGAAACGTTCTCCAGCTTTCTTTGTTCTTGGTTTTATTAACAGCTTCATCAGGTCACTTCTCGAACAAGTGTTTAAGTTGGCCACCTTATTCTAAGGTTCAGTTCAAACGCAGCGAAGCAGTCCAGCAAAGATCTAAGCAGTTCTTAATATACTTATATCATACACCTTTACCTTAAAATGCTGGTTCCAACCAACAATTCCGACACTTTCTTTTCTTTTGAATTTAATTTATCTTGTAATGGAGTAACCCAAGCAACTAAAAAGCTCCTAAAGATATCTCGAAGAGCCACTTAGGTAAGCATTAAAGTTCTGGCCGCCTTAAGCCTAGTTCAAACGCAGCGAAGCAGTCCAGCAAAGATATAATCTGTTGCTAAAGGTACTAAAACGGCCGGGTTAAATGTATGACACGACTGTATGACACGAGGACTACTTTTTAAAGTGTGGAGGTATACTAAAGGAATGTAGTTTGTTCTAAGTGCATCCAAATGCAAGTTGAATAAAATCGTTTAATAAGATGGCCGATAGTTTGTTTCCTTTGAAGCTTGATTTATTATTCGTGAAAGGAGAGCATTAAAACTGTCTTCTAACTCTCACTATGTGTGTTGTGATTATTTTAATATCACACATATTCAAAATTAACTCGCCTAAGTGCGGTAAGCCTGAATCAGACTCAAACTGCTTCCAAAAATGTTTTCCATTCAAAACTACCGCACTATACCTACTTCTAAAGACATTTCATTGAATAGAACTGCAGTAATGTCGAATTTCAACACATTTCGAAAATAACCTAGCAACAGCAAATTAAAATAGTATGTATAATGGTACCAAATGGAAACCCTGTTATGTGGGAGTTCAAGGTTTCTTTTTAAATATTAATTAAAGGACAAATTTCACTTCACATAAGAGCTTAGACCCTTTTCCTGCTATTCGGTACATTTGCAATTTTTTAGAACTTGATTTTCGGCTGTCAAATCAATTTAATGAGTAACATTACAATCACAGATCCATTTTTTTTAGCCTTCCCTCATACTTTCCCATCAACATTCATTTGAAAATTTTACTCTGGGTATAGTTGCCTCGAATACATCCTGTCAGAGCCCTTTTCATTCAATGTGATAATTTATTCGGTTTTCCAAACTGAATTGCTGAATGGCAGACCATTTTTTTGTTTTTTTTTTGTTTTATATTTCATTTTAAAATGAAAAATTATACCCTCTTTTCCATCAGAGAGCAGCACAGCTTGCAATGCGGTCTGCTCCATGAAACTGTAGGTAGGATACTTCACTCAAAATAGGTTAGTGGTTTCAAAAAAAATTAAAGTACACCTTCCATTTTTTGCATTTAAATAAATAAATACGCTTTTTTGTTCTTAGTCAGTTGAGTAAAAAGTGAAAATTATGAGAAATCATCGAGGCAAAGTAAAAATTTTAGTAATTCGCTGCGCTGCATTGAATTCCTATGACCATCGAAACTACGAGGACAAAAAGTTTCTCCACCACCGCACCGCACCGATAAACTTGTATTTATTTAACCATTCATTTAAAATTCGGTTAATTTAATTCCCAATTTTCCAATCCAAAACTGACTTCTGATTCATATTTCACGGTGGTTTGCTGAAGAGACAGAGAACAATATAAAATCAACCAAATAAAAAAAAGCCATAAACAGTAGTAGCCAAGGAATAAGCTTTAATCTCATCTAATTGTCTCGATACAAAAATTGCTGCTGCTGCAAAGCAATTGCGGACATTTAACAAAGTAAATACGAGAGCGCGGTGGTTTTTGTGCGGTTGTTGGGGTACTCTTCTGCGTTATGATTTTTTTGTTTTTTTAAATTTGTATCTGTTTGTTTTTTTTTCTTTCTACATACGTATATGTATGTACGTTTATGTGTATAAATTTAAGTAGGTATATTTGTCATGTAGTATAGCTGATGGCTTTGGTTATAAAAATATGTGGATTATCTTTTCTGGTTAAGTAATAGTGTGCTCCATATGCATGCCATCCATGGTCGTTACAGATGCCGGATCATAATGTGCGGGTGATTATTATTGAAATATATTATGGTCCATTTTAAAAATGAGCGAGACAGAGAGAAAAAATAAAATATAAGACAATCTCTGTACATTCGGATGCGGAATAAATCTGATTATGTATGTTAATGGTGCTTGCTTTATTTGAACTTTGGTCCAGAATGGAAATGGAATTTAATTTTCAACCATCAGTAAACAGTTTGAGTCGCTCCAACATGTGTGTTTCCTGAACGCTCTAGATGTACCATCAATTTGTCATAAATACAAATATCTTGTAAAATATGAGTCTTTGATGCTTACTCACACAATCAAAACAAAGAGATAAGATATTTTGTTCATTTTGGTAACTAGGTCATACAATTTCTGTAAAAATTAAGTTCATTTAAGGATTTCTCTTACATTTTGCAGTTAGTCGTTGTATTAAAACTTTACTGATTTCTTCAAATTAAGCTTAAAACTGATCGTAATCTCCGCTCCTTATTATTTTTTTTTTGCAAATATCGAATACCACACCGACAGGAGGTTTACTACAGGAAAAAACAACTGGAGAATCCTACTTAATATATTGCAGTTAGGTACATATTTTTGAGAAGCCCCTTTGCAGTTGGTTTCCAAAAAAAAAATAACTTTTATAGCGGCAGTTATTTTACATAATCAATAATTGTCATTTTTATTGACATTCATGTCATTTATTGGCAATTTAGTTATAAAACGAATAAAAGCTTAAATGATTAAACAAAAAAGGAGTGTTTTTTGTGAAAGCTATCCGTTACAACCACATTAAGATCATAAACCAGAAATGAATCCTTATGTGGACGTGGAGGGATTTTTGACCTTTATTGGGGTACCGAATGAAGTTATAATTATTTCAATTTTAAGCGTCAACTGCACGCCTTTCTTTTATCACGAATCACGAAGTGAGGCTAAAGTAAATCATTTTGTCACATTCTTATCACTTTTTTTGTAGATGTTGGCTTTCTTTTTCACTATCGAAGCTAAGCTTCTACAATAGTGTTTGTCTTTTCTCACTCAGGATCATGTAAATAAATAAATAAATAGGGTGGCGCAACACAGTGAGGAGCCCCTCAGGCCTAGAGCATTTCTCACAACCACAACCTACAATTTTCTGCCGGTTCCGAACGGCTAATTGAGAAAGCGCTTTTGATGAGTTTTGTAGTTTGCGCTTTTCTTGGCAATGAATTTACTATCGGAGGATTTGCCAATTCCTCGCGAAAGGCGATACCCGTGGAAAAACATTTCCTGCCTCTGCTGGGATTCGAACCTCGAACCTATTGGTTGGTAGGTGGACATGCTAACCATAACGCCACGGGTACCAAGATCAGGTACATAATCCTGATCTTGGTACCCGGTGTCAAAACAAAACTAACACATGACTTTGACCTACATTATTTACTTATCGTTTTTTTACCTTTATGTATTGTTGTGAGTTTGGAAAGAACTTTGATGCAGATTTTTTTTAAAGTTGGGAAGGTGAATCTATGCCAGAGAAATCTGAATCGATTTCAAAGTAGTGAGAAATTTGAGAGGAGCAGGGGGTAAAGTTTGGATACCACTGCAGACACTTCAGATAATAACGGTATTTTTGGGGGGGAGGCTTGGAGAGTCCAGCATTTTTTAAAAGTCTAAATAACAAAAAATGGGCACAACTTAAAATTTTACTATACTTAAAAGGCATGTATACCAACGTTAAAAAAAATTCCCGTTATTTTCTGAACACACCTAGAATGTGTCTAACGAAGTACGCATTTTTGTGTTATCGATCTCCAGAATTTATTAATGGTGCTCAAAATGTTCGTCAACAGTTATTTCTAGTTCAGAATTTGGGGTGAAACTGACCCTGTATTTTTTACGAAGATGTAACTTTGTAATCGCCGCTTCCAGGGAGCCAGACCTCCCTCAAAATTGGGAAAAGTGGACCTCAAACTATACAGCCCAAGATGTAGGTTTCATGGAGAAGGATTTTCACCAGTACATTGAGGGCAGAACCCGTGATGAGATAAACATAATGTGCTTTAAAATATGAAGAAAGAAGGAATAGGGAAAACCTTTTCAGTTACTGGGTTTCATCTTCTTCTTCTTCTTCTTTTCATTTCCGGCGTTACGAGTAGTGATCTTGAAGCGATCACAACTCTCACACTTTTCTGCTTCACACTAGTGATCCGCCTGTGGGGTACGCCGCTTCAGTTACTGGGTTTCATCTCAACCTACTTATTGAAACCAACTGCGCTGAACGCACTATTTCCAATAATCCAGTCAATTAGACGTTTAAGAGAGTGGAAGTGAGTGGAGAGAAAATGGTATCTATCATACGTTGGTGACGTTTTGCTCACATTTTATGTCTATTTCTTTTTAACTTAAGACAAAAGCATCAACTCAAAACTTCGTCGAGGTTAACTCAAACTATTCTGGAAAGAAACCTAGTTAAACTTCAAGTGGGGACATAGCATAATATACAAAGCACACATTTCAGTGAAAGATTTGATGCCTTCCGTGAAATTTTCGACTAAAGATTTTTTATCTAAAAAGCTTATTATCTCACTCAAACTACAGTAACACTTTCGGTTTCATTTGAAAAAGAGAGTCATTAGCAGGGAACAACCCAGGTTTTCAGAGGGCTGACAGAAAGTCCATTTTTAGCACAACAGTTGTCAATAGGGGTTTTTCATTTAAAGTCCTGAACAGTGATCTGAGCCGCTAAAACGGTCAAGTATCTCTTATCATTTCAACGACATTTGAACGCTTGAACTTATTTTTCCTTCACAGGGCTTTCTCAGCGTATTTACTCTAAAATATTAGGGTTTCGGAAGAGAGCCTAATACTGCATTTCCACCTGGCACTGAAACAAGGTAAGCGCGAAACTACCCCAAACCTAGATGAAAAGTAAGCCGTTTGCCATACAAAATGCAACCTTTTCAGTTGCTATGTTTCAATGAAACCTACTCGAAACCCAGTGACAAATGTCGTGCTGAACGCACTACTTCCAACATTTCAGTGAGTTTGACGTTTGATAGCAGTGCATCCCCTGACCTGCTGTCATATGTCGGTGGCATTATTTTACATGTCTCTTTCTTGTTTATAGACAAAACCTAGCACAAGTAAAAGCAAGCTGGCGTCCAGATGGAAAAACTTCTTGGTTAACACAAAAAATCCTGGAAAGAAACCTAGATAAACTTCAGGTGGAAAAGTAGTATAGGTACCTAATGCATTTCCCTCAACCACACCGTGCGTGGAATCGACGGGACCTAGAATTTGTTGCTGATTCCCAACGACGAGTTCGAGAAAGTTCATTTCATTGCAATGAAACTGCTACTGGAGGATTCAACAACTCCTCTATAATCGAAGAAAAGCAATTGTATAATTCTGACATTCGAACATCGAACTCCCACTCAAAAGGCGGACATGCTTACCATTAAATAACGGCCACCACTAGTCTTTGAGTACTCCTTGAGCTCGAAATAAAATAACGCCACAATTAAGCGAGAGAATCCATAGGTATTAACACTCTGTTCAGGGTGCATCTCAGTTTAGTGTTATATTAGGAATTGAACAACAAAAAAAAAACAAAAAATTTATTAGAAACCTGGTGGATCTAACAGAAAGCATAGTAAATAATAATAAAGCGAGTAAAAATAATGGAAACCTTTCGAATGTCGTATTTCATAAAAGCGAGATCCAAAAAATCATTTCGCATCGTACAAATTGTGAAGGCTACATTTTCTTGTTTTTAAGTATGTACCTACCTACATATTCATAGGATTGGTCAGTTTTTATTGTAATCGATTTTAGAATATTTTTCAGTACCTATCAACCTACACAACATACAAATGCATTTCCTCAGGTGGTAGCTTCCCATTCCAACTATGTAGGTATGTGTAAGTGTATATCAATAGCATGAATATACTTCCTCCTTTCCATTTCTTTAATTTTTATTTTTTACTTCAAAATCTGACAACAATAAACGGAACATAAAGGGAAGAATCTACAGAAAATCCAAAAAATCACGTACGACCAAGTTTTCTTTCACTTTCAAGCATTTGGATGCACATTATCCTTGCATCATTGGACTCTCATCATCACCACCACCATATTTCCACACACATCCTTCACCCGCTTACAAAATACCTATGCCAGATCATGTTTTCGCCTTTACATATTATTTTTCTGTGTAACAAGATATTCACAAATACAGAGATTCATCAGCAGCAGCAGCAGCAGCACAGCACACCAAGCTTAAATGACTCAGCATATTAAAATTAAGTGCTCATATTTCTTCTTATGATGTTTGTTACGGCACATTCGTCGGTCGTATGAACCTATAGATAGTTATATATATACCAATGTGTGTATGTGTGTGTGCTGAAGTTGCAAAGATAGGTGTATTTTCTTATATGTGTAGGTACTAAGGAAGGATGAACGATTCGATGAATATGGCTTCGGCATGCATATTCTCTATCCATCCGTCACATCACGAAAGGAAATGCGGGATTTCTCATTTATGCTTTGTGTGTGTCCTTTCCTTTCAAGTTTTTTTTTCACTTTTGCAAAGAAAAACTTGTGTTGAGCATGTATTGAGGACGATTTTCTTTGCTTTGTCTGTCCCACATAAGAATGTAGCAGCACGTAAATATCCTCTTTGTAGAGTATGTCACGAACAGTGGGCTCATTTTCTTTGAACTATTGTATAGTCTACTGAGTAAAAAGTAGTAGGCAAGCATAGTTGCTAGGCCCTCTCATGCTTTTTAATGTCGACAACTATGTATGTGCATTAAAAACCGTCGCGTCAACGACAACGACTACCGCGACATGACAACATCACAGAGGCTGACGTTTCACATTTCCAATACATAAAACTACGCTAGTGGTTTGTACCTACCTTTGTGACATACTTGAGACTTGGTCTAGTTTATTTTTCTGTTCTACATACACTACACACAGACATTGGGTAGCTCACAAAGAACAAGACTCCAGACTATCTCAGATGTCCTTTGAATTTGTATATTTTTTGCAATAGGAAACTATTGTCTAACGAAGGTATTCTAGGTAGGGTTGTACACTCGTACGAAGTGCATATCAAAAAAGAAAAACGCTTCCTTGAACTTACCTACTACTCCCAATGGAATACCTATATAGGTAGTTTACAGTCCTTTTTCTTTTCATATGTGCAAAAATGTCCTAGACAAAAGGAATTAGATTTTATGGGACACGTCTTCACTTTTTTGCATTTTGTCTGTCATTTGTGTTTGCCACCTGCACCTTATTAGAAAGAGCTTTATAAGATTCATTTTGCCCTTTTGTAAAGATTTTAACTACCTATATCTACACGGACATTAAGGAGGCCCTGAGCAGATTTTTAGCGACTGCATTGCACCTTTTTGTCTTGAATGAAGGCTGTCCACTATTTGCAATGAGATCTTTGTTTTTTTGAGGACTGAATGAGAATTTATTTTTTTAGAATGAGAATTCTACTTCCGTTCACAAAGGATTTATGAACATAAAGTGATTTATTTGTGTGTGTCTTTACTTTTTTTGTCCTGAATTCTTTTATTTGCAAACTACATACTTTTGTAATTAGGTAAAAAATTTACAGCACATAATACACACACATCTGCTCCGTTGAGGAGAGTTGTTTGTTTCGATGTACCTACCTACGCAACGAAAAAAGTGTAATTTTTATCGCATAAAGGTAACTCTAGTTATATTGATTGTGAGTTCATTGATGTTTTCTTTTGTTTCTGCCAATGAAAGTGTGCAAGGTCAGAGGTAATCCTTTCCGACAGATTTTGACACAAATTTCATAACGTAAACAAATGACACGAAGATTTTAACTTGAGCTAAAAAAAATTATAACACCTTACCCGAGAAGGGGGAAAACTGAGTTGTTGTGAGCAATTTCCAAGTAGGACAAATTTTTACGTAAATTTATTTATAATTTGTTTTCAAATGAACAAAGAGCGCTTTCGTCCCGAAGCTCGGAAAACTATTCTTCTTAAAACCTTCCCACTTATCTTCAACTAACTAAGAATTTGGTTCCAGTATTGGTGTTACGATGACCAGGGAATAATTCAGAGTACTGCAACGATGCACATGACGAGAAAAAGTGTTTTAGTGTGTTGGGAGGAGCAGGAGGCCGGAGGGGGGTTGAAATTGAAGTCAAGCCTATCAAGAGTCTTAAAAGAAAATACAATTTTTGAAGAAACTGCAGGGGGGGGGGGAACTTTAGGGGTTCTTACCGTCAAAAGATACTCTTGAGATTACAATTCTTGGTTAAATGTATCCACCACAGTGGTAACGACCATGGTAACGATAGTGGTAACGACCGTGGTAACGACCGTGGTAACGACCGTGGTAACGACCGTCGTAACGACAGTGGTATCTACATTGAAAGTGGAAAGTGGTAAGAGTGGTAGAAGTGGTAACGACAGTGGTAACGACAGTAGTAACGACAATGATAGTGAGAGTGGTAGTTAGAGTGGTAGACAGTGGTAATGACGAGGCACGAGGGTAACTACAGTGGTAAGGACAGTGGGAATGACAGTAGTAACGAAAGTGGTAATGACAGTAGTAACAACAGTAATAACGGCCGTGGTAAGGGCAATGGTATCGAAAAGGAAACACCTCTAATAAGATAACCAGACTAAGGCCCTGACTATCACCAGTCTCCGAGTTTCGAAGTTAGAAATGAGCCCATTACCTTCGGACTCCTTTGATGAATTATACACGTTCGATAATAAAATTCAACAAGAAGGAGGTTGGGAAACTATTCGACGGGTGAGTTAACTTTGATCAATTAAAATGCCTACTGTTCTACTCTTAAAGTTCTTTAAAAGAGTTCACTTCCTCTACAAAACGAGTCCAAAAAAGAAAAACACAAAGTTAGCAGCGCCATGAATGGAACAGCCTACTAAACTTTCAATTGAAGCACATATTAAGTTGACAGAAATGAAAAAGGATGGCTCATTAATTTGCTACATAAAACAGAAAAACCATGCCAGTTACTCAAAAAAGGAAAAATTTCTGTTGACCACGCAGTTTATTTTCAGACTTTTAAATGTTCTACAAGTTGTCCATGAGTGCAAATCGTTTTATTTCATGTTCAAAAAAAAAAACTTTCAGCTCGACAAGATTTTAGGAAAACTCAGTTGTCAATAGTTAGAATCTGGACAGAATAAACAAGCCTCCTAATTGCACGTATTGTATACTAAAAGGACTAACTTTTTGCTTTGTTCGTATTCCACTCACAGGATTATGGAACCTTAAAGTTAGAAAACGAAGCAATGGATGGAATAAAATTAAGCTAGTTAATCCGGAAGCATGTAGTATATCTGTCACTTTGATGGGTTTCAAGCCGGAACATTAGTCTAAATTTTTTTTGGATTACAAGACAATCCTTGTATTAATCCTGCCTCACAATATTGTTTTTCTGTTTGGCGGGTAAACGACGTGAAGTGAAGGTGTTTCGGTTTAACATGTTTTCAAGGATGTCTTCGGAAATGATTACATAACACGTCGCTTTCTAAGACTTTCCAATTCCAATCCAATCCAATTTTTCTGTGACCCAAGCTCAATATAACAAGGTAATGGCTGGAAATCGTAAAACAACCCTCTTATAAAAAAAAAAATAACAAATTAAAAAAGCATCAAGAAAAAAGAAAAAATGCACTTATAAACCATCGCGGGAAAGGAATTGCACCTCATCAACAATCAGGATTGCAATCCCTTATTTCACACCATAAAACTAATAAAATACCCCGGCAACATTTCAATTCGCAAAGGAGGGAGAACCTGCCGAACTAATTGGAAGAATTGAAAGAAAAAAAATGTGGACAATTATACGAAATTAATTTGCAATTAAACAAAATCTCCAACGAAAGCCTAAAAAGGGGGGATAAAATCAATTAATCCTTGTTCAGAGCAGCATCACCTTTTTTTCTACATTTTTCTTAATGGACCACTACAAGGAAGAAACAAGCTCTCTTCCTCTCATTGGTGTATTAAAATATTAAATAGAAAATGGTACAATTTATGAAAATTGCATTGACAGGAAAAGTAAAAGAGGAAGATGGGAAAAAAATTGTCCTTAGTCCTTAGGACAACACCAAACGAAAATTTTCTGTAGGCAATAGGTACCTACTCTTCCTTCATCTTGAAGGCGGAATTAATATTTTTTCATGAAATATATGTAGGAATTTGCTTTTTAATTGCTTTCATCTCCTTTTCGTGCGTTTTTCGTTATTTTTTACTTTAATTTTTGTGGTACACAGGAAGAGAGAGAAAGCAACAAATTTGCTGACTTCGTAATGAACAAAAATAAAGGTAAAAACAAAAAAAAAAAAAGTTGAGGAAAATTTAAGATCGCCAAAGAAATGAAAGACTAAAAATAAAAATAGAAAGAAATTATAATGAGAAACTCGGATACATAAACTACCGAAGAAAGCAAATGTTTTGACAAGGAATTGTATGGCAAAAACAAGAAAAAAAAAAAATAAATACCAGGAGGGGGTGGTGTTCGAGATGGAATCGAAGTTAAAAAAAACGCCAGAGGTATCAAACGTCCGTGTATCTATTCCGTACACACCGGGCAAAGGAGTCTTTAGGTTCCTTTCGTTTTATGAATTTGTTTTCCATCATCAATACCGGAAAGGACATAACTTTCTTTCAGAATCCTTGCAATAAAAAACACAAATAAGAGAAGAAAAAAATAGAAAATCTTAACATTCTTTTTATAATTAAGATGGCTTCTTTTTTCTCTCTATTTTTTTCAAGTAGGTATAGGTATAGAAGGTATTTCGACTTTCTTTTGCTTCCCATGACAAGACTACGAGAGTATCTTTGAAGAGCCTGAAATTCATCAAGAAATTCCTTTGACTTCTTCTTAGTACTTGTGATTGATATCTACATCTTTGGTTGTGCATGCATGTATCTGCAGAAGACAGGTGTGCGCATCCTTGCATAGCAAAGGCCAACGACTGACGACACAAGAAGAAGAAGTATTTGTTTGGGATCTTGTAACTTGTAACTCGAATGCAATTTTTTTCTTTTCTTTCGAATAAATTTGGGGACGCGGTTGAAGAAGTAAATAAATACCATCTTTGAGGAAATACTTCGAAGTTTTATAATAAGTGTTGTCAATTCCGGTCCCAATTAAGAATTGACATTAACTTGGTAATTTAAAAAAAAAAAAAAATAAGAGGGGACATTTTGGCAAGGGGTTGCGAAGTAGGTATCAGAGATTAAAATGAACTAAGTCTGCTTGTGAACAATGAGTATTTACTTGAAAAAAAAAAAGAGTTTGAACAAGCTGAGTCAGCCCACAAGCAAGTAAATTTGAACGATCTTATTTGTGAACCAAACAACTCTGAACAACCCCTATTTTCAAACGAACCAAACAAGTAGACTTGCTTGCAAGTCAAAATGAGTTTGAATAACATTGAGTTAAGCTGCTTGTGAGTAAAGTGCTTGTGAGTAAAAGTGATCACAAGCAATTTATTCGTAAACAAGCAATAAGTTCATGAGTATGCAGTGTGCTTGTGAATAAGCAGTGTGTTTATAAGCAAGCAATGTGATCATACCAAATAGGGTAGTTTGATGGCGTGTTCGTTTTGAGTACAATAAAAATCTAGGTATAGGTAAGAAGTACGTTTGTTTAATAGCTTGGTTTTTTATTCTTTTCTTTTATATGAAGAAAAAGGTTATTATACAGTAGATATGGAAACAATTTATTGTATTCATTGAAGTAGATAGTACAGGTTTGTAAGTATATAAAAACAAAAAATTTTAAGCGAACAGAAAACTGAATTAGAAGTTAAAAAAAGCGAAACAAAATCATGATAAATAAGGATAAATTAGAAAAAAAAAAACAAAAATGCAACAAAAAAGACTTATTAAAAATTTCTTTTACTTTAAATTTTATTAATTTTTAAATTTGAATATGCAACCATTAAATTATTAACGGTTTCCGGGTTCAACCTGGTTCGTTTTTCAGTTATCACATTCCCAGCCTGTGAGAAAGAAATATTCCACTAAAGTGATTTTAATTTTTAACGTAATCTTTATATACTTTCTACATTCAAAATCAGGTACCAAAAAAAATTTACGCTTCTAAAATAATGATCAAAACCGCATTTGCGGTTTTTTATGATACATTCAGGTCACTTTTTCTCAGATAAACTCTCTCATTATGCATAATTCCGAAAAAAAATCTTTAAAACTTATTTCGTCAACGACGTAAATACCTACATGTTTATAACTCTTCCTAATTCATTGATGACTTTTAATTTTTGTACCTACCTTCATAAGCTTTAACCCAAACATTTGCATGCCATAAAACGAAGGAATTAGCAATCACTTGAAAAACTGATAAGCAAAATCCATTTCCGCAATAAAGTCATATAAATTTATTATATTGTAAAAATTATTTTCAAACACTTTTTTAATTCCTGGAAAATAGTAACATATACATACAAAAATATTAAAAAGGGAAATTTTGGAATCAGAAATTAAAATGTTTTATCATCCCGCAATGCATCCAATCCGTTCTTTCTCTTATCATAAGCCAAAACCAGCCATTTGTATGCCTTTCTTTGTTTTTCAATAGAATTATAGTTAGGTATAAATGTTCAACGCATTGCTTTCCGATGAATACACTGCCTGCTTATAAACACACTGCCTGCTTGTAAGCACGCTACCTGCTTGTGAACACACTGCCTGCTTGTGAATATTTTGCATGCTCATGAGTATTTGAATATATTCAAGTAAGTTCAAACAAGTCAATCTGCTTGCAAGTCATTTGCTTGTGAGTACAATACAGAAAAAATGACTTGTGAGTATCCATACTGATTTAGTTTGTTCACTAGCAGTTTTTGCTTGAGAGTAAATATGCTTGCGAGTTATTTGCTTGTGAATAGGGGTGGAAAATGATCAAGTCTGAGCGATCGTTGAGAAATTTGGGATGTGTTTGAACTGATTTGAACATACTCATTTTGATCTCTGGTAGGTATGCAAATCAGGCAATATATTTCAAAAAGTTGCGTAGAGTTCAATCACCATTATAGCAGGACGTCTTTGTTTATATATTTTGTCTTAGCGAAGGCCTAGAAAGAAGAGACAGTCATCATTTTAGTTTGAATCGAAAATGGTATTTTATTCTTTCCTGTAGAAACAGTTCTTAACGCAAACAAGGAACTTGAATTTTAAATGCAATTTGTTTTTGATTATACCTTCCTTTTGTATGAGTGGGATGTTGCATATGACATGACAACCTAAAATATTTGCTGTTTTTTAGGTTGTAAGTCTCAGACACAGACGCTAAAAGTTAGCATAGAAGGCAATTACGTCCGATAACTGCAACCAACTCTTAGGATACTCTTAAGAGTGATTTTGGAAATGGACTTATAGTTGTGAGTTCAAGAGACTTGATTTTTCTTTCTAGAGAGCAGCTTAAGAGCAACTTTCAAATGTTCATCTCCTAACCTCGTCGTTTTTGACCTGAGATTGTACCCCAATGCGTAGTTTTTTTTTTTTTTACAGATTTGAACCCTATTTTACTGAATTCTTCCACAGATTTGATTTTGCACGGAGATCGGTGAAATACCATAAGGGTTGTAGTATTTAGATAAGTTCCTATACCGAAATGAAGAGGGAAAGAGTTTTTTGGTGTTACGCTTAATCACCTTGCATTTAAACTGTAATTCGATGGGCGTAATGGTAAGCATGTCTGTGTGTTCCGTGGGACGATTGAGGTTCAAGTCCCAAAAAAATTAAGAAAAATAATTTTTTTCGAAAGCTATCGGTTTTGTCAAGGAATTGGCCATTTCTCCGATAGTTACTTCATGTCATAAAAAGTAATTTTTAGATTAGCCCTTCCATTCAATTCAGAAGGCATGATTGAAATACATGCGCTATGCCCCGTAGCTCCGCGATATTTATTAATTTGATTCGATGGGGTATTTCCTTCCTACTTAAAAATAGTGGGTATATAGGTATGAGTCAAACTACCATCGATCGTTCAAAGAAGGAAACTAAAAGTAAAAATCGTAAGATTCTAAGCACAGATGTTTCCAAGCATCCGACCTGCTTTTTTTCTGTTTTTTTATTTTTGAACACTTGCGCTTGGAATCACCAGAAAATTGTAGGTGCCTTCCATTACCTTACAAGTAATGGTTTTTTTTTCTCTTGAAAATGTATTTTTCTAATTTTCCATAGAGCCATTCCGCTTTTCATGTCAGCTTAATGTAATTACAGCCAAAACGGAACGATTGGTTCCAATTATATGTGTCCTATTTTTCATAGTAGAGTTTTATAAGAACTGTTCAACAGTATTTATCTATGCACTGACTGAGGAATTCAATAGAATATTTGAGACAGCAAATGTTCCCGGAAGCAAAAAATGTAGTTATAACAACCCAGAGAACTATAGGGGAATTTCATTTCTGAACACATCAGTTAAACTATTTAGCTCGTTGATATATTTAACAGACTGACACAGTGGATTGACAAGAAAAAAATACTTAATGAGTTTCAAGCTGGGTTTAGGAAAAACCACTCGACATTAGACCAGATTTTCGTCCTTTTTAATATTGCAGATAGTTTCAAAAAGAAGAATAAGAAGCTTTATGCTTTTTTCGTGGACTTCCGTGCAGCTTTAGATTCTATTCCTCGAGAGGCGCTTTTCTATAAACTGTATATGATGGGGATTTCAAGTAAAGTTGTTACTGTTCTTAAAGCGATGTATGAAAACAACGTGTCTTATGTTTGGGATGGAGAATTCATTTCGGAAGACTTTGCCACTCAAATGGGAGTCAAACAAGGGTGTGTGTTGAGTACCTTACTTTTCATTCTATTTATAAACGATATCATGGAATCAATCGGAGGAGGAATAGATTATGGACGAGTGCGGATACCAGGCCTTGTTTTCGCTGATGACATCGTTTTTCTGGCGGAAACTGTAGACGGCATGCAGCGAATGATTAACCGGCTCGAAAGCTACTGTGATCATTGGAATCTATCCGTTAATACTGCAAAATCCAAAATGATGATCTTCAAAGATGGTGGTGGGAGATATTCCAGAAATGAAACGTGGAAGTATAAAGGGGACATTTTAACGATTGTGCGTGAATACAAGTATCTAGGTGTGTTAATAACTTCGAACCCCAACATTAAAAAGCATTTTCTGTCGAAGCTAGCCGAGGCGAAAAGAGCTATTTCATCAGTAGGTATGGGGACGTTGCATGAACAGTAAGTTTGTCGATCATAGTGCAAAGATGAAGCTATTTCGTTCAACTGCAGCCTCAATATTGCTGTACGGTGCACAAGTGTGGGGATACTGCAAATATGTTGAAGTTGAAAGGTTTTTAAGGTACTTCCTCAAGCGAATTTTTCGATTGCCGGCATGTACACCAAATTATATGCTTCATTTGAAAACTTCTATGCCGCCACTTTTTTTAGACACACTCAAACTACATTTTGAGTACATATTAAAAGTGTTTGAGATGGAAGAAGGAAGGCTTCCTAAGCTTGTGCTCAAAAATATTATGTTGTCTAGAGGTAACCTTGTTAAAAAGTGGGAGGAGTTAGACGGGCAAACCGTACCTAAGTATTCAGGCGGATATTAGTGTCGTTGACTTAAAGTGCTACTTTGGAAAGTTGCTAGCAAACGAGAGCCGCTCTGCATTTGAGGGATATACGACCGAAGCTCAATCTTCTCAATATAGGATGATATATAGTCAACTTAACTTAAATCTTCAAGAAGAAACGTACCTACTAAATCGGTTTCCTATTGAAATGATAAATTTAATTTTTAAAGCAAGAGGTGAAATAATAAAATTGAACTACATACCGCATCGGCCGGACCTGCCGATTTTGTGCGACCTTTGCAACCTAAAGGAAAGAGAGGATGTACACCATTTTATTGCCATAAGCCCGATTTTAAGAGAGTTCAGAGTGAGTTACTTTGGTAAAACATCGTTGGATATGAACGAAGTGATATATATTCTAAATGGTGGTCTTGGATGGGAAATTTTATATAAATATTTAACCATAGCACTAAGATATAGAACCCGAATTATTGAAGAAGACTTTTTTTAAAAAAAAAGAAAAACAGAATTTGTTAAGCACCTATAAATTCAATAAAAAAAATTGTATGTTAAAATACTGTCTATCTGGTAGACGGCCTTTGGCCAAACCATATTAAACTTTAGTATATCCAAATTGTTTACTTTTATATACAAATGAATTCAAATAAAGTTTCTTAAACTAAAATAAAGTTTCTTAAACTAACTAGGTACTAGCAGCAGTGGAAAATAAGTCCTTGGATTTATCCACAAATGAAGGTATTGTGAGTATTATAACCAAATGTTTTTCAACAATTGTCCCCTCAAAATTTTGCTATTATTTCCTGAGCATACAGAAAAAATCACAAAAAATAATGCTACTTTTAATTAATTGACAACGTAATTTTTTAAAATAAAAAAACAATTTTTAAGAATCTAAACATTCAGATCGCTTTTCTGAAAAACTCTAAACTTTGAGATAAGCGACTTCACCTCTGAAAGAACGACATGTTCCAAACTATCACAGTTTTCTTATTGATTTTCATCATTATCCATATGTCCATTTTCAATTCGAATAGTGGCTGCAGCTCAACTTCACACCACGTTTCCATAACAGTTAAAGAGTAACGTGTTGTGGTGTTGTTAATAAGTCATCACTTTGGCTTTGCTAAAATTAATGTTTTGTGAGTTTTGAATCCATAAAAGGGACAAGGACTTCTTTAAGCGGCTTGGTGCTTGTAGTCTAAGGATTTTATTTTCTCTTGATATTTATGCGGAACTCTCGACAGCTTTTGCACAATCTCAGCTTAACCTTCCGATAACAACACATTTAAAATATACGTAAATAACAACAGGGGTGGTATAACACCCCAGCCAGGATTAAATTAAAAAAAAAATACTTTTACAGATAACTTAAAATTTTTATTGAAAGAAAGCAGCTCATAAGCTTTATCAAAAACAGAAAAAAAGAGATTCATAAAATATATATATATATATTCACATAAAAAAAATAAGTCAAATGCAATTATTGCAAATTTCTTTTCTGTGCTCAGGCCATACAGAACACTGACACGAAAGCTTGCTCTTGAGGTCTTGTTTTCGTGGGCGAAATGCACACCGTGATTGCCTCTGAAGTTTAAGAGGGGGCTCACCTTCATTGGACTTCATGGGGGGGCCTAGAACCCCTTTTATTCCTTCAGGAAATTTTTTGAGCAAATGTTGATCTAAACGTCGCTCCATATGAGGTTTGGTCAGTTGTAAACCTAATTCCTTTAGTTTACTCTACAAATGAACATTTTTGCCTTTCAAAAGCTTTTTCGATGCTTCTGCAAGCGGCACTTTTTCCTCCGATGATTGACCTATAAGTGGTCATCATCCATTTCAGATTGTATTGAATGATGATCTGTTATATCTGGGCAATCATCGTCTGAACCTGACTACATTCCACCATCCTCTCATTCCAAAACATTTTTTATATAATTTTCAATAGTTTCCCGACCAGTGGATGCCATTTTATTAACCTACTCAATGAAGAAAAAAAAATGTCCTACAAATTTTCGCATACGCGAATAACAACATGGGGTTCTATACAACCCCAGTGCATACGGAAACCGCTCTGTATCAATAACTACAGCGTACAGCCTATCGCGGGGACTGCTCATCAGTAACTAAGACCTGAGGTATTAAATGACAAATACATAGAATGATAGAAAGAGAAGTGAAGCGAAAACAAAATTACAGTTAAAATAAGAAGGCCTGGGGTACTATAGCACCCCTGTTGTCATCGGAAGGTTAAGACAGTTTCGAATCTATTCCGAACTTAGGCGTAATAAACAGCTATAAAAGTTTGCTGAAATACGACTTAGTTTAACGATAGTCGCATCATTGAAAGTCCATTGCTGTTGGTTGGTGCATTTTTGTCAACAAGAGTAAATGACTGTCAAAAAAGTTATTTCGTGATTCTGGATACAGATCCGTTTGCCAAGATAGTTCCCTTTTATCGGTTCCTTGGCAAATCCCTGAAAAAGGCAAATCACCTCATCAAAAAATTCAACAAATTCTAACTAGAAGTTTTACTTTGCTGTTCACCTGTGCCTTTCATTATCTTCTCGTAGGTACCTCTACATATTTACATACCTAGGTATACATATGTGTATGTTCATTTTTATTGCCTCACGGTAAGTGAGATCAGTGATCCTTGAAAAAGTTTATCTACCCTACCTACCTACCCATTAAAAATAAATACTTCCTCAGTGATCGTCCTTTCAACATCTTCGTACGTTCAACGGACTCAAGAAGGAATCCTTCCTTACGTCTGTCTGAAAATAAATTGTCCATCACTAATAAGATCCTCATAAAAGGCAACTGCCTCCTTCTGCGTCCACGTCATTTCCTTTCCTACCGCATTGTTATTTTTTCCTTGATTGCCTTCACACAATGCATTCATGGTTGTATTTTGATGATGCGCTTTGGGCTTTGTGTTGTGTTCAGTCAGTCTTCAGTCTTCAGTCTTGAGTCTTCACTAACTCCTCTATCAGTCTTAAGCGTTCGCTGCCAGTTTTTTTTTCTGGTTCTACTTGCAACGATCAACAACGGTATTTTTTCTATGCAATAACAAACGGCCAGCGGCTTCCATACTTTTATTTGTATAGTTAAAAAAATTAATACAAAAATAAATTAACACAAACAAAAATAAAAGGAATAAGTTGGTCACACATTGTGTCGTTGGTGTGCACACGCTCCTATGTATATAGGTAGGTATAAATGTCGGAATAAAATTTATATCTTTCACGTTTACACATTCACATGAACTGTATTCCAGTGTACGTACGTACGTACCTAAATACGTAACCAAATGGTTGTATGTATCTCTGATGAATTTATTTTATGTATTTTGTTTGTTCCTTTTTCGTAAAATTTTTGTTTGGTTGTTGTTGTTTTTGTTGGCTGTTTTCATTGAGTGCTGAATTCCTCTTTGCAGTTCATTTCCAACTTGAAAATTGAACATCTGCTCCCTGGTTTCCTCGACTTAAAAAAAAAAAAAACATTCTAAACTGACTGATAATAATGAAGAGTGTGTTTGGAACTTGGTTTTGGTTCTGTTTCTGTGTGGTAGATATGTAGGTAGTAAGTATAGTGCGTTGTCATACTATGCATGCACAGAAAACTACCTTGTCTACCTACTTTTGTTCCTCACTCCCATGAAATTGGAATAAATTTAAGCAAAGAAATTCTTTAACTGAAATAAAAATGTCTGGCGAAAACAATACAAAAACACCTTTTTATGCAGGAACCTGTCATGGTTTTGATACATTTAGATAAAATGTGTCAAGACAAATTAGTAATGCTCGCAGTAAACTGTTACATATTTGCTTTTATGTTCTGATTCAAGCTATTGTATGGAATCAGTTAGAAACTACCTACTTTTGAAAACCTATGAATAAATAGAAAGCGGTAGGTTCGTCATTTCTTTCATTTAAAACTAAACAGATCGAGGTAAACGGAAACGAACTAAATCTTAAAGGCTCACCCAAACCAAAGCGAATTCCAAGTCTTAGGGCGACGACGAGTTCAGCTGTCGAATTAGACAGGAATCCTGTCAACAGCGTTTCGGCCGCTGCAACAACTAGAAAATCATCTTGGTTTGGGGGAACCCAAAAGCCTAGAGCTCTGCTGAATCGAAACGAAAAATTCCTTATAAAAGTGAGGCCTACGAACAATTTCATTTCGCTTAGGCGGCAATTTAAGCATAACAGCAGTGTTTTTAATCTAGTCCTAGAGCCCGAAAAAGTTTGAAGCGTTTTTAGCTATTGCCTAAAACTTATTTTTGTCGTTTAGGGGCTGGTTTGCGACCCGATCGCTTGTTGGTCAGCGAGAGTTTCGATTTTCTTCTATTTGTTGGCCTTCATGTTCGTCGTAAAAAAAAGGAAAGTTCTGCACTAAAATTAATGAATCAAAAAGATTGGCACATATACATAAGACAGTCATGAAATTTTATTGCGTTTAGGTATGTACGTCATACCTCTTCTAAGCATTCGCAATTTTGAGTCCGTTTTCTAATCTCCGGGTCCATCCTTCTTTAAGATATGTTTAAGAATAATTAAAAAAAAAAAAAGACAATGATTATTTACTAACAAAAATAAATTTCGTTTGTGAATTTGACCATGGAGAAACTACAAAAAGGGGGCAGCTAAGCTAAAATAGTAAATAAGTATTTTTATTCAATAGAAGTCACTGCCTTTCTAGTCAACATCTTCAGCGTGTTTTAGCAAAATCTAATGAATACGACTTTTAGTCATCGTGCTCTTGAGCTACGTACCAACGCCCACTATAATATCTTTACAAAGGTAGGTACTTCTTTTACAAGTATTACAAACGAGTATAAATATATATAGAACTATACAACTACAAATGCCAGGTAGAAAGGACTTAAAACATACCTATTCGTAATGAATGTTTTGCAAAAGATGTTTATAATCTGATGATACTTTTAGCCATTGGTATCAGAGTTATCTCCCAATGGACCAATAATAACTTCGGTCAAGCTACAATCCTGAATCTGTTCAGATCAATCCACTGTCACTCCGACTACGCCATCCTCCAATTGGTTTTTGAAAACAAGATCCAAGTTTCAATCCCAATGAGAACTACTGGATAAATACCTGGGAAGATGAAGAATTCTTGAGAGATGATTCAATTCATTTCTATACAGATGGCTCAAAAACCGAAGAAGGGGTAGGCTGCGGCGTTCAATGTAAGTCTCTCATTCCGCCTTGCAAACCACTGTAGCGTGTTCAAAGCGGTGATCTGGCGATCAAAAAGGTCCTATCGTGGCTAAAAGAAAACGTGATATCCCCAGTGAATATCCGGATCTTCTCAGACAGTCAAGCAGCTCTCAAATCACTCAGCGCTACCAATTCAGGAACCGCACTCAACTGCCGCCTATCTCTTAGGGAGATGGCTCTGAACAGTTCAATATTCACCTTACTTAGGTGCCGGGCACAGAGATATCCTAGGTAACTGTTCTACCGATCTCAACCAGCAGGTTGAATATTGGTATACCAATTGCTACATGCAAAATTATGCTTAAGCTAGAGACAATGTATAGAAAAAATAATAGGTGGAACAATATCACTACGTGTGTGGCAACAAAACAGATATGGCCAGAGCTGGATCTAAAACGCACAAGACATTTGCTATCCATAAACAGATTGCACGTTAGCTCCGTAATCAATGTCATTACTGGACATTGTCTGACAGGTAGACATGGCATGCCAAGACTTGGCGTTTCCTCTAACAACCTCTGCAGAAGTTGCTTAGATGAGGAGGAGGAAGAGACAGTCCCACACCTCCTCTGCTCATGTCCTGCACTCTCCCTCAAAAGAAAACTATATCTAGGAAAATATTTCCTTGGTGATCTGGATCTGGCGAACACTGATATCCTTCATTTCTATCGCTTTATCAAAAACTCAAAACGGTTTTGTTAAGTGAGGTAGTCGCTCACATTGGCTCACAGCCATGCTTACCTAACCTAACCTGATTCTTTTATCAGCAGTGACACATTTCATAACAAAACATTAACTACAAGGACATCTATGATGTTTCCTTTTTAACATTTGTAGTCCGAAAGTATTACGGTGGGCCTTCTGATAGGTGCCAATGCCATATTGTGAATGAGTCATAATTTTTACAAATGGCGTCAAAAGTCACATAACGTCACCCAAGGTATCTATCTACATTAAATCCTGCTTGAGAAGTATAAGAAGGGGTTAACTTAGAGCTTAACTGAGGAAAAGTTTGAGAGACAGTGAAAGGATTAAATCGTTTTGATTGAAGTAATTAGCTTTGACTATGGAGAAAGTAGTATTGTGCAAATTGTAAAATTTGCTTTCAAACTTAAATAAAACTCAAGGCAGACGCCGTGTCTACTGAAAATAAAAATGTAATAGTCCATCTTGTTCAGTTAATCAGCTTAAATATCTTAAATACCTTTAGCTTAAATTGACACACATAATGCTCTTTCAATTACTGTTTTCAGTAAAAATGAAAAGATGCGGGCCGAGAGGCCTTATATGAGGAACGGCAGTCAAAGGAAATCATTAGCTATGATATTAATTTTCTTCCATATTTTGGTCAAAACTGGTAAGTAAAGGGTTTTCCAATAAGAGTGATATGATTTCTTTTTTGAGAAAAACACACTTTTTGTTGAGGAAATTTAAATATTTTTTATTTAATGTGCAGTTCAATCAATACAATTAAGTTTTAAATAAAACGTCATTCTAATGGCCACTACAACTTCTTCTGAAGCAACAAATTCGATGAACCCAATTTTCGAGCACTTTTTCCACTAAATCAAGTCACATACCATGAATAGCACGTTCAATATTGACTTGTAAAGCTTAAAGAGAATCCGGTTTACTTTGAAAGAACAATGACTTCAAATAACCCTACAAGAAATAGTCTAATGGCGTTAAATCACGACTTCTTGGAGGCTAAGGAAATAATCGAATTTCTTAATTTTTCTCGCAATAATTCAATTGTTGCGTTTGCTGTGTGACACGCAGCCCCGTCCTGATGAAACCAAATGTTGTCAAAATCAATTTCGCCCATAAAAAGTTGATTATCATCGGTCTTTACCGCTCTCCATTGACAGTAATGGTGTTACCAGCTTTATTTTGAAAGAAGTGCGGACCGATAATTCCACCAGCCCAAAAACCACACCAAACTATCAGTTTAGGTAAATGTAATGGTTTTTATGAATATTTTGTGGATTTTCATCGCCATTTTTGTTTATTTAACGCACTAGTCAAAAAGTAGCCCTCTTCGGAAAAGACGATTTTCTTAAAAATATCTTTATCGATTTCAAGTTGTTCCAAGGCAAAATCAGAAAGTTCACGACGTTTACGGTGCGGTGATCCAATGGTGAAATTGCAAACACTTCTGAATGCAATAAAAAACAAATTACAGATCATGACATACTACAAAAGGCCGAAATGCCACTGCAAAATCATATCATACCTATTGGTAAACCCTTTAGTTTCGTTTCGTGATCCTAATCCAGATTCCGTAAATATGCCAGTAGTTATGTTTCAATAGAATATTTTTTAGTTTTGTGTTTTTCCTTTTGCTCTGTCGTTCTTTCAAAAATGGTTAAACAGAAAAAGTAAACGTGTCCAAGCTGACAAATGAGGCACGAAAAGCGTATTTCGAGTATGCGATTAGGTTGTTTACCTTCTCATTCATCTCCAATTTGCGCTTCAACAGACCACTGCCTATGCTTTCTGACCGGTATAGGTGGTACGAATAAAGATACCTATTCTTTTTTTCTCAATAAGTCAAATGGAGTGGAAATTGAAAAGCTAAACTATTACAGAAGTTGTTCGAAAGAAGGTATCAATTTCTAAATAGGTTCTGTATGTTTTAGTTTTATTTTAGTAAAGTTTCTTCTTAATCCGTTTTCATCATCTGATGATCGATAGATATTGAAGAACACAAATCTATATAGGACCTACCCCAACGCCACATGGTGCATAATTCGATATCAACCATAAAAGTCGGTTCTTTTTTGTATTAAAAAAAAAAAATATAAATGTTCCTGATACTGATTAGTTCCCAAGGATAAAATGATGTACCTAGGTAGGTACACTCTTTTTAATCCAAACTCGCATTAATGTGATATCATTCCACACATAAAAATCCAACACACACACTTAGATACTATATACAAAAGCAAAGGCGATCGATCATGTGAATAAAACTAAACAACAAGCTGGAAGAAAATTATAAAAAGGAAAACGTAATGAATTATCCTGATCCGGCTTTTAGTCAGTCGCGCATATGCATGGCATCAACCTTTGAAAGAAGAAGAAAAAAAAGTGGTTCTTTCCTGCCACCAGAGACGGTCTTTTATTCTCGTATTTTTTCACTTAATGCACGCTCAGGTTCAGGATGTCTAAGGAGAGCAAAAGCAAACGCAACGATGACGATGACGATGGATTTAAATGCCAGAGTGCTTGTTTAATGTTTTTTTATACTTACTACCCACAGTTTAAGACGTTTGTTCTTTAAGAAGATTTGATTTGAAACAGGACATTGGAAAACGACAACGACGACAGACAGACAGATAGTCAGAGAGACAGACACATAAAAAGCGAGAGAATGAGAAAAAATGAAATAATTAAATGACATCTGGTTGAAGGTATAAATGCTCTAACTGCGCCTTTTTGATGGAACGGTGTTATTTATCTTTCCGTCCTTTTTTTTTGTGAAGTGATCAAGATTCGAATGCACAGACACTTTGGATGGATGGAACTGAAAGGTTGTTGAACTTTTTTCCAATTATATTTGATTTTCCTTCTTTTTTTTTTTTTGCTTAGTGGGTACGATGCCTTGTGGGAAAATATTCAGCAGTGCAGTACCTACTTTTTTAGGGGTTGCAAAGGATATTATTACACAAAAACACACATTACTTACCTTTTTTTCTGTGAGCTTTTCACAACGACGCTGTTTGCATATCTGATGGCTTTTATCATTTCGACATGGAGCACATTCACCACAATTGTCCTTGCGTTGGCAGCCAATGCATTCACCACAGCGTTTTCGTTTCTTTTTGGTCTGAAAAGTAACAAAAGTGAGATAAGAACTAAGGTAGAGTAATGAAAGGATTTTGTTCAGTAAGTGCTTAAGCCGATTCTCCTAGTGACATATCATAAATTATTAAACTAAGGAAACACTCGTGCTTCTAGTAAGGAATCTGTCAAGGATACTTCTCATCTTTTGTGGCTAATATCAACCTATTCAATAAGTTTTTTTTTATTGAAAAATAATTAAAAGAGTTTTCTATAAAGTTGTCTAAAGTTTATGATCCCTATAAAAATTGTTGTTCTAGTTTAAAAAACAATTTTTTGGAAGAAAGAGCTGTCAGAAAAAAGTAGGTACTCCAGTTCTTGAAACTATCTCATCGATCATCGACTGAGAAAAGGTGGAAACCGAATTGAAATGTAATCCTACTAAATTCGTATAGAAATCTAGATCAATTTGGTAACACTAATATTTTAAACAACTTAAGATTCATCCCGGATCGATTAGACTACACCACCCTTAAGTTGGTGTTTGATTAATTTCCAAATAAACATACCCTCAAGAGAAGCTTGGGAGAATGGTACTGTCTTCGATAATGAACCCTTACATTTCTACACTGTCGGATCCAACACCTGTGAGGTTTAGGAAGTGGAATTTTCTCGAAAGGACTGAATTTCAGCCTTTTCTTCCGCCTACCTGACTACGATAAAAGAAGTCCTCTCCTGGCTTAGAGAAAACGTTGTATCCTCCACGGATATTCGTAAATTCTCGGTTGCTCTCAAAGCTCTTGTCTCTGTCTCTACAAAATCTACTACGATCCAAAGCTCTCGCACGTCTCTAAAGGAGATGTCAGAATTGTTCAACATTCACCTTTCATGGGTGTCGTGTCACAGGGATATACCAGGCAACTGCATGGCAGACGAATTCGCCAAAAAGGGAACGACTTCTCATCTTCGACCTGAAAGGAACAATATAGGTATACCTATCGCTACATGTTAGCTTTTGCTAAAGCAAGACGCCTCTGAGAAGATGAGAACTAGATGAACGCAGAGTAATACATGTCTTATGACTAAACGAATTTGGCTATGTGTGAACTCGAAACGTTCAAAGAGTCGTCTGCACATTACTTCCACTCTAGGTGTCCTTACAGGACACTGCCAAATAGGTAGACACGCCAAAAGGCTTGGCATCTACTCAAATGGCTTCTGCAGAAGCTGCATGGACGAGGAGCAAGAGAAGACAATCCAACATCTCCTTTGCTCATGCCCTGCACTTGCTAACAGACTGAAAGGTCACATAGGTTATTAGTTTATTACTTTTTCGACACCAGCGATTTAGCTAATAAAGACCCTAAAAATCTCTCCCTTTTCGTACGAAGCTCTGAATGGTTTGACTAACTGGTGATCAACTCCTTAGTACAGGTTCGATTAGATGGTGTTTCAACTCTTTAATCCCATACATAGGAACCAGAGGATGATCAACTTTCTGGTCTCAGTGGTATTACAATGGACCTTCTGTGGTCAAAGTGTGTCGGTCTCCGTATCCGTCAGCCACATCTAACCTAACCTAACCTTCCCCATAGAATCTCGTTCGAATTTCCACCGTTCATCAATTGATTTTATCGAGGCGATAGTTACAGAACATGGACACAGGGCTGAGATAATTGTTCAAGTAAAGTCTTTTTAGAAAAGCTGTTCCAAGTAAACAGAAATGCAAATTAAAAATCTGCACTTTATTGGCAACCCGACCAATTACAAGACGGCGCCCAACGTTAGAACAAGATCTCAAAAGAAATCTTATAAAACAAATTGAAGACCACTTTTAGGAGTCAAGTTCTCAAGGAAAATTAGTTTTTTAAAGCAAGAAAACTGGCGCCCATCGCGAGGCTACGATGGTTGGGCCATGTAGATCGGATGGACCCAAACGCTCCGGCTCGACTGGTTTTCGAAAGCACATTGAAGGTAAGAAGACCTCAACCGACTTAGAGTGCAAAACTAGAGACAGCTCGCCCGAAATCGAAGTCGTTATAGAAGGATGTTGGTTGAGGCCCAGGTTCACCCCGAACTGTAATGCCCACCCAAGTAAGTAAGAAACTGGCGCCTAATGGAGATACCAGGCTCAAAACAATTTAAAAAACGTAAACTAGCTTATTAATGGCGTCAATTGGTTTCTTCGTCTCTTTTACGAAACGGACGAATGACAGTACCCTCTCTCATAAGAAATTTTCTCTATTTGGCTTTGGCTTTACCCTGTTAGTTAAAAAAGCTAAAATATGTATAACTTACCTCTTTTGTTCCGTTCAGATCTCCCCCATCACTCATGCCCATCGTATTTAGAGGGCTCTTGAAGTTCGCCGTACTCGATACTGCGTCCACTTGACCCGGATTACTAGGATCCACGTCCATTGCACTGCTCTCCGATTCGGCGCTCGATTCCAGCGAACTCGCTCGATTTTTCCGCCTCTCTTTTTTTCTAGCATCCACTCTCGCAATGGGTGAGTTCAGCACTTTTTCTATTTTAATTGGCGTTGTTGTGGACGCCGTTACTGTTTGATGTTGTGTCGTACTGGGATGATGGTAGCTACCATTGTTGCCTACACCATCTATCATCATTGAGCTGTCATAAGTTGGTGTATGCATTCCATTGCCAACTAGACTACTTGACAAACCATCACTGAGATCATAACTTTCTTTTTTGATAAGAGTCGACATTCCACCGCTGAGATCATAACTTTCTTTCTTGATAAGAGTCACTAGATTTTGCGTTGGAAACGTCGTTATTGGCTGATACAATTGCAGATGTCGGTCATCTAAATAGGGCTGATTTATTGTTGTTATGTCACGGGCCTGAATTGGTGCCGGCACCAGGGGATATGGCCTGCCGGGACTATTTACACCAGTGGTAGCTGCTGATAGTGTGTGGAAATTTGGTGTCGCAAGAGCACTTAGGCCGACCGTAGATGGGGGCGGAGGTGGAGGCGGCTGGAGACTGTTTATGGACGTCAACTGGGTGAGTTGTGCCCCGCCAACACCTGCCTGTCGGGGAGAGCCACTACTCGGGGTTATAATAACTGGCACTGGCTGGGGCTGGGAGAGCACCGTTCCATCTGGCATGATACCATTTGCTTCATTATAACCATGGAACTGACTTTGGAATGATGGCAGCTTTGAGAATGGCTCAAAGCCTTTGCTGTCCTTGGTTTCCATTTCCCAAGGACGTGTGTAGTTGCTGTTTGACTGGGAGGTTATCGAGTCTCCATTCGACTCGTCCTCTTGCTGCTGTGGCTGTTGTTGCTGCTGTTGGTTTTGTTGTTGCTGCTGCTGTTGCTGCTGCTGCTGTTGCTGTTGCTGCTGCTGCTGTTGCTGTTGATTGTTTTGATGTTCATGCTGCTGCTGCTGTCTGGCATAGTAGTCCCAACTATTCTGATCAACTAATATGCTATTTGGTTGATGTTGGTGTTGTTGTTGAAGTTGTTGAGGATGAAAGGCGTGCGCGTTGTTTGTGTAATGACTTAGATTATTCAAGTGATTGTTGTGAGGATTATGGTGAATATTATTGGGATTACCCGGCCCACCCGATTCAACACTTCCACCTGAGTTTTGTGCAATTAAAGACGCCATTTAACTTTGGTAACTCGCACTACCATGGCGGACTGTCTCATTCAAAAAAATCTTTTACTTGTTTCTTTTCTTTTTCTTTTCCTTTTCGACTAAATGAAATAAAAATTTTGAACTTTTGTTTTTTTTTTTTGAACACGTCTCTACTGATTGAGTGTAGTTTAAGAAGAGCAAACGGATATTTTCTGGTTTTTGTACGAATTTGAGGTAGTTGTCTTCTGTTTTTACTTTTAATTTTAATTTATTTAACCTTAATAACAATTTCTAACGAGCAAAAAATTTGTGTAATTAACAATTTGTTATAATTTGTTTTGAACTCTTTGAACTCTCACTTTTGTTTTTTTTTTTACTTTTTTAGAAAACTCGTCGCGTTTTCGTGTAATGGAAATTCGATATTTTGTTTTGTTGTTTTTTGAACTGTGTTCATAGAAACTTATTTAGATAACGAGATTTGTAGTTTGGTTTTGTTTGGTTGCTGAACACGGTACTTTGTATTTTTTTATTTTTATATCTATATATATTAAAATTTGTTAAATTTGGTAGTTTTATTTTTATTTGTGGTGTTAATTAACTGGAGCCTATAGTTCTATTTTGTAATTAAATAATTAACAGTGCGTTAGTTTTGTTTAAATACGTTGAGAGAAAATTGTTTTGTTGTTTAATTTGTTGTTGTTATTATATTTTGTACTATATTTTGGATTTTTTGTAATTTGTAAAAACGTTGCTGTTCACTATTATTTTTTGTTTAGCACTCTAAGTTTAAAATATTTACTTTTTTTTTGTTATTTTGCGGACTAAAATCGCGTGTATAATATAGGTAGAGTTATATATTTATTTATGATGATGTATTTGGATGTAAATTTTGTTTAAACTCGTCGAAATAAATCTTTTTGTTTAGTTGGAAACGCGTGCAAATATAAAGATATTCAAAATTATTTCGGCTTACTGTCAAAACAAAGATTACTTTTATTAACACTTAAACGAAAAAAAAGTCTAACACGCGATGGGTGTCCCCTTTTTTGTTTATTAAATTTTTGGTAAATTCTCAGACTTGGATTTGAATTAAAAAAATTTTGTGTTCGAAATTTGTTTTTAAAAATTAGAACTATTTTATTTTTGTAATAATTTTACTTTTTTTTTTGTAGAAAAGAACGTTTTTGTACTTCAGTTTTAACAAGAATTGTATAATACAAAAATATTCTCTTATTTGTATATATAATATAGATTTGTAGATTTGCTTTTGGTTTTGCTTCCTTCTTCTTCCTTTTTGTTTGTTTAATAAGTTAAATTAGTATGTTATATATATATATATATATGTGTGTATATATATAGTTTTAAGTTAAAAAATTCTAATATAATTTATGTATATATATTTTATAAAGATTGCTTAAGTTAATTAAATTTTATTTTGCTTATAAGATTAGGCTTTGTTTTGTGTTTTTTGTCTTCCACTGGTTTGTTTGTTTTGCTTAGATTTTATACTAACGCTATGCTAGAGATTATCATTATTTTGTTTTGTAATATTTTAGTTTTTATAAAAATTTTAAAAATTTTTATAAATGATGGATTTTGAAGTTTTGTGATGATAACGTTTGGTATAGTTTGGTTATTATTACTTTTTTTGTTTTTTTACATGAGAGAGAATAAATTAGGAATTAAATATAAATTGGTTTGTTTGTTTTGCTTTTAGTTTTTTTATACAATTAAATTAAATAAATAAATAAATTAGAATAAAATATGATTAGATAATTTGGTTTTGAAGTTGTTGTTGTTCTGATCGAAAGCGATGATTATTTAAATTTGATTTTATAATTAAAATTATGAAACATTTTTCGAACGAAGAGGCTTTGGTTAGGTTGTGGGTGGCATGATTTTTGTTGGTTAGCTGAAAGGAAAAAAATGCGGCGTATTAAGTTGAGATATTGTGAGTATAGTAATAAACGAGTAAATTAATTTTTCTCAAGTGTTGTTGTACTGTAAATTTGTATGCAGATTTAACTATACGGAAAATAAATGAGTTTTTTCTGTCTCTCGCTTAAAATATCGTAGAAAACGTTAAAAAAAAAATATACTTTCAAAAGAGGAGCTCATTATTTCATTGCTTAGTGATTCCTTACCGAATCTGAACTCCGAGGAATGTTTTTTTATCTTTTTTTTTCTACAACCAATAGTGCAGTCAATGAAGCATTTTAGGTCCGAATTTTTTTACTGTGAACCGATTTGCATGAAATTTTGGAATTAGGCTCATCTTACCCTTAAATTCAGAAGTGAAAATGATTTGCACACCGCCACCACCCTGGAGGTGGTTGCCACCCCTTCTCGGGGGTGAATTTTTTTTTTTTGAAATAACCTCGGATATCGATAGAAGGCCTAATTTTAAGCAAAAAAACAAATATAAAGTTTTTTGTTAAGTCTAATACTTTTCGAGTTATTGGCAATTGAAATTTCGCAATTTGTTCACGTTTTTCATCTATTTATTGCAAATATCTCCAAAACTATACGTTTTATCGAAAATTTTATAATGAACAAAATTGTAGCAGGTAAAACAATGAACAATTTGGTTTTTTATAAAGTATTCTAAGAATAATACTAAGCTAGATATAAAAGATCAAAACCATTATTTATTTTGTCTGAAATTTAATGGTTGTAGTCAATGCCATTTAGCGGCGAGCAGATGCATTTTATGCATTCTAATACAAGAGGATGTTTTGTAGTGCTTGAAATAAGCTTTAAAATGAGCAATATTAAAAGTCTTTTGCAAGTAAAATAAGTGAGCTGTAGTGCAAATAAGGGGAGCATCTAATGTTTTTTCTTTTAAATCAATGGCTTTCATAAGTGCCATTTCCACCAAAATTAAATTTAATCGTATTCCGCCAAAAATTAAGTTTGTTATGAAGAGTTTGACAGATAGTATCAGTTTGGCTGCTTTTGGACACATATTTTTCAAAAAAGTCACGATTAAAAAAACGACAACAAATTTTCAAATTTTTAAAAACTCTACTTTTTTTCATAATATCTCAAAAATGACGACAGATACGTATAATAGTGTAAGAATAAAAAATGTTGGTATTTTTTTGACAAAAAATTTGGTCTTTTAGTTTTTTCTGTCAAACAAAAATTGACGGAGATATGATTGTTTAAAGAGCGCGTGGCAGCGCAATCACAGCCTCTCTTAAGTCCTTTAACCCTTCACCGTTTAAGCAAAAAATTGTTTACTATATATTGCAATCAAGGATGTTTTAGCTCTCTTAATTACCTTTACAATGGTTTCTTACAAATTGTGATAGCATAAAAATTTAAGGAGTTATGGTCCAAAAACTCATTGATTTAAAAGAAAAAAACATTAGATGCTCTCCTTATTTGCACTACAGCTCACTTATTTTACGTGCAAAAGACTTTTAATAGTGCTCATTTTAAAGCTTATTTCAAGCACTACAAAACATCCTCTTGTATTAGAATGCATAAAATGCATCTGCTCGCCGCTAAATGGCATTGACTACAACCATTAAATTTCAGACAAAATAAATAATGGTTTTGATCTTTTATATCTAGCTTAGTATTATTCTTAGAATACTTTATAAAAAACCAAATTGTTCATTGTTTTACCTGCTACAATTTTGTTCATTATAAAATTTTCGATAAAACGTATAGTTTTGGAGATATTTGCAATAAATAGATGAAAAACGTGAACAAATTGCGAATTTTCAATTGCCAATAACTCGAAAAGTATTGGACTTAACAAAAAACTTTATATTTGTTTTTTTGCTTAAAATTAGGCCTTCTATCGATATCTGAGGTTATTTCAAAAAAAAAAAAATTCACCCAGGGTGGTGACGGTGTGCAAATCATTTTCACTTTTGAATTTAAGGGTAAGATGAGCCTAATTCCAAAATTTCATGCAAATCGGTTCACAGTAAAAAAATTCGGAGGTTGGGCCCTATTTTTCGCTTCATTGACTGCACTACAAGGAAGAAATTCTTTTTTCGCAAAATCAACGAATATACTCTGAGCACAAAATTTGGAACAAACATTTTCAAAAATTTTCTTGATGAAACCATACGTCAACCAAGTTCAACTCAGCTAACGGGAGCAAAATAAAGTCGCGTATCATGGCTTGATATTGTTCGCCGTTAAAGGTAACGTTTCTTCTACGGTCGTTTTTGAAAAAAAAAAAAAAAAATGGACCAATGATGCCACCAGCACATAAACCACATCAAACTGTTGTTTTTTCGGGATACATCGGCAATTCTTGTATGGCATGTGGCTGTTTATCAATCCACATGCGACAGTTTTTCTTGTTATATCCATTGAGCCAGAAATGAGCTAAATCGCTGAACACAATTTTTCGATAAAACAGCGGATTTTCAGGAAGCTGTTTTAAGGCCCATTCAGCAAAAATTAGACGTTGTGGTAGGTCAATTCTTGCAGAAGTTGAATTTGATAGACTCTCTAATCCAAATAGACACTAAAAAAATTTCATGCGGTTGTTACTCAATATGGCCAATTGCTGAGGACGGCGACGAAATTAAATTTCGCAATTCTTCAGAATCCTCATTAAAATCGGACGCAAAGACTGCAATATTCTCATTGGGACACCTTCTACGCAAGCGAGTCGATGGTTTAATATCAAACAAAGTAAATTTGGTGCAAATTTTGGTGATAAAATCACGAATTGTTGATTCAACAGGTCGATCACGACTACCATAATATGATCGTAATAAATAATGCATATTTTTCACATAGCACAAATTTCGATAAAAAAAAATTTCAACAATTTGCAATCGTTGCTCTTGAATTTTGTAAGTATTTTTACCATGAAATGGTAGAGTATCCCTTTGACAGATGACGTTTGGACGCCATTACCAACCAGTGCAGACAACCTGAAAAACTTAGCTTTTAAATAATCACTCTTTACTTTTATGAGCTATTAATGCAAAACTGATGAAAATGATGATACAAAAAATTCGAATATTTTGTCTGTCAGATTGAAATTTAGCTTTTTCGTCTAACGTCAATAACTAAGCCAAAAAAAATTTAAGAATTTGAAAATTTTGAGTTAAAAGCTCTGTAAAAAATCAAGTAATGAAAATAGATATTCGGCTCAATGGCATTTTTTGTTGCTTGAGTTCATCGACTATCAACAGTATTTGTAATTGAAATAATATACAAATAATATGCTTATCTTTCTGCATTGCAATTTCCACAAGAAAAAAATTAATAGGTACAGAACAAAATAAAAAATTACGATTACATGTCAACCCTTACCTAGTTAGTATCATTGCGGGATGAGCAGTCAAATGCTTTTTAGGTTAAGAAAAGAAGAGGCAACCAAATCAGGGTATGAGTCAAATTAAATGATGAGTCATATAAAAACCATCAGTATAGTCATACAAAAAACCACAGTAGTGATAGTTTAATAAGGCGTCTATTCATGTTCAGAAGAAGTTTTTTTTTCAAGTATGATAAATGATGATTCAGTATTCAGTATTTAATTGAAATTATATTTGAAATTGCACTGCCAAAACTCTGTGATTTGATTGTAACTGTTAAGTTTTAACATCGGGGACTCTTAGTCTTATAATGTAGGTATGTACCTAAAATACGATTGCTTTTGAATTAAATAAAGATTCAAACTTTTTTTATCGGGGTTTTGCAGTGTGGTGAGTGTTTGACTGCTCCCAAGCTGGGGTAGGGTTTTTTCTTTTCAGGAAATTTGAAATTTGAAATCTGAAATTTGAAACACAGTTGCATTTGAAAGCAGGAAAAAGACAGCATAAATATCACAAGCCTGTGATATCTTTTTAAACAAGCAACGGCCTTGTCAACCAAAAAGAGTCGGTTCCCAGATCAAAATTATCTTCAGAGTATTAAACTCCAAAGGACGACAAGAACTTACTTTTGACAATAGGAATAGATCCAGGTGACTCCATTTTGGATGATGACCATTTTGTAGTGGAAGATGCTCATGAGAAGGTATAGAGACTGTGGGTGCTGTTTTCGAGCAAGTATATAAGGTGAACGAGTGCATTCGCCCGAATTACGACCTTGAGAACAGAGTCTTCGTTGGACACTTCTATCTTAGAGACGAGATCTCGCATTGGCGATCCGAGAATCCTGGTTTCATTAGGTTCAATGACGACCGACTTGCAAATGCAGTTATCGCCCAGCGAAACGGGGATAACACCCTGTTCGTTTCTAAGATGGACCTCGAGAGCATCTTTCACAAAATAAAGAAAAAGAAATCAGCAGGAGTCGACGGCATACCCAATGTTGTGCTGCGAAGACTTCCCTTCGGAAGCGGTGGACATATACACCACGTTGTTCAACAATGCGCTGAATAATGCATATTATCCATTGCCTTTGGAAGACGGCAATCCAGCAAATCTCCGGTCAATTAGTCTTCTTCCGAGTATCAGTAAGGTATTCGAGAAAGTTCTCAATAGAGCTCTGTCCACATGGGCTGAGGACAAACATATTATTCCAGAAAATCAGTTCGGTTTTAAGGCGGGCCATGATACCATACATGCCGCGTCTAAACTAGTATCAGATATGCAATGGAACAAAGATAAAAATCAGTGTACGGGTGCATGTCTGGTTGACTTGGAAAAGGCTTTCGATAAAGTTTGGTTAGACGGCCTTTTCTATAAGTTGATCAGGTATGGCATAAGTAAACCACTGCTATATATTCTGAATGACATGCTAGAACGTTTGTTGTGAAAAGTTGCAATATAACTTCTACCAGAACTTCTCTCTCTTCACCATGATATAGCGTACGCCGACGACCTTATTGCGTACAGAACAGGTCCAAAGATCGAAGTCATCAGAATACTTTTGCAGCGTGACTTCGATAAGATCCAGCAGTATTGCGATGACTGGAAGTTGAAAATCAACGTCCATAAATCGGAAACAATTGTGTTTAGAACCTCGTTGGCTCGGGCCTCATGAGATACGAGAAAGAACTGGCGAAAGCTGGTGTTCGTTGATCTACATGGCCACCCACTGCCAAACAAAGTAGTAGTCAAGTACCTCGGCATCTAGCTAGATCAGTATCTATATTTTAACAAACATATGGTTTTTGCTCTGACAAGGCGACTGTTTCACAGCAGTCAACTTGATAGCAGAGTGAAGGTGATTCGATACATGGCCCTCATAAGGCCAATGATTGACAATGACTATGGGTGCCGCGTGTGGTTCAATGTTACAGCGTCTAAAACGGAAAAGATTCGGGTGTTTGAGTGACAGTGTCTGCGTACCTGTCTTGGATTGCACAGAACACCAGAGTCGGAGTACAGAAAATATTATCCTAATGGGGTCCTTTACAACGGGGCTCGAATAAACAGGATCGACTAGGTACTTCATTATAAAACTGACACGTGGTCACACTGCAAGAGCGATGACCTCGACCAATGGCCTGATATTTGGGGCTTATTACCCCAACACTGAATATATGGAGAAAACGCGCTTCAGTGGATTTGTCCCACCGGAGGCTTTCCTCTATTTTGATATGGTAGGGCTGATTCAGGATAGATTGGTGGTTCCGCTAATTTTTTGTTTTGTTTCTTCGGTACCTCAAAATGTTTTTCCTTCAAATAAAAGGAAACTAGAATATACATTTAGCGCATCCACTATGTTCTTAATCCTTTCTAAGAAGGAAAACTAATTTTAAGATCCCATGTGCATCAGATCATGGGCCTAAATTCTTTTCTTTGGTGGGTCTTACTGCCCCTTCAAAGTGGAAAAAAAGCCCGTGGGTGTTATTTCCATTTTTTTTTTAGCAATAAGGCCCATGGGTCTTATTTTTATTATATATATTATATATTATATATTTCGCCACCTGAGAGTATAAGTGCCCCATAGACCACTTTTTCGGGAAACTGAGTTAATGATGCAGTTATACTAATTCGAATATTCTCTATCGTTTGGTCCTATTCCCATTGCTCTATCTCTATTATTAACAGAGTTACGAAACCCACTTTTGCTCTACAGACCACACATTTTTGGGTTCTCTTAGTGCTTATTTGCCTTATATCCAAAATTTGTACTACGTGAGGCAATTTTTGTAGAGAAGTTGAAATAACAAACACTTAGTGCTTAAATGCCCTATAGCAATGGACAATGGATATAGAGCAAATTCAATTAAAATATATTGTCAGTGCTTAATTGCCCCATATCCACAGGAGCTAGGATATAGAGCATTTAAGCTCACATAATATATTACAATTAAGTAATCATTTAAGTGCTTATTTGCTCCATATCCATGGACAAATGTGCAGTCAGCTTGAAAAGTATAAATAGAAGCATAATTTTCGCGATCATTTCAGTAGCCAGAAGACAAAGTTGCTTCTCTACAAACAGCTCCTCAGACCAATCATCACTTACTGCTTCCCTGCTTGGTTTAGTATATCCAAAACCAGCATGAAAAAACTCGGAGCATTTGAGAGGAAAATTCTGAGGATTTGCACAGGACTCAACTTTGACCGTCAACGACAGAGGTACTTCAGTAACAAAAAACTCTACGAAGCATCAAGAATCCTTCCCCTCAACAGATTCCTTTTGAACAGTGCAAGGAAAATAACTAACAACCTGAGCAACCATCCCAATCCACTGGTGAGAAGCTTGACTACCGAAGAAAGACATCCCGAGCCGCGATACTTAGATATAATGGCACTACTGGGCGAAGAAATCATTTCAATCAATGACGAAGAGGCAATACCCTTTTACGAGGTAGCAGCCTCAGCTTACCACCGTGGCTAGAGGCCACACAAACCCTCTTCAACATAAAGACAACCGGATCTGAACAACCCGAGATTTTTTAAATCACCTTATAAATTTATATATTTTTCTTATCATAGGCAATAATTATAATTATTTTAGCAAACAAATCAATATTTAAAGTTAGGCCCCTTCTGTGCCAACTAAACAAAATATATCTAAATGTTATGTAATCTTAGAATTAAGAACCAATTGTGTATATACCTGTTTAAGAAAAATAGTTAAACAGTTAAACAGCGATCATTTCAGTTGGTTTCGTGCTCTCGTGGAGTAAAGGCCAAAGGAGGAAAAAAAATATGAAGATGACATAATGAAAAGTTCTTAATTTCATTTTAATGTTTTTTTTTTAATTAATATATTTTATTTTTGTTTTATAACTTGAATTATAATAATTTTTTTTTATTTAATAAAATGTTTGATAAAAAACAGTCTTTGTTTCAAATCTATTTGTTGACTATGCTTTGATATTTCAGTTTTGGTGGGAATCTTCTTCAAAGACGAATTTGTAATCGTCTATCTCTGATTTTTTCAAAAAAGCAGCCATTAAAAACAATATGTCTTTAAAATATTGCAAAAAAAATAGAAAACGAGGTAAACAACAGGAAACAAATTTATTTTATGTAAGTAGAACTATTTAGCTTCACGTTGTCATACTACATAACGGAGTTAAATGTAGTTTTTTCTGACTTTTTAATTTTTATATTAAAGCATTTTTTTTTTTTTTTACTTAACTGGACAAAAACAAAATTGGTAAAAAAAATGAAAAAAAAATATAATAGATAATCACTTAATAAAGCAAGCTTCTACGAATGTTGAAGTATTTTAGTAACCCATTCCAAATAAAATTAAATGTATTTTTCTAGAAAATTTAATGGACCAAAAGTAGTTTTAAGTATTTTTCCTAATTTAGTGTTAAAAAAATGTGTCATTTTGAAAGGTTTCTCATTGACTTAAAAATAAGCTTATGTGATATAAAGAAGGACATACCCAAAGTATTTATACTAATGTTTATTTTATATTTCTATCACTAAAAATAAAATTTTAAAAATTAATAATCCTAGTAATTTTGAATTTTTTTTGTATTTTTGTTTTCTTTGACATTCCAATGTTTAGTGCACAAATGTCCTATATCCCATGGAAAAATGGAGTTTGGTTTTGATTCATTCACCCATCGTATGGAACAGGGTCCTATATCCATTTCTGACTTTTTTCGAACTTTTTTTTTTCTTTTTTTTACCGTAACAGTTTTTGACCCAAGGTTCACAAATTACAAAAGAGAAATGTTCAATTAGTATATATAAACATTCAAAAGTCATATTAGTTAAGTAGAAAGTAACGCAATTATTTTTCAAACCTTAAAATTCGTTTTCTGATGAATAATTTCAATGGATATGAGGCACTTAAACTCTCAGGTGGCGATTTCTTGACTTTTTTTGCGTAAGCTTGAAAAACTCTCCATTTCACCAAATTTTTAATTTTTTATATTTTAATATTTACTTAGGCAGATAAATCTATACGAGTGACAAAGGCCATATTGCTAATACACCAAAACCAGTCATTCTTACAAGATAGAAACTACATTGAACTAACAACAAATGACAACAGTACTCGGTTGGGCGTAGGAACGGGTCCCCATTTAGCTATAACAGCGCTCAACTCGAATTCATTACGTTGTTCTAAAAGAACCAATGGTTTCGAGTGACAAGACCGTTGTACTCAAATTTTCCGCATCACTGCACTCTATAGGTATACCTACCTATTCTATGAATTTTAACCCAAGGGAACTTATATCAATTTCCATATTTTAAATGATCTTGTTACCTGCTATTAACTAACCCTTTCCCTCGTCTACTCACACGGTCTATTGAAAGTGTACTGTGAACTGTTATGACTTATTCTCGAGGTGTATGTATGACCATCGGAGTCCATGGTCAATCCTAAAGAAACCACGAAACTCAGGTTGATTGGGTTCAAAGTCAGAATATGTATTACAATTACAATTAGAGTTAATAAAAACGTCTTCTTCATGGCTAACCTGCTGCGGTATATCGCTGTGCTTCACTAGTCGATGTCTGATGTTAGAGATCCTCGTTATCCTTCGTACTTTCCAACACCTCTCCTTTGTTCAAAAAGCGAGTCTTTACAATCTTATTTAACCTAAACGGAACCCTCATTCTGATCTAAATTAAGATCACAACCTCACCTCCCTATAAGTCGAATGGAAAGTTCAATGTCCATTCCTTCGAGAAGAGAAACCCTAAATCGCTTACATTTCCTTATTAAATTTGCAATTTCAAAAATTCGCACAAGTTAAAACTAATTAAAATGAATAAATCAATGAGAGAGAAACAAGATACAAACAAAAATCAGCTCAAGAATAGTGTACAAAAGGAATTCCTTTAACAATATGCAAACCAATTTTCTTTCACGAACAAGAAACAAATAACTTCTCAGCCAACACTACAAAACAAAAGAACAAAAAAAAAACGAACCAGCAAAATGAAAAGCGAAAATTACGTTTCTCGTTCTCATATAGTTAGTTACTGGCAGCATTTTCATTTTATCTTTTTAATTCAGTTAAAGCTTCATGAGATTGTAATTGTTTTCGTTTTTTTTTTCCCTTTTTTGAGCGCTCTCTTTATCGACAGAGGATATATGTGTAACGACTTCGCACAGGTGCATGCCGGTATTTGTTGTCTGTAATCTCATTCGTTTAAACTAAGTGAGTTTATTAACTTATCCGCTGGAAGGCAGTTAAGATTCTCGCACCAAATGCGCTCCTCTTTCCCTTCTATTCTTCTATCCAAGGATTCGAGATATTTCTGACATGTGTGAGGATAGAGTTAGTGAAACTGTCCTAAAGAAACCATTTCAATCAAAATATCAATCCATCAATGTCGCTGGGAAGATTCGGTTTAACTATGGATAGCTCGGTTGGTTTTTTTTGTCTCTTCATTTCTGTTGTTTCTTTTTCTGTGGTGTATTTGCGCTCCGAAGGTTTCCGATATGCTGTACCTATGTACCTACGTACATATTTAACCGTTTGTAAATATTCCAATCTTGTGTATGGACAAAATAACAAAAAAAAAAAAAAACAGGAACCACATACTCAGAGGCAAACAGCCGGTGTATGAAAAAATAAAAAAACAGAAAAAAATCCCGCTAGCAGCTGCTTGCAATTGCACGTCAAATAAATTGCGCGAATTTCGCGTTTATTTGAGCACGAGCTTTAATTTAAACAAAAATAGGCCATCCAACGGATACAATAAAAAAAAAGACGAAAAAATACACAAAAAAGATACCTACACACAACATAACACATGTGCTCATCACACAGTACCGAGAAAAGGACAAAAAATGTAATACCGTATGGAATCCAAAGCAGAAGGGATTTAAAGTTGTTATTTTATTATACGGATGTATGTTTGTGCGACTCTTCTTTTTATTTCAGCTTGATTGCCGCGAGAAATTGGATTTCGCATTGTTTTTTTGCACAAAAGTTTTTAATTTGGAACTTCAAAAAAACAAATGTAAAAACTATGCTATTGAATGATGTAAATGTGTTTAAAAACTTTGCGTCAGAGAAAACGAAGGGTGCTAATTGGATGAAATGAATATTCTTTGCTAGAAATTCTGATTTTTTTTTTTTTTGTTAATCAAAATGGAATTGTGCAACAGACAATAAAATGGTGGGGAAGTCTTTCAATAGGGAATTTATTAAAATTTTAAGAAGTTGCACTAATTTCATCGCTTTAATTGAAAAGTTTTCAGTTTTAGGTGTTTTAATGAAATTTTTCACTTAGTGTTAACTTTAAAATTAAGATTTAAGTGAATAAGTAGATACCTATACGAAAAACAAAAATTTTGATTGTGAGTTGTGCACAAGTTCATTTATAAAATTGAGCTAAATGTGAAAACAAATATTAGGTTTGTTCGTTGAACCCCTAGGGTCGCCCTGGGGTCGCCACAAAGCGTTGTTTGAGAAACCTAAAGTCGCCCTGAATGTCTAATTGAGTGTTTTTTTGAGCCCTAGAGTTGACCTAAGTTTTCCATCAACTCGCCCTAGCTTTTTGCTGTGGCGAGAGTTGAGGGCTGTCAAATGGCATGTATTTTTTAAAGACAGGGATGTGTGCTGTGTGGTGATTTGTGGTTTAGCGTTTTTTGAGGACTGGAAACCCCAGATTTTTTTGACAACTCATAGGGTTGTCAAGAAAACCTAGGGGAACCCTGGGGAAAGTTCAACGAACGGGCCTATTGAGAAACATCAAACATGAATAAAGCAAAGATCTAAGCACAATTCAAATTGGATATTGCAAAAACATCGTCTCGGATGTGGCAAGTTCACAATGATCCTTTGTTTTATGTATGTAGGTGAAAAAGAAAGCTAACGAAAACGATAATTGAAATATAAAATAAACTGTGCAGAGCATACGTCGCTTTCAATATTCTTTCATCATTTGAAACCAGCATTTCAATTTTGAAGAAACATAAAATGTAGCAATCGATTTGATTATCTGACAAACTCACAATTAGTATCTTTCTTTTCGGGGTGGGGCGCTACGAGTATGCATTGTGATCTTGGTGGGACAAAAGTCTCCCATTTGTCAGCTAGTGTAGTAGTGAAAACCCTGTAGCCCTTTGGGATTCGTTAGATTCACGTAAGATTTTTATTTTCTAAATTTGCGAATGGGGAAAACCGCCATTTGTTTGAGGAAACGGGGCTAAATATTTTCAATTCTAGAAATGTATGTAAGAAGACCAGAATGGCAGGAGTTTTAGAAGAACGGGCAAACAAAGGAAATGTACAAAGATTGGGCTACTTAGGGGCGGTGAATTCCTTGGCCATCGCTTAATGAGGCTAAGTGTAAGATATCATCAAGATGTGAGAGGAAATTCAGTTCCTGGTCGTAAATGATCCCGAGATCACAGAGCACCTCAATTGGTGAAATGATTTGATTGTGAAGAAGATAGCAATGACAAGAAGGTGCCTACGAGAGAAGGTTGTGGATTGACTCTTGGAAATATTAAGTATAAGCTTTTGTTGATAGAAAAGGTATCGATATCCTTTTGAAAATGAGAGGAGTCAGTAGCTGAAGAAATGATCTTGTTAAACTGCGTGACATCTGCTGCAGTGAAAGTAGGAAATTACAAAACTGAGGTCATTCATGGTAAGAATGAAAAGAAGAGGACCTAAATGACTGCCCTGGGGGACGCCGAAGGATTAGATCTTTAGATAAAAAAAAGTACTTGACAAGCAACATCAAAAATAGACATTAGAATAACGGTTTTTTAAAAAAAGAAAAAATCCATGCTTTACTTAAATCTGTTGTTAAGTGCTGAAAGATCAAAGATGTCGAGATAGCAAAGAATCGATTTAGAGATTTGACTTTGTTACACACCAAAATCTTTACAGATTTATGTAACACAATCAATATCATTCAACTGAACATGTACTGAGCCCATAAAGAGCATTTCTAATCCCATAGGTATGAAGGTTGCTTTTGCTTGTATTAAAACCAAAAACTTTCCTTTTATATTTTGGACATAAATCGCCATTCGAACGATGATGAGCTATACAACGGCCTTGTCACTAGAAAGCATCGGTTTTTTTAAAACACCGTGATTAATTCGAACTGAGCGCTGTTAGTTGTTAAATGGGGGACCGTCTGTATGCACAACCGCGTGCTGTTGTCATTTGTTAATTGTTCTTCTGATTCTCTTGTGAATATATCAACAGACGATTTGTACCCACTGTTGCAGTATGTAATGTGTCGTTTTTTAAACGTTGATGAGCCATAGATTTTGAGAAAGGTTAGTTCACTTCATTTTTGTCACATGACAGCAAAGTTTGGCACATACAACGCATATACCTCATCTTCTAAAAATAAAACATTTTCACAAATTTCATTTATAAAAAAGAAAAATTTTTTCTGACCTTTTAGTTTTTAGACGATTACCGTCAACTTGTCCATAGTCGATTGAAGGGTAGGGTTAGGTTAGGTTTAAATGGCTGTCAGGAAAACAAACTGACACACTTAGACCAATATTAGGTCCATTGTGATACCATAAAATTATGCGAGGAAGTATCTCACTTAACAAAACCATTTGGATTTTAATAAAGCGAAGGAGATGCAGGGAATCTGTATTCGCCAGATCGCTTGGATCATCAAGAAAATATTTTCCTAGATGCTGTTTTCTTTTAAAAGAGAGTGCAGGACATGAGCAGAGGAGGTGTGGGATTGTCTCCTCCTCCTCCTCATCTAAGCAACTTCTGCAGAAGTCATTTGAGGGAACGCCAAGTCTTATGGCGTGTCTTCCTATCAGACAATGTCCAGTAATGACATTGATTACGGAGCTAACTTGCAATCTGGTAATGGATAACAAATGTCTTGTGCGTTTTGGATCTAGTCCTGGCCATATCCGTTTTGTTGCCACGCACGTGGTTCTATCCATTATCCATTGCCTCTTGCTTTAGCATAAGTTTACATGTAGCGATTAGTATACCAATATTCAACCTGATGGTTGAGATCGGTAGAACGGTTCCTTCTCTGGCGAGTTCATCGGCTTTGTAGTTACCCACGATATCGCTGTGCCCCGGCACCCAAATGAGGTGAATATTGAACTGTTCAGCCATCTCCCTAAGAGATAGGCGACAGTTAAGGGCGGTTACTGAGTTCGTAGAAACAGCGCCGAGTGATTTGAGGGCTGCTTGACTATCTGAGAAAATCCGGATATTCGTTGAGAATATCACGTTTTCTCTTAGCCATGATAGGACCTCTTTGATCGCCAGAATTTCCGCTTGGAACACGCTGCAATGGTTTGGAAGGCGGAACGAGAGACTTACGTTAAGTCGGTTTGAGTACACCCCGCAGCCTACCCCTTCTTCGGTTTTTTAACCATCTGTATAGAAATGAATTGAATCATCTCTCAAAAATTCATCGTCTTCCCAGGTCGTTCTCGGTGGGATTGAGACTTGGAACTTATTATCAAAAACCAATTGGGGGATGGTGTAGTCGGAGTGGCAAGGGATAGATCCGAAAAAATTCAGGATCGTAGCGTGGCCGATGTTATTTACGGTCCATTGGGAGATAGCTCTCATACGAATGGCTGCACTGGCGGCCATTTGTTTGCTGAAGATATCTAGTGGTGTGAGGTTAAGAAGTGTATTTAGGGCAGCCGAGGGTGTTGATTTCAGTGCTCCGCTTATACACAAACAGGCTGTTCGTTGGACCTTGCTTAAATTATCGCAGTAGGTCCTTTTATCAAGAGCGGTCCACCATACCACTCCTCCGTATGTGAGTATTGGTCTGATGACCGCGGTGTAGAGCCAGTGTGTGATTTGGGGGGAGAAACCCCATTTATTACCAATGGCTTTCTTACAGGAAAATAAGGCTACGGTGGATTTCCTGATTCTTTCCTGTATATTGGCTTTCCAATTTAGCTTTTTGTCTAAGATTATACCTAGATATTTAGCTTCGTTTGAAAGTTCAAGTGGGATTCCATTAATTGATGGAGTTATTAGTTGAGGAATTTTGTATTTCCTGGTGAAGAGAACGAGTTCAGTTTTCTTAGGGTTTACCCCTAGATCACATTTTCCCGCCCATTTTACTAGTATATTTAGAGCGGTCTGCATCAGATACGTAAGGACGTGAGCATATTTGCCAGATACCGCAATGGAGACGTCATCTGCATATATGCAAAAACTTTGAATCCCTCAGCCTCTAAGTCCACTAGAAGTTCATTGACGACTAGATTCCATAGAAGAGGGGATAGGACTCCGCCTTGCGGTGTTCCTCTACTGACAGATCTCTTTGCAGAGAAGTTTCCTAGAGTAGAGTTGATTCTCCTGCTTTTTAGCATTAGATTTATCAACTCCACTGTGGAACCATCTACTTTGAGCTTCGTCAGTGCCTTTGTAATTGCAGAGTTGCAGACGTTATTGAAGGCGCGATTGAAGGGTAGCTTTTTTACTATTGTTTTATAATTTATGGTAGCTTTTCCAGGACTTAGACAATAGTTGTTTTCAAAGTGACGGAAGCCAGGCCCAGTATTTATCATTTTGATCTCACTATCAGACTATATAAGCCTTAAGTCGATCCAGTTGTTTTCAAAGCAATCAACAATTTTCTCAAACTGTGTTTTCCCGATTCAACTGCTATTGCATAAGAAATGTCTTAGTACATGTTTACATGGAAGTACTCAATAGAAACTGCAATGTAATTCAATGTGCCACCACTCACAGAGCAATGGCCTTCTTTGGTTACAAACTTAAATTGGTAGTTATAAACTCAGTTGTTAAGTAGCTTAAGACCTTTTGGCGAAAAAATTTCTCACCTTTATAATAAAAATTACATACTTAAATCTTCATACCAATAGATAATTCAGTCACGACTCTGTCATTTTTTACCGATGCTACATGTGTGTGCTTTTTAGCTCGAAAAAGTTACTAAAATCTGGGTGTAAGCTAGCCAAACTTCAATTCCTGAAAGTGATGTATTATGAAACAATCTGTTGACGATATCCTCGACGATAGGCGGTTGGATGATAATCATCCCAAAAATTATCCGAATGGGGCCCTGATTCCAGAGTAATGCTCGCAGCTTCGTCTTTGAAAACGCGCCGGCTTAGTAAGTTTAATTGCAATCTAGTCGAGTTCCTTTCGGATAGCTCTATGCATAGAGCGGCTTATTGCCTCCAAGGGCTTCCCAGAACGTAAAGAATTAAACAATTTAAGCTATTTGCTTAATTCTGAAATACACTATTACATTGCATAACGAACAGATCTTATTTGAAACGTAACGACTTCACTCAAGAGTTTGGACTTTCTTTACAGCTTTCTTTTCTTTAATGAAGATTCACAAAACTATGAGGAAAAAAGCAGATCACACTACCACTGTGGCCAGGTGTTAAGTAAGTTCTCCTAGAGTCCATTGGATTCTTCCAATTTCATTCTACGATTCACTTACATTTGATTCAATTGCAGAGGAGTAGAATCCAAGGACAGTTCAATGTCAGGACATCTTCTGGCAACGCACACTGTTAGCAGGTACATAGTTTGCAAAACGTTTCGAATAGAATATTAAATTTCTCCACCAACAAGCAGCCATAAAAGTTTTTCATTTATTAAAACAAAACTTAGTTTTTTAGGAAGGTACGAGTATATAAATGGAAGAACGATGTTGCCCACTCTTACACGATTTTTGTTTTATACTTTCGAAATTGAAAACCTCCACTTGCACCATATACCTAATTTTAACTTCGCGTAAAGTCCATAAGCTTTACCTACGCACTACCTACCATTAACACTGAAGGAAAGCAAAACTCTCCGAGCATTCCAAACACACCAACTTGACTCACATTTCCTCATTATGTCGATGTCCTTCGGAGTAGTACTACGAAAAGTACAAATATATCTACTCGTAGATAGAACGTATATATACATACGGTTACGCCAAAAGCAACGTGCGCTCGTATTCAATCACTCTTGGCATTCGTTTTTTGTGCACCGTATCATATGCCCTCTAGCTCCAGAACGGAGGAATATAAAACAAGGAATCGTATCTGCTTTTGTATGTTGGCTGTTGCCATTTAGCTCATGCAGAATGAAAAAAGAAAAAAACGAACAAACCGTAAACTAGGGAGGGTTTCCTTGCTGTGTTGCGAAAATCGTTCTTATATTCCAAAACGAATCCCTCGATCTCGTGAAATGGTGGATGCACTTTCTATGTGGTACTGGTGCAGCGTGTATTGTACACTTACACTGAACAATCAACCACCGCCACCACCACTACCACCCCGACGCGAATCAGCTGAAGTGGAGGTTGCAGGCGGGTCCGTTGCAATGGCGATGGAGCAGTAGAGCTATTGTTTGTTACCTGTTTCCCTACTGCACTACGTTTCCTTTGGGATTTCATTTTTTTTTTTGCACTTTGCTGTTGTTGTTTCTCCATCTAGAGTATTACGGTTTTTCATTTAAACTCCTTTTTTATTTTACTTTTTTTCATTTGAGTTTTCGTGCTTATTGTGAGTTCTTTCAACTTGAAGTTTATATTTTTTTGTGCTTTATTCTTTCTTTTGCATGAAGGTTGCTTGTAACTTGTAATGCAGTGTAACTACTAGGTACACACCATGGCCACCATCTACCCTTGTGGATTCCACACACATGTAGGTAACGTAGTGTGTGCAAGTATAAACCGTTGTGCAAAGAGTATTATCAGTTATAAAACCGTTCGCGCGCGGGGGCAAATACTTGTCAAGAAAAAAACAAAATAAAACTCTCAAAGAGGAATAAAATAAAATGAAAAAAAAAGAAACCTGAAGCATAACGAAACACCAGGCATGGTCGTATAAAATTACCACCTGGTTCCTTTACCGCTTAAAAGAAGTTAAAAAGAAAGAATAAGTTGTTTAATAGGAAGAGGTTGCATTAAAGAAAAAAAAAACCAACACACACAGCTGAATATAAACTGCAATTGAAGGGCATTTTTGCAGCTTCAGAGTATGTGTGGGTTTTCTTGTTTTTTTTTTTTTTTTGTAAAATTGTCACAATTTTTATGCTTTGCTTTTTTAAGTTTGCTTGCACTTTTTCAACTCGAATTCGAGCACTTGAGGAATTCAAATGGAAATAAGCTGAAGAGAAGGAATCCAACGGTTGCCGAGGAAAAGTGCCTTCCTTTCCTACCTCTGCTCTGAAACCAAGTGCAAAGACTATTTAAAGGGGGTCATGCACTCATTTCAAGTATAAAAATGCAGAAAAAACTTTATCGTTGGGCCATTTTCCGTTTGTTCGTATTCGTTGTTTTGTTCTGTCGAATGCGAGTTTAGTGAAAAATTTAATTCATTTCAAGCTTGTGAAGTATTTCTATAGAACAACAGAGGAGTAGGAGAATTTACGTAGGTACTAGGCACTTACCTACCTATTTCTATTGAAAACTGCAATGAAAATAATTTACTTTAGAAAGCGCTACTCCCTGCAGGGCGTTTGAGTGTCCATCCAGGCTTTTGGAACTAGCTATAGGTTTGTAGCAAGAGCGAGGTAACTGGGTCAATAAATTAAGTTTTTTGGTAAAAAGGTATTCAGGTAGGTAGCTCCTTATGCCAAATGAAAACTATGTCTATTGGTCCATATTACGGTATCTACATACTTTCACGGTTCAAACATGGCTGCAAGTCCAGTAACTAGGCAACTACCTGCACCAACTTTTGTAATCAGTCATTTCTCCGCCTGAATTTTTATTATGAATTCGAATGGCATGAAAAGTAACTGAAAAGCAATGGGAACATAGCAGGACTGACAGACTGGTCCCTTATCAAAACTCTGACAATCACTACAAAGATCTCTAAAGGTTCCTGTTAAGCTCAATCGATTTGAGTTGTCAAAGCGAGCAAAAGTTTAGTCGCAACTTACGTTTGTTCTGAGTTGTAGTCACGTTGCGTTATCTATAATCCAACAAAATGATGAACGAACGCGACATTGCGATAGGTTGAGTTGATTTTCTATGGTTGAACTTTAAAAAGTTAGGCGAAACCCAAGCTTGTGTTTTAAACATTAGATAGTGAGAAGTTACCGTTATAGGAAGAAGGAAGTGTGATGTCATAGGCGCTTTTGCGGGCATTGAACAGAAGCGGTAAAAATTTTTACCGCTGAGGGCAAAACCAAGTATATATGCTGTCATCAAACAAGGACAACGAACAATGAATTGGACAAAACGTCACAATAGACAGATATAACTTCGAGGTAGTACAGGACTTCGTCTACCTAGGATCCGCTATAGACACTGAAAACAACATCAGTGCGGAAATCAAACGGAGAATAACTCCAACCGTTACTTCTTTGGGTTAAGAAGGCAATTGAGAAACAAACGAGGTAACCTTTTAAAGGACCTTAATCATACCAATTATGCTTTACGGCGCGGAAGCGTGGACTTTATCGAAAGTGCATGAGTAAACTATTGGTCGTTTCGAAAAGAAAACTACTCCGAATGATGTTTGGTCCCGTTTATAAAGACAATGTGTGGAGAAGAAGATACAACAACGAGCTGTATGAGCTGTACTGCGACATTGCCTTAGCTTGAAGAGTACGCACCGCGAGGCTATGATAGCTGGGCTATGTACAGCGTGGATGTCCGCTCCGACGGATTTTCGAAACAAAATTGCAGGGAAATCTCGGAAGAGGGAGGCTTCGTCTAAGGTGGCGCTATCAAGTGGAAGAATTCCTCAACCGACTAAGAGTTCAAAACGGGAGAGAGCTCGCCCGAAATCGCAATCGTTGGCGAAAGATGTAGGTTGAGGCTCAGTTCCACCCCGAACTGTAATGCCTTCCCAAGTAAGTAAGTTGGACAAAACCTCACAATAGAAAGACATAACAGCGAACTGCTAACTAGCGTTAAAACTTTGATCCGTTCGGAACAAATTTGCTCCACTTTTGAATAAAAAATAAAATCTAATCCGACGCTCCGATCTTTTCAAGGTTTACTCCACTTTTTTCACTTAAAATTGTTTGGATATCTAAACTCCTGACAACCATGACTTTGAAATTTGTCTTGTCATTAAGTAAATGAAAAGGGGGTGCAACAAAATTAGGAATCTCGGGCCTAGCGCATTTCAAGGATCTACAATTTTATGCAAATTTCGAACATTTAAGTGAGATGGTGCTTTTCATGGCAATTTAATTCTCTTGACTTTCCAGTTCCTCGCAAAAGCTGATAAGTCCCTGAATGGTGTCGAAATTTTCGACATAGCATTGGTCCCTCACAGTCCCCACAAAAAATAGTAGAATGAGGTGAAATTGCAGCTCCGGGCAGCCGATTGAAAGTGATCCACGTCAGTATCAAACCAGAGCGTAGAAACGTGATCGTGAATTGAGCTCGTGGATGAAGCAGCAGCCGCAATCCAGGCTTTGCAAACCGTACGACATGACCTTGGGAGTTGTGCACTAAAATCACTTTCTGCATAATCTTGCTTACTAACACCGGTGCAATGAGTGCTTCACTTCAACCAAAACTTCTTTCAAAAAGTGCACCGTTTTGACAAACAGCACTAACTTTAGAATTAGTTGCTCAACATTTTTTAACTTTGATTAATTATATGGCAACTTACTTCGTTCCGCAGAGGTATGATACTCTCTTTCTGTCATAAGTTCATAACGAGAAGCAGCTGTCAGTGTCAAAATAACCTATTGAAAAGATGGCCCACCATTTGCTTAAAAAAATGTTTCTTGAAAAAAAGGTAACATGTCATGCCTTTCTCTTTTCTTTATCAATGCTCGAATAAAATAGGCAGTTGCATTCCTCCCCAAATGCAAATCAGTTTTATCTTCGGCCGTATTTCGAGAATACAGTAAAATATGGAGATTCATTCATTGGCCGTACTATCCGGATGTGAAATGCTTTACCTGACTCTGTCTTTCCCTTACATTGTAATACACAGAAATTTAAAAACATTGTGCATCGGCACCTCCTTTCTAATCCTTTCCTACTTTCTTAACCGAAATTTCATGACTGAGGTTCGAACCCTGCTGCTTATCGACAGAAAAGGACTTTGAAAACGAAATGCCGCACAGTGACGATTAGACCTGTTTTCTTTTTGACTTTCTTCTCAGTCAATTTAATTTCATTGAGTTTCTGCAAATGCCATGGAACAATCAAAGACCGTGTATCAATATTGTGAAGCAGTTCAGTGGAAGAGTTGTAATCGATCACGAAGATCATAAAGAAAGAAGCAGAAGATTTTTTGCATTTTGAAGTAAGGTAAGATTTTTAAGGTTTATTAAAAATTCAGGTGAAGCCTGCAAATAATTTCCATCCTAGTGAAAAACTTTTTATGACAGCTTTTAATAAGCTGTCTTGTCACTGTAGGGATGTCTTGAAAGTATCAAAAGGCGGTTAGATGTTGACCCGATTTTAGGTTTTCTCAGACTTTAAAGTATTATTTGAAGAATTTAAACAGAAAATTGCTCTTGGTCATATCTTCAGTAATAAAGGAACAATAGGTGACCGTTGACCTTGTCGAACCGGACTTTGGATTTCAATTGCTTAGTCATCTTCCCTCTGACATTTGTCCTTCTCGAAACATATTTTGATGCCTTGAAAACCGAATACAAGTGAAATGACGAATATCCAAAAGCAATCGATGGATCTACACAGGCAGATCGGAAACTGGATACGAATCGATGATATTTGATCCGATTCAAGAATATGTTTCTCTTTTATTGGAAACACAACTTTATTTCCTCTCCAATTTGCACAACCTTTTCTTTTTTTCAGCAGTTCAACAATGATCCTAAAACACACCGTCAACTCATTCTGCCTTAAAACGGAACAGAATCAGGCATTGGGATGAGTAACTGCAGGATGAATTCACTTAAGATGTACAGTAATTTTATGGTATTAAAACCTATCTTCAGCTCTTTGCGATATTTGAAGTAAATAAGTAAACTCAAGTAAAAATCACCGCAACATCTAATTTTAAGGAGTTGCTGGATTATTCAAGTCCAATAACCAAATCCACTACATTTTAACCTGCTACATGCAGATGACTGGTTACTTCAATTGCTTTAATCCTCAAGGAAAGTTCTTTTCACTTTTGAAAGGTTAACAAGTTAAAAGTTACACCTCTCATGTAATGAAGACAAGAAAAAACAGCTGCTTGTTTACTTCTTCATCCCCACCCCGACACCACAATATGCCTACAGCCTACACGTCCAATTCAATAAAGGCGCAAAACACACATGTTACACACTTATGAGTGGCGCTCCTCCATAGAAAAAAGGGGTTAGTAAACCCTAAAAGTCACGTCACACACATCTGATCAGGCGGTAAGCCCCACAAAACCAAAATTGAGTGCACACCATCCATGTGAATATACGACAAAAACACACAAAACAAAGAGGGACAAGGGCATGGGCGCCCACTTTTAGCGCCTAAAGTCTTTATTACGCCTTCGAGGAGAATCATGAATGAAATGCAAACACGCAAAATCATGGCAAAAAGGGAGTAGGTATGTGTACAGTAACAATGGAGCCCTGCGGGGGGTTTGTTTTGTGGTGGGGTAATGCGAAGCTAAAAACGGCACTCACTACTACAAAAGTCAGCAATTATGTCATGTTGGGTAACACTGGTATCGGATGGTTACCCACTTCGATACGACTTCAGTTTTATTTTTTTTTTCTCTCTAAGCTTACTCTGATTACCGCAAGAGCCCCGACAAATTGCGGTTCCCTGCTAACCATCTCGAATGACACTGCTTTAATTTGCGCCACATAAAATCAAAAGCCTGTTTGAGAGGTAAATTTCTTTGGCTGCCTCCCACTGAAACAACGTTGTTCTTCGTCGTATTTACATGTTCGACGATATAGAATCTTTTTTATCTTTGATTTCTTGGGAGTTCGGTGGATAGGTACACAACACCACCAATCACACCATCGCCATCGATGAATTTTCAATTCACTTTGTCAGTGAAGTAGACCGGTCGGTGGCGGGATGATTGTTAATCCCTATGCCTCCCCTTTCCCATCTTGGCGTCTCTCCTTTGTGCTATTTTCTTCCGGTTTGTGTTCTACAACATTCATCCACAGAATACATAACTTTTTTTTTCTTTTTTCTTTTTATTTGTTTGTGTGCAGCTGGTAGCTTTTGGGGCTTCATTTGTGTTTTTTTTTTTTATTCTTGTTGTTTGCAAAAAAAAGGTTGAGAATGAGTGGGTTTGTATATGTGTGGTGAATTTGAATGAGTGTATAAAAATAGAAAGTCAAGAAGTAGGGCAGGACGATGAAGACGAGTTGATGACGATTGCTGATGAATTTTTGTGGTGTGTTCGGCCGTTGGGTTTTCATATCTGTGTTGGGGTATTGGTGCGTACGTAAAACTTAATACCTACTCGATGTGTTGTGTTGATATTGAGTGAATTGAATCGAATAAAGTGTTGCCAAGGTGTTACAATAATTGATCTGCAAATTAACGAGATTTTAGAAAGTGATAGTCAATCAAAGAAGCCTTTCAACGAATGGTTCCACTTTAGAAAATCATTTATTAGTTTTTCCTTCAAAAGTACATAGGCATAAGTTGTAGAATTAATATAAGGTCCTAAAAGCTCACACTTTGATGAAATCCATCACATTTAAACTCAAAGTTTCCAAGCCAGTTTGAAATAAGTAAAGAAGAATTATAACGATTGCCACGGAACGACTGGTAAAAGAAAAGAGAACGCAATTCTATAAGTAGAGTCTTCGAATATGTTCAAATCCATGGTTTCGGAAAAACTGCTGATACCTAAAACTTGTTAGCTATAAATATAAGAAACAAGTAGGTAGACATAAAAAGCTTGGAATGAGGCACTATGTTGATTCAAGCGCGGCTAATGAAACCTACCTTGCAAAAGTACGAAAAAAAAATGTATGGAAATTGGTTTAATTGAACAAAGAAGTTTAAGTTTTGACAGTAGTTTCTTTCATTTGTGTCAAGTCCAACGTCGCGTCGTACGGAACCGCTGCATATTATGTTTCCGACATTTGTGATTCAATAGAGATATGTTGTTGAGTTGTATGTCGTCTACCCAACATGCCGAGTCTCCAGAAACCTTTGGCCAGATATTTCTACGAAAAAAACAGAATTTCTACTCCAGCTAAGCAGACCTCGGCTCTCTCTGTTGATTGGCATTCTCACGGGCCACAGCTCGTTGGGTTCCCACATGATGAGAATGGGCATTAGCACATCCGACTTACATATGTAGATGATGCCAAGATGAGGAGGCAGAGGAAGGATCATTCCACTTCCTCTGTGAGTGTCCTAGCTTGGCCCACACTAGGAAAAAGGCCCTCGGAGAATACTTGTTCGACGAACTGGGCGACATCTCTAATCTCCCATTGAGCAACATCCTGAAATTTACTCAGGGCTCCAAATGGTTTAGTGGGAGTTCCCTACCCCAATTAGCCAATCACCAACCCAACCCTCTACCTCTCCAATCCTCCCACCTCCTCATCCTCTTTTTTCCCGGGGAGCACAATAGATCCATGAGATCCGAGTGAGGTGCTGCCACTTGTGGCTGCACCTCCCATGCAACCTAACCTAACCTATGTCTACCCAATATTTCGGATCTATAAGTGACAGTAGCTTTATCTACCACAACTGTTGTTATTTCAAAGTTAAAACGGCTCGGATAACTATGCCCAAAAGACAAAAACTGTATTACTTTTATCAAAAATAATAAATTTGAAAACGATATTTTATCACGAATTAGAAATACCAAGATCCGTGGAACCTTCACGCCAAAAATATCAGATTAAAAAAAAAAAAAACGCGGCTCAGTTCGTATTGTCAATTGAAAAAAAGAAGAGAGATTCAGAGAATTTGTCAAAAACGCAACAAATACGATTTCGAAAAAAAGTAGACCAGAAAACTTTTGGGACAGACGATTGCAACGAAAACTGCATTCTGTTTACAACGAGAAGTATTTGAGAGCTATGATCCCTTAGATCACGATGCTAGTAACGAAGGAAGGAAGAAAGGAATCATAAAAGGCCCAGATAGCTATTTTCAAAAAACTTTTTTTAATACAATAAGTGTATCTTTTGATTGATTTCTACAATAAGCCAACAAAAAGCACCTTACCCTTGATCCCAGGCAAATACAATAGTTTTGATAGAACAAAAAGAGAAGGAGAAGCTCAGAAGGACTAATGAGTTTTGTCAGCAGAAGGAAGAATTATCTTCTAGCTAAGGATTATTTTTCAAGACGATTTCAGGGGGAAAAGTTTATCAAGTATTGAAATATTTAGAACGTTACAAGAATATAATGATATAAAAAATTGGTAACCGGAGCCGCACAAGTTAATTTTTTTTTTTTGTGACTGCGGCTCCAAGTACGACTGCAGGTCATTGTGCTCATCCAGGAAATATTTTTTTCATTTCCGATAAAGCAGTCTTTTCTCTTTGTTTTATCGAGTTATGGTACCAATACGCGCACTTAAGTATTTATTGCATTCTTTATCATAAGACCCGTGGCACGATGGTTATAGCATGTCTGCCTGTTAAAGTGTTAACCCAGAAGTTCGTGGTTCGAGTCCCAACAGAGGCAAAAATGTTTTTCCCCTGGTATCATCTTTCTCGAGGAATTGGCAAGTCCTCTAGGTCTCTTCCATTCCCTTGCAAGACATGGTTGTGAGAGATGCGGTAGGCCCTGGGGCTCCTCGCTCTTTTTATCATAATATCCCAAAACCTATAACCTAACCATTTGTACCTACCCACAAAACAACGAAATATAATGGTGGATTTACATGCATCTGCAAGTGCAGATGAAAATCGGAAAAAGACACAAGATGTAAAATTCATACTTGTCTGATAGAGAGGGAACGAACTTCCTAGTTATGGTTGCAGATGAAAAATTATGGGTGCAGATGAACATGTTCATCTGCAACCATAATTTTTCATCTGCAACCATAATCCTATTCGTCTCTCTTTTTAACTTTTGTGTTTTGTAATCTTCATCCGTCTCGCTTTACTTTTCTGCACTTCCGCAGTTGCAGATGCATGTAATCGAAGCATAAAGCTCACAAATGAAAAGATTACTGATTTTCTAGATTATTTTTGATCTTAGAAAATCATCGAGGTAGAATTAAGTGCGTTTCAATTGTCAGTTTTACGATCGGTGTATGTTGTAAATGAACATGTTCAATCTTTGTGGTAGTTTTTTTTTTTAAATTCGCAAAACTGTTCAGTAGCTGCACTTACACGGTGCTAAAATATTAACTGCAGTTTATGGCAAGTTTTGAGTCAAGATGTCATTGGCAAAAGTTTTAGCATTAAATGTATCCACACGACTTTGGCAAAAGTCTTGTTTTAAAGACCTCCAAAACCAAAGCGTTTCTTTAGTGACTGCAGCGGCAATTGCAGTTATCAAAATTAAGTTATACAGCGACATATGAGAATACCCACACCGACGCGACAAAAACACCAAAACCTTTTCATACATTTGTATTGTCGCGACGGCAAAAATGATCACAACGGCTTTTCTGTCGCTGCCGCAACTGCAAAAACGCTTTGGTTTGGGAAAGTCATCTGAACAAGGCAAGAAACCATTCAACGATTTGAGAACAAATCAAGAACGGACAAATTCAAAATGTCTGAATTTTCAAGAAACAAGAGTTTATTCAAGGAAAAAGTGTTTGGCACTGGGTGCGATGTTCCTCAAAAGAACGAATAACGATGACCGTTCACCAAGCTAAAACCGAAAGTTTTTCGATATTTTGATTTTTCAGTCTGGCAACTCAGTTTTGCCTCTACGTAGTAGGCAATCCAAATTACAAGGGCAGGGATGACGAATCGCAAATATTCAAAGATAAGATACTAAAGGAGAAGGAACAAAAAAAAAAATAGAAAAAAGAAAACATTCACCGCTTCACTTCTATGTTCTGTATGCTTTTTTCTTTCTTCTTTTTTTGGGAACTGTGCAACACACTTCGCCATAATGCCAAGTATTGAGTTGAGTGATTTGGTTCCCTTTTTTTATCTTCTTGTTTTCGGTGAACTGAACTTGAACTTCTTATGACTCTTCATTGGGGGCTGAACGCAGAACAAGATGCTGGTGTTGCTGCTGCTGGTTGACTTACTGCCTTGCCTGTAGATGGCGGCGCGGCTGTGTGTTGATGTCAGCTTATTTTTACATTACAACTTTGTTTTGTTCCGATTTTTCCTTGTATTTGCGTCTTCATCTTGATTTTCGTAAAAGCCTTCTTCATCTTCATCGTCAAATCATTTATGTTTTGTGGTTACTTCTTTCTTTGCTGCTGTTCCTTCTTTCCAGCTTTTGTTTCTTTTTTTTTTTTTTGTGTTTTTTTTTTCTTGTCAAGTTAGGCCGGGTGGTGTGAGTGGGTATATATGAAATTAACTACGTATCTGCCGTCGTCTTTATCGTCATCATCGTCATTTTGGCTCCTCAGTTTGACGGGTAGCTGGAGTAATTTGTCCGTCGTCTTCGTCGTCGTTGTGTGTTGGGTATTCTGCTCTGCCTGCCTATTGAATGTCTGTCTCATCTGGTACGCACAGTCCTGTTATATTATTAAAGGTTGTGTTTTTTTGTGTTCTTTCTTTTTTAGAAGAGGATTTTTGTTGTTTCATAGTCATCAACATCATAGCTGCCCCATTATCATCATCAGCAAGGCAGTAAGACAACTATAATGATGGCACAGCACCTACTTGAAAGTGCGGGCAAATACTGGAGGAGGAAGGGAATGTGTCGGTTGGCTATCCATTTGCTCAAGCATTAAGCCGCTGTGTTCTTTTTTAAAGCTTCTGGTTATGTGCTCGGGTCTTTTCAAGTTCTTTTTGCTATTCTAGTTATTGTGTAATACCTACAGGTTTTTGAATCAGAAGAAATTGATCTCTACCCTTCCTACCACAAAAGAGTTTTCACTTTTTCATGCAAACGACTTTCGTTTTTTTTGTCTTCTTTTTCATTTTCATTCGAATTCAATTTTAACTGGAGAAGGTAGGTTGTAGCTTGTAGGTAGTTAAGTAAGTATGAGCGTACACGATGCACATGCTTAATGATTGTTATGTAAAATAGGTTCAAGCTTTCAGGTCGTGTTCCACTTATGAATACTTGTGCTTGTTCGCAAATAAATAGGATTCAAGGCTTCATTTAAAGCTGATAACTTGATGAAGCCTTCAAAACAACAGCTTTTGTGGAACTGATCAATAAAAAAATATAGCCTGCTTAAAGTCAGATTTCATACGTATCAAATAGGTATTAGGAGCTCTGCTCAATGGAACTATGAACACCTACACAACTATTTCGATTATAAAACTTATAGGCATGTCAGTAAAGATTTTTGTTAAGAAAGTTGGTCATTTTCAAAAGAAAGAATTTATTATTGTTTTTATATTTTGGAGTTGAAAACTATAAAAGAAAGTCAAAATGACAAGTAGGATCCAAAAGAGATCCAATAACCTCATAACTCCAAAAATTGGCGTTTCGCCCAGGTACGACAGTGGGCTCATCAGTTAGATGCTGTCGTACCCCTCTTTGGATCTCTTTTTGATCCTCCATGTCATTTTGACCAAACATTACGTCTTAGAAGGGTACAACAACATCTAACTGCTGAGCCCATTGGTGTAACTGGGCGAAACGCATAAATGGAGTGAAGGTCATTTTGACTTTCTTTTATTCTCATTAAACACTAAAAAAGTAATTGAACAGAACTTTTGTTAACAATTTGAGAGTAGTACCAGGATCTGTAAGTATAAATAGAGCTGCTGCTGCCCAGAAAAGTTAACAATAAACCTAAAGGAGATTTTGGTTTTAACGGCAAATAACTCTTCCCTTTAACATAAGTTTTCTTCTTTTTCAAAATTCAAATTCAACATTAGACAAAAAAGGCTTGAGTCAAAAAATTGCATTTTAGCATTTTGATTAGGTTTTTCTTTTTTCGTTTGATATCAACGACTTAAGTCTAACAGAACTGCTTCCAATCGTTTTAATATAGGCTTAAGGATGTAAGTCAGAAAAAAGTATGCTTGGTAGGTACACCAAAGTTAACTGAAGTGTTTATGACCGATGTCTCTGAATCGTTTTAGATTCTTCTGAGATATTAAGTCAACTTATACCAAATCAAATATCTATGCATTTTTCTGACCTATTCCCTTGGGGCCAAATTATTACGATTATTCTCTGACTTTACCGCTTTGTTAAAGACAATATGATTGACCAGCTTTCTTGGCAAAGTGTTCAACACTAGCAAAATGGCTTAGTACAATATAAAAACAATTTAAGCCACTCCGAAGAGTCAAAGACTAAACTGTCTTATAATAGGGGAAAATAGATCTCAAAGACTACCCACTCCAAGCTAAGTACAAAGCCTTAATCCAAATTTCACAGAAGATAAAAAAGGACTTGTGCTCCCTTTTTAGTTTAGTGCCAGCCAACTGCGCTTCACAATTTCTATAAAAATTTACCAATGTCTCTACTCGTCATAAAAATGATGATCCACATTTGATAAATGAAAAGGTAGAAACTGTAAAAAACATAAACATTTATTTTTGGCTTGAGCTATTTACAATTAATAAAATAAATTTTTTGATATTTACTTAAAATTTTTAAGCTTTTGATCAATAGAACAATTTTCTCTTTTATAACTTGACGACATTGTTTTATTTTCTAACTTAAGTGGGTTTGGTGGTCTAGAATTTTCGAAAAATCGATTTTTTTTTTAAAGTGTAGTATTTTAAAAATATACTGTTAAAATTTGATGACGAAATTCCGAGTATTTCAGGATCTACAGCCAATTAGAAGGTCAGGGCCCAGACTCCGTAGCTTTTCAGACTATTATCGTTCAATCGTCTATCGTAGATTACATCGTTCATATAATCTTGCTTTCGTCTGAAACGTTACAGAATCCCGAATAGTTGCAGCTGTTCGGGTTCGTATACCTGACAAACACTAATATATACAATTAAAGGACATATTTTAGTTTTAAGAGTAACATTAGGCGTGTTTTCTTCACAAGTCTGTTATATACATAACATCATTTTACATGCAAAGCAAAAACAATATCCCCGACAACCGATGTTATGGATTCGAGGATGGTTAATATTTGGTCGGGGATAGATTTTTGACGTTTAGTCGAGTATCGAATGAGTTTTTCAACTTTTCATTTTGAAATGTTGGTGCGTCTAGAGACTTGCATGTTTCTCGAACAAAAGCAAAATGGGTTGGCAAAGGGTTTGTTCACAAATGTGTAACTGAATAAAATCGTATGCCCACTCTTACGCTCCGCAATTTAATTACTGAAAATGTTTGATTTTTGATTTTTAGAATTTTATTGATTTCAAGAGTCAGATTTGTAAATTTATATAAAGAAACATAAAACAACGTAATAGCAATTAAAAAAGGTCTGTTTAGTGACTGAAAGCACTTTTTGCATATTTCACTTTTTTCAAAGGTAATTATTAAGTATGCCCTAAAATTGGTTTTATTTTTTTTATTATTAATAGATTCGACTGAAACAAGTAACAAAATATTTTTTCCAACTCACATATAAATCACAATCTCATATGATTTCAACCCCAGCATGTAAACAGAGTCAAAAACACAAGAGAAATTCCTTTTTATCTTTGTGAACGGACCTATTTTTGACATTTCGAAACAAAAAACGGACAAAAAAAAAATTGTTTACCTGCATTAATTTCACTACGGAATATTTTTATTTTCCACTCTATACAAATGCTTTGGGTTTTAAACAAACATTTTTTGCCTATTGGTTAGTTGAACATGGTTCCAGCTATAGTAACATCGAGTCTTAATTAAAATTTATTGAAAAATAAACGAATGTTCTTGCGTTTATCTCGAAACAACTTTATTTTGTCTTGCGGGTGCCAAAACTGAAAAACTACTCGACCGAAATTTAAATATATTATTCTGTACAGTTCTAGGTATCGCAAAAACTAAAACAAATAGTAACCGTTAAATACCTATTTATATTTTTTTATTTTCAAAATTTAAAAAAAAAAATAAAGTCAAAAAAATTTTGTTTTTAGTTCTAGTTTTTTCGATTAAATTGATTTAAAATTTGTCAATTTTTTAATTCAGGTCAAAGGGAGAAATTAATCACCTCTCACCAGTGCAGTGAATTGAATATTCTCTAGAAAGCAAGACTTCAGGCCCATTGTTAAAGTTAAAACATTTTTTTTTTGTCTGTAGTTAATGAATAATAAATTAAATGTAAGAAAAATTGAATTTTTTATTATTTACTCATTACTCATTAACTTCATACACAAAAAATATTTTTTTTTAAATTGTTGAAATTTTTTTTTTAAACAAGATGTGTAGGTAGTACTAATTGAGAGGATGATAAAAACACTTAAGAATTAAGACCCTTTTGCCTAACGTAAAAGATTTATGGTTTTACATTTTTTGACATCTCACATTAGCATACCTATATGATCCAACGCCGAAATAAAAGGTGAAAAATAATTTATTCAATGTAAGTTCGCTATTGAACAAATGATTTCAATTCTTTTTAAATTTTATTCTGCACCAGACAACTTTGAGAATCACTTCGAAAAATAACGCATGTGTGAGAATAACCCAGTGTTGAAACTTTTTAACTGAATTTTACTTGACGAATATGTAGGTATACACTAGAATGTGCCCTGCATAATTCTATTACGAGAGGTGAAAATCGTATGTTCAAAGAGTTACTACAAAAGTTGAAAATTAAGTTTGGGAAGGGTTATTTAATTAGCACACCGTAGTTTGTCCTCAATTTGGAGCAGTCAATGTGGAAGGTATGTCATTGTAGAAGGTGGATGCACATAATCAAGACACCTCTCACTCAGGACGCGGACATGCCATCCGTATTCTATATCGAGTTTTTACAATCTATGGTTTCCCATAGAACTGTAAGTTGGTTTGTGATTGTCCTAATTGAGACAGTGATAAGTGTGATATTAAATAGATGAACATTTTAATTTATTTATCTATAGCTAAGATTTGTGTTTTTTTTTAGGTTAAACTCAAAAACTACTGAAACGATTTCAAAAAATTGTTCACCATTATCTAAATCATTCCTGAGTAACATGGAGTCTACCTATTTTATAACTGTATTGCAAACGTAACCGGAACTACGCTACATATAAATTCAAACTAAAATGCAGTAATAAATAGGTACAAAGGCCAATGTGATTGGAATTACGCCTTAAATTTGATAATTGACAACAAACTTCTTTGAGCACTTTTCAATTTCAGTTTTTAGTTATTTGTTATAAGCCCCGTTCACACTGTACAATTAGTTGGACAAACTTAGGTTTGACAAACCAATGCTTGATAGTGTGAACTCTTCATACGACCGCTTGTCCAGTTTGTTGGATGGTTTTCAAATTTTTTTGAAAATCTAGAAGTTGGACGGAGTGGAAGGGTAGTATGTGACATAAAGTTGGACGACAAGCTTGATAGGTGTGAACGAAAACTACATCAGACCATCCAACTTCCATCAAACGAAGTCTGTCCAACTAATTGTACAGTGTGAACTGGGCTATAGGAGATCTCAAAAAGCTGGGCCCAAATTCCATAACTTTACAGACGATTAACCTTCAATCGTCTATCAAAGATTGTATGTCGTCAACAGCTTGTTTCATATAATCTTGCTTTCATTGGTTGGCGGAAAGCTATTTTAATATCGTCTTACAAATTTCGGCAACTTTTTCAGGGTAAACACGTTTTTTTATTGCCTAAAATTCAGACAATAGTCGTCTAAAACGTTACAGAATCCGGCCCCTGGTAGTGTTATATTAAATCTATGTCTTTACTTGTACAGGAATTCACAATCTGAATCTGTCATCTGGATTGGGTGTAAAATAGTTTCAGAAAGTGACATACTGCGCACAAAGTAAAGAGAAGGCTTTATATAAAAAGTTCACAGCAGCGCTTGAAAAAACTTGTATTTGACAGTTGTATTTATTTGACTCTGCACGATTTCTGTTCACAGATATTTTGGATGCAGAAACAGAGAATTTTTCACTATCTCGTGAGCACTCTCTTCTCTGCACAGCAGAGAGTGTGACTGTAGTCCGTTCTTTTATTCTTCGATGTTACGCGATGTAACATCGGTTGACATTATGTCGTTCCTAAATGGAATAAAGTAACGAAATTAATGTCGTTCCTAAATGCAATGTTGAAGTGTCAGAATGTTACGTTTCGTAACTTTTTCCAACTCATCTCTGGGACTTGAGTTTCGGTGTTGATCTGTCAAACCCCTTTAAAATTGTTGTTGGTCCGATTTGTTTTGGTTTTTTTTCATTAATCTTAAAAATTCTGTGAAAAGTTATTGATATTCAATCTTGTTCATTTCAGAATTCTTTTTTCTTCATCAAAAACGAGTTTCCTTTAGCTAGGTTCGTATTTTAAGAAATACTAGGGGTATTCATGCATCAGCGTAAAACCCGCGTAAACCGTTGTTTACCTAGTCTGTGTAAGTTTACCAGATGGTAAAAGAACTGTCAAATTTTGTATGGAAAATGTTTTACACAAATTTGGCAAGACTACGCAACGAATTCAATGCGGAAACGAGATGAAATGAAAAAAAATTTTGTGTATCAAAGAAGATGTTTCTTAATTTTTTGTTTGAAAAGAAATGATTAGCTTAAAGCGGATGAACAAGGTATCAGTTGGACATCCAAAAGAAAGTAAAAACTTTCATTTATAGAAAATTAAAATATGTGAGGTTACGCTCTAGTTATAGATAAATAAAACAAATAGGGTGGCGCAACAGAACGAGGAGTCCAAGGGCATAGCGCATATCTCACAACCATGCCTTCTGAGGAAATGGAGAGGACCTACAATTTTCTGCCGGTTCCGAACGGCTAATAGAGAAAGCGCTTTTCATGGCAATGAATACTAACGGAGGACTTGCCAGTTCCTCGCGAAAGATGATACCCGTGCAAAAACATTTTTGCCTTGGTTGGAATTCGAACCACAAAACTCTGGGTTAACAGGCGGACATGCTAATCATCATGTCACAAGTACCACGCTCTAGTTATAGGAGCTAATTATGGCAGGAATGATACGGCTCACACTTCAGTTTTAAGTGACGATGGCCGGGTAAATGCGCGAATTCAACGAAACTAACTTTCTTTGGTTAACCGAAAAACTTATTCAGTTTAAAGTTGTACGGTCACCTAACTGCAACATCTGGGATTCACATTTTATTCTACTTGAACAACTTTAGTTGAGAAGTTGATTTTATGGAAATCTGAAAAATGGACTAATTATGGTGAAAAAGGAAAAGTTTGTATTGAAAAACTATTATTATATTTTTCTAGGTTTCTATTTCTTATCACCCAGATCACTATTGTGAAGCCATTGAGCGGAGAGTTGTGATCCCTTCGAGATCATGATGCTTGTAACGTCGAAAAATGAAGAACAATAAGAAAGAAATGACTTTCAAAGGCTAAAGACATCAGCAATCCCAACTCACCCTGGTTTAGGGTGAATACTCGCCATTTTTAAAATCAAGTAAGATACATTTTTGTAGTTAGCAATTCGCTTAGCTCATTTAGTCAATTCCTGTAATACTTTTAAAGAGTTTTTGAGTGAAATCCATCCACATAGCCAAATAAAAAAAATTACAAACCGCCCGCCCGCCGACGGGAATATGTACCACTGCAATAAGTGAATAGGATCCTTTGAATTTTCAGCCTGGGAACTTTACCTAAAAAAATATTCAATTTCCTCATAAAAAGGAAGGTTTTAGACCTTTAACTTCCTGTAAAAGTTCTTAGTTTCTTCCACTTCATTACGAGTCAGGCAGTTTGGACAATAGGCATTGAAACTAATCAATGCCTACAGTTTTTGGATCAGATTTTCAGTAGATAAACATCTAGGCTTACAAATTGGGTTGTCAACCATGTTTTGAAGTTAGATCAGGGAGTTTGTTAAGATGACGTTATCCTTTTAGCGAAATAACAACTGACGAAAAAGATAGGTCTTTATCGTCACATGGTTTCTCTCCACGACATATCCGGAAGCGAAAATCTATAGTACACGCAATATAGGAAAACTTCTTGTAGGTAGGTATACAGGAAGAAGCGGATATGGACTTAATTTCTAAGCACTCGACTAAGAAGGTAGAAAAAAAATGCCTGTAAAGATCTTTTTATTGGACTTAAATGTAAGTCCCTTCCAACAGATGATCAATTGACTACCTAAGAAAGTTGGGCTACTCGGCGCGATGCTCGCGGTGCTTATGGGTCACCTCTCATAAGAACGTGTGTATTTAATCGAGCTTTCAGTTGGAAGCGGTGTCGCAAGCGTGCAACGCGTTCAATGGGCCGGGGCCTTAACACATTCAATCGGCAGATTTAGGAATTAAATTAATAATTCTGAACCACATTCCATATTTGGGCGTACGAACGGATCACTGGTCTGTAGCAGTTAAGTGGGAAAACTGTGATTCCTTCGATATCACGGATGGTAACGCCGCGCCGTATAAAGGAAGCAGAAGGAGGAAACATTCCCACTTTGTAGATATTTTTTGTCTTTGCATCATGCACCTACCAACAAAGTAAGTAGGTACTAGACATCCCCAAAATACCTTGGTGCAATCATAGGTGCCTTATATTTTGTGTTTACCAAAATGCACTACCTGTCAGCTTCACCAACAGTCTATTCCGACGAACCAAAATAATACCTACGACGTAATGGTTCAACTTTTTGCGTCGGTGGAGAACAAAAAAAACACCGACATCGACATAGCGACATTCGACGAATAGCGCAATGAATTCCTGGATGCATAAATTAAACCACCATTTTCCTGCTTTTGTAAATCTAGCAATCATTTTACAATACAAACCCCGCTTTATTGTGATTTTAATCCGTGGATCGTTGTTTGCTTTTTTTGTTATTATTATTCCAATAAGCGCGAGTATCCTTGGAACCTCACACACCACCAATGCTTAAGTTACAACAGAAAACACACACTCATTGTAAATATAATACAAAATGCACACTATTTTCAATAAAAATATTTCTAGGAATGAATTCACTTATCAATTCTTCAGATATTTTCTTTTTTTTGTGGATTTACCTTTTCAGTGCGAAGTTTATCAACAAAATACAAATAAATAAATTAAAATGCACACACTCTAACTGTACAGATCAAATCATTGTTGAATGAAATTAAGTTTTGCTTTTTTTATGAACAATTTATTGTTTCGAGGAAATAAAGAAGCACACGCACACACACATAAAATATACACAGTGGCTGCAGCACCGCCGTTTAATTCTCTTATTTATTATGAACAAATTGTTGTAAAATATTTAATAATTTTTTGTTTTAATAACAGTCCTTGCGGCTGTGTTTTTAATTATTTTAAGTCACACACTCTCTCTCACTGTTTGTTTTTTTTTTATTTATTTTTTAGTAAAATCAAATTGTGAAGGAAACAAAAAAACGGACAACGTGCGGTGCAAAAGTTGGAAAACTTTTCACCCTTCGAAGGATACACAACAACTGTTTGGGTGAATTGAAGAAGCAGTAAAACCAACCCCCAAATAATACGTTAGATGTGTTTACATGGCATGGCGGCATGCTTAACACGCACACTAGCTCATTTTTGTTCTACATATACACTTACGTTATCCAGTTTCTTTTCTGAGTTGTTCCTGCAGCGGAAACAAGTAAAACCACTCCACTCACACTCAGTGTCTGTGGTATGGTAAATCGTAAATGAGAAAGAAAATGAAGAGAGAAGACAGAGGATAGAGGAATAGCAGGCTTTTTGGCTTTTGCAGTGTTTGGTTTCGTTTTCTGTTTTGTTCCGTTGGCTTTGTTTTGAATTCGGTATTCTAGTTTTGTTTTTTGTAGATTGTAATTTGTTTTCGTAGATATATTTATTTCTATGTTCTCCTTTGCGTTTTAATTCGCACATCGGGCTCTCTCGTCTCGCGTCCGTCCCTCCAACCGTTGACAGACAGTCCTCAGTCGGTCGGGCCAGGTTATTTTCTATTTTGTTTCTTCTCTGCTCTGGTGCATCATCGTGAAACGTGAACTCTGTGATGTCAGTAGGATAAGGGGACGATGTGTTGATCAATTTAAATTTATCCTGTTCTCCATTTTGCAATTGATTTAAATTTGGATTTCGGACTAAGGAATTTTTTTTTTTTGCCGGCCATGCTGATTTTTACTGGTGTGGTGATGGTGAATAGTGATTAATCACTTGAAGTAGGATGTAGGATGAAGGAGAGCGATGCATTTTAGTATTGAGCGGAATTTTGTTGGTATGGTCTGTTGTTTCGTATCGCAAGTATTCTCGCTGCGAAATGAAAATGAAGAATAAAAAAGAGTTTTTATTTAAAATTGTACTAGACGGCGCCGGTGAGTCAAACAATTGGCTTGGCACATTGTGAGTATTTTGTTTTCAAATGTGGTTAATGGGTACCAGTGCCAGTGGCGGCGGGTGTAAGAATTTCGTCTTTTAGCTCAGATTAAAAACAAATAATATTTATGAATGTTATGCTTCTTGAATCCTACATATGACAAAATCCTCTTACTAGTTATGTGTCGTTTTGGTTAGAGCATTTCTAGTAATGCTCTGACTCAGGACGCCATCTGACTCATCAACCCATTGTAACATTTTACAGAAAGTGGTGGCGGCAGGGGCAGCTTTACATGTGTTAGACGCGATATTTTTCGGTGGCCACTGGTTATTGCACAAACTTCTGTTTTTCGTGGAAGAACTTATTGACCGTTGCAGGCACTATTCAGACAGACCACTCGACAAGGTCGAAATGAATAGGTATGAACATTTCTACGAGATATGAAAGAAGAGGATAGACAGTAATAAGGGGTCAAACGCAGGTATACACCAGCCATTATATTGGCTGCTGCGACGTGGCCGTTACAGTTACTCTGGGTAACCTTTACTCTTGGTAACAGTTACTCTGGGTAACAGTTACTCTTGGTAACAGTTACTCTTGGTAACAGTTGCTCTGGGTAACAGTTACTCTGGGTAACAGTTACTCTGGCTAACAGTTACTCTGGTTAACAGTTACTCTGGGTAACAGTTACTCTTGGTAACAGTTACTCTTGGTAACAGTTACTCTTGGTAACAGTTACTCTTGGTAACAGTTACTCTGGGTAACAGTTACTCTGGGTAACAGTTACTCTGGGTAACAGTTACTCTGGGTCACAATTACTCTGGATAACAGTTACTCTGTTCGTTATACTTTAGGTAGCAGTTATTCTGCGTAACATTTACTGTGGATAATAGTTATTCTGGATAACAGTTATTTCATGTAACAATTATTCTGGAAAGTAGTTGGTGTGGATAACCCCTCACAAACCTGGCCCTAGTGGAGAAAAACATAACAAACACTAGTAAAATCAGCGAGGCTTGTTCTTCGTTTAGAGCTACTTTAACAGATACTTACTAGGGCTTACAGTTACTGAGGATAGCAATCATTCTGAATAACTTTTTTTCCGTATGTAGAACATATCTGATATCTTTTCGATAGCACCTCTATCTGAACGTGAATGCCACTTACCTATTCTAATTTGAAGTTGTTTTTTCTGTTTTGCAAAAACTTTCTTTGTCAGTTTATGTAGATGCATTCAAACTGTGTACCTACGAGCTGCGACTGCATGAAAATATTGTTTAAACGGTATAGTAAGTAAGTAAGTATTCATCTATTTATTTTTTGTTATTTATTTATTTGCTTATGATGCTGTTGATTTATGTACTTATTAAATGTAATATTATTTGTTAATTTAAATTTTATATGTTCATGCATCGAAAAAACTGTAAAGTCAATGTAATAATTGAGATTAAGTACTTTTTCGACCCCCTTTTCTCCTCTCATATATCACCAACACAAATTGTCAAAGGTTTTTCTTGTAGCTTTTCCTTTGTTCTTTTCTAATTAATCTGTGATAATTGTAATAAAAATAATACTTCTTTTCAGTAGTAAGGTAGAGTTATACCATATCTCTGTGTAAATTGTGCAATACTAGTTAGGTACAAATGTTAATAATTTGAGCTACAATAAAATACAATAATAATAAGTATTCATTTATTGATTCGATGTTTTGATACATTTGTTAATAATTGAATGAATTTTAAGCTTTGGTCTTGCCATCAGCTCGAAAACGGTATAGTTATCTATTACTGATTTTAACTGTTGTCACCGTTATTCAAAAATAAGTGTTAAGGCCATTAGTTCTTTTTAAGTAAAAAGTGGATTAGGCTAAGCGGGCACTAGGCATGCGGCCAAACCACAGCATGGCGAGTTGCTTCAAGTTAAAATGGAAGTTGGAGTCGACGGGTTTCTTGAGAATGGAACTGTATCGACAATTTTAATTCTATCCCCCTCTCCCTCCCTCTCTCTCTCTCTCTCTCTTTTCCTCTCTTTCTTGGTTTTTGACCATAACCACGGAATCGAGTCAGAGCTACAAGGACTCCGGGGGTTGCGAATTTGAAGAAATTTAACAGTCGCGAGTTGAAACGTTGGGAACATTATAACTGATCGATTTTCGAACAGGAAGAGGTGGTGAGAAGGTGGCAAGTAGAATATTGTTTTTCCAAGAAAAAAAAAAATGGCCGAATATTAGAAAAGATGCCCGTTTTCTGCTTGTAAAGATAAAAGTTTGCAACTTGTTCTACTATGGGACAGATCTATATATTAATAGGCGAATAGTTTTTTGTCGTACCAATTTACCCCAGTTAACGATGCCGTACCCGCATGAAATTTATATTCTATGAAAGGTATTTTGCCACAGATGATCCCAATATTATTCATTTTGCGTATTTGTAAACGTTCACCAAGGTAAAATTCCGTTAGAACATACATGCAAAAAACAACAACAACACTGTGTATCTTAACACTGTACATTATAGTCTCACTGACTCTCGCATACATGAGCGTTTGAACAGTTGGACATTAAAAACATCTCACGGGAGGGGGGTTTCTCTGGGAGGAGAGGGTCTTTTGGGGTTTAATTTTTTTAAAACTAAGAATCATAAGGGTATAAATTTGGCGAAAGTAGTCAATATAAAATGGAATCGGTATCACCCTTACGGAACAGCTACTCGGCAGCATGTTGACCATTCCGAATTCTGCTGACTAGGAACCCTTCTGGTGAAGATATCATGAAGGCGGTGAAGGAAATTAATTAAAATTAGCAAGGGAAGGGCTACTAAGTGAATCAACTGTAATCTTTATATATATATAAAGTGATAGTGAAATAGCCAGTTGCATTCTTCCCCTGAAACATTTTATCCGCAACACCCGCCTCGCTAGGAATGCTCATCAGTTCAACCTTGAGCCCAACTTCGGGCGTACAGTCAAGTATAGAAATTCATATTTTAGTCGCACCACCCGAATGTGGAATGCTCTACCTGGCCCTGTTTTTCCCCTGCATTACGATTCGCAAAAGTTAAAAAGCAACGTGAATCGATGTCTCCTTTCAAATCCTCTCCTATTTTCCTAAATACTCGCACTGTGTTTAATGGCATTATAAGGGTAGTCATAACCCCCACATATCCCTTACATAAACTATATTTCATGACCATATTTCCACTTAAACGGCAACGGAAAACCAGAAACATTCCGATTATCTTGAGCTTAGTCTAGCGGCTGTTCCTGACAATTTTTAAATAACTTCTATCCGAGCAGGTCACCTAGTAATAAATAAAACGCCGAGCAATTCATTTTGAATATGCAGAGTTCTTACGAAAAGCACGAATAGAAATTGACTGCAACAAACTTGTTTGGATTGATCCAAATCATTGATATTGTTGGTTGAAAGAGTCATACTTCTAACAAGCAAAAAACATATGGTAGTGAAATGATGAAGCTAAAGCAGTGATAAGTAAGAGGAAATTCAACGATATCTGCAATTGGTTGGCCTCAGACATGGAACGATCCAAAACCAGGAAACTTGCCAATGCTTTCTGAGGTCAACGCAGCGTACCCCATAGTGTGAAACTCTTCGTTTAACTTAAATTGAGTAATATTTTAATATTGGAATCCCAAAATCAAAAAAGTGGTGTCGATAACAGGTGGGAGTTTCGAGGTGCGAATCCCAGAAACCCAAATATTTTTTGAGGGTACCTACCGCCTTTCCAAAGGAATTGCCAAGTACACAGAAAGTAATTAAACAGCCATGAAGCATTATCTCACTTAGCCGTTCGGAATTGGCATGGACAAATGTAAGTCTTACTTACTTAAGGCCAAGAGGTTCTTTAGCTTTATCTTTTAGCTTTATATTTTGAGTTCAAAAATATTTTCGGAATAAATTTCGATTCACAAACATTTTTTTGCTAGTGTACCTATTTTCTTGTTATGTAATATGACTACCTTAGGTAAACAAACAGGTAAGTCCTTATTATTATATCAGTTCATGAACAGATAACAAAATATCAACATTTTGTTCAAAATAGATAGGCAGCTTCCTTTTCTTCCACCGATCACATAACATGCCATAGGTACCTATAAGATGAAAAACAATTGTAAAAAGTCTCTATTTGAATTGTTACTTAACCTTTTAGATCCACCTACCGCTTTTGGCAGAGCGTATTTTTTCGTATAGGTACCTACCTAGGTACATTCCTATTGTACAAAACAAGAAATAGCATCATCAACAGGATACACTTACCTACCTCTCGTACATACATAGGTAGGTTCATCTCTGTGACACAATTATAGTCTGCGAAATTTTCGCTCGAAGTTCTACACTCACACTTGAACCACTTATTTACTAAGAAATAGGAAACCGTACAAGCTGCATCCAGAACAATTATTCTTATTTTTATGTATGCTACGATTTGTCTATTGTCAAATACCTTAGATCAATCAAGGTGTTGGAAAAAAATCATCGTTGTCTGCAGCATCAGGATGTGTTTTTGTAACTCAGGTATGAATATGACCTATCGACTAAAAAGCAATTTAGAAGACACCAGGCTCATGGAAATGCATCTTGACTAAGTTACCTTTCATCTGAGAAAAGGATGTTCGAGAATCAGAATGCCTACCTAGTTCCTTCGAGTGAGATGCCTTATAGGAAGGTATCTATTTGCAGTTGAGTTTTGACTAAGTCATCAGCTGCCGCGTATAGGTAGTCGGTACGTAGATACCTATAATCACTTTGCGATAACATGGAAACATGTGGTGCAATTAAAATAACAAACGTTATCAAACATTTCATTGATCATTCAAACTAGGGCTATAACAAAGTTATCGGTATAGGTACTCGTAGATATTTCTTGTAAGTACTAGGTAGTAGGTACCTATCTATGCCTGTGTGTACCTGTACCCTACCCACTACCTTATCATTTAGGACCCAAGCACCTGAGTTTTTTCAAAGCTTTTCCCCCAACTAATTGAAAATCCATTTTTCGGATTGAGTTACCACGTCCTTGTTGCCCTCCTTAGAAACATGAACATGCTTAGTCCAATTGGCCACCGATGTTTCACAATGTAACACCTCTCATCAACTCAAGTCAAATCGTAGGTACCTACTTAAAAAATCATGTTGAAGAGTTTTCAATTATAAAAAATTCAATTCATCATCTCCCCGTTCCCGCGACTCTGGAAGTGTTTTTCCAATCTAACACAATCTTTGTAGATCCTCGATAGTTTGTCACATACCTACATAGTTCAACAATTTTTACTACCCTCCACTGTATCCTAACGACTGTAATGTAATTTTACAACTACACAAAGGAACTGTAGAGCTATATACCTAATCCTAGCACTAACACAGGCTCACCACACACCATATTCGTTATGTCTTATGTGTTTCTCATCAGGTTACTGCTTGATCGGTAGAATGATGACAGCCATTACAACAACAAGGAATATTAAATTAAAGAAAAAAAAAAGGAACGAAAGCGAAACATCTGCTCCTTTTTGGATTTCGGAAAAACTACACACCGAAAACCATACATTATTGTGTCTGCAGTACTGTATACGCCTTGCCAGCCTGAGCCTGTGTTCCTTTTTTTTTTCAATGTTTCGAATTTTTCGTCCTTTATTACAATTGGAACTGCTCAACTGACTGAGAAGTATTGTTGTTGTTTGAAATAATAATAAATTTCAAACAGTGAACGGATGTTTTGTTACTTTTTTTTCATACATACATACATAGGTAGGTACGAGTATCTATGTAAGTTTTGCAATGAAACAAGTTTGATTAAATAATGCAATACAACAAAGAGTCTAGGATATCGGTTACTTGTTTGGATTAAAAACCGGGCACACAGTAGATTTATAAATTATGGAAATATGAAAAAAAACTGGTTCGTTAGTGCAACTCATTGGACGTGTGGTAAAAGAAGTAAACAGATAACAGATACCTACTTGGATATGATAAAGGATTGGGAGGAGTTAGAGTTATAACACCTAACCATTAACAATTGTAGATACTTATGATAAAATTGAAGACAAGTGCATAATAAGATTAGTGCTGCTGAGCTTTGATTTTGAATAGTTTTTAAATCCTGATAGGTAGGTAGGTATCTCGGTAGTATCTATAGATGAATAATCAAAAAATTAAGAGATTTTTCTAATTTTCTGAATTTGATGCTTCTTTTATTTAGACAACTGTTGCAAACTGAAATGCGTTTATAAATAGGTAGGTACCTAGGTAGCTGGCTAAAGCCTTTCCAACTTTTTAGACACCACCTAGGTGGACAACAACTGTAAGAGTGTTTTAAACGAATTTCATAAATTCGATTAATAATCTAAACATTTTGCTCTGTAAATATGTACCTACCTATATCTAATAAAATAGTTTGCTTCAATGACCTTAGAAGGAAAATGATTTTCCACTATGCGATGAAAAGGTAGAAACGGAACAAGAATTATCCTTCTGGAAAAGCTTTCTGGTAGCGTGTTAAGTGATGGCCGTTTTCAATTCAAGTAACCATTTCATGCATTTAAATTGTGATAGGTACAATGTTGAAAAGTATGCGTTATAGTTAGACAATACCTCATAAGAACAGGTATACCTATCTTATAGTAAACATGTTGTGGAAACAAGGAATAAGCTGACTGCAACGGAGGCCTAGGATATCGCAATAAGTAGGTATTCCCTTTGTTAAAAATAGCCTACATCATAGGTAGATACTGATCTTACTGTGCTAAAGGCTACACTTATCAACCGAATAGTAACTACACCAAGTCACTTTCAGCAGTAAGTGTCAAAGCCTAGCAAAACGATCTTCTGCTGATAGAAGTTTTTATAGAGCTACTGGGAGAATCAGGTATAACCTATAGTCAAAATAAAAGGCGAGCGGTTCTAGCTACTGTAGAGTTGGAAAAAAACACACAACTTGGATGTGGGCAACCGCATCTTGGAGGCAGTCGTTCAAAGAAGAAGTTGTTTCAAAATTCGTTTATCAAGGGGTCAAAGATCCATTGATAACTTTTGTTTGATGAGGAAGTATAGGAGGCGAAAGTATTGTGACGGTCTTTAAAAGTTTTCTCTACTGCATTTTTTATCAGCTGCACCTAACTGAAGGGAATTAGGTATATGAGAAGAAGTAATGTCGTTCTCCAAATCCAATAGCCGGAGTGAATTTTGGAGTTCGAGTTTCAGATTCGACATTTAAACTTTACAATTCACTTCAAAACGTATTCCAAAAATCTATTTGGAATGACATTTGGGAGTGATTTCTTCAGTCTGGTTTCTATTTCGGGAAAAAGGAGTAAACACCAATACCCAAACAAACTTTTATCTGACTTCATTTCAAGCTTACGAATTTGAACCAGTCTTGTCTTTCTTTCAACCTAAATATCAAACTGAGTGTTGTAGATAAAGTTCCAAAGTCATCCTTTACAGTCGTACGAGTTTCGGAGGGATGCCAATACACGACATAGCTCGGTACAGCTTATTGTTTCTGTAAATATTATCATAGGTACGTTAGTTTTTTACAAGATCTCCTGTGCTGTAAGAGGTTTTTGAGGTGGGGGTTAAGGGAGATGCGAAGTTAAGGAGGCTTGTTTCTTATCGAGTCAGCTTTGTTCTAACTGGTGTTTGATAACAATTTCCAAATCACCATCCCCTCGAGATCTGTATGGGAGCAGGATCGTACAAAGCTGGAAAATGAAGCAATACACTTCTACACAGATGGTTCAAAAACAAGCGAAGGTGTAAGAAGTGGAGTCTACTCAGAAAAACTGAATCTCAGTCTTTTCTTCCGCTTACCCGATCATTGTGGTGTGTTCCAAGCGGAAATTGCGGCGATTAAGGAATTGCTGTCTTGGCTCAAACAAAACGCCATATCCTCCACGGATATTCGAATCTTCTCGCGCAGCCAATCTCTTGCTTCTGTCTCTACAAAATCCATCAAGGTCCAAAACTGTCAAATGTCTCAGAGGGAGATCTCAAATCAATTCATCTCTGACCCCTGCGGGGACACAGGGACATACCAGGCAACTTTATGGCAGACGAACTAGCCAAAAAGGGCACGACCACTCCCCTACGCTCAGAATGGAACAATATAGGTATACCTATATCGCTATATGTAAATTCCTACTTAGACAAGATGGTTTAAGGATAACAAACGCTAGATGGACTGAGAGTAACAACTGCCTTGCAACCAAAAAGTCTGGCTGTGTGTAGACTCAAAACGCTCGTAGAGTTTGTAAGCCTCAAACCACTTGTATCTAGTTTCTACCATAGGTGTTATTACGGAACACTGTCTAATAAGCAGACACGCCAAAAACTTGGTGGAGAAGAGGAAGAAACCGTTCAACACCTTCTTTGCTCATGCCCTGCACTACTTCATAAGAGGAAAACTCATCTCGTTGAATTCTTCTTCGACGATACTAGCGACTTAGCTTACATAAACCTTAAAAAAGTCTTTCAAAATACATTAAAAGTTCCGCATGGTTCGACTAGCAGGTGATTAATCGGCTTGTCCCGAATTGACAGATTAATGGGTTATGATCTCATATAGGGGGGTTTTTGGGAATAGTAGGTGATTAATTTGCTGATCTCTGTGGTATCAACATGGACCCTCGTGGTCTAAGTGTATCAGGTACATACACATTAGCCGACAGCCACTTCCACCTAACCTAACTCTGTTCTGACTGACAGGTCAATTGATGCATTCTTCTTTTAAGTTTATCTACAGCTGCTTTAAAAATGTTGTCTGTGAATGCAGTTTTATTTGATTTAAGCTTACGTACAAGTATGGCTACCCTAACTTCTTCTAAATCTGGAGTATGGCATTCTTGGTAATAGTCTGAGTTGAGTCTGCAAAAGTAGTTTTTCCAGATTCTCAGAAGTGACAGCGGTTCTTGCACTATGTTTGCTTGGTGGTCTCTATGGACTTGGTTCGAAATTTTCCAATCTGGCATGATTTTTTTACCTTTTGGTACAATCTCTGAAGCCCATATACTTATCATGAAATCTCTCTATTTCCTAAAACAAGCGCTTCTCATGCTGCTTTTCCGTTTGAAAACTTAGTGTTCCTCCCTTTCTCTCTTTCTTCATCGAAAGCAACCATTATTTTGGTAATTTTCAGCTTCGTTTGGTCGTTCTTATTTTCATCTCTGGACACACAACTGGGCTTACAGTGCCCTGTTCAAAGAACGTGACGAGCACATATTATAAAAAGTGAACAGGAAAACTTGCATATTTATAAAAAGTGAATACAAGTGCAAAAGGGAGCTGATGCCAACTTTAATCGATCATGTAAGCTTTTCATAATTTCTAGCTCCTATTTTTGGTAAAGTAAGAGGCTTCGTATAATGTGGCTAGGATAACCATTACCGAGGAGAAAATTGGCTCAGCGGAGTGGTACTTTTCGTAACTCAGCATAAAGCGTTGGCGTTGCTGCTCAGGTTGAAATCTGTACTTATGTTGTGTTGAGCCAGTGCCAGGCGATAAACGGTGGAAAATGAAACGAAATCCTACTAAATTCATAGATTTTCGTTCCATTTTCCACGGTTTTTCGCCGAAGCGATAGTTACAGAACAGGGGCACCGGATCCGTATTACGAATAACGAAACGCGGGGTAAAAACCGACACTCATTACATTACTCAAATATTACTTGTCATCACTTTTGTTGTTATTTTGTGTTTAATAAAGATCCATGAAGAAGGCATCATGCAAGATTTTCCCCTGCAGGACTAAAAACCCCCAAAATCTGTGGGGAAATCCTCAAACTGGCAACGCTGTTGGTAATCATCACACCACCTTTATCCGTTTACTTGAGTCAAATTTGCATTTCTATTCAGGGTGAAAAGTGGTCCATGTTTGTCGTGTGGCCTATATACAGGGTGACTCGCATAAGGTGTGACAAAAATATAGGGTGTGTAGGTTGGACCTAGACAAGCAAAAAATCGTATGGGAGGGGGGGTCCATTTTCCCCCGTTCTAAAGTGAAAAAAAGTAAAGAGAAAATTCATCCTTTATTTCTTAAATTCACTTAAGAATCCAATAACGAAAAAAAAACTTCAAAAAAAAAAATTTTTTAAAAAGTTGTTTTGGTAATTTTTGGTTTTCTCAAAAACTACAGGTTATTTTGGCATCCAGTTTTTTGTGTTTGATCAAAAATAAGTAAGAGCATTGAAAATAAGCCAGAAAAATACTACTTAATTACGTAAAATTTTGAAAAAAAATGGTTTGAAGAAAAAAATTATGTTTTTTTTTCAAAATTTTGACTTTGAAAATTAATATTTCAAAAACTATTCAAATGAACAACTTATTTTGAGATTTTATTTAATGTATAGGTTTTTGGCTTTTCAAAATGCTATAGCACGACTCTATAGGTGTTACCGTTATTTTTAAATAATATTTTTTCCATTTTTAGTGATTTTTTTCTTAAATGGCCCCTCCCGCCTAAACGGGGGGAAATGGACCCCCCCTCCCATACGATTTTTTGCTTGTCTAGGCTCAACCTACACACCCTATCTTTTTGTCACACCTTATGCGAATCACCCTGTATACAAATGCGAAGCATAAGTTTCAAAATATCAATTATTTTTCTGTGAGAGTAATGGAAATAAAAAGTTCACTCACTATTGAGAAATAATTTATTTTAACAATTTAATATTAAAAAATTATTAACAATTAAACCTCTTATTCTTTTGCTTCAATAAACCACTACGTTTATGGTACATATCTATAGAACCTTAAGATTTATATTGTATACATTGACATTGCCTTCTGCACCGAAACTCATATCTAAAATATTAAATGAAATCACTTTAAGAAAAAAAAAGAGTTAAAAATACGAAATAAACTAACAATAATTTAAATAAAGTTTCGAAGTAATTTTGTTATTGTAATACATTCATTAAAGATTATATCAATTAATTTAATAATGATGCAGATGATTAAGTATATAGTAGGGAAAAACTCTGTTTGAATTACTTGTTGCTTTTCTTTCATTAACTGAAGTGAGATGACGAGACCAAAATTTACTAGTTTTGAAGATTGTGAACAACTGCTTCACACCATTATCCTTAAATCTAATTGAAGAAAAACTATACCTACCATTAACATCGAACTTTATACAAAACCGATTAAGTATAAGAGTGTTCCCCTCTTATAAAATAAAACTCTTTTAGCATTTGTGCAGTAAGCCTATTAAATATCAGTGAAGTTGAAATCCTTTATATTCATTCAATAACCGAACAAGTCCTTTTCTGTTGCATATTCTGTTAGTCAAATGGTTTAGCTAGACGCAATTGTGCATACACAACAACTTGGAAACCAAAAACTATCCGTATAAAGATTTTGTCCGTTCCCTTGTAGAGCAATTAGACGTTTTTGCACAAATTTTTGTTCACATCTTGATGTATAGCCGTTGGGCAGTTGACAAAGATTAGCACAAGTGGTCGATCTGAAACGAAAACCAAATAAAGCTTTTGTTAAATATTCCTATTCAAATTCATAGATACGGTGGAAAATGTGGAGGATTCTATAGAATATAAAGCTGAGCTCAGAAGTGATGTTTTTTTTTTTAAACAAATAGGAGTGAATCCTTGACTAGGAAAGTAAGTAATTAAGTAAGTCAGTAAGTAAGAAAGTAGGGTTTTTTTTAATAAAAGCCATCGACACCCTGTTAACCAACAAACTTATTGCCATGGCGGGTAGAAGAGAGAATTCTCGCAATGAAACGCACCTTATAGTGTTTTGGCATATCAAAAAAGATTCTTTAACTGAACAAACAGGTGTTCTCCAAGGATGTATTCTTAGTCCGTTGATGTTTACCGAATTCATCGGTCATATTTGTGATTGTCTTCCTAGGGAAGTAATCTTCTTCTACTTTCTACGCAGACCGAACCGAATGAACCTAATCTCGGGCAGAATTACCGCACACGTGATCGAGTATTATGTGACTGAATTGTGTGTTTTGGCATTCTCACGTTATTGAGGTATTTAGTACCACAATTCGACATTCTTTCATCAGTATTTGATCGAATTGAAGTCGATAAATGAACTGAAGACTGATGTTGTGTAATATGGAGCGATTTTTCAAAGAAAAATAGTACTCACTCACTCGATCACTGATGCGATAATTCGACCACTGTTTTTTCTATGATACATGGGGTCTGGAAATAAGTTGTCAAAAAACCAAAATTACAGTTTTGACAAGCAGATATACAAGAAGGTGATCGAAGAAAATCGGTCTCTCTACAACGAGAAGATCGAAGTTGTTCAGGATTTCAAATACATTGGAGTTGGAGTGTTGACCTTAAGGGGCTCGGCTAGTTTCTCATTTTCAAAAAATCGATTTTTTTTCGATAGGTAAACATCTCAAAAATGATGATGGAATGATATCTTGGATAGATTTTGAAATGGCAGAGTATAGAAGAGAAAGCATCTCGGTCGCTCGAACTCCACCCATCCCAACGCGGCGGGGCGCCCGACAGCTGCCTCGTCCTTAATATCCTATACAATACCTTGTATTGCCTGCGGTCCAAACTTTGAATGCTCAAAGACATCTAGATCCTTTGTAATCCCTTCCTGTTAATTGAACCGAAAACTGCTCTGAAAACTTTAAACGCGTTTTTCTCAAAACCACATTTTTCAAATTTGCCGCTGCTGTAACTCACGCAAATATTAACGAATCGTCTTGAAATCTTAACTGCATACTCTTCATATGTTTTTACATACAGCCATCTACAACTTTAACGATCGGATGAAAATTGTAAATTTGGCAGCCATCGAAAGACGATTTTTTTGACGAAATTTGGACTTCTTTTTTTAAATTGCGGCCATTTTGTCAATTTACAATTTTTCACTCCAATTATAGATGGCTGTATGGAAAAAAGGGTCTACTTTAACGCCTTTTTTTTATTTTCTTGTTACAGATACCAGAAAAATTCCAAAAAAATGCGGCAAATTGACGTCTTCGAATTTCAAAGAATTCAAGCATCTCGGGGCGGTCCGCCCCGGGCGGCAGTGTTTAGGGGGCGGCAAAATTTAACAATAAGTAATAAAAATATTTTGCAAATACTTGAACTATTTTATATTTTTATCGCAACTACAAATTTAGACCGATTGAAAAGAGCACGGCACGGAGTTTTCAATTACTTATTTTGTGACGAATTCGACACACAATTGTTGCGTTTTGGCTACAGCAACTACAGATAAAAGCTTAAAATGGGTTCAAGACACGCGGTGGAGTGCAAGAGCCGATGCTGTAAATGTGACATGGCATCATTACAAAGATATTCTCGTCGCTTTGGAAAAACTGACAGAGGCAGGTGAAAGTTTAAACAGCAGAACAGATGCAGGTGCTTTAATAGTTGTGATGCAGTCATTTTCCTTCCTTTGTTTTTTGGGCCTGTGGCAACCTGTGCTACATGAAGTGAATGATGTACAAAAATATTTACAAACAAAAGGACTTGACATAAAATTGTGCGCTCAGAAAATAAATGCTTTGCAGATGATATTGACAGAGAAAAGAGAGAAATGGGCAAATGGTGCAGTAGGTTATGCAAAAACTATGTGTGAAGAACTTGGATATTCCACAAAACCACGGAGGCGCATAACAAGAAAGCATATTTTCGATGACGGAACTAGAGATGCTAACTTGTCTGGTGAAAATGAGTTGAGACGAAATCTGTTTTCTTCGTTAGATAGAGTGATTGTAGAAATTCGTGAGCGTTTTCAACAGCTAAAGAATTTAACGGATAGGTTTGCATATCTAACGCCGGCTATATTATTAGATCCAGACAACACTGAATGCAATTTAGACTACGCATCTGACGAAATTGACGAGCAGGATTTCAAGCTGGAAAGACTTTGACTGCGGACTTTCGTTGCTGCTACAGGTAATGAAAATAAATTGATTAATGCAGACTCACTTGAGTTATTTAAATTTATTGTTAAATCCAAGCTGGAAGATACTCTGCCCAATATTTTAATAATGTTCCGAGTATTTTTCACAGTTGCCATAAGCAATGCCAGCTGTGAGAGAAGTTTTTCAAAATTGAAATTGACTAAAAATTATTTAAGATCGACAAAGAGTTGTCTAAGACTAACTAACTTGGCTATTTTGTCTATTGAGCAAGAGGTGTGTGATGCGATAGACATTGACCGGGAAATAAAAGACTTTGCTCTTAAAAAAAGTAGACGTGTAAATTTTTAATTTAATTCTAACAAATACTCATATTACTTTTCAGTGAAAATAAGAATATAACATTTTAGTATACTTCTTGTTCTAATCAAAAAATGATTTTATTTAATCTTGTCGATCCGATTTACCTAAGTTTTAAGTTATATCAATTAGTGGTTAAAGTAAAAGAACTTTGAATTAATAAACGTGATTGTAAAACTTAGATAAACTTTTTTATTTCAAATCTTATCTGTATACAGCGCTCCTGCGAAAAGTATTTCTTAGGTCTTGCTATCTTTTATGTGCAATTAACCGGGAAAGTTAGTTATTGAAACCCGGTTACGTGCCTGATAAAAGGACCCGCTTTAATACCTTAAAAGCGTTCGTAACCGAGGAAGTATGTAGTATTGTTTGTGTTTTTGTTGGACATTGATGACATTTCAATTGCTGTGAAGTCAGTTGTGCTCCTGTGCTGATTTTGAAACAAAACAAGGAAAATTTTATTTTTATTTTGTGTAAGTAAGGTAGTTATCTGAAAAAATGCGTACTTATTAGATAAACGTGTTGATAAATAGAGGGCGTTAAGCGGGTTGGGTAAATATCCAATAGGTATTGGGTTAATTTGTGAGCAATATCAAACAAAATAACAAGCGTAGAAGAAGATTGCTTACATAAACGGGCTGTGCATCATAGCGGGGAGGTAAATAAACGGGAACTACTGTAATGCAAAATAATGATGACTGCTCTCACCGAAAAGTTCTCTATAATTAATATATGTAATGTATAGTATACATTAAATTAAAATACCTAAATAAAAGGGCGGCAAAATTGTCTTCCGCCCCGGGCGGCAGACACCCACGCTACGCCACTGCTTCCGTCGTTGAAATATAAAGTTGGACTTCTCTAAAGCGTTCAAGAAAGCAAATAATTTATTTCACGGTTAAAAATGTTGCAGTGGGATTTGCATTTTTTTAAGAGTTTCTCATGCAATAAATAAGTCTGTCGGAATGTACTTCAGCAGACATTTGAAGCCTATTTGATCACCATCACCATTTCGTTTCAGCCAAGGAAAAAGTTGGTTTTTAAGATGCTCTTTTAATTTAAGGAATTGAATATATTTTCTTTTAAGGTAGGCTTTTAAGATAGGCTCATAATAGGAAACGGTTTTTCACATCAAGGACGAAATCTTTAAAATTACAAATTGACACAAGGGGAAGTAATGGTCAGTGCTAGGAATTTGCTTTTTACTCAGGACCGGCCCAGCTAAGCTAGCGCACTATGCAAGATTTACTGAAAACCCCATTTTCTCTAGTCTAGACCATATTCAAGGTCAAATAGGACTATTCGTTTTACATAGATAGATTTCAAGTTACTTCAAATGTCATATAATTTACGACAGTCAAGTTCACGGATGGACGCAGCAAGTAACACTTCAAGCAACATTGAAAAAAACATTGTCTTTGCTTCTGCACACCAGCCGGTGATAAATATATCCTGCACACCTCAAGATCGATAGCCTTCACAGCCCCAACAGAGAACCTGACACTGTCAATTTATCATACAAACCTATTTTTATTCAAATACAATCTGCTACTTCCACTCTAACACCTGATTAATGCGCCAATGGCACACCCCATCCGAATCTCCTTTATAACACTCTGACTGGATGGCACACATCGATAGGCAATGCTCCTGTTGAATGTACCATAATTGGTAATCCCTTTTCATTTTATAGGGAAAACACCTCTTGTTGCCGCGTATTGTCACACTTATAGCCCTAACCTCACGGAACACAGCCAAGGGTGACCCATCTTTGTCACCGTGCCACATCACATCGAGCTTTGGGAATTCGCTGAACTGGATTAAGGTATCCTCACAGAATACCTACCTACCTTACAACCTACAACAAAAAATCAGAGCAAAAAAAAAGGAAGAAAAAAAAAAATTAAAGAAGGGAACAAAAAGTCAACAAGGACAAATCGCGAAGGATGGGTAGGCATTTATATAAATCTCATTCATAAAATTGCCCCTAAATCTAAAGCCAAAACCAAAACTAAAGCCAACGAATTCCACATCAGAAATGGGATTTTCCCTTAAAAACACTGCAAAATGGAAATTCGTTTAGAAGAACTAAGGGTTGCTCATCGTGTGGTGATGTATTGTTTTTATGGAGCGAAGGGTGAATCATAACTTCCCCTTAGAAGCGAATTTCATTAGGTTTGCTTGTTCAATACCTATAGCGGGAGTTTCACCTCCTAACTGCAAGGTAAGATATTCGTATTACTCACGGTATGCTTCAAAGTCATCATGACCCTTTTTGGTTTAAAAAAAAAAAGTAAGCTGTTGTATTTGTATCGGTTGTTTGAATGTTTAGCCCTTCGGAACAAAACGTTCAAGCGTCTTTCCTACCCAACAACAAGAATCACAAACACGACTTGACTGTTACTGAAAATCGAAAGGGTTCAAATTTAATCATAAGTGTGAAGCTGGCGCTTTTAAGTGAACAACGCGGCGCGGCGCCCGGCGCGTGGTGGCGATGACAATATAGGATCCCTTCTAAGGATATCGAAATTGCTTTGTTTGTTTTTGTCCAGTGTGTGTTCATTTAACCGCAATTAACCACTGAAAATGAAATTGCACAATTAGAAATAAAATGCAAGTGCCCTTAGTTTGTTATAGCCAAATAGGTAGGTAAGTAGGTTGGTATATAACCCCATTTCAGTTTAAGGAAAGAACAACGTCAAGCCGACAACGGGAACTTAAAGTAGGTAGATTCTATGCAAAGTGAACTGACCGTTGTAAGATGTTTACAGAAACTTTCATAATAATTTGTACCCATAGGTAATGTCGGCAGTCTGGTTTTTAAAATTACATTGTGATTTGTGAGTTCATATCATGAGAAATTAAATAAAAATCCCCAACATTTTCTTTTATCAAGCACACACTTTGCGCTTTCTTTGCCTTGGAGAGCAATTCATATCTAGTAATAAGACAGTTTGAGTGCCACTGTGAACATACTCATAAATGATTTGAGTATGAGCTTGCTTACAGTTTGAATACAGTAGATACACAAACCATATTTTCATAGCTTTTATGTTCCGCAAGGAAATAACAAGTGTCGCATATTCGCATGAAAGAATATTGAAACTTGTTTTTCTTTTTGTGAATCTATTAAGGCTTGCCATACTGCGTCTTCCAATAAATGTTTGAATTTATTTTATGAGTACGAGAGCTTGTTCTTAGTTTCATGTCAATACGGACCCCACTATTAACATCCCATCAATCAAAAGTCATTTTCGCAGTAACCCAAATAAGTTAATTTATTTTAAATTTCTCATATCTTCTGCACATTTCTGTGTTAGGAAAAATTAAGTTTGTTCGATGGCAATTTTTCAGATCAGAACAAAACAGCCCGAAAGCAGTGAAAACCGTCAAGCAAGTTAGAACAAGCAAATTTGTCAAAAAAACAACAACAAAAACGAAAAACAACAACCACCAATTTTTCTATACCAATTTAATTTAGAGTATTTTCGTCACGAATAAGTAATTTATTTTCATCAAAAGGTTAGATGTCATTTTCCTGATTTTTTAAAGTAGTTTTAAACTTTTCACAACAAATTAAAATTACACTGCGCTAAAAAAAATTACGAGCAAAAAGTCAACAGCTGCTTTTGACAGTTTTCACTAATTTTGATCTTGCTCAAAAGGAAGTGGAGAAAACGCTGTGCTAAACTGTTCTACGACAGCTCATTCAACACAAAAATCAGAAAAGAACTGAAAATTTCTCATTGAACACCAAAAAGACTGCTATTATACGGTGAAATTTGTTGCACGAAACTGTTCGAACACCATAAGTGCAAAAGAGAACGAAAGTTCGAAAAAGAGAGATGGACAAGGAGCTACCCTGTGTCGCATGGGTTATGGTTTCGTGAAACAGCTTTGACGTTTCTCTTTGCCATTGTTCGTGTTTTTGTTTAGGTATTCTGTTCCATTTGGTTTAATAATAAGTAATAATACTAATAATAATGACTTTTTTGTTTTTCAATTGCCAATAAAAGAGGTTTTGAAGCAACCAGGCGCAGGGTGATGCCAACTACATTCGAAAATTGTAACGAGTTTTTGAACTTACAAAAAAAAAAAAAAAAAACACTAAGATACGACGAATTTTATTATTCACTTGAAAGAATGAAAGTTCTAGTTCTTTTTTAAATATATAATTTATTTTCAGTAAACAGGATCTTTTGCATAAGATGCGGCAAAAGTCCGAAACGGATAGGGGATAGGTGGGGTCAAAACATGAAAATAATCGTAAGCTAAAGGGATCTATCTTTATGGAAAATTTACTTAATTTCCTTGAAAAAATATTTAAAATCAACTCAGCCACTTACTACCACATCCAATAATGCTTTTGAAAACTAATATTTTTTTCTTTGATTAACATTTTAGTTCAAGTTAACTTCGTGAATAGTTTTTGAGTAATTAAGTCTCAAAGTCAAAATTTTGAAAAATATATATACATATAATAAAAAATATATACATAATATAATATAATATTTCTTATCTTCCCATAAAACTAATAAGAGGATAAAAACAGTAGCCCCATTTAGCATTTTTTTCAAAGCCTAGTTTTTCATTAATGATAACATGATTTTTAAACATGATTTTGATGAGATTTTATATAATGTTTTACAATGGAAATTCAAGAAGAGCACAACGAATATACCAGGAACTTTATCCTTACTGAACATCTGGCAACCCTAAGCATATAGGAATCTAATTTAAATACAGTTTCAAAGATTACAAGGGTGGTTAGTGACGCCAGACTTTGGAAGCATCTTTTCCCTCAGTGATGAGCGAAAATTCCCTTTTTTCCCACACTGTTAGTATAAATATCCCGAAATTATCCCTTTCAATTATAAATCATAAAAAACACACTTTTCATAACAATTCAACCTTTAAAGATTATTAATAGTTATAGCATTTATAATTAAGGAAAACTAAACAGAATTATTTATTCGAATATTTAGATATTTATTTAATACATTTCATTTAGTAGGAAAACATTAACGCAAAAGAAACTTAAACGGCTCAAACGATATATCCTATTTTCATGATCACTAAATAGGGTGATCGAATTCAATTGCAATCTGATTATCCATTAGGTAGGTATGCCAGTTTTTTTTGTTGAATTTTTTCGGGATAATTTACTGAAGTGTGGAAAATACTGAGATTTTCAATTTTCACCCGGGACAAATTAAATTGAAAAAAAAAACATTTTTTATAAACGTTTTTTAATTAATACCTACTCAAAATCGCATTTTTTTATCACATTGTATTAAGCATAAATAGTAAAATAAACAGTCTTTTCGCATTTTTTGACACCACTCAATTTGGCTACGTGACATCATTGTATAAAGAATAGTAAAATCGATTTTCGTTTTGAATGGTGGCGCACCACACGGCTCCAGTCTCAGCTCGTATGTTCCATTGTATATATAAAGAAGCGATTGGTGCGACTCCGTGCGTTGGGTCCAAAGCATTGTCAAATGAGAAATCGAGTGTACTATTCTTTATAAATACAATGCCATTGATATTCAACAAAACCCTAAGCAGTACGTATTTTCTTAACATTAAGAAAAAGCATACACTTAGTCCGGGATATTTAGTGTCCCAGCGGGACATTTAAATTCACATCTGAAACGTAAACGGGTAAACCGAAACTGAATAAAACTTATTATATCTCTGAATAGTATAAGAGATGCAGGACAAGATTTGAGTTTATAGTAAAATCCCTTTTGCTTGCACTATGAAGTACGAAAAATCCCTTTTTCCCTTTTAGCTTATTTTAGACTTGAAATTCCCACAAAAAGGGAAATATCCCACGATCTGGCGTCACTGGGGTGGTATTCACCAAACAATCTTATGCTATGTCCGCACCTGAAGTTAACCTGGGTTTCGTTCCAGTATGGTTTGAGTTAACCAAGTAGTGTCCGCATATGCAGAAAAGTTTTGAGTTTATCTTTTTGTCTTAAGTTAAAAAGAGACAGACATACAAGTGTGAGCAGAACGTCAACGACGTATGAGAGAATTCATTCTCTCTCCACTCACTTCCACTCTCTTAAATGTCAAATTCAATGGAATATTGGAAATAGTGCATTCAGCGCCTTTGGTTTCGAGTAGGTTATCTCGAAACCCAGTGACTAAAAAGGTTTCATTTTGTATGGCAAACCACTTGGTTATCATGTTGGTTTGGGATTGTTTTGAGTTAAACAAGTTTAACTCTCAGGTGCGGACATAGCATTAAGAGCGCTCTTAAAGCTAAGAGGCTCTTAGTTTTAAATTTGGATGTGCTATTCACCAAGCAATAATAGGGTCTAGTCTAATCTAATTCGAATATTCGGAAAATAAGGGTGTTGAGCCTGTGAACGCACACTTTTCGAACTACTTCGAAAATTTCAGTGTCAATTGTCAAAATCAGCTGTTAAGTAAACCAAAAACAGAAAAATTTTTCGGAATTTTAAAAAAAGGTAGAACGTAAAATTAATTCATTCTCTGTATTGCAAACCATAATTCGAATTTCTTATTTTTTTTCAACGCTCCTTCTCCTTCCATTTTGATTTTTGAATAACAACCACAAATGACGCTGTCAGTAAATTTCGAATTTTCGAAGTTATTTAAAACAACAACCGCTCATAACTTAAGAGTGGTAGCGACTACTCTTAAGTGTTATGAGCGCTCATAAATCTGCACTAATAGTGGTCGGTGAATAGGTTTAAGAGGCACTTAGTTTAAGATTTCTTGGTGAATACCACCCTACAAGTAAGACAAGAGTTATCGAGAGCAAACACCTACAGGGGCTCTGGCATGCATTCAAAACGAAATAGGGCACTTTGAGCACTTGTTAAAAGTGTTAGTTAAAAGTGCCCATATTATTGTTTTATTCAAACAAACCTCAAACTTAAAAATCTTTTTTTTTTTTTTAATTTTACCCATTTTGTATTTTTTCAAATATCATAAGATCTATGAGTTTTTGAGTGCACTTATTCATGATTTTTTTTTTTATTATTGTTTAGTTCATCTGTAAAAAATAAACAAAATCCATGTTTATCAGGCATTTTCTGCAAAAAAATAACCTCAAAGTCAAAACTTTGTTTCGGGAAGAAAATTTGAACAGCACTTAAAATTGAAAATCTGGCAACCCTTAACCTGTGAAAGCTAAACTTAAATACATACGTTGCCATTAATTTTTTCATTCGAAGTTGACAGGCTTACTTAAACAACTGTTGGAATGCATTTATAAATACGTAGTTGGCTAAACATCGGCAAGTATGTTTCTTTTTAAGGTCTAGCTTAAAACTTGTCCAACTTTTAAGACACCGTATGGCTGGACAGCAGAGTTTCTAGCAAATCATATAAAAATGACAGACAATATCTTCCGTAAAGGTGGGCATTGCAAACTGAAAATGTTGCAGTAACAGCTTATTTGACTCTTTTCTTAAAAGAAGCCCCTAACGAAAGATAGGGCGAAATAGATTTCCCTCTATAGCAAGAAGTGGTGGCCGAGCTACTTTCACGACAAAGATACTTATTACAGAGGAAAATAAAATCTGTTGTTGCATCCAATAAATAATTTTGAAAAAGGTTATTTTAACACAAAGAGCGGCATATTTAAAAAAACTTAAGTTATAAATTATTTTATGGACCTGGACCATTTGAACGGTTTTTTTTTACATGAAATGCGAAAAAGCGCTGCATAGATAAATTGGGACAAGACAGGAGAAAAATTGTGTGGAAGGGGGGAACTTTACGAAACATTGACTTATTCATAAAAAAGTGTTAAAAGTAAACTAAGCCATTTATTACCAAATACTATAGTATATTTGAAATCTACTACTTTCAAGTTAAGTTCAAGTTGATTTTGTAAATAGTTTTAGAGTAATCAAGGTAATTTTTTCCTTTAAGTAAAATTTTTTTTAATTTTTTTTTTTATTTTACAAAATTTCTCACTATTTTTTAAATAATCAATCCTCTTGTTAGTTTTCAGTCAAACACAAAAATCCGATCGAAAAAATCTTTCTTAGTTGTGACTTGTCATGTTTGGGGAAAAAACATTTGGATTGGAGTAGCTGGCTTATTGAAAAAATACCCACTAAATTTTTAAACGATATAGAGAAAATATGGATACACATTTCTATCCATGCAAATTAGTACCTACAATCTTTGATCATGATTTTCTAATAATCTACCACTTACATGCAAAGTTCGGCCTTCACAAGCTGCCTCGCTGTATTTTGCTCATTTACTACAAACATCCAATTACCTATAAAGAAATGCAAAAGAAAAAAATAAATTAAGCCCACATACTCGCAAAAAAAAAAATTATTTGAATTTTAACCTTTGCTGTTGAGAGCAGCTTGAGGCGTAACAAATTGACTTGATGTCTGACATAGAGTTGATCTGCCCTCACTCTGACGTTTCATCCTGTGTGAATGATTTTCTTTCTGTACACCAAACATATCCAGGAGCCCCATATTAATTGAAACATCTCTGGGTGATGCTGAAGTGAAGTTCCTTGATGACGGCAAGTCTAGAGTAAGCGTTTTGCTGCGACTACTGAGATCTCGGACAAACCGTTTTAGCCAAAGGGCTGGCGAGTAGTTTGTTACCTTTCCATTTTGCCCTGATGAATTGATATTATTTGCGTATTTATTTCTGTTTGTAGCTTGTTGCTGTCCAGATGTGGTGTATATTAAAAATCTATACAAAGAAAACGTTTACTAATTATTGAGATATGCAGGAAAATGGAAATAACTGTATTTTTTACTTAGTCGTATCCGAGTTATGTGGCTTTGGTATGTAAATGGGTTCTGGAAGGCCACCGTTTGTAGCTGTACTCACTGTCAATGATGGAGACCCTGCATAAGCGTTATTTGGTAATGAAGGCTTTCCTCCATTGGGTCCATCATATTTGTATCCATTAAAGTTATTTGATCCGAATGGATGTTGAGTTTGAGTGTGTGTGTCGAAAATTAAGGCTGGATCATAAAAGTTATTTACTTCATTTAAGGGTAAGTTCAAGGCGTTGAATTCATCCCAAGTTTCATCTACAATGATACTTTTAGCTTCATAACCCCATTTATGCACAAGATGTTTTATCAAATATCTGCGAAAGAAATTAGACCGGTTGTGTAAAAAAGAAACTCAAATTTTGTTCTCATATATGTCCAAAAAATGGAGATAGTTGATCAAATGTTAAAATTTACAGAATTTGATCTGATTGACCTACACATCAACCAAACCAAAGAGAAGTGGGTTTGGGCGCAACCAAAAACATGATTTTTCATAAAACCAGCGACTTTGTCCATGTGGAATAGTGACTTTCGGCAGCATTTTTAATTTTTTGGGCTAATTATTTTGCAAACGGCAACGTTCTTACGTTTTGCGAGTTTGATACACAAATGGGATTTTTTTTCCAAAATATCACTTGCAACTTTAAACGTCTGAGTTTTATTTATACTAATATCAAATACTGTGCCCCTGTTCTGTAACCATCGCCTCGATAAAAGCACAGAGTAGATAATACAGAGTATCCACTTCCACCCCTTCAACCCGAAACACCTGCAAAAAAATTTTCAACATGGCGTCCTATTTCTGAGTTTGAGGCTCTGTGCTCACTAGTATGAACTGTAAAAACTTAACAAAACGCCTGCATCGGTATGAAATTTTTTACTAATTTTTGTCTTTTTCAGTGAAATACTGGTCAAAATGGAAAAAAAAGTTAATTCCTGCAACTTAAATTCATTTTTCAAAAAATTTTTTTTACTTTTCAAACTCAACTGACGACCGCACACAATGGCGGCTGTGGTAAGTGAGTGCCGGTGAGGTCATCCGGGTGAGGTCATCCGGTCTAGTTTAGCTTGTAGGCAAAACGCACTACCTTGCTAAAGTGGACTCTCTGTTTTTACTCTGTGGATAAAAGCAGGCGATAGTTACAGAACAGGGGCACTGGGTTTCAGAGGAAACTCCACATCTCCACTCTATAAACTGAAATGACAAATCAGTGGGAAATAAAGGAATACGGTGAATCGAAACGTTTTCTCCTTTTGCCATTCCAGTCATATTTAAAACTTTTGAAGTGCCGCATCCCATATGTGTAATTTGTAGCTGTGTACGATTCTATATTTCTCATTATTGACACTGAAACACCAACTTACAGCCTCAACTTATTGAAAGGTACTCTTGATAATTCTAAGGTATTGAGTGTGATGTGCGACTTGCTCAGTATCCTAATATTAGCCGAGTTTCATTGAGAATCTGTGCCCCTGTTCTGTAAACAGTAACTATCGCCTCGGCGATAAACGGTGGAAAATGGAACGAAATTCTATGAATTTAGTAGGATTTCGTTCCATTTTCCACCGTTTATCGCCTGCTTTTATCGAGGCGATACTTACAGAACAGGGGCACAGATTCTCAATGAAACTCGGCTAATATTAGTCATTAGTCATCCTCAGGTTCTAGCCCAGTGATGGGCAAAGTACGGCCCGCGTTCCAACTCCGGCCCGCGAAAGCATTTAATCCGGCCCCCGACGCGACGGTCATTCGACATGACCCGTGATAATTATATTTTGACAAAGATTATATTATTATATTTATTATATTTCGAAGACAAAGATTAGCATATCGATTTTGCATTTTTTACCGATTCAGGGGCCAGTTATAGCGATATGGAAAATCAGGAAAAATTTTCAAATGGAATAAAAACTAGGTTTTCTTTCGATTTGAAATACAAAATGTTACATCAATCGATTGCAAATCACTCAAAGAATTTTTTGCGCCCAGAAAATGTATAATTGAACAAATATTTTCATTTTTCTTGTCAGCTGATTGGAGTTTCAACCAAAATGGAACAAATCGTTCCAATTATTTGGATCCCACTAACAGACTCGCAGCGTATTTTTTTTTCGTGTGAATCGCGTAAGGAAAACCAGTTGCTGGTGTGTGGCTGCGAAGGGATGAGAGCCTGGCAACTGACATATTTTTCATGTTGGCTATAAACGCTCACCAGGGAAAAATTAATGTTTCCATTTGTCTCAACTTTTCCTGATGGTATTTCCTTATAGCTTTAATTGGCCTCTTACTCGAACACAACAACTAATTAAATAAAAAATTGGAAAGGAAAGAACCAATTCAAAGATGAGAATGATGAGAGGAGGGTTTGCCTAAAATCACTTAAAACCCAGCTTTTTCCGTTTTACCACTGCATGACTAGGAACGATTTTACTCACTTTCCGCGTTTAAAATCGATATCACTAGTGAGTGAAAACAAACTGAAAGAATTCAGCCAGGTGTTGAAAAAACTTCACACAGACTTCGAAACTAGGTTTAAAGATTTCAAAGGCATTCAGTCGTCGCTGGATGTTTTCTCGATACCGTTTAATGTAGATCCGGAGAATGTCTCTGCGAAATTGCAGTTGGAAATTATTGAAATGCAGGCAGCACCCATTTAAAACAACTGTTCTTAAATCCCACAAAATTAGAATTTTAAAGAACACTGCCGAAAGCTGAATTCCTAAAGATGATTTCTCACGCCCAGAAAATTATGGCTGTTTGCGTCGTCGCCGTCGCCTCATCGTACGTATGCGAACAGACTTTTTCGACCATGAAATTGCGGAAAAACTCAATCAGAAACCGACTTACTGATGAACACCTTTTCACGCTGCTGAAAGTTACTTCGCCACAGCTTGAACCTGCCTTCGAAAATATTATGGCAAATCGAAAGCAATTTCATACATCTCACACGCCTACCATTACAAGGTCTTCGAATAAAAGTTGAATAGTAGTTTTTAACAATTTTGTAATGTGTAATGCTGTAATGTTTTAATATGATTAAAAATTTAATTACTTTTTTTAAATAACTCTGGCCCTCCTCTGCGATTTCTTGAATTTTCTGGCCCCCCGTTATGAAAGTTTGCCCACCACTGTTCTAGCCCATCTATACCATCTCTATACCAAAATTCATATAAATAGGTTCAATAATTTTGGGCTGTAGATAATAGCAAAGAAAAGCAGACAGACATAAGCCGAGTTTCATTGGGAATTCATATTCACTTCAGCAAAACATCGCAAGACATCGCACATTGGAAAACAACAACTCTAAAGTGAACAACGTAAGTGGACAAAAATAAGTTACTTGCAGAAGTGAACAACAGGGATGGTTGGTAAATCGAGTTTATGTTGAAAGTGAACTTGGTAAGTGAATATAGCCAAAAAAGTGTTTTATTGAAACTCGAAATGAAGTGAATATAGAAATTCCCCATAAAACACGGCTATTAATAAAGACGTCCTTTCCCGTGGGAATATGAGGGCCGTTTCCGGTGGATGCCTTAACGCTTATGTTACTCGGGAATAGTGTAGATTTCTAACGGTGGAAGAACATTTGAAATCGTTTCTGTAGTTTCTAAAAATAACATAGTATAGGTAACATAGATAGACGAAAACTCTGTCTATTCGTCTTTCTATGTTACTACTTTCGCATTTCAAATATTAGCAAGTACCGGTTTCCGTGGGTTATTTGAATGAAATATAACCTATTTTCTTCTTTAAGTTCTAGATCATCTCTGTATGAAATCCCATTTAAATCGGTTCAGTAGTTTGGGTGGGAGGTGGTATCATAGAAAGACGGACAGATAGAGCTACTTTCGCACTTATAATATTAATAAGGATTAGGATTGCAATACTACGTTGTTATTACATAACACACACTTTCTTTACATTTGAAAGACCAAATGTACATAAATGCTTTGCAGAACATAAAAATATTTTCGAAAGCTAAAACGTACACATATAAAAATTTAATATCAATTACCGCTCCAACGCTTGCATTTCAACATCGTTTGTGTGGGAAACAAACAACAAGTTGAAAGGGACGCATTGAGGTACAGTCGACTCTCGTTAATTCAAACTTGCGATAATTCGAACCTCTCAATAATTCAAAGTTATCACGAGTTCCCTACAAAATCTCTTGATATTTCGAACTAAATCAGTACATTTTTATACACTTGGTAATTCGAACAAAAAAGTCATTGCTATATAATAAAACGACGCGGTAATTCGAACTCATCGGCGGCCAACACTCGACAATTCGAAGTTGCAGAGAGAAAGAGGTTGAATGATTGTAATTACATTACATTTTGCGACAAGTTCAAACTTATATCAACGTACACGAGCCTTTGTTTTTGCGACAGATACGAATGAAAAAAGCAACGGTGAAGATGAGGACGATACATCTGAACCTTTAACAGAGGTGTCAGTTAACGAAGCACAGGGGCGAACGCAGAAAAATTTTTCGGGGGGGGTTTTGAAAAAATATATTAAATATTCACGAACAATTTGTTCTTAAAATTTTTATGCTTTTTTTATACTAGGTATAAATGCAAAAGTAGCTCTGTCTGTTCGTCTTTCGATGCTACCATCTCCCGCCCAAACAACTGAACCAATTCAAAAGAAATTTCGTATAGAGGTAGTCTAAGACATGAGAAAAGACATAGACTTTATGTTTTATCCCAATTCCTACGGGAACGGGGACGTAATCGAGAACTTAGAAACTACTGCACCGATTTCAAAAATTCTTCCACCGTTAGAATGCTACACTATCCCCGAGCGAGTAACATAAACTTTAACTCATTCCCATATTCCTATGAGAACGATCACCATATTCCCACGGGAACGGGAGTCGTTCCTAATATTTCAAAATTAAATCTGTCTGTTCTTGTTTTCTTTGTTCCATTATTGTCATGGGAACGGAAGTACTTACGGCAAAACAATTTTATTTGGCAAAAGATGAAAAAAGTAAGAACATCGTGTGCAAAAATGTATGTAGTTAAGTAAAATAATATAACAATAAGTTACTGAATAATTAAAAATGCTGCCGAAAGCCACTATTCCACGCGGAGGAAGTCGCGGGCACAGCTAGTATTTTATAAAATAAAATCAATGCGCCCTGGAACTTTTGCCATTATATTTATAACGTCCTCATAATCAACCTCAATACTCCTATAGATGTTCAGCAACATCAAACCGTTCAGTCGCTCCTCGCTGGTTCTTCCTCGCAGATAAGTTTTTAATCTGCGCAGACATGAAAAAGATCGCTTGCTTGAAGCCACGGATACCGGAAGTGGTGCACCGATCTGCATAAAACAATGAACAGTTTTATATAGGGACGAATCGCAAACATTTAAGGTGTTTATAAAGTTGTTGGGCAGTTTATCGTTTGGCATACTCAAGCAATGTTCATGGGTATGCATATGCTTATTCATACATAAGTATACCCTTTCCTAGTTGCCGTTGTCGATCGCATTCTTATACAGAGTCAGAGCGACTGGCTTTCGTATGTGTGATGAAAATTTTAATTTTCGTAGATTTCGGTAGCGACTGCCGTTAGCTTTGGAGTGACCGATACGATGTGTTTCGATCGCAACTGCCGTTAGTTTTGAAGCGACAAATGCGATGTGTTTGCAAGTAAGTAGGAAAGTGAATTTTCATATATTTCTATCGCAGGTCCCGTTGTATACGACCAAATACTATCTCCACATCAACATATCAAATTTACTACACTAGAAAAGGGTGATCATGCTAAAAACATACCAAAACCAAAAAGTCATTCCAAAACGTGTGAAATACCTGAAAATTTACTTATCGATAGAAAAGAAATGGCTTCTGCATTTGGAGGGATTTTTTCGTTGACAGAATGAAATTTTCAGATGAATTTTATGTTTCCATGTCTTATATTTTGGTTTTTGTTTTAAAAAACTAGTGGTTATTTTTTTATTTCACAAATTTCGGGGGGGGGTTTCAACCCCCAAAACCCCCCCCTGCGTTCGCCCCTGACGAAGCACAATCCTCATTCGATACCTTACAACGCTTCTGTCTACAAAACGAAAGTGATGAAAACTCATTTCAGGCACTTTTTCTCTTAAAAAAAGTTATTGAACAGTCTGAGCAGCAGCAATGTGTTTTGAATCAAACGAGTATTACAGAGTTCTTTCGAAACATTAATCAATTCACATTATTAATATGTTTCTGTTTATTTATGTTTACGAATGTACATGTACACTCAAATTTTTTTTCATAGCTATAGAATAGCAGTTAATTAATAATAATTTATTGATCAATACATAGCAATTCGAAGCTCTATTTATTTTCCCTCACAAATTTCGAACCATTTGATAATTCAAACATTCGATAATTCGTAGTATTTTAAGAGTCCCTCCAGTTTCGAATTAACGAGAGTCGACTGTATCATGAGAATAGTTGAATTTGAGCTTTCATATTTTAAAATAAATCAAACGTTTACCAAGCTCAACGTTTAATAGCCCTTCTAATTCGCTGAATTTCTTATATGTATTTCTATTTTTCCACTTGTATCATATGCCACACAATTAAACCAATCTACACTCACTGGCCCCCAAAAACAAATTCTTTCATAACACAAAATAACCACTAATATGCACATAATTACTGGTATTTTTCTCCTTTAGGCCTTAAATAAAGAAAGCTTTGAATATAACACAACTTTTAATTTATTTCCGAGAAACAATTGTTGGGCCTGCTATGCATTGACGTGACTCGCAGATAAAACAACTTGGCTTGAGATTGATTAACGAGATCAGCCAAGACCCAAGGGCTTGATAAATTTCTCCTCCACCTGCCGCTGGTGATAAAACATTGAATAATACACGCGTAAGCAAGGCATGAATATTAATTTAGTATTCGCAACACACACGATCAACGGTACTGGATTGTTTGCACCGACCGACGCACGGGACGCCTGGTCATTTACATAAAGTAGGTAGAAGTAGCGTTTCAATCTTTTGTAAGTAAAAGTGACGTACATGTATGAATTTAATTAACTTCTGGCAAAAGAAAAGATAGCGAGACAAGTGACAATCTTGTGTCAACAAAATAACGACAACCACTTGATGAGTCGATGCACCACCGATCAAGGGTTCTGTCAAACCTTGTCACGATTTTTAGCTCAGCGTCAAGTGCAGTGATGTAATTTAAGTTCAGCATTGTGAAGCGATTGATTTATTTGTTTTGACTCTTGCATGGAATTAAACTGCTTTGGGGGAAATTCACAACGCCCCAGAAACACCTACTTTAGCTTGAGTCGTCATTTTATTGCTCCACCCATGTTTCCAAACGACAAAATGATGAACCGCTTTTGAATGTTTTCGATTCCATTTGAATTTATGGTCGAAAATAACTTCCAATTCTTTTTTAAAAAACCCCATCTAGAACATCAATACTAATCAAATGTCAAAGAAGTAGAGCACTGTGATTTAGAAACAATTAAAAACATTACTACATCCTATCTGCCTTTAAAATCTTCTTGGAAGAGGCGGCTTAGTGCTCCTGAGTGAGTTTCAGACTATCTCTAAATAGTAAGCGATGTGAGCGCAAAAATTATCAGGCATGTTATAAATGAAAATTAAAAAAAGAAAAAAACAGCTTAAGATTACCTCCTTGTGGAACACCTTACTTTGCAGGCACTGGACGAGAAGGAAAACTATAAACCTAAGCCTTTCAAGGTCTTCATAAAAGAGAAAGAGCATCAGATCATCTTTAAACAGAAGGCGATCTGAATAAGAAAAAAAACAACAGCCTGAGGATACCTCCTTGTGAAACACCTAATGTTACACGAAAGAAAAATATGAAAATTTATCACAAATTAAGTACGTCTTATTAAGTAGGACGGAAAGTTTTTCTAAGGTCCTGAACTAAAGATAGTTGTTTTAAAAATAATGATTGACTTTATCAAAGACCTTGGTAAGATCTGTTTGTCTTGTCAAACAAAGCTTGAAAAAATCAGCTTGAAAGCCAAGCATTACAGTTCGGGGTGATCCTGAGCCTCAAACAACATTTTTCGATAGCGACTTCGATTTCGGTCGAGTTCTTTCCAGTTTTGCACTCATAGTCGGTTGAGATATTCTTCCAGTTGATTGTGAAACCTAAGACCTGGTTTTCTCATTTCGCGATTTTCCTGCTTTGATGTCCATCCGCTATACATGGCCCAGCTATTCCTGCTATGCCCATGTCGTGGCACATCTCATACGACTCGTTTTTGTATCTTCTTCTCTACACATTGTTTTCGCATAACTCAAAGATCACTCGGAGTACTTTTCTTTCGAAACGACCAAGACCTCATCCGCTTTCGATAAGGTCCACGCTTCCGTGTCCTAAGGCAGGACTGGTAAAAAGGATGATAAGGGCCCTATAAAGGTTTACCTTGGTTCTTCTCGAGAGGGTTTTGTTTCTCAATTGCGTTATTAACGCAAAAGAAGCAACGGTTGGCAAGAATTTATTCTCCGTTTGATCTCCGTACTGATGTTATTTTCCTGTTTTGTACCACCTCGAAGTTATGTCTGTCTATTGTGACGTTTTGTCCAATTAGTCGATGTTCGGTGTCCTTGTTTGGTGACAACATATACCTCGTTTTACCCTCATTAGCCATCAATGTTGTTTCAACGCTCGCAAAATCACCTATGATATAACGCTTTCTTCTTCCCATTTCGTCAATATCGTCTACGTAAGCGAGTAATTGTACAGACTTTTGAAAGATTGTTCCCCAGGTGTTGACGTTTGACGTTTGTACAATCTTTTCAAGTATGATGTTAAAGAAAGCATTTCATTCTAAAGCATTTTTCGACATCGAAGGTTAACGACCTTGACGGAGCAGCGTGAATTCTTCAAAGTCATCCTCCATAGTCGTACGAGCTTTGCAGGGATGCCAAAACTAAACATGGCTCTGTAAATACTGTCATAACGTTTAAATGGATACCAGCTAGGAGAAATCACTCACGATAGGGAGAGCCAGTGGAGAATGATCCTGGGATTCAAGAAAAAACTTAATGAAAGCTGTGCCTTTAAAACCTATAACGATATTACGACTATAGAACTAAAAACATGCGACAAATGCCTTTCAATGTATTTGAATATCGAAAAATTAACAGATGAGTGTTTAATGTTATAGATGCATCGAACGTGATGCTAATTGGAGATTTGAATGCAAGAGCGGGAACTTATCAAGGAGCGATGAATGATTTAAGAGGCTTTTGCAGACAATCGAAAGATGCCTGCTCTAACGCAAGAGGTATTAAATTGTTAGACTTATGTGATACGTTTGGTCTGCGCATAATAAATGGAACCAGTACAGTTGACTCAGCTGGACACTTTAAGTTTGTTGGAGGATAAGGGACATCAGTGATCGATTACGCTATCATAGACAAAGACTGGGAACCCTTCGTGAAGGATTTTGAGATAAGTGGAGTGCCGTATTCTGACCATTTACCTCTCGTTGTGACAATACAACTTCAGATTCAGGCAGATGATGAAGTAACCAATATGCGGCTCCTGCCCAAACTCAAATGGAAGGAGACTAAGGCGCAAGAATATCGACTATCTCTTGATATGCAACTCCAAGCACAACAAATCGAGGACTTTTCTAAGTTGGAACAAATTGTGAAGGCTTCTTTCCCACAAAAAGAATTCAACCAAAACAGAAGAATAATAAGAAAAGAACCTTGGTTTGATGATGAATGTGAAAAGGCTCGAAAAACATCTTTTGTGTGGTTGAGAATTTTCCGCAACTTCACCCAAGGATTATTTAAGGGTTTCTATTTAGAAGCCAATAAAAAAATTTAAAGAGCTTTGTAAAACAAAAAGAAAAGTATACGCGGTTATGCAAGCAACTAAATTGGCTTCCTGTAAGAACTCGGGTGAGTTTTGGAAACTGGCAAGGGAACTCAATGGAAAGCAATTCACCATCCACACAAAACTCTCGACAAATGTACTGGTTTCCCATTTCAATATTCTTTTGAACCCTGAAACAATGCCAACTATGTGGCACTTTGCAACACCGGGATTTATAGTTGACTCTTTGGACGCTGCATTTACAGTTAGTGAGTTGGAAGAAACCCTTGTTACCCTTAAAGATGGGAAAGCAGCCGGCTCAAATGGTATTCCAGTGGAATTTCTTAAATATGGAACTGCCTTGCTTAAAGAACATCTTTTATCATATTTAACGCAGTTTTGGAGGGAGATCTTTCCCCTAATGAATTTCGTGATGCCATAATATTACCAATCCACAATAAAGGATCACTATTGGATGCAGCAAACTACAGAGGGATTTCCTTTTTAAATGCATCTTACAAGATACTAACAACGATGTTGCATAAGCGTCTCGTTAATTGGATTGAGACCGGTAACTTGCTGAAGGAGTTCCAGGCTGGTTTTAGACAGCATATTCAGCTATCGACACAATTTTTATTTTCAAGAGCTTGGCAGAGAACTTTTTGAAACAAAAGAAAAAACTTTATGTTTTTTTCATCGACTTTAAAGCGGCTTTTGATACAATCGATAGAGGTGCACTATTTTATAAGCTGTATTGTCTTGGGGTTTCATTGAAGTTTGGACTTGTTTTGGAAACCAGGTCGGCAGTGTGGACAGGCGTAGAGCTATCGGAGTTGTTTGAAACCGCATCAGGAGGGCGACAAGGTTGTACATTAAGCCCTACCCTGTTTGCCCTCACGACCTTCTTGACTACTTGCCTGGCGGAGTAGATTTCGCTGGGATAAATATTACTGTTGTTCGCAGACGATATATTTATGTTTGCGTATTCTCCGGAAACCCTGAAGCTCATGATAAATAAAGTTTATCTGTGTTGCCAGCTATGGAATTTAATAGTCACTATCGATAAATCGAAAGTTATGATCATTAAGAGTGGTAGTGGACGCAATGCATCAAATGAAAAATGGAATTTTAATTGCGAAAATATTGAATGTGTACGCGACTAAAAATACCTTGGCATTACTCTAACAAATAATTTTAATATGGAGAAACACTTAAAGGAGAAATTGGTTAAGGCGAAAACTGCTATTAATTTGACATGGAAACAATGCTTCATGAATAAGTTTATAGCGCACAGTAGCAAATTTAAGGTTTTTGAAGCAGTAGCTGAGAACATACTTTTATATGGATCACAAGTATGGGGATGCAAAAAGTACAACTCGGTTGAAAAACTCCTCACGCATTTCATCAAAAGAATATTTCGTCTAACGTAGAATACACCGAATTACGTCATCATGTTGGAAACTGGTCTCTCACCTTTGTTTATAAAAACATTGAAGTTACAAGCTGACTTCTTACTTGAAGCGATGAAAGACCAAAATAGTTGGTACCGTGAGTGGCAAGATTTAGCTGAAGGATGCCAAATTAATTTTAGTATGCCCATCGAGGATTTATCAGCCACTAAAAATATTCTGTATGAAGTCATTTCAAAGGTAGATGAGAAATGTAGAGCTGATTATATTGCAGAAGCTTCTAATTCCTTGTACAGAACAACTTATAGCAGACTCAATCATAACCTCGCAGAGAAAAATTACTTTCATGATTTGAATAATGTACCCGTGATCTCTATGATGGTCAGACTACGTAGTGAACTACTCGATTTAAATTTCATTCCACACAGGGATGATTTACTGCTGGAGTGTAATGTGTGTAACTTGGCTGAAAGAGAGGATGCTGTCCACTTCGTTGGAAAATGTCCAATTCTCAGAGAAATCAGAAGGAATATATTTATAAAAAACTTTTTATCCGAAGATCAAGTTATAAGTTTATTGAATGAAATGGATGCTGTCAAACTGTACGAATTTTGCAAAGTTGCGCTCAGATAAACATAGAGTTGCTATAATGAATGAAGATTTCTAATTGTGTTTCTGTTCAATTCCTTTAAAATTATCAACTATTGTTTGTTTACTTTATTTTGATAAAAAATTGTTAATCGTTTTTTATTATACATACATATGTATGTATGTATGTACATATAATGAAATGTACCTATAATGAGAGCTTATTACTTTTTTTGTGTTTTATTGTCAATCTGGCAGACGGCAATTGCCATGCTATAATGATTTTTGTTAAAAATGAAAAGGAAAAACTATGTGATATAATGTAAATTTTACTGTTATTCAATAAAAATCTGTATCTATCTATCTATCTATTTATCTATACTGTCATACGCGGCATTGACATCGATAAAAAGACGGTGTATTTCGATATTATATTGTCGGGTTTTTTCCAAGATCTGCCGTAATGCGAAAATTTGGTCTATTGTGGATTTTTCTGGTCTAAAACCACATTGATAAGGACCTTTCAAATTGTTGATTTCTGATTTCAGACGTTTACATTCGACAGCAGCCAAGATCTTGTACGTGACACGATGTTGAGTAGGCTTATTCCTCTATAATTGGCGCAGTTGTGAAGGCCTGCCTTTTTCAGGATTGGGCATACGATACTCACACAGTGGAATTAGTGTCTTTGTCGCCGCTAGGCAGCCTGCAGAAGTGGTTTTTCTATAGATCGTCAGTTTCCGTTCTATGTTCCCTACTGGTCTTTACAGGCTTGAGTTCGGGCTTTGCCACCCTGGCAATCTTTTTACCTTTTCAACATAGAAGCTAGTTTAACTTTTATTTTATAAAAAGTTTCGGTACTGCTGTGAGTTTATAAACTGTATCATTAAGTGTCATGCTTTGACTCCTATTGCTAAATAGAAATAATGAATGCAACTACAACGCACCTATACGTGTAGTATTCAAATACCTAAAAAAATTTAAGCCGCACTCGAGATACGGTTTACTAAGTTTGATTAATGAATTTACTTACTTCAGCTACTTTTAACTTTTCTCTGTACAATGAATTGCGAGGCTTATCACCCGTCGTCTCTTACTTTTTCATCGGTAAAGATAAAACCATAACCAAAACTATGACCTTGGATAATATGAATTATATTCCACCGCCCATCTGATAGACCAAGGCATTAACTCACCAATAGGCAATAGAAGGTAGTACCATAATAAAATCATAAAAGATCGATAAACCATAAAAGCCAAAACTTGTGTTCACTCTATTTGGCCTTCAAATTTCAGTTAATTAATTCGTGATACAATTTCCCGGCCGGTTAATGGTTCAAATCAATTTAGATTAACTCTACTATGGTTATTCCAAAAACTCAAATCTGATTAGCCTTTATTTGAAAATCGATTTCAGCTAACATTACACAGGTAAGTAGGTACTGCTTAGCACTCGTATTCGGCATCATATACGATAGGTAAAAAAAGTTCAAGGGCCTCTTCGTTCATAGAAAGTGAATGCAAAAAAACTGGTTCCCAAGAAACTTTAAACAATGCTAATCTCATCACATTTTCTAGGCTTAAATGCGTGGGTGTTGACTGGTGAGTATCGCCTATATTCACACGAGTTGATCTTCTAAATATTCCTGGGCGGGCAAATTAGTGGAGTCATAAATTTAAGTAAGAGTCAAAACTGTCAAGTTTAATAGGTCAAGGAATCTTGGTAGAAAAAGAAAAAACTGGAACAACAAGTCATTCGAGAAGTAGGCGACAAAAAGTCGGAATTTGACAAAAAATATATTTCCTATCTGTGTCTGTGCATTCTTTTGGCATTTGTTGTTGGATCAAATACTCAAGTTTGTGTTTCTTTTAAAACTTTGTATACTTACGTTGGATAATTGTCTACGTGCTCGCAATAAGTTCTGCCTGGCCTAGCACATGAAGGTGTTTGCCCAGGCGGTGCTGGCAAATACTGACAGGGTGGCGATCCATACAAACCGCAGGATGGTGGATTGGAAAATGCAGTTGATAAATAAACTAAGATCTAAAATGCGAGAGTAAACTTATTAGAATAAATTAATTTAATTGGTTCTATAATCAACATACCACACAAAAGCTGCCCAACAATTTGCTTGTTGGCAATAAACTATTGATACTCAACATGATGTTATGGTTTGTGCGAACGCGTGGCGGGGCGTACACCTAAAAGTGAAAACAATGGAATTTGTTTGTTGACCATTCTTTTTATTTTGTTTGGAAAGGTCAATATGAAAAACTTACTTTGTGAAATTGTTATTCAAATTGTGGTTTTTTTCTTTGTTACGCTGTGGGAGCACATCTCACTGGAATGTGGGTCATTTAGATGTCTGCAAAAGAAGAAAGTTTTGGTTTAGTAAATTTTTGAATAAAAATTAGCAAAATAAACAAAAAAAAAACACTGGCAGTTGTGCCTAAGAAATCGAAAGCGATTGTGAAGTCACTGTTTAGATTTAACGACAGTCAAAAACTGTGATTGAATAAATACTTTAAAGTTCTAAATGAATTGCGGATTCCGATGTACATATTTCTCTTGAGTAAATTTGGGATTTTGTGTACTTTTTTGCAAATATATAATAAATGCTTAAATATTGTCTTTAATCAATTATTTATTTGCAGTTAGGGTCTGTGGAGCAGTCTACAGAGGGGTTTTTGGAATTGAGTCTCTAGGTCTTGAAATAACGGTACCTGCCATACAACCGATATGATAATACTTATTTTTCTCAAAAACGGCTCCAACGATTTCAATAAAATTTTGTGTGAGTTATTAATTTTGGATTATCTTTCTTATGATGTAGAAAAATTTTTTGGAAAAAGGCTAAAAACGGTACCTTCCATAGTACCGTTTTTTTCAAAACCGACTTTCTCGTTAATGGCTTACACGATCTTGACCAAATTTTGGATTTAAGAAGTCGTAAACTGTTGAAGAAAGACTGCATATCAATATTTAAAAAAACTTAGTTTTGGAAATTTTTATAAATTTTTTTAAAAAATTTTAATTTTGGAAAATAACTTCAAAACTATAACTTTGATTTTTTTTTAAATTTTTTGTCAAAATAACTCTTATTAAGATCTAAAACTTTGTATACTCGACTTTTAAAAAACAGTTTTTAAAAAAAAGTAAAAAATAAAAAACAGCTTTTTGGAAAAACTGCTCCAACGATTTTGATTAAATTTTCATCATTCATATGTATTAGCGATTGCAAAAGAATGGCGTTTTTAGATTTTTGCTTGAAACCTTTGGAATATTTAATTTAAATTTTTCATTATTTTGCGTGATTTAATTCAATTTCTATAATTAAGGTGTAGTTGGCAACCCTGCACCACAAAATATATTATGAAGAGCTAATACCAAAACCTTTAACTCAGCCTTTAGATTTTGATATCGTATTTAGAACACAATCGCAAGTTCGTGCGACCCAGTCGTGCCCATTTTTTAATATAGTTTTCACTTTGATGAAAAATAATTTTTACTGCTGCACTTTCGAATGAAGTTATTCACATTCCCCACTGCTACAAACCCAAAAATATCAAAAACACGTTCAATTTTTAAAATTGATTTCAAACCAGTCGAGTAAAAAATGATGGCGTATTAATTTAGCGTGTGAACAAAATGGCACTACTTTGCCGCTGTTGACTTCCTGATTCTACTCTGTGGCTCTGGGTTTCACTCGTCCCCAAAATGAAAACCCATAGTTCGATAAAGAACGCAGACAGGCAAAAGCAGCCAAACAAAAGGCGCTACAAATGTTGATGCAAAGGGAAACAAGGGCTCCTTACATCCAGTATATTGAGATTTACAAGAAGAAAAGAATTGAGTGACAACGAACTCTCAAAAAGAAAAAGAAGCAGCATGAGAAGCGCTTGTTTGAGAACGTTGAGAGAGGTATTAGATTCGAAAGCTACACCAAAGGGTAGAAAAAATATGCCAGGTTACAGGCCTCGAAGTCAATCCTGTAAAAATCAGCAGGGATACATAGAAGGTAATAGAGTCGTTACTGAGGATCTGCAGACCAAATAGCGATGAAGACACTAATTCCACTACCAGGCAAGATGCCCCATTCAACTTGGGCGATGTTAAAGAATGCCATTTTGAAGAAGTTAAGCTTGCCATATGCAAACTGAAATCAAATAAGAAAAGAATGAAAGAAAAAGAAAGGCGACCCTCACCATTGCACCAATTACAGACGGATAAGCTTCCTTAACGTGGCTCATAAGATCTTGTCTGCTTTAATATGTGAACGTCTTGAAACCTCACATCACAACTTGATAGGTCCTTATCAATGTGAATTTAGACCAGAAAAGCAAATAATAGACCAAATATTCACGTTATAAGAGACCTTGTAATGTAATATCGATATACACAATTTTTTATCGTATTCAAGGCAGTTTGGCATCCCTGCAAAACCCGTAGCACTATGAAGGATGACTTTGAATTCACAGCTGCTCCGTTAAGGTTGGTAAAGAACTCACCGAGACCTTTGATGTCGAAAAAAGCTTTCGACAAGGCGACAAACTGTCTTGTGATTTTTTTAACCTCATACTTGAAAAGATTGTACAAAACTCAAACTTCAACACCAGTGGAACAGTCTTTCAAAAGTCTGCGCATTTACTCGCTTACGCAGATGATATTGAAGTAATGGGAAGAAGGAAGCGTGACGTAATAGGTTCTTTGACGAGCATTGGAACAGAAGCGTTGGGTTAATGAGGGTAAAAGTAAGTAGGGGTGTTGCGGCCAAATTGTTCCAAGGGAGGAATGCGATAAAAGAGAGGGAGACAAGTAACGTTTCGACGATGTTCAAGAGAATCAATCGATTCTTCGATTAAACTATCACCTATCAATTCTAACGCTCTATCTTGTACCCTATCAAGTAGGCGTAAAGATGTTTGAGGAGTACCTGACCAGATATAGGAGTTATACTCCAGTTTTAGGCGGATGAAGGCTTTATAAATTGTAGCCAGATCAGAAGGGGTGAAGAACTTCCTGCATCGTCTCGAGAAGCCTAAGCATTTAGCAGCGTTTTTGGCGACTTCAAATATGTGGTCATTCCAACGAAGATCATCGTTTACACACATACCAAGCACTGACAGCTTTTCGGTTTCTTGGATGCATGTACCATTCATGGATAATGGCAATGGGGGGATGTTTAGCTTCATCGACATTGAGTCTTCGAAGCATTGAATTCTACTCGGCTTTTATGACACCACGTAACAATGCTGTCAAGGTCGTAATTCAATAAGCTTATCATACGCAACCGTTTCAGTTCCACATCCGAAGAGCAAGGACGTGAATTTGGAAACGAATATGAAAAGCTGAGGGTTGAGTCGTCAGCAAAACAGTTAAGCGGATTAGAAGTTTCAGACAAGATAGAAGATTCTCTACAACTTAGTCTACCACCAAGGGATGCCCTGTTTTGTTCAATTGATGTACTTTTATCTAAACAATAGCCATGTTTGATTAATGTTATACGAATATTTTCAATACAAGTTAATGCGGTCCCACAATGACAATCGCTGAACAACTGGTTTCATAAGGCCCCGACCCATAGAATCCGTTGCGTCCGTTCGCTCTCGGATTCACCTGACAGCTCGATTAAATACACACGATCTTATGAGAGGTGATCCATAAGCATCGGATGCAACGGACGCAACGCAAAAAGTAGCCCAACTTTTAACTTTTTGCGTCCGGCAGAAGAGAGACATGCGCAGTAAGAACCAATTTGAAATTTTCTCTCTGATGACATGCGCAGTAAGAACCAATTTGAAATTTTCTCTTCTGCTTAACATGAGTGGTCTTGTTGAGTTGAGACACCACAACGGATTCTATGGGTCACCCCAATCCGTTGTGTCCGGCAAAACTCACAGCTGTCAGGTGAATCCGGCAGCGAACGGACGCAACTGATTCTATGGGTCGGGGCCTATAATCTGTTGACACAAGTGATCAAAGTTTAGTGATGTTTCTTTGTTTTTTGATTCATCTCACAAGTAATAAATTACAGCATTGGCACTTTTATAGAAATGTACCCTTAAATATACAGAGGAAAAATACGTTTTTTAACGATATCGCAATCTTTATGTTGCTGTGGATTGCAACAGATACCTACTAGGTATGCTTCGTTGACACTTGACAGACAAAATAAACACTTAATTATAAGCCAAACATAGGGCCATGAATTGCAAATTCACTTAGCTATTGACAAAACCGTTTAGCTTAGAATAAATTGTTCATAATTCACGGTGTCTTAAATCACACTCACACCATGCCTCCAAATGGGCAACAACTCTTTCACGCCGTTCTCAATCTACTATCCTTAAAGGCAAATTGGGTTTCATGTGTTAAACACTCTGCGTAGTTTAGTGCACACATGCTAATATTTATCATAAAATTGCATCAATCATTGCATTAAACTAATTGTTTGCCTTAAACATTGTCCGATATTGCAATGCTTGTGCTTGCATAGGTGCACTCTTAAGCGGGACTCGCAAATAAGCAAATAAGCTTTGGCCCCGAAATGTGCTAACCTATACGAACGATAAATGGATGGTATTTTCGAGCATGCAAATTGAACGAAACTGGCAAGCAACTCATACATAATGAGTGTATCGGACAAATCGAAAGTGAAAGTTTGCTGGGCAAGCCAAGTGACTCTAAATTCGTGCCATGACTTGGGCTGACATTTAATGAGCTTGAGCAGCGTTTGTCATGTATTTCTTTCTTTTTTGTTCCATCTCTGCTTTGAGTGTGTGTGCTGTTTGCTACTCTCATTTGAAATAAATAATTTTTGATACTTCCCTTCGATGATGCATTCTTTTTGTCATTAATAACCCGAGTTCTCTGTGCTAACAGCAATTTGAAATGGTAGTTATATGACATTTTTTTTTGCTTCAAATTAAAAAGGTTCTAACAAAGTTATTCGACGTCACTGAATGAATAGATACTGCAATTATATAATTTGTGTGATTAAATGTTTTTTTATTGATTTATTGCTTTTTTTGTCAGGCAGAGTAGATATAGTCGTACTGCAGTTAGGGCTCATTGTATCTGACTCTGACTGATAGCCAGGTGGTAGTTGGCAATAAAAAATACGAGCACAATTGAATCGTAGATTGTCAGGTCTTTGATGCAACAGAAAGTAATTTATACCGCTTCTCCAGCACGCGAACTATATTACTTTAATGTTAGAAACGGTTTATCCATGACTTTTTACTAAATTGCTTAGATTGTTTTGTAGACTGTCGAATTTGTACAAATTTGAAGCTTTTGATGAAAGGATGTGTACCTATTGATTTCGGTCATCCTATGATCCTATGATATGTTTTTAGATAGGGCTTTATTTTATAAATGTCCAGCTGTGAGTCAACAGAAGCAAAAATGTTTTTCCACGGGTATCGCCTTTCGCGAGAATTTGTCAAGTCCTCCGTTAGTTGATTCATTGCCATGAAAACTGCTTTCTCTTTTAGTCGTTCGGAACTGGCAGAAAATTGTAGGTTCCTTCCATTCTCTAACAAGGCATGGTTGTGAGAAATGCGCTAGGCCCCGAAGCACGACACTCTGTTCAGCCACCCTATTTATTTATTTATTTTTAACTGCGAGGAAGGGTGCCACTTATGTTTGAAGGCTAATCGAAAGATCTGAAGTTGTTTTTAAAAAGAAATCAGCACGAAAAGTATTTTTTGACGGGTATTTATTTACTAATGTAATGAATAATTTTTCACAAAAAATAATCAACCTACCCCTTGTTGGAATCGTGAGCGGAAGTCTAAAAATTTCATACAAACTTTTTTTCCTGTAGCTAGCCAGCAAAGTAGCTTAAGTAATGGAGTTTTTATTGAGATTTTTTTTTTTTATAGTTACAATTTTATGTAAGTAAAATACACAGTTCTTTTATGATGTAGCTGACTTAGAATGGGACTAGCTTTAACATACGTGTTTTGATTTAAAGAATAATTATGTAAATTAATACTTAAAATAACAAATTAATATACCAGATGAGAAAAATTAGCTAAAACAAACTATGAAAGTCGTTCACTTCCCTCACCGACAATAATTCAGTAAAAGTATTCCACGCAGGCTTCTAAATTGAGTTCGTATTGAAAAGAGAAAAAGTTCAAGAAGCTATTAATACTATGAAGCAATTTTTTTTTCGAAGAAAAAACCTTTTTCTAATTTCACACGTATTTTAAAACAAATAAATAAATAAAGAGGACGGATAACTCGGCGACCTAGCACCTTTCTCTCAACCATACCTTATGAGCACAGATAGCAGAGTAGATTACTTGAAGTAAATAAATACGCGTAGTCAATTGTGTAAACTACATCCTGATTTGTTACATTTTTTGTTACCTACATTTACTTACCACTATAGAAAGAAAAGGGCTGAATGTACAGGACAATGATAGTATTAATAACGACATTTAATCAAAATTAAAGACGTTAAAAATAGAAAAGATGAAATATTGAGCAAAACTGAAATTCCGAATTCAAATAAAAAAAGGTATCTTTGAGCGAATCCGTCTGAAAAGGTAACTAGAAAAAGAAGTGCACCTGCATCTGCAATACAGAGCACGCAAGCAACACACAATCTCTTTAAGTGTTATCAATAAAAAAAATGCTCAGAACTTAACCAGGACTTATTTTAATCTTTAAAATACTATTCCATCTAATAAGCTCTTATTTAGCTCTTTCTTTGGGTGTGACCGAAATCTCTTAATGATATCTTGAGTAATTGTATAACAAGCGTTTTTCATACAAACACTTTGCAGGACTAATTTAAAACCACACAAGATTTCGATTCTTTTTGCCATTAAATCTAAGAAACTCATATTTTTGAAGGCGAGCTAATTTTAAGGGAGGTAGAATGTGGTACCCGTAGTGTGATTGTTAGCATGTCTGCCTGTTAACCCAGAGGTTCGTGGTTCGAATCCCAGTAGAGGCAAAAATGTTTTTCCACGAGTACCGCCTTTCGCGAGGAATTGGCAATGAATTTACTCACGGAGGATTTGAAAGCGCTTTCTCGACTAGCCGAAACCGGCAGAAGATTGTAGGCCCCTTCCATTTCCTCAAAAGGCATGCCATGGGCGGCCGTGGTGCAGTAGGTAGGACAGACGCGTGGGTTCTAATCCTCCTCTGGGCATCTACTTTTCTTTCAGTCTCCCATTTTCAACTGTACGCCGTCTTTGGTGTTATATATGAAATGATTAACACCTTATTTCAATCTACTGTACCACAAAAAAAGGGAAGGCTGAGTGCTCCAGATTAGCATACAAGCCTCCTCAGATTATTGCAACAATTGCTCTTTAATTGTTCTTAAAAGAGTATATTAAGACTACTGTGGTTCATGCAGTTGGCTCCTCCCTTTTGGTCCCTTTTGGGCCTTATCGACTAATTTACGAAATTTTAAAGCGTTGAAACTCTTATGAAATTAGCCGAGTTTCAATGGGCATTCATATTCACTTCCGCTAAACATCGCAAGACATCGCACATGGAAAAACCTAAACTCTAAAGAGAATAACGTAAGTGGACAAAAATAAGTCACTTGCAGAAGTGAACAACAGGAATGGCTGGTAAATAGAGTCTATGGAATAGAGTTGTATAAGTGAGTACAGCGTTTTATTGAGCGCATAAGTGAAGTGAATATAAAAATTACCAATAAAACTCGGCTATTGTATCTTTAAGTACTCGAACAGAGTCAATTTCGTTGCTTGCGCAAATTGTCAATATGGCCGTTGAATTGAAAATAAAAAAATATATTTTGAGAGTTAACGCTACGTCTACTACATTTAACTACGATTACTACAGTTTACTAATTAAACTTAACTAAACTACCTCATTTATGTATCAGACGAAACAAAGTGAATCAAAAAAAGTTTGAATTTCTGCCATCTCTTTTTTTGAGTGAATGGAAGGGACCTACAATTTCTTGCCGATATACCGAGTGAGAAAGTAGTTTTCATGAAATGAAATTATTTTCGAAGAAATTGCTAATTCTTCTCGAAACGCGATACCAGAGGAAAACACTCTTCCCTCGATATTTCTGGGATTCGAACCATAGTCAACACTTTAAAGTACTGTATAAAGCAAAAATATTAACTCAGGTTCATAACCCAATATCGTATACGGGTATTCTAAGGGCTCATAATTGCTTAATTTCTTTCCAAGACATTCAAGTATTGAAAAGTCTATCTCAAATATCTGACTTTTACGGGGCAGGTTCTTGGTTCGAATCCCAGAACATGTTTTTCATTAGTATCGCCTTATAGCTTTGGTAGGTCCTCCCAGAGGAATACACTCTGTCATGAAAAGCTCTTTTTGAAATCCGTACATTTAGTTGCCAATCAATCAATCATTTAGTTGCCAATCATCAATCATCTCGTATAAATAATGAAAAGGAGCAAACATAAGGTCACAGACGAAGAAGATCTAGAGCTATAACAAAAGGAAATGGTTGATCCACTTGAATGAGGTCTTCAAAAAAGGACAAAAAAGTATTGTTTTGACTAGAGTATCCTGAACAATCCGCTTCCCACACTAGTACCTTATTTCGGTTGAAACAAACACTTTTATTTTCATAAAAAATAATGCACTCTTCTATAGAAAGAGAGCCAGCAGTTTAGTAGTGATATATCTTCGAACTATTACTTCGAACTATTACTTGACAGATCGAGTACCAATGAAATTTTACCATGCGCTTTCAAGGAAATCATCTCTAGACAGGAATTCGCTAGCCTCTTGAAAGAAGTACTGTTGTTAAAAGTTCTTCCTAAAAACGTTCTTTATTATGTGCCCTCCATTCGCAACAGGAATGGTGAGAGAAATTCACTAAACTCTAGATTTCTTCACCTTGTTCCACCCTAAACCTTAGTCCACTATGCCATTTTCAGCACAATCATTTTCACTCTACTTTTGTCTGAAAATTCAGTCAGTAGAAAATATTAATTTATTCCTCACACAACTCAGCTGCAACTTATTACAAATCAATAACATAACAAATTGCAACAAATGTTCTCGATCACCTACTGCGATTGCACCCACACCCTAGTTCGTTAAATATCATCACGAGTGGTTCATTTATAACTTCTGAATAGAAAAACAAGAGAACGTACCTTCCACACCACGGAACAAGAACACTTGATGAAAATTAATTACTCAGATTCTTAAACTGAAACTAATGAGGGTTGGACTTTGAATCTGCAGACCGCATTAATTGTTTTTTAACTGTAATACACGAACCATTTTATTTACTCAACTACTAGTGAACTTAACAAGACTGGACATTAATTAAATTCAAAGCTCGTCAATACCCGATTGAAATCTCAAGAGCCAATAAATAATAACATTCCATTATCGCGATATTTATGCTTACGAGTAGAGTAGACAGGCCGTAGCGTAGTTTTGCCTTTAACAATATGCCATTCATTTCTTTGTGTCAAATAGTTGTTAGAGTTGGTAATGATTGCTCAGAATAATAGTTAATTGTGCACAACTTTACACTTAAATCAGTTCTAGTTTAAATGTACGAACCTGCTTCCTTGTTGGTAGATCTCTTTTGTTAAGCTCACGATTCACCCGCAACTTAAAATGAACGTCTCTGAGCTCGCCACTTGACTTGATTAATTGCAATCAACCACTTTGACAGAAATAATGCTCCTTTACCGCATTCTTGTCATCACATACATCAAAAGCAAAGAATTTGAACAATGACAAGAGACCTTTACGGAATATTTTCGCGAGTAACAAATATTTGACCACTTGACCACTTAGACTGCTGTAGAGGTTGGCAATGGGTTCAGAGACCCAGTTACAATTCCTTTTAGATCACTTCGACTCCAGCCCGACAATAGAAAATTATGGAATGTCCCATGCACCTTGTTAAGTGTGGATAATTTTGATTTGTCACAACCACTGCCCACTTTTGATTTATACAGATCATGCAACGAGATCGTTTTTGCGATTGTAACAAACTGTTGTACTTCATGTAATCGACAATTCTAAATATGTTTTTTTTCTCTATAGGAAATATCGCCCTGTCTCTGAGTTACTACCCATTCACTAATTAGTTTCCCTGTACCTATAATCTGGCCCTGAAATAAATTTATCTTATTGCATGTCAATCTATCTATCACTTTGAATTTAAAAATAAAATGTATCTTTCCAAACCGGCTACAACTGCAGGTGGTTTTATTTCTCTTTTTTTTTCTTAATGTAGAGTAGGCTCATTGTTCTTTGACAACCTACGCTTTAGGCAATAGTTTCTGGTCAACCTCGAAGCATATGCAAAAAAGAAAAATGCTTTAGGTGAATGAATAGTCCGTGAATTGAGTCATTTCCATAGAAAATTCATATTTGCATATGGGCACTTTAGTTTTTTTTCTTTCTAAAATTAGAAATAGCTTTTAAGCATAACTTGATCATATTGAATTACAAAATACTTGTCTGTGGTAGGCATTCATATCTTTGACAGCTATGCCGGATTTAGGTTTTATTTTCGTGTCTGATACTGTGATATATGTAGATTATTGGCGCCTTCTTTTTTAGTTACATTTTTGTTGATGATGTTGTTTCCTTACTTATGAAGACCATGAAATTGTTGACGAGAAAATATACCTAGTTTTTGCATAGACAATACACATTTGGCTCATAAAAAGAGAGTAACGTGTGTGGGAGGAAAATAAAACCAGGAAATAGTACCCAGTTCCTTTTGGTACAAACGTTTTTTCGTAAAGACCCAGAGGGTTATGAACAAGATTGATAAGCTGCTTAGCTTCGGAGTACTTTGTATGCCTTCATTGCTAGGAGGAAAGATGACACTTGTTCGAGCAAATGCGAAAGACGTGAGTGTATCGGTGTGAGCTCCGTCAATGATCTCGTCAAGCTGTTGTTTTGAGAGCAGTTATTATCTTTAGCCATGCAGTCGATGCAATAACAAAGTGCTTTTTTTATTTGTGAAAAAATGGGAGATAATAGAAAAAAAAAATTTTTTTTGTCTAAGGTATAAGAGATTCTGTGTCATGTGTTTTCCACTATTTGGTAACTAAGGCTTTATTTCTATTTGCAGTTAAAGGTACATGTCGGTGAGTTTTATCTCGCACTGGACAACAATTCTGAGATAAAACATTTGATTGTGATGATAGAGAAGCTGCTGCCTGAACGACTTAAAGTCTGAAATTTAATTTAAGATCTTGAAATAACGTTACAATTGTGCAACAGTTATGATAAAACTTATTTTTCTCATTTCTTGCAAAAATTTGAAGTTCGTTCTTAAAAGAGCACAACTTTTTGTTAGAAGATTGAAAAATGAAAAAAAAAAAACAAGTTTGTGTGTGTCTTACACAGAAAAGTAAATTCTAGACGGTTTTTGCACAAAAAGTGCAAGATTGGTTTATTAGAAAAATTTGAACTATCTCTATCTAGACTCTAACAAAAATAGTCGTTTCTACAAATTTCTAGAGAAGTTGTACGAACAGACAACTCTAGTTTCCTTATGTTCCATGGTCTGTATAGTAAAATAAAAAATAAGAAAAAGTCAAGTCTTAGGAATGAAGTTCTTAGGCTTTGACATAAAATCTCTTTTCACTTAATATACGAATAAAACAAATTTTTTTATAAAAGGGCCTGAATTTTCCTGAGCAATTTTTATCTCCTCCTCCTTAAAAATACATCAAGATCCTTTCTTTCTGTTTCTTTAGCTAAGAAACCGATCGTTCTTCAAAAACCCCAAATTCTTTTTGCCAATTTTGTAGTTTTGGTGGCGATTTTCTGATTTTCAATCAGAATAAACCCTCTTCATATGAAATTATCTCGAAATGAGATCGCTGTTGAACCAGTTTATACATAATTTCAAGTGAATTACTTTTAAGATCAGACGATTTAACACCGCTAGACTATTTGTGGGGTTACGTGAATCTACTTCTCTACGCAGATAAGTCTGAGACTAGTGAAGCCTCGGAAGAGAATATTTGGCGCATTATTGCTGACATACGGCTTCAAAGTCTGCAAAAAGTGGTCGAAAATTGGGCCTCACGGCTTAAGGCTGGATTCTTCAAAACCACACATCTTACAAAAACATTTTTTATGAATTTCTCAATAAGTCAAAGGTTTAAGTAAAAAAAAGTTATTCCTTTTTTTTACTTCGACAGTGAGAAAAATTTGATAATGAGAAGGAAGAGCCACAAAAGCCCAAATTATTGTATATAGTAACTTAAACTAATAAAAATAATTAATTTATAAGCCATTGCAATGGACGCAGATGCAGGGGATGTAGTTATTCGACACAACTCCTCACATCCGAAGATAGTAACGACTAAGGAGGAAATCGTAATGTGATTAATTGCAGCGAAAAAAACAGTATGTGCAAGGGAAGGCATGATGGCCTTTGAACAGTATTTGAAACGAGCAGGAACAACATCAACTGTCTAAACGACATTATAGGATATAATGCTTCAAGCAGAGACATCAAATGTTTGTACAACAAAGGAAGATGATCTGCTGAAGAAGCAGTTAGTTGAGAAACCAGCTTTGTCAAAGCGAATTTATGCCAAGCTTAACGACAGAGAATTGCTTTATGCTATAGATTTTGCATGTGAATGTGCATATGTATTTTTATTGTGTTAATAAAATAAAATGCTATATGAAAACTGTATCATCTGTCATCTGTCATCTGTCATCTGTCATCTGTCATCTGTCATCTGTCATCTGTCATCTGTCATCTGTCATCTGTCATCTGTCATCTGTCATCTGTCATCTGTCATCTGTCATCTGTCATCTGTCATCTGTCATCTGTCATCTGTCATCTGTCATCTGTCATCTGTCATCTGTCATCTGTCATCTGTCATCTGTCATCTGTCATCTGTCATCTGTCATCTGTCATCTGTCATCTGTCATCTGTCATCTGTCATCTGTCATCTGTCATCTGTCATCTGTCATCTGTCATCTGTCATCTGTCATCTGTCATCTGTCATCTGTCATCTGTCATCTGTCATCTGTCATCTGTCATCTGTCATCTGTCATCTGTCATCTGTCATCTGTCATCTGTCATCAGTCATCTGTCATCTGTCATCTGTCATCTGTCATCTGTCATCTGTCATCTGTCATCTGTCATTTGTCATCTGTCATCTGTCACCTCTCAGTATGTGAGTTTAATAAGAAAAGCTCAGCAAAGCAGCTCAGAGCAGAGTAAGAGACATGAACAATGTCAGGCAACTTAGAACAGAGTAAGTTGGTGCCAAATGTCAGCTGAAATATAAAAAAATAACAATCATTTTGTGACCAAGCTTGCAAAAATATATTTGGTATCCTATTATAGTAAAATAGCTCGAATCTGCACTGACTCAAAAGAAAGTACAGAAAATGCTGCTCCAAAGTAATCTAGAGCAAGTCATTAAACACAAAAAACTTTTGCTCGGAGCAGAATAATTGTCATTGAATATACCAAAAAGCTGCTATTTTCTGCTCTAGATCGATCTTGAGCAGGTCATCAAACACAACCATTATTATATAGCCCCTGTTAAATTTTAATGGAAAAAGTTTCGTAAGGGAAAGTGGAAAAAGGATTTTTCGTTACCATAATAAAATTAACATCAATCAGCCAATCAGTGGATATAGCAAGTCTTAAAACTCTTAAACGTGGTAATATGAAGCCACATTTTCACTCCTTAGACTGGAATATTTCTCTCTATTTCAAATAATAGCAATGCTGCTATACAAGTTTTTGATCGCATAACATCAAATAGTCACATTGTACTTTTCAGAGGAAACTGGCTTTGACTATACTGTGTAGTATACTTTCGACAATCCAACCAATTATCCCAAAGAAGTTCAAGTCAAATTCAAATTCAGAGAAAATTGAATTCAATATCACCTTGAGTTTTGCACATTTCAAATACATCTTGACAAAACAAACCAAATAAAAGACACCAAACGTGTAACTATTGGTCTTTTGTTAGAGTTTTTATAAATCGAGTTCAAAGTTGCTCTTTTCCCGACCTCACGCAATCTCATTGATGTGATGAGTGCGTTTAAAATAAAAATCTGCTGGAACTTTTGCTGAAATGTCAAAGTTGAAGAACAAGTTAAAGACAAACAATAAATTGCTTGAAAGTATAAAAGTAGATTTATGGTCCAACTATTACTTTTTATGTTGGCCTTAGTTGTGTGCCAAATGGATCTGATTGTAGTCAGAAAATAAAGCACCATTACAATTCGCACATCGTACACGTATCTATGCACACTGATATATTTCTTGGAAAATAATGACAGTTGTTAATTGAACCAACATAATAGACAAGTGTAACGATCTCGATAGATGGATGGATTACTATGATCAAGTGAAGATCGATCTAAGAGTTTTTCTGGTAATTCAAACATTCAATGGCATCAGCGTTTTATGGCTCAATTAAGATGTCGATTCAGGTGAGTCTTACGCAAGCAGTTTCATTAGATAAATTTTGTAAAGAATTGCAGTAACTATTCGAATTGAATAGACCCAAAGTAACCAGCCATCAATTTATTACTTTTATCGCACTTAAGTTCTCATTAATAAGAGAAGGGTGACACTTTTACGGTCTGTCGTAAGGTTAAATGCGAAGCTGAAGTTGTTCCTTAGAAATCGAAGTGAGAAGTTATTTAAGTTGCTATAGGACCGATAAGCTTATAACTTGTAGGTAGACAGCGTTGTCAACAACTAACCTTGCTTTGGTGAGTTGTTGACAACATCGACTCTTTCTTTTCGAGTCGATATTCAGCAGTCGTACGTTTGTTTGTAATTACATCGGGTAAGGGGATGTTGAAAACAGAAGTAAGTGTCACAAAACGCAGGAACTAACTAAGAAGCACTAGAATACTACGAACCCCGATGCCACCAAACTTACAAACTGTTGTTAACAATAAGTTGTTAATAGAAAATATTAAGCAAGCCTTGAGCTCTTGAAATTCATATGTGGAATCCAAAATTGTTCACCGGTTCGAAGAATACTTACTGCAAGTAGTACCACACAATTTATTTTTCAACACAACCTAACTTTAAAAAAAAAACATCCATTTTGGTGTACTTTACAGAGGGATCTCTAATGTGAACCAGATAAATGGGAGAATTGTTATCCCTTAAGGTGTGTCCACACTCCACACTATATCAAAAGGTGTCATTGGCATTAGTGTGGATCGGTCTTCCTACTTACCAAAATCCGACCCGAATTCAAGCCGAATGAAATGAAGTCAATTGCCACCAGCGTAGTGTGGACGCACCTTAAGATATCAAGACGTTTGTGTAGTCGCGTTGGTCGTGTAAGAAAAAAAAAATACTTTGTAGAGCCTTTCCTAAAAATCAGAGGACTTTTCCGGCAAAACAAGAATCAGCTTTTCCTTTCTTTCATTCAAGCCAATGACAGAATCTATCTCTCATAAGCTCACTAAGAAGCCGATGTGCTGAAATTAATTTTTTTTAATCTAAGATCATTATTTCAAAGAAAAATTAAATGAAAAATTACATTAAATGTGTGAATAGTTAGTTAATAAATAGTTTTTTTCAAAATAGCAAAGAATCATTCTTTGCTATGTAACAAGTGGCAAGTGAAACTGTTAGATAACTAAAATAGAATATGCTTCTAAAATAGAATATAATAAATATTATATTAAAAAAAAGAAAAGTAGCAGAAATAAGTAAAGCGGAAGATCCAAGGAAAAAGGAAATCGAAAAATTAATTAAGATAAAGTAACAAAAAATTACTCCATAGAAGAATAATTACACGAGAAAACCACTTTCTTATGTTGAGCAAGAAAACTTTTTTCACTCTTTCACATCTAAGGTTTTTTAGGTAGTAAGTTAAACAATAGAGGAGCAGTGACTAAATAGAACCGTGAAAAGTGCGTTTTATTAATTATTATAGGAATCATTACAAAATGGCTGGTATTGACAAGTAGATTGTAATTAGCATCAACTCTAACCACATAGAACCCAGAAGTTTGAAAAAATATTTTTAAAACTTTGTAACAGTAAAGGCGCCTTGATGGTAGAACTTCCAGGCTTTTAAACAAATCAAAATCAATGGGAGTGAGACGATTCGCTCTACACATAATACGTACGCATGTTTTTGTTTTATTAATAGAGTCTTAATATTTTCGAAGTAGGAACCTCCCCAACACGATAAAACTTGCGGTAGTTTAGAGTTCAATAAACCATTGCACACTAATTTTAAGATAGGAGCACGACAGTATAGGCTGACGTGATAAAGCTGTCTAACCACTCTATTGAGATAGTTCTTGAGATTGGTAGTTGTTTAAAGCTGTCAACACGCTCAATTTTAAAGCATTCATCACTGCAGCTTTCAATAGCATTAAAGGTCAAAGGATGATGATGACAACCAGACAAATAAAATCGCAAACAGTTTGGAGAGTGATAAATCAAAGGGAAACTGTCACTGGTTGCACATATAATGCTGAAAAACATAAACTTTGTTTTTGAACATATCACTAGTCTATGCTGTTTGAACCAATTCCGCAATATATCATAATTGATATCTAAAAAAGATTTAAATTATTTGCGTTAGAAAAGAAAGTGCAGTATCGTCAGCAAAAGTAGTAAGATACCTATAAACGGATTGAATTGCCATAAATTAAAAACAGAACTATGTAGACCCAAAACGGATGCGGATGACTTGCCGCGAGAGTTATAAGTTTGTTATTTTTCCCATTTGCTGCCTGTTCATCAAGTACGAAGCAAATCACTCATAAGTAAGACCCCTGAAACCTGTATAATAAAGCTTATCTAAAATAATATTATTGTTAACCACCGAAAGCTTTTGTAACATCTACAAAAAAATGTGTTCTATTTGAAAACGATAGTACTCTGAATTTCATACCTCTTTCAAAAACTTTGGGAAAAACAGACAGAAGGGAAATAGGATGATAGTTGTTTAAAGTTGTAGGATCACCTTTTTTATAGAGCGGCAACACAACAGCTGTTTGAATAGTTCCCGGAAAAACACCTTGCTTAACAAATAGATCGAAAATAAAACATAAAATATCAGCAACTTGAAATGAAAATTCTTTAAAAACAAAGTTTGTTATTGTTGATGTTCTTGATTAACACCTAAATTACATTTACATGTCAAATCATCATCAACTTTAAAACCAAACGACGAGTTGAAAATTAGAAATACAATTAGTGAACAAGTTAGCAACCTGTATAGGCTCGGAAACTAGAATATCATCTTCCTTTAATGTATTACGTTCATAATCGTCTCGACTCTTCGGCGACACCTCGAGCAGGCTGTAGGCTTTTATTTAACGATGGCTTATCTACAACCCAAGATTCGTTGGGAACAAATCACTTCTAATTCTGATCAGACTGGAACTGATCAGACTGGATCCTGATATCACACAACGAAAATGGTGCCGAATGAATTATATATATTGAAGAAACCGACAACATAGCTAAGAAATACTTCTTATGGAGTCCTGAGTGTGCAAGACAAGTTGTTAGGCCAAAACGAAAATAAAGGCGAACTGCACCTCAGAAAGGGAGAAAGGTCGGTTTATTGATGCTCGTATTTAAACTCCGCACCATGCCAAGAGCTGAGATGTTTTGGTAAAATATGTCCCTCTCTCGTGCTCCTGTTCAGAAATGCTATGCTAGTTCTTCTATGATTATACGAAAAACACTAATAAAAAATTGCTATAAGCTAAAAATCGTTTTAAATATCATATATTTCAAATTAAGTCAAGTAAGTTTATTCCTGGCACTGTGCTGGTAAAAGGAATCTGCCAAATCTTTATTACCAAATTTGCGAGTGTAAATTGTGGCATTTATTTCTGTTCAACAACTTTTAATGAGCTTAATTTTACTTTTTAAGATCATTTATGTAGCCTTCAACATATTATTTTATATGTTTTGCCATGAAGCTTAACAAATGTAATCATTGTTTACTCCAATAAAATTTAATCGCCACAAACTGATAGTAAACCTTGTAATTTTGCTAACCTTAACTACCGAAGCTTGAAAATGCAAGTGGTTTTCTTTTCATCACTTTTCAGGGTAACCTATTTTACAGTCAACTTTAATACCGATGTGTGGTGGTACCTTGGTGTAATGGTGAAGATTTTTTTTGGCTATTACGTGGGAGTTTAAGCTTCCGGTCGCAAAGACATCCAATTGTTTTTTACGGGTATCAATTGACAAGTCCTCCCATAGTACTTATACTGTCATAAAGAGACTTTTTAAACTCAGTCATTTGGAATCGGAGTAAAATATTAGGCCCTTAAAATGCGCTAGCCCCGAAGTCTCCAGAGCTTTCTTGCGCTACCCTATTTCTTTATTTTTCTATTTGAGGAACAAAAGACACTTTGTCATCGTTGCAACTCACTCATTATTCATCGATTCATTCAAGACTTTCAAATTTTTCCGATCAAGATAAAAAACAAATAAATAATTTCCACGACTGTCAACATTTCGAATTTCATTTTCATACATATATCAGCCGTTGAGTAATCCAATACTTTCATTACTTATGCAAACCATACCTGCTTCATAGTAAAACAAACAAATGAATAAAAGGAAAAAACACTTACACAGTATAGTGAATGAAGTAAGTTGTATTCAAACTGCTTAACTCCTACACAAAATTGTGTACTTGCACGTGTTGTTGGTTTCACTTGAGTGCGTTTAAAAAACACAACAAACGAGCTTCAGATATTCTTAAATCGCGATACTTCACTATTCAAGCCGAACTTATGTTCAAATAAGAGATTTACAATAAATCAACCATCAGAACATTATTTGATTATTTACACTTCTTGCATAAGCTGGCGTTGGTTGATTTCTTTGTTTATAAATTACCACTAGCACACTTAAGGTTTTCATAAAACACCGCACGCGGAATTGAGCAATGGAACAACACTTGAAACCAGCCACACAATTTTTAAAACATCGAATGGTGTGAACGGCGGCAGACACAAACCTCCGGTCGCAATAAGACTTTTTCGGCAACTAACTCTGGTGGAAGTAAAACTTTTGCAGTCGCCTTCATTTAATTAAACTGACTCTAAAGTTAAGTTAACAGTAGCACACACAGTGGAACAGAAATAGAGAGCAGTCTTAAGATACATTCAGAGGGAGTCTATTATTAAGTCAACTGGAAGCAGTCCCACCAGCTGACTACCAACAGTTTTCTGCCCACATGCAGAGTGAATGGGAGATATGATCAAAAGTATAGTGCAGAATTAAACTAAAGACCTGAAGCTTTCGCACCTGTTATCGTTGCCATTGTTACTGTCAGTGAATGTATTTATTGGAGTATTAGTGAGAAACACCAATTGTTGTAAAGAGGAAGTGAAAGAAAAGCTTTCACATCTCTCTTGAAACTAGTTTTTTCTCTTCGAGTTCGTTGATCAGCTCTTTTGTTTCGTCTTGTGCATACGGAAATGCGTGCAGCTCAGTACCAAGTGGATGTCCATATTTAATTTTTCTTAATAAATGTTCACTGAAAACTTTTTCGTATTCAAATAGGATGCTTATTAAAATCTGAAATTTAATGTCACTGAATTAATGGATAGTAGTTGTTGTCTGTAGACGTGGAGAGACAGATTGGTCAATCCAATTCAATGAATAGAACCACATAATCATGTGTTGGGTGTCAAAAAGATGCGATATGATATGGAGATAAAGTTATTGATCAGGTATCGTGTCTAAAAACCTAAACGTCAACTTCTCCTTTTTGTGATTTGAATTTGCGAATGTGATGACACTCTTGTCTCTTGTCAACTTGTTTATTGGATAACATAATGGAGTTTCAGAATAACTCTATTTTGAAAATATTCTTCTAAAATCTTTCTTTAGAGAACCCTCTGAGTGCTTGCAACGGTACCTCAATTTGGAACTTCTAACACTATTATATAGGGGGAAATATTTTTATTTTTATGTTTGTTTGCTTATATGTATTGTAAATGCTCCGACGCTTCAAGACCGATTGTAACCTTTTCTCACTAAGAGAAGTTGTAGCACACATAGTCTTGCATATGGCGTGACAAAAGCTCAGGACGGTTAGGTTGGGTCAAGACAAGAAAAAATCAATCAAGATGGGGGGACTATCTCCTTTTGTTTATTAAAAACCAACTCAGCAACTGACTGACTAACACATACTAGAATGTATTTAAAACTACAACCTTTGTTTAATTCACATTTTATTTTAAGTCTAAATTTCAATGGGGGAAGAAAATTTGAAAACCATTTAAAATTGAAAATCGGGCAACTTTAAAACCATATCAGCTCTGTTTGAATACCGTTTTAGGGATTACTATTTTCAGTAAAATAAAATCCAAATTGAGGTATCTACCATCAGTAGGTACTGACAGAGTAATCGAATGTAACATGGGCCGGGGTACACCAAAGTTAGCCTGTCAAAATGTGTTGTCAAAGCTGAAAAGCGTACTTTACAATGAAACAACTCTATTTACTTAGAATATGACCAAAAAACACATCTTGAAGTATATGGCAGCTCATAAGAAATAGACCTTAAGGCTTACCCTTGAAAACTGTGTTTTTTTGTCCATTATTAAGGAATGACCAACATAATCGAATGCATTCGAAATATCTAGCAACACCATTGTAATGATTGCTTTATGCAGATTCACAACTACGTTTTCTTTAAATACTGATTGCCGCTTGGAAATATTATGTATCTCTTAGTCCTCTTGAAGCTCACCCGAGCTAATACTTTTTCTCAAACCGGAAAGTGTAGAAGATTTGCACTCCTAATATCTTAAGGTTTGATCGTTTTTTTTTTCGTTGGAATGATTTTTACAAATTTACACTTTGAATGATGTTCGCGGGTAGAATGGTGTCCGAAAAAGCCATTGATATTTTGCCCTATACTTAGGCTAAGTTTGACAAAGCTTAAAGCATAAATATTTTGTTGTTGTTCGACACGACAGCAGAGATTTTTTTTTCATGAATCGATAGAGAATTTTAATAGCTGAATCTATCTTTTCTTAAAGACTTTTGAGATTTGTTGATCAAATTGAAAGTCAATTTAGTGTCTAAATATGTTAAGTCTCTAACTCATGCGAGCAAAATTATGCCTTGCCGATTGGAAGATTCCTTTGTAAGGATATCACTTCTTTTCTTTTGTACTAAATTCAGCGCATCCGTGGCTTCTTGTCGATCATCCTGTTGATGTTTTTAGGTTATTAGTCAACAGCATCTAGTTGGATTTGTTTTCTTTGTATAATTTTATAGAGTACGTTACACCATTCACATTTTAGGAAGAGCCCACATAATTTTCTTCGAACTAGGGTCTTCGATCTTAGGATCTTGTTGTTCCAGACGGTCTTTATTCTAAAACGATCTTGAGATTGTTGGCCTAGATTGAAATTGTGACTACGATATTTTTCAATGCATGGAATAATCTTTTCTAAACAAATTTTGACACGCAGTGTGCAAATTTCGTTTGAATTACTTTTGTCTGCAAATTGGTGGACTCTTTTTTTAGATAAACACTTACATATGTTTAAATGGTCTTTCTGTAAATTTTCTTGTTTTAAAAATATGAGTGTTTTCTCGACCATGTCTTTACACTATTACACTATAAAGAGAAAAGATTTGTTTGTTTTTTTGCTTGGCTTTTATTCAGTAGGCTCTAAAATTACTGAGCCAATTTGAAACAGAGGTGGTTTAGAGCCGATATTCCATCGGGAACGGGAACGTAAACGAGGAGTTTGTATTGAATAGGCTCCGAAACTGCTGAGCCGAAATTAAACATATTTGGAGTAAGGATGTTCTTGAGTCTGAGAATTGATATAGTACTCCAACGGGGAAGGAACGGGAACGGGAACATAATTGGGACATTAAACTATATTCGATTCCCATGTGAACGGAAAAATATTTGGGAACTAAGAAAATTCTGGAGCAATATCAAAAACTCTTTCACCGTTAGAGTGCATCATAATCCCCGAGTGGTATGGACTATATTTCATTCTCATCTTTTTTTCAAAACATTCTAGCTTCAATATTCCTTGGTAACATAGATTTCATTTCGTCTAAATATTGCAGAAACGATACTTTTACACTAAATCGCCGCGCCGTAGGGACTTTTTTTTTCTAAATTCTAACTTTGCGACTTGGTTACTCCAAAACCAGAGTGAATGGTTGAAGTGAACTAAAATATTAATTAAAAAACAAAATAATAGCTTCCTGTGCTAAGGCCCTTCTCAACACTCTAACTACTACGAAAGTGATCCGGGAATGCAGGAGCCTTCTGAATGCGGTCAGAAAACTATATTCTTTGAGTCTCGTTTGGGTTCCAGGTCATCACGGCATAACTGGAAATGAAATTGCCATTGAACTTGCTAAGCAAGGATTTCAGACAGCTTTTCAGGATTTGAACCGCCGTTAGGGTCCTCAGTGAGGGCTTTAGTCAACGATTGGAACTGTCAAGAGCACAACCGTAGATGGCATGTCTTCATTGAACAGACTAAGCGTATGCTCTCCAACGTAAATAAGAGTACTGCAACCATTTTGCTATCCCGTAACAAAAAATAATGTAGAAAGCTTATTGGTGTTGTCACGGGGCACTTCTCCTTTGGCAAACAATTAAACATTAACATTTACATTTACATGAAACCTACTCCACACATAAATCTGCGGAGTAGGGGGGGGGGGGGGGGGGGGTTGAAGCCGGGCGACAAAGACCATTTGGCTGATACACCACAAGACTAACTACACAAATAATACATAGAACAAATAACACATGACAACAGCACGCAGTAGTAAAGGACGGTCCCCCATCTTGTCACAAAAAGCGCTCATTCCGATTTAATTACGGTGTTCTAATGGGAACCGACTCTTTTCGGTTGACAAGGCCGTTGTCAACAATTAAACATGTTAGGCTTAAGTGATACCACACTTAGTGAATCTTGTAGAGAAGACGAGGACAACGCGGAGGACTTCCTCTGTGAATGTTCTGATTTAACTCGTACGAGGTTACAGATACTCGGCGGTCAGCGCAGACATGTCTAGAGCTGGTAGCTTAGGCTTCTTATTATAGCATCGTCTTTTGGCTTTTCAATGAACATCTGGAAAGCTATTACAAAGAGAAGGTTGCTATCTGGTAGTCCAATAAACCGGTATTTAGGTATGAGTGTTCCAGCCGGTATTTTAAAAACCTCAAATCGAAAAAAAATTACATTTCAAAAAACGATGGATTACGAAAAAGATACCTCATGATATTGACACAAAGTTTTTTTTGTTTAATTGAAAATTTAAAAAAAGAACAGCTCTTTTCTTTCGTTTTCTTGCCTTTGGCGCTTTTTTGAATCGACCTCTGCCGGCACGACAAAACAGACTAACAAAATTTCCAATATCTTTGATAGTTCCGTTAAAATCATGTTTAATCGTATACTTTCGAGAAAACGCGTTTACAGTTAAATGATTAATATGAAACATATGAGCAAGGCTGGGTAAGGAGGTCGATAATATTTGAACCAGAATGTTTTCGAATAAATACTTTCCAAGGCATATTCCATATAGTGTTTGAATAAGTAAGCAATAAAAAATAAGTCCCACTTTTTGAAACCGCGAAAGTAGACGGCCCCCTCAATTCTAACATAGTAAAATGTCCAACAACTAAATGTTCACCTACGAGTTCCTTAAATCAAAGCATCTACATTTTCGCAAGTGGCTTTATTAATCGTTCATGCAAACAATTCACGGAGGAATAGTTTTCTGCGAAGGAATCTATTTCGTGACATGAATATTCTTATTGAAATTTCAAACCTTATGGGTACATATTTATATGGGTACATGTTATGCGATGTAAGACAACAAAAAGAAACTTTGAAAATCAGCGCTAAAAATTTTACCATAGATAAGGAGCGAGTTTAAGTAAAATAACAACGAAGTAGATGACCTCTCCAGGATACTAAAATTTCAGATTTTACCACTTGTTACCTTGTTTTGGCAAATCTTACTTTCCGTACCACAACTTAGTGATGACTTTTTCTGCCAGGTAAGTTCTTAAATTTCCTATAGTGAAATTGAGAGAAAAACTATCAACGCTTCGTAATAAGAAAGTAAGGAACACTAATTAAAATTGATGTTTAAATAAAGAAAACTAAAATCACTTCTTACCAACCAACCAAATTACCTTGTATTGTTATTTCATATAAAACATTTCAAATTGCATAATCTAAGCGACGAACAAAATTTGCGTTATGCTAATTAAAAATATTTAATGTTACTCATTCGAGACCGCTTTACCCCACTGTGGCCAATATGGTACATTTAACGAATAAATTTCCCACTGATAAACCACGTTTTGTTGAATGTCCCACATTTTATCACAACAAACATTTCCCGCGCCTGCTCATTACATTCAAGTTTTCCATTTTCCAATGAGATCGACAAAAGAAACCCCAAAAAAGAAAATGAGAGCATATCACGGCACTATTCAAATTGGAAAGCTAGAAAATTGTTGAAAGGAAAAGTTTTCAGTGGAGTATCGGCCACCGTCCAAAGCGTTTCTCGAGTACGGTAAATTAAGAATCTCATTTCCCCAAAAACGGTTGTGTGGAAAAAATTGAAAAGCAAAAATATATATCTTCCCTTTGGTTGAATTCTTTCAAAAAAAAAGTTCTTAATTTTCTTCTTATTTCACTTTCAAAAAGACATTTTTCCAAATAATTTGATCATTTCATAATAAATTTATTAAAAGGAAAAGAAAAAAAAAAAGAATTGCTCTGTCTCTATAGTAAATACTTTTTTTCTGTATTCAATTTTGTTTTCATATCCAGTGAAGTGTACAAAAATTTTCCCAAGAGAAGATCAAAAATGCAAAAATAAAGAAGAAAAATTGTGTAAAATATGGAAATTGTTTTTGGGGGTGCCCTATAAATTAGTTTACTCTGTGCATGGTAGATTATGGTCATCGATTTTTCAGTCAAACTTTATAGACAGCCGATGAAAGGGGTTCATCAAGGATATTCGCATATCCTTTTTTCTGATATATTTTTTTTTCTTGCATACTTTTCAGTCCTTTTGTTTGGAGGGATCAGTTTATCATTCCTTGCTTCTGAACTAGTTTTCAAACCCAATTCCGAACTTTAAACTACAGAAGGGAGGAAAAAAAAGTGTGTATGTGTGTATCCATTCCAAATCGGACATGAGGATGGACTCAACAGCATTGCAATCCATAATTTATTTTGGAATTTTTCTCTCAGTCCTACAACGATGGAATACCTGAAATCAATTCCTTTGTGTATCCAAGGTGTTTCACCACGCCAAACCCTTAATTTGGTGATCAATCGAGTTTACAAAGTTCAGACACACTTCTCCCCCAATGTGAAGAACTTTTTTCAGGTTGTTGAAAATTTGAAAGAAGCACCCAAGAGCTACTTTAAGTAATTAGAAGAAGGAAATTCAACTCGTTGAAGTATCACAAGCAGGTATAGAAATGGTATAAAAAAAAAAAAAACAACAACGCAAAACGATTGCCACTTATACAATGGCATCACATGAAAGTCCTTATACACACTATTTGAAATTTCCTTCTTCATTTTATTTCCAACGCCTTTTCTGGCACATTCATATTCGTGTATCTGTATGCATGAATGTCACTAACAAGCCCAAAATGAAATAAGAAGGAAAAGCGACGGCAAAAGGAACGACACACACAACAAAAACAGAACTATTAAGAACAAGGAGCAAAAGTAGAACTTGAAAGATCCTATCATTTCCGCAATTTGTTGTTGTTGTTTCCTGTCTTTCGTGCTCGAACATGGATGCCAAAATAAATGTAAATTATAATCAGATTTGCGTTTTGCCACTAAATATGCGAAGCACCATTGTAATTATAATCAATTGGGCAATTACATGTATCCAATTTCGGCCATCCCCATCACATTTACCCACTACTCCTAACTAAACGATGATTTTCAAAAGCTTTTAAAAGGACACCCCCCCCTGAGTTGACAGTATTACATTACCACAATTTTTTCACCTTTGTCACAACCACACCACCAGCGTTTAATGCAATTAGTTACTCTAACTTGTTTTTTTTTTAGTGTTTTAGTGGAAAAGTCATTGACTGTAATGAATGATTTAATGGGAATGTGAAAACTGATAAAAATTCATAAAATCGTTGTGTGAATTTGTACCTCGAAAGCGAAGTGCCAGGCTCGACTCGAAACGCGAGTGAAAAAAAGTGCATAAGTATTTTTTTTTACTATACACGAGTAGAAAAAGTAAATGTAAAATATTTTGAGTAAAAGCAAAGAGTTTTTTATTTTCAAGTGTAAAAAAATGAAGAAAATAAAGTTCAGTGATAAATTGTTACACACAAAATATAATATTTGAGTTAAGTTTTGCTTTTGCGCTCACTCACTCAAGCATTAGTTGATTTTATTTTTTATTGTAAAAGAAAGTGCACCCGGAGTGAATTATTTAAAATGTAAATATTCGAATGTTTACAAATAAGAAATTATAAAATAGGTAATATAATTATAATTACAATACGTTCCTCTCAAACAAACATAACAAAGAAGCCGTCTAATCAAATTGGATTTGAATAAAATATTATATTTAGCCACGGAATAGCGGTAAGTGTATTTCTATATGAGCGTCTGTATCTGTTTTGTGCGTTTCCTTTTGGGATAATAAATCTTGAATTTTATTTGTGATTTCTTGGTGCAAATATTGTTGTAGGAGAAATTATCTGCAATATCTGCCAACATAAATTGCAAAGTTATTGGCTTTTCTTATTCGGAGAAGTAGATAAAGCTATGGAGAGGCAAATGAGAGTGAGAGTTTATTTGTTTGACGTTATCTTTGAACTTTGTTGGAATTAGATTGACTGCTTCGGTGATATCATCGGAAGGAGGTAGTTGGGTTTTGTTTTGTTTTGTTTTGTTTTTACTAAAACATTGCCCATTGATAGGGTGGAGGGTAAAGCTAGTTCAATTGCTTGAGGGTTTATTACAGAAAGTGTGTCGAAAAGGTCTTACATCCTTAACCCAGATTTTTGTAGCCTTGTAGACACTACCATATTATTACGGTATTCTATTTGAATGTACTTACTACTGGTATAGCCCATTTCACGATGTTGTTTCTTTGATGATCATATAACATGCAACACGATTAGTTTTCGTCGTAAAGGATTATCCAAAGCTTGGTTGTAGGATGTTAAGGGAAACTTGAGGAATCAGAATAATTCAAGTCATGTATATCGTTATTATTATGTTTCATGTATACCGTGTTTTGTATAACGTATCACAGGTAAAGGGCAGTCAGATTTGTATGAAAACAATTGAAATCAGTTCTGAAAGTATGACCAATTGTCCTCAGGTGCAAAAGTTCAGATAACAAAATGCAGATAAAAACAAGCAGAACATTGCGATGATGAGAAGCCGAAAAGCTGACCCGAAATTTGGTTTGCAGGTTCGTTCGTTGAACTTTACCTAAGATAGACATGTGCTTGCTTAACAAGCCTAGAAACTGTAAAAAAAAAAGAAATGGCTTTCCAGTTCTCAAAAAACGTTTGAACAAGAGATCACCACACGCCTCTGTCATTTGACTAAAAATACAAGCCATTTGAAAGCCCTTTTCTTCACCTGAACTTGCATAAGCAAAAACCTATAGGGCTACTTTAGGGTGAGTTGAGTGCAAACTCAGGGCTCAAAAAGCATTCAGTTTGACATTCAGGGTAAGTTTGAGTTTTTCAAAAAACGCTTTGTTGTGACCACAGGGCACACCCAAAGCTTCAACAGACAAACCTTGCTTATCCGTATTGGACTCTCATTATAAACGACTTTGCTTAGGATTTAACTTTTTAGGTACTAGTTAATCAGCTTTCAGTTGAAAACCTTGAATTCTTATTCTAGGACAAAATCAGTTCTTTCTATAATTCATACGACTTACTCTGATACCAAATAAAACTACTGCCGTTTGGTAACCGATCTAAAATTTTCGAAAACGGTTACCACTCCATTTTATAGAATTGTAAAGCCCCAAGCAAAACAGTGAGGTTTTGCGACTGCGATATGTAGAACGCGTTCTTATTTGTGTGTTGATATGTGCCACTCCGTAAGGCTACATGTGTTCCATGTTGACAGCGATCGGATCGCAATCACAGGTCGCGGTAGCATTGGTTTGCAGGAGGCTCAAAACTATCTGACTATTTTAACACGGATCAAACACGGCTAGTTACAAGCAGCAAATCGAGTAGCCGCCACTTCCAGACGCTGATCAGCTGCTAAAACAATAAAAAACTGCTGCAACAGTATTTAGCAAATTTTTGGTTGTTTTGGTTTATGTTTTTAAAAGAATTAAATTAAAAATGAAGTTTAACAGCCAAATTTTTTGTTTTACTGTTTTCTGAAGCTGTTTGCTGACAGAAACTGGAAAGTAGTAGCCGATAGCTCGCTTCAGCAACTACCAGCCGTTGCGTTGGTAAAAAGCAGGTGAAATGCATAGATTTTTAGATCATATAGAATTATAGATATTGAAAGAACCTGATGAAATTTCCCTCTCTTAAAGGTTTTTTTTCGTAAGCAAATTGTCGCTGCTGACATCTGCTTTGTGATAAGTTTGGTTTACTACTTCGCAATGGACCCCTTAGAGATAAGTAGCGCAATTAACAACGAAATATTCGCCGCAACGCAAAACACCGCGGGAGGTCTTCGAAAAAGAAAAGGTTAAATGCGACGATGTTTTGTTTTCAGTGTAGCTTGTACTGAATCAGGTTACTTCATCACGTTATGTTTAGCATTCCGTCGGTGGCGCTGCAGGTTCTTGTAACTGCACTAACTGCAAATTTTAGAAAAAAACATTTTTTTCATCAAAATGTTTTAATGACGTATCGCACCATCTACTGATGAAATGTTAAACTTGTTTGTATGGGACTTTGGTCAATTAAACAGTACCTGTAATTTAAAAAATGTATTTAACTATTAGCAACACTTTTAAGAAAGTTTTTTTTTGTCTCCTAAAAAAAATATTTTTTGCTTTTAGAATTTCCTGCGTTGACTCCGACGATATCTGACTGTTAAGTGAGAGGTTCGAGGTTCGAGGTTCGAATCTGATCGGAAACATAAAATTCGCTTCCACGGGTATCACCAGAATATGAAATTCCTTCTGCCATAAAGAGCGCTATTTCAATTAGCCATTCTGAATCGCCATACAATGTTGTTGATCCTTCAAATGTGTTTTTATGTTTTTAACAGCTTGTCGCGCAATTCTATTAAAGATAATTCATTTTAATCATCTAGTTCAAATTGCTTAATTGCTAAGTTAAATTGTTTTCTTATGTTTTTTATATTTAAACATTCTGTAGCTAATCGGTAACAAATTAAATTGCTATTTTTTGTAGCAGGATATCGGGAAAAATTTGCATAAAACTTTCAGAAAAGTTTTTGAAAAACGGAATTGAAAGGAACAATTTTCCGAACAGAAGTTCGAAAGCATGCTTCGATGGAAAAATCTTCCGATTCATATGAAGTCAGAGAACTTTGCCTTTTGATGAGACGGATGCTTCCATAGGGCCGTAGGAACTAATGGACTGAATCAAAGTATATTAGTAAGTATCGTTGGGATTGGACTTGTTAGAACAAATAAAGTTTAGTAAGAACAGCCTTAAAAAAACATAAAAAAAATAACAGCCACTCAAAAAATAAGTTTAACAAACTCATAAGTTCTTTTTCTAAGTGAAAAGAAGAAAGTGCTGCAAAAATTGTACTACATCCTTGCGGTGAGTGCTTTCGGACTATGCAAATGATTTTTTCAGTTTTCAAAAAAGGAATGGATTCAACACATGTTATGAAAGATTTTAATCGTCATATAAAAATGAGTTAAAAGAATAAGGTAAAAGGCTGCTAATTAGCTTACTCATATACGAAAATTAATGAAGTCAAGAAGAAGAAGAAGAAAATCACATACGAAATAGACTGATAGCCTTGGCCCTAAATAACTCGCAAATCAATTTCCCTGAGCCAGTGGCGGATCCAGGATTTGGTCAAGGGGGGGGGGGGGGGGGGTCCATTACTCAAAATTTTATTTATATATATAAATATATATTTATATATATAAATATGTCCTTATGTAGGGTTTGTCCGAATTTTTTGTCACGATAGTCCTAAATCCGTTCTAAATCTATTAAAAAGAATTCATGCCAAGTTATAGCTCTTAATTTTAATTTTAACCCGACCCCCCCGACAGCCAAAGTTTTAAATGCAAATAACACGGGAAAAGTTCTGTTGATTTTTTTAAAACTTTTTTTTTAACCATGAAATAATAAACAGATCATGTCGACCAATAACAATTCTTATAAAAAATTTAACGCTCTACGAAAAAGGCCCTCATAATTTTTTGGTAACTCTAACGGTTTCTGAGTTGTTTAAGGTCATAGTTGAAGTTTAAGTCAATTTTACGATTTTTCTATTTCTACCGTCTTTTATTGATTTAAAAATGAAAAAAAGATAACAATTCTTAATCTCAATGGTTTCTTTTTCTTGTTTCTTAGAAAACTTCCAAAGGAACCGTGACCCTAAAATGATTTCTTTAATAAAATAATACTTTTGTTCCAGAGCATGCGTGATCGTAAAAAATGCTATGAAATATTATCGTTTTTTCATTTTTAAATCAATAAACGACAGTAGAAATAGAAAAATCGTAAAATTGGCTTAAGCTTCAATTATGAACTTAAATAACTCAGAAACCGTTAGAGTTAGCAAAATATCATAAGACAAGAGACCTTATTTGTAGAGCGTTAAATTTGCTATAAGAATTGCTATTCGTCAACATGATCTGTTCATTGTTTCATGATGAAAAGGCACAAGGCACCTTCTAGGCAAAAGTGAAAGCTTACACGGCACGCTCTGAAAGGCGCTGATGTACCATTCAAACCCATGTAAAAAGTCGTTTCTCTGAATTTATATTTTGTGAAATAATAGCGATGTTACAATTTCTGATTGCGCTTCATGAATATTCAGTAATAGAACTTGTGCAATCAATCGAAATCCAACAACAGATTTTTTGCCTATAGTAAGTCCCTTTTATCGGATCGAGTCACATATGCAAACATCAATCTTACGAAATTTTTCAGGTTATCAATAGCAAGTCGTTCAAGAATATGGATTACATTTTGCGAGTCTTGGCAGTACAACCTATAACTACAGCAACTCCAGAACGGTCATTTTCCACGTTTTGGAGATTCAAAACTAACCTGAGAAATACAGTGGAAAAGGAACAACTAAATAGTTTTGCTTCTTTAAATATCCATACCCATATTGAACTTACCAAGGGCGAAATTCTAGTGGAATTTTTCTAAAAACCTCGAAAATTAACTAGTGTTCTTCTAGGCTCTTCAGTTTCTTATGAAATGTAATAATAATCAATAAAGTTCTTGAATTTTTAAAATAATAATATTACTTCTCCTTTACTTTTTTGTCTTGCTCATGCTATATTTTTCCGTCCCGTAACGAAATTTGAAAATTAGGAGCCGATAAATGTTACAAATAACTTCTTTTATTTTCCCCGATTGGGGGGGGGGGGGGGGGGTCCGGACCCGAAAACCCCCTCCGTGGATCCGCCTATGCCCTGAGCCAACACTAAAAGTTCTCTTGAATAAAAAGACGATTTCAAGCTACTTGTCAACCATTTTTTTCTCCCTTCTCAACACTGTCGAATCGAGATCGCTCTTGTTTCAAAAAGTGAACGAAACTTTGATGATTCGAGCTGGCCCACGTTGTGGCAATTTTGTGTAATAGCTCGGTCTGTCATGCGCAAATCAGAGAGCTCATTCCTATTAACGGAGTTGACACTGTACAATTAGTTGGACAGACATTGGTTTGAACGACCAATGTTGGATAATGTGAACCCTCAGGCAACCGTTTGTCCAACTTGTTGGATGGTTTTCAAATATTTTTGAAAATTTTGTAACATTCCACCATCCAACATCCACCAAACGAAGTCAAATATTTCTTAAAATGAAATTTTTCGTAGCGGTACAAAATATATTTCAGTGTGTCATTTGCAAAAATTGCAACTAAGCTGTAGCAATAGCAATGCATCTAAGCCACACTGAAATGTTTTTGTATACTTCAAGAGGCACCTTGCCTATTTTCTCTGTTAGGTTCATCTAATAATCATTTAAATGAAAATTAATGATCAAATAGCATCTGCAAAACCTTAACCCTAAGTAAGCAAACATAGACAGATTTTTCAAATCAGATTAGTGGTTAAGGCACTGATAAAAGTCTACATCAATTCCCCTTAATTTTCCGTTTCCTAATTACGTTACATTAGAAAATTGAAGTAAAATAGGGTGTCAACTCAACTGGAAAACTATTGGACATGAAAACGTAGTAGAGTGGAAAATTTGGTAAATGCACAAAAAAATTGGTTGTAGAAGATGGCTTGATGGCTTTTCACGTGTTCTTTCTACAATTTTAACTTTCTTTGCCTACTTCAATAAGCAGTTTACTGATACAATAGCTGAACTTCTTTGTTTTCTGCTATTTTTAGCATTTTTACCTCGCAAAAAAAAAAATTATGGAATCGAAAAATCAGCCCAAATTTTGTTTATTTCTTTTGATATTTGACACTGAACGAACAAGTCTTTTACACGGTTTTTTAGAAAGAGTTTGGAAGGCCCTTCCGTTCTAAAAAGTTTTCATATATAATCGGATTTCTGAACACCTCTAAAAATTGTGCATAAGTTTAATCCCAACAGAAGCTATAATGTTTTTTCACGAGTATCGCCTTTCGTGACAAATTGGCAAGTCCATCGTTACTAAATTCATTGCCATGAAAAGCGGTTTCTCGATAAGCCGTTTGAAATCGGCAGAAAATAGTAGATCCCCTCCATTCCCTAACAATGCAATGGTGGTGAGAAAAAAACCAGGCCATCCTATTTTTTTTAAGTTCAAGTGCGTTTAAACTTTGACTGCTTATGCTTCTCAAAACCGTACAAAAATTGTACCGACTGTTTGAAAGCATATTTTAAGTATTACATCACAAATTGCAAGAAGATGGAACCGAAAAAAGAACCAGACCCAGACAGCAATAAAAAGAAATTGACCAATATTTTATGGTCTGACATAAGCAACACAATTTCAATATATTATTTTTTAATTACATCAATATAATCATACATAACCAGAAATCAAAAATCAATGTTCAAGATATATTTCCATCATAATTTGACAAAACACTTCATAGTTGAAAAAAAAACTTATGAAGAAAATTAACTTGGAAGAATTCATAAATTTACCCACTCTCCAGAGATTTATTGAACGAAATCGAAAAGTTTTACCATAAATTAAACAAAACGTAAAAATAAAATCTGTTCTCTTAAGCACCAATTCATTCACCGACCTCTTAGTTCATTTATTGGAATAGGCACATTATGAAATTGGGAAAATGAGAAATGGTTTTGAGAAATTTCAAGATTGAGTTGAATGGGCTGGAAAGAAATGTTTTTGATTGCTTTCTTTGAAATCAAATTAGATAATATCTTCAATAAAACGTCTGAATGATGACGAAGAGCTCTAAAACATGAGTTTTAGGCATTTTAACAGTTTAGTTTGTACTGGGTGGGCCTATCGTATGCTTACATTTTGTTGAAGTATTATTAACATAGATAGCTGTTCTTAATTAGTGATTTCATGCTATTTTGTCAAATTGTTTGAAAACTTTGGGCTTGTCGGAATCAGTTACTTATGTCAAGGTCAGCAGTGGCTGTGGCGTAGTGTTTAGCGTATCGAGGTTCGAATCCCAGAAACATCATGGAAAAAAGTTTTCTCCCGGGTATCGATTTCTCCTATAGAAATTTCATGCAATGAAAAGCGCTTTCTCGATCAGCCGTTATAGGAGTCAGCAAAAAATTTGGGTCCTTTCCAAACCATCACAGCGTATGGTTGAAAGAAATAGTCTATCCCTTCGGGGTCCCTGCTCGGTTGCGCCACACTATTTGTTAATTTACTTATTTATAGGTCAAAAGGATTTAAATACGACAGGGAGTCACACTTTATTTAAAACTCAAATTAGGTGCAACCTAATTATATGAAAATCTGGTAAAACCTTTCAAAACACAGAAGAGAGGATTAAAATTTAAAATTTTAGCCTTTCTACATGAATGTTCTCGTTTTGTACAACTTTGATCTAAGAAAAATTGTTTAAAAATTAATATTGGAGATTTAAAAACTATATACATAGACTTATGAACTTGTGCTTCGAAGTATGATTCGCAATGTCATACCTCAGTGCAAGGCTCTATTTAAAATTAACTTAAGGTACATGTTCGTATTTAAAAGCTTTATGTCGGTATGTGAAGGTTGAATATCTCTAGAAATCAAACAACGGATGTCCATGTGTGACGTATTTTTATTCAATTTGATGCTTTAAATTCATTTGGTCTTACATACTTACTTGCTTAGGTGGGCATTACAGTTCGGGGAATTCAACCAAAATCTTCCGAAAAAGACTTCGGTTTTGGGTGAGCTCTCTCCAGCTATTCACTCTAAATTTGTTTAGGGTTCTAACACATGATTAGGCCACTTAAGAGGAGATCTTCCCTTTCCCCAATTTCCGTGCAATTTGCTTTCGCAAATTCGTCGAGGAGCTTTGGTGTCCATCCGCTCTACATGTCCAGCCACTGTGGCCCCGTAGTCTATCTATGCTCTTGTCGCGATAAAGCTCATACAACACGTTGATTTATCTTCTTCCGCACACATTGTCTTAGCATACTGGGCCAAAGATCATAAATGGAGTACTTTTCTTTCGAAACGAGCAAGGGATGAGGAACATCCGCTTTCGATAAGTTACATGCTTCCGAGTCGTAAAGAGGGATTGGAATGATTAAGGTCTTATAAAGGGGTACCTTGGTTTTTTTTAGAAAGGGGCTTGTTTCTCAATTGCCTTCTTAACCCAAAAAACCAGCGATTGACTAGAGTTATTATCTGTTCGATCTCGCACTGATGTTGTTTTTTGTGTCTATAGCGGATCCTAGGTAGACGAAGTCCTTTATACTACCTTTAAGTTATGTCTGTCAATTGTGATGAAGTTTTGTCCAATTCTTCGATGCCCTATATCCATGTTTTATGTAAGCATATACTTCGTTTTGCCTTCTTTAATTATTAAACCCATTTTTGCCGTTTCTGGTTTAATGCTCGCAAAAGCATCTATGACATCGCGCTTGCTTCTTCCCATAACGCCAATATCGTCTGTGTAAGCGATTAATTGTAGGTACAGACTTTTAAAAGACTGTTCCTCTGGTGTTGACGTTTGAGTTTTGTACAATCTTTTCAAGTTTGATATTAAAGAAATCGCATGACAGTTTGTCGCCTTGCCTAAAGTCTTTTTCGACATCAAATTTCTCGGTGAGTTCTCTACCGACCTTGACGGAGCAGTGTGAATTCTCCAAAGTCATCCTGCATAGTCGTACGAGTTTTACAGCGATGCCGAAACTAGACATGTGTGATATTTCAGGTCAATTAAAATACACACTCGATTTCAGTAATTCAATATTAACTTTATTTATAATCTTAGAGTTAACTCGCAGAAGGAAAGAAGGGGCAAACTTGAGCTATCTGTCTGACTGACTTAAGATGACTGACTCGCTGAGTTTAGTCGCATTCGAGTATACATGTACATTTACATGTACATGTGCTCTCGAATGAGTAAGCATATAATAAGTATTTACACTTATCAATCGTACTTTATTACAATATCCCCCCAGTTTGCCTCTTCAGTAGCTTACAAATTTTCCATAATTTCATTATACGTACTAGGTAAAGAAAATAATCAATATACTGATCTTAAATATAAATTTTCAAAATTCAAGTTCATTTAATTCATTTGCAAAATATTTTAAAGTTAGATATATTCGTTTACATCTCAAGTAATAATTATTTATTTACTATTCTTAAACTTGCTACGAAGCGGATATCTACAACACCTTGAGTTAACAATTCCAGGATTTTGGTGTTTCCAATTGTTAGGAAACACACGCTTTCTTTGTTTGGATCTTACAATGCTGGCACTAGTTTTTGATCTTATGTTATTCGTACTAGTTTGAATGGTTTTTAAGTTATCATCTTTATTTGATTTTTGCTCACATTTTGTATTTTCAAAAAAATTTATTTTACAACTAATATCTGTTATTGTTGCGGGAACATAATCCTCACATTCATCTCGTGTCTTACAAACATTTTCGCACTTGACTCTTACATTACCAGGAATTATTTGATTTACATGTCTCTTCCAAATTTTGCCATTAACGAGGACATTATAACATCTTTTCCCGAGTACTTTGATAACTTGGGCTTTCGCCCAGGAGACTTTTCCAGCTTTGGAATAGTCTCTTACACAAACAATTTCTCCTAGATTAAATAATTTATTTCGTTTTCCTTTATAATATTTCTTTTGATTTTGTTGCATATGTTCTACCTTTGATTTAACCTCGACGTTGTCTATTTTGTTTTTAACAATAGTAAATGGGTTAATTAAATCTAATCTAGTTCTTATGTTTCGATCGAACATTAATTTAGCCGGAGATTTACCAGTCGTACAATGAATTGTGTTCCGATAGTCTAAAAGGAAGTTATTTAAAATTTTATTTAAGTCCTGATTGCCATTGTTAGACATAAGTGCTTTTTTCATTGCAAGCTTAACTGTTTTCACACCATTTTCTGCTTGGCCGTTTGTAGCAGGATGACCAACTGGAGTATTTAAATGTTTAATGCCATTGAGTGCTAAAAAATCTTCAAATTGCCTAGATACAAATGAAGTGCCATTGTCTGTAACTACTTCCAAAGGCAACCCAAACCTACCAAATATGTCGCGAAGTACTCTGATTGTGTGTGCGCTCGTAATGTCTTTTCCCATGTCTACACAATCTAACCATTTTGTGTGAGCATCTACAATCACCAAAAACATGCGCTTACAAAATGGACCCATAAAATCCAGATGTAGCCGAGACCACGGTTTTTCAGGCCATTGCCAACTTAATAAAGCGTTATGAGGAGGATTCGGTTTCAAACATACACAGTTTTCGCAAGAGTTAGTTATGTTTTCAATGTCTCTATCTAAACCTGGCCACCATAGGTAAGATCTTGCCATACTCTTCATTTTGAAAATTCCCATATGCGTTTTATGAAGCTCATTTAACATTTGTTTTCGAAGTACTGTTGGAACTACTATTCGATATCCCCAGAAAATACAATCTTCTTCAATACTTAGTTCATTTTTCCTGAGAAGAAAAGGGCGGAATCTAGTATCTGTTGTCGCTTTAGGCCAACCATTTACAATATACTCTTTTACTTTTTTCAATACCTCGTCCAAATCAGTGTGCTTTTGAACCGTATCAAACGTCATCGGAATCATACCCAGTTGATGTATATAATTTACATAAACTCCCTCAACTTCAGGTTTTGTTGGATGATTTAACGGAAAACGTGAAAAATAATCTGCCACGTTGTTCTTTGAGCTAACATATTCAACATCAAATTGGTATGCTGATAGAAATAGAGCATATCTTTGTAGCCTATTTGCAGTGATAATAGGAATACCATTTTTAGGTCCAAAAATTGAAATAAGGGGCTTATTGTCCGAAACCAGAGTAAATTTCCTGCCGAAAATGTAATGGTGAAATCGTTTAACCCCGAACAAAATCGCCAAAGCTTCACGTTCGATTTGTGAATATTTTTGTTCACTATCTGATAACTTGCGTGATGCGTAACTTATTGGTTTTTCAACACCATCAACATAAACATGGGCTAATACAGCACCTAAGCCTACAGGGCTAGCATCTACTGTTAACTTTATTCGCACCTTGGGATCATAATGCGCAAGTATTGTTGTTGAAGCCTTCATTTCTTTAATTTTTTTAACCGCGCGTTTTTCTTCGTGACCCCAAATAAATTTAACATTCTTTTTTAAAAGCCTATACAAAGGCTACATTTGCTAAAAACTTTCTATAATAATTGAACATTCCTAAAAATGACTGCAAATCTCGAATATTTTGTGGTTCTGGGGTCTTTAAAATTGCATCCACCTTTTTAGGACAAGTATGCAAGCCGTTGGAATCAATCACATGACCCAAGTAACTAATAGATTTGACAAAAAAGTCACATTTTTCTTGGCTTACCTTTAAACCAGCTTCTCTGATTTTTCTAAGAACTAATTCAAGGCGCTCTAAATGCTCTCTTTTTGTCGCTGCTGTAACTAAAACATCATCCATAAAAGCTACCACACCTTTAATACCTTTTAGCAGTGAGTCAATAGTTCGTTGAAAAATTGCAGGTGCTGATGCTACACCATATACTAATCTGGTATATCTAAACAACCCTTTTGTGGTTGATATGGTTGTCATATCCCTAGAACTTTCATCAAGAACGAGCTGTTGATAAGCCATAGAAAGGTCAATCTTTGAAAATTCTTTTCCTCCATGAAGTTCAGAGAAAAGCTCTTCAATCTTAGGTAAAGGATACTGCTCTACTTGAAGTTGGGGATTTAGAGTTATTTTATAGTCTCCGCAAATTCTAATTTCACCGGACTTTTTAAGAATAGGAACGATAGGTGTACCCCACTCACTAAAAGTTGTTTGCTCAAGAATCCCTAATTCAACTAACTTATCAATTTCTTGCTCAACTTTGTTTTTAATTGCCAATGGAACCTGACGAGGCTTAAAAAATTTAGGGCATGCATTTTCCTTTAAAACTAGGTTAACTCGATTTTTGTTAAACGTACCTAAACTTCCATCGAACACTTCGGAGTATTTAGACAACACATGCAATAAATCTGTATCTTTGGCATTGGTTTTTAAAAAATTAATTTCTTTGAATCCTACGTTAAACGCATGCATCCAATTTCGGCCCAATAATGGTGGACCACCATTATCAATTACATACAAATCTAAAAATTCATGCTTGCTTCTGTATAAAATATCAAACTTACAAACTCCGACTGGCTTGATAGCTGTTCCGTTGTAATTTTTTAACATTAAGCTTGTAGATTGAAGTTCACACCTTGAAAACTTTTGTTGATAAAGATCAAATGAAATGGCAGAAATTGCTGCCCCACTATCTACCTCCATTTCTATCGGAACACCATTCAAAGACACATTGACAGTTATTGGCTTAAGGCTCTCACTGGCTTTACAATAAAATAAAGATAATTCTTCATCTGAATCACTAAAGTTATCAATATAATTATGCTTAGTTGGAACAGTTTTTTTATTTTGTGGACACATCTTTCGTAGATGACCACGCTGTTGACATTTGCTGCAAGTGTAATTTCTGAAACGGCACTGTCGCTCTGTGTGATTTTTATAACCGCAAACCTTGCAACCGGTGCTTGTTGGACTTGATGACGATGACGATGCTCCGATATGTTTATTATCTGCTTTGTTGTGTACAGAAGGTCTGTTATTCACATTGTTAGCTGACATGCGAAATACATTGGAATTCGACCCGTTACTTGCTTCTGGTTCAGTTTTGACAGTAACTGTGTTGTTCGATTGGTATTGGTTTTTTACACATTCAATGGACTGAGCTATGTCGATGGCTTTAGTTAGTGTTAATGTTTTAACATCTTCTTAAAATAGCTTGTCCTTCTCTGGCCCCCTCTCTAGGCCCATTATGAATTTATCACGTAAAACCATTTCAAGATGATCCTCGAAATTGCAGTTTGTTGCCAATGATCTTACTCTCGCAGCCCATTGTTGAAGAGTCTCATCGATGTTTTTTACTGCTTCATAAAATTTATATCTCTCGGCAAAACCAGATGTCGATGTCTTGAAATGATTTTTGAAAACCAAAATTATATCATCGTATGTTTTGGTTTCCAAATCTTTTAGCAGTTTATACGTGTTTTCATGTAAGGAATTGATGAAAATAGCTCTCTTCTTTGTAGTCTCTTCTATATCATTGGCGATAAAAAATTGTTCTAGTCTTGCAATATATACTGACCAATCGTTACACGTGTAATCAAATGTAGGTACCGTTCCTATCATTTTTTACGTAGTAATATAAATCAAACTTTTACGTAGGTTGAGAAAATCCTCGTCGCCACTGTGATATTTCAGGTCAATTAAAATACACACTCGATTTCAGTAATTCAATATTAACTTTATTTATAATCTTAGAGTTAACTCGCAGAAGGAAAGAAGGGGCAAACTTGAGCTATCTGTCTGACTGACTTAAGATGACTGACTCGCTGAGTTTAGTCGCATTCGAGTATACATGTACATTTACATGTACATGTACTCTCGAATGAGTAAGCATATAATAAGTATTTACACTTATCAATCGTACTTTATTACAACATGGTTCTGTACAGCTCGTCTCTGTAAATACTGCCAAACGTGACACGTGGCCTTGAAATCGATAAAAAGATGGTGTACATATGTATATCGATAATATAATCTCGGGTTTATATTCAAGATCTGCCGTAATGTGAAAATTTGGTTTATTGTGGAGTTTTCTGGTCTAAAATCACATTGATAACGACTTATCTAGTTGTTGAGGCGGGGCTTCAGACGTTCGCATATTACCAGCAGACAAGATCTTATACGCGACGTTAAGGGGGGAGGTGGTAAAGTTTTGTTTTTTTTGCTATGAGCGCTAAACGACCAAACTCTTCTGAGTTTTTCAAACCGTTTTTCTGAGACTTGTCATATTTGAAGTCGCTTTAAAACTGTACACAGTACTTCTTTTAATAACAAATTAGCGGTAATCGGGGTTTTTGTATTTTAAAAGAAAGTTTTTGAAGTTCTATACTTACAAACAGAGTCCGGTCCAAAAAGAGCTGCAGTGGCGTAATTATTCATCTTTCTTTCACCATGGAAGTTCTAGTCCCAAGTCTCACACCAAACAATTACCGAATCAAATTTAAACTTAAGTTGACAGGTAAAGACAACGAGGCAAATCCAATTTCAACTTAGGCCATATTCCATTTAAAACCATCGAAACGATGACAAATCTAATTTAAGTTTCTCATCCCAGATATGGTCATAGACTGTCCCCCTACCTCAGGCAAAAGTTATATCTCTGCAAATAATTTCAATCCCGTAAATCGTTTTATTTGAACGATAACAAAAGTTGCCTAGACCCCCTCTCCCAAGTCCGCACTAATATTTAATTTCTCAACAACTTTATTTGGCTGTTAAGTATCTATACAAAAGATTCTTCCCCCCAGCAAGCAAATGGGAGCCTTGCCATAGCATATGAATTATGTAAGAAGCTTACAATATACAAAGGGAAAGGACCGTCCTAATAAATTATGATAACGAAGACATCCGCCAAGATGCCCTGTCACAATGACAGTATCACAGAGCTTTTCATTTACTTTTCCATATTAAGACATTTGCGAAGGTTCCATTCTACAAACACAAAATATATTCCTGGTGATTCTGCTATCTGCAAACAGAGTCACCAACATTTATTCTTGTGTATATTGAGAATCTCGACAGCACTATCACCCCTGACCGAGTTCTTATTTTTGTTTTTTTTTGGGCACCCTCATAGTAAGTAGCACCATAACAAGGAATATTCCCCAAAATATACAATTCATATCCACGTAATTACAGTTTCTCGACTCTCAAAGGGATCCAATGAGCCGTTTCCAACAACATCCAGACCAAAAATCAGGACCCTTCGAATAAGTGCCTGGTTGTGTGTGCGAATATATTGAGTAATTCAAACGAAAAAAAGAAAACACATTTTTATTGTTGTTGCTGCAGAATGTAAACATCAAATGTAATACTTTTACTGCTTTTGGCCTCAGTCAGGGAGGCAGTAGACTCTGGCAGGAAAATTGCTACTCTCAAGAGGGTTGTGGTGTGGCTGTGTTAGTCGGTGTGACGATCGAAATGGAACCGACTGGTAGCAACATAACACAAAGTAGAAGACATCACCCGCGCAAAAAATAAATAAATACCCAACCCTTTTGCGAATTGCGAGAAGCTTTTTGCAAATATATAAATACATTGGGAGCCATTGAGAGGACGGCTGCCTTCATCAGTGGCACGACATGGCATCAGCATTGGCATAAGATCAGAGTGTCTGTTTGCCGTACATTTGACAAAACTAAGTTGGAAATAGTTTTGTGTATAAGCCCAAGCATTAAGATAACCCAACGTCCGTCTGTTCTGGTCTTGATGGTCCTGGTCCTGGCCCTGGCATCAGATTGGCCTACAGTCACCGCAGCTACCGCCCCCACAATGAGTTCAAACTCAGCATAAAAACGAAAGGAGAACAAAACTAAATAAACACAATATAAATGACAGTTCCACCTTGTGCGCCTTTTTGACGGCAGTCTTGCAGTTCCGTTACGGTAGGATAAGCTCGAGGATACTACCACAACACAGGCATTCATATCCAGGATGTTGCTCTGGGATGGGCACAGCAAAAGGAAAAAGGATACACTTTGATGATGAGGAGCGAAGGCGAACTGCCCTAAAAAAAGATTTTTTTCATAGCATTTGAATCAAGTGTCGTCTCCGAAGGAAAAGCACAAAATATGAGATAAAATTTAGCACCCTTCTTATGACGTGTGTGTTTGTGTGTGAATATTGAGTGAGCGGTAAATCAATATTTGGTGCTGTGCCAAAAAAGTGCCCAGCATCTTATTATTGGAAAATGTTTGAAGAACAGAAAAAAGAAAAGAAAAAAAAAACTGCAAGCGCACAATCCAAATTCAGACGCCTAGCCCAGCCGCCACCCGGAACAAGGTGCCTTCAGGGCGGCAGCTGTAATTCGGCATTCGGGGGCTAATAGAAATATGACAGAACCTACGTTGAGTTAACAAATTTGTGGCCGGCCTTAAGTGCATGTCCTAGTTTGATCCTTTTTTTGTCAGTTTTTGTGTATGAAAATCGAATTCCTTCTTGCAAAGTGATAGATTTTGTGGGTTTTGTTGACTCCTAAAGCCGTTCGACCGAGATACGTATCTGTTTTTGGACAACTTTGGTGTGATGTGTGTTCTAAAAATAAAAAACGTACTCTTCGATGGCACCAGAATAAAGTTGAAAATTGTTTTTAGGGTAATTCTGTTATTGTGTGATTGGGTTCAAATGTGTTTGTTCGTCTTGGTGTGATTTGGGCGTTTAACACTTATTCCAAACCAAGAAGCACATCGTACCTACTTTTTCGACCAAAAACTGGGACATGTCGCTTGAAAATTACATTTTTCATCTGCAACATGGTGCCGGTGACGTCGTCGTCGTCGTCGGCGTGGGTGATGAATGTGAGGAGTCACGAGAAGATGCAAAAAGAGAAATAATTTCTTAATTGGATCTCAATGGTAGATAAAATGGTAAAGTTTGGCTGAATTAATTAGCAAAAACGATAGTTTGCGAAGAGAAAATATAGGTACATACCAACCAGCCCTACGGACGAAAGTTGATTTAATGTAAGAGAGAAGGGTGTTGGCTGGAGAAGTGGTTGCGAAGAGGCAGTGCAGTGGCACTCAGACAATTTTTTCATTGAAAAGCAGGATTGTAAGGCCATTAGCACTTGGCTTTTGATATTTGCATGTCGATTTAGCCTTTCGTTATTTGTGATGTAGAACTCAAAAACGAGGTGGAATCGTTACTTCGGATAGAATAACCATAGAACATAGCTTAGAGGTATTTTATTTGTTACTAAGTATTTGTTGCCCTACAGCTGGAAGTATGCGATGGTTTTCAATATCCTGAGTCTTCTTGATCTCGAAGACATAAATTTTTGAGAACTTCTTAGTAAAGGGTTGGGGTTGTTCAATCTCAAATCAAAATCCATACAAATTATCGCAAATACCATCTGATTGTTATTTGAACGAAAATTTCAACTTTTCATCATTAGCACTGTCGCCTGACTTTGAACTCATGTTGCCAGACAAGAGCGGAAAAAATACATAGAATTTGAAAATTGCGGTGTATGCGGTGAAGGTTAATGAAATTTCACGGAATTGGTCCCGCTCTAATCACTGGATTGTTTTCTGAAATTATAAAACGTCTATTGAGGCATTCTGCTGTTCTTCACTATATTTATTCATGTTAAAAAAGAGCTCTCATCGCAGTTGATACTGAAAATATGATGCATGAGATTTAAAGTTAGGAAAAAATGTGTGAACAATTACCTCAAAGTCAGACTTTACTATAGAAAACATTTTTGCTTAGAATATGACTGAGAATCTCATCCTAAAGAATGTAGCATGAATTATGAGGCACCCTGTATAACCAACCTACAAGTTTCTTTTTATAAATGAAGTGGATGCAATAGCTTCTCAACATTCACTTGTTGTATAATATATACACTGCCAACCACTAGGATGAGGCCACAAATTTTGCAATCGATTTTCGCTTTTTATACCTGGTAGAAGTTTTGTACTCGGAAAAGTTTATTACCTGTTATTAGGTTCGTATTACCCCGTTACAAATTCAAAAAAATAAAGGGTTAATTCGAAAGTACCGTTGGAACTTCCCAAAGTCAAATAATGAACTACTGAAAATAGGTATAAGAAATTGCGTCACTAGGATGAGGCCACATTTAAAATTTAAAAAAAAAAAAAAAAACAAAAAAATTAATAAAATTTTTACATTTTATGGTTTTATAATATTTATTAATAACGTTTTTTACATTTATAATGAGTAAATCCACCATATCAAATCGGCCACACTACCATTCTAGATAACTTTAGATACTTACCGAATCGATCCGACTACACCACCCCCAAGTTGGTGTTTGACAATAATTTCCAAGTAACCATACCTTCAAGAAAAGCTTCGGAAAATGGCGCTCTTTTGGAAAATGATGCAATACACTTCTACACCGATGGTTCAAAAGCCAGCGAAGGTGTGGGAAGTGGAATCTACTCAGAAAAACTGAATCTCAGTCTTTTCTTCCGAATACCCGATCATTGTAGTGTGTTCCAAGCGGAAATTCTGGCGAATAATAATTTCCAAGTAACCATACCTTCAAGAAAAGCTTCGGAAAATGGCGCTCTTTTGGAAAATGAAGCAATACACTTCTACACCGATGGTTCAAAAGCCAGCGAAGGTGTGGGAAGTGGAATCTACTCAGAAAAACTGAATCTCAGTCTTTTCTTCCGAATACCCGATCATTGTAGTGTGTTCCAAGCGGAAATTCTGGCGATTAAGGAGGTGCTGTCTTGGCTCAAAGAAAACGTCATATCCTGCACGGATATTCGGATCTTCTCAGACAGCCAAGCTGCCCTTAAATCTCTTGCCTCTGTCTCTACAAAATCCATCACGGTCCAAAATTGTCAGATGTCTCTGAGGGAGATGTCAAATCAGTTTAACATTCACCTTTCATGGGTGCCAGGGCACAGGGACATACCAGGCAACTGTATGGTAGACGAACTAGCCAAAAAGGGCACGACCACTTCCCTACGCTCAGAATGGAACAACATAGGTGTACCTATCGCTACATGTAAACTCCTACTTAGACAAGAGGCTTCAAGGATAACAAACACTAGATGGACTGAGAGTAACAACTGCCTTGCAACCAAAAAAGTTTGGCCGTGTGTAGACTCAAAACGCTCGAAGAGTTTGTTGGCCCTGAACCGTCTGTATCTAGGTTCTACCATAGGTGTTCTTACGGGACACTGTCTAATAGGGAGACACGCCAAAAGACTTGTTGTGTTTTCCAATGATTTCTGCAGAAGCTGCATGGACGAGGAGGAGGAAGAAACCGTTCAACACCTTCTTTGCTCATGCCCTGCACTACTTCATAGGAGGAAAACTCATCTCGGTGAATTCTTCTTCGATGATACTAGCGACCTAGCTTACATATACCCTAAAAGTCTTTCAAAATACATTAAAAGTTCCACGTGGTTCGACTAGCAGGTGATTAACCGGCTAGTCCCGTAATGGAAGACTAATAAGTGATCAACTCGTTAATCTTACATCGGGTTTTTGAGATCAGTAGGTGATTAACTTGCTGATCTCTGTGGTATCACAATGGGCCCTTGCGGCCTAAGTGTGTCAGGCAATGTACTCATTGACTGACAGCCACTTCCACCTAACCTAACCTAAATCCACCATTTTTGGATATAACCTCTATTAGACGGTTTGGAATAGAATCATACAGTTTTTTTTTTTAATAATCATACGAAATTTGGGCCCAGGCACTACGAATAGCATCAATTAAGGTGTCCTTGTCTTCAAATTGACTGCCACCTTCATAAACCTTACGAGATGGCCATGACCAAACGTTTTCAATAATGTTTAAGTCCTGTGAATATGTCGGCCATGACAAAAGTTCCACTTCTTCTGATTGAGTCCAGCTTCTGACAACCCTATTACTGTGGATCGGGGCACTGTCTTGTTGAAAAATCCAAGTCTGAGGTCCAAAAATGTTTTTCATTTTTGGAAATGACCGTTCCAGCAAACATTTCATTGTTGTATTAACGAAAACTCCAATTCGATCGTGCCATAGTAGGTAATAGATCCCATACCAATCGAAAATCAATTGCAAAATTTGTGACCTCGTCCTAATGGTTGGCAGTGTGTAACTTTTATGGCTTTCGCGGTTGGTTTTCCGAGCCCTATATGCGGTCTTGTCGGAAAAGATGACATTGATGGATACTGGATAGAGGCTCACACTCTCGGCTAGAGCCTAGATTTTCTTCCGTGCGCTCTAAACAATGACGGTGACCATGAGTGTTGCCATCAGCCAATCCACTGAACTTTTTGTATAAACTCAAGCCTGGCGGGCGGGGTGTGTGCTTCATTTTGACTTGAACTTAATCTCACTCCGCAGAGGTATGATGCTGACTTTCTGTTAAAACTTAAAAATTGTGATTGTTTTTAGTGTGAACATGACTTATAATTGAAAATAAAACTCCTGAATGACTCACCCATATACACAAACATCGTGACTAACGTAGTCGACTTGAAATATAAAGCATATTTTTTAATGATGATATATGTACATTGTACAATGTACATAACAAGATTTAACAAGCATAAGAAAAATGACATTAACTTCAACTCATCCGTCGACAAAAAGAGGAATAGAATTCTATCGGGAATAGATTTTTCGAGTATCTAATTAATTTCTGGCTTGTTAGAAGTTTTGGTACAACTGATACAAAAACAAAATGGTCGTCCATTTGCCTATGACCCAACTACCTACAAAAGCATACATAAATATTCGAGGACACACGAGAGAAATTGGTTAAACTCATTCGTTGCGATCCATCAAATTTTTTAAATTTGAAATTTTTTATTTAATTTATTTTTCAAAGGCATTTTATTCTTATGTCTGCTTATTTTTTGCTCTTTTTTGTTTAGACTAGCCCAAATATTTTATTGGTGCCGTGCAACAAGGTCGTGCGAAATAAGGCCCCAACGACCTTATTACCACTCCTATGTGGCAATAATGTCGAGTTGCACCTCTTACAAGGGTCGGCGCTATTTCCTTAGCGAAGTGGCAATAACGCCGAAAAAGAGGAAATAAAGTCGAACTGGGAAAAATCACAAACCAGATAGAAATCGGAAGGTAATAAAGTCGAAATTGAACAAAAATTCAACAAAGAAGCACAGCACCCATATTACATGTAGAATAGTTTTGAAAAAAAAAAAAATTGTACAGGCATATTATATGCAGAAATGCGGCGAAAGAGAAAAAAATTTGTTTTTATGGTGGGAATAGCGGTAATTCTCTCAAGAATTTGCAATGAAAAGTTAGCATTACATCATGTCATAAGATCTTTATCTGAGATGAGTTGTATTGTGAAAAGTTATTTATTAAGCAGCTGAGCGCAGTGCGGAGGGGGGGCCGTGGCGGCGCGGACGCAACACCGCGCCCGCGGGCCCACGCGCCCGCGCCGCCCCGCGCGCCCGCGCGCCCTCGCCGGCGCGTGGGCCCGCGGGCGCGGTGTTGCGTCCGCGCCGCCACGGCCCCCCCTCCGCACTGCGCTCAGCTGCTTAATAAATAACTTTTCACAATACAACTCATCTCAGATAAAGATCTTATGACATGATGTAATGCTAACTTTTCATTGCAAAAGTATACCTTTCTTGTTTGTTTTCACAGGAATAAAATTTTCTTTGTTACTTCAATATACAATACATGTGGTGTTTTACATTGGGTAATAACGCCTACCACACAAATATCCCCAATCCAGAAATCGACATTATTTCCACTTATTACAATTTTTTTGCGAAATAAGGTCGAATTAGGAAATTGTTACAATTCGACGTTATTTCCGATTTTAAGTGGAAATAAAGCCCCTTCGGCCTTATTTCGCACGGCTTTGTTGCACGGCACCTATTTTATTTGTGGTTGCATTTACATATAGTACAGTCATTTGTTAGGAAAAATAGCGGTTACCTGGAAAGTTTTCCGGTCAATTTTGAAAATTGACAATTTTATAGATTTTGATGTGCTCTTTCCGAATTTCAACTTTGCCACCTCGTACTTTTGCCGCTCGCGCCGCCATATTGTAAAAATGGTGCCCAAAATTGGTTTTAGGGAAGATCTCCCTCCCGACTCATTTTACGAAAAACATTTACATATATACAAAATAAAACTAGAGAAAATTGCCTACAATTTATGTGTTTATATTTTTTTCATAAAGTCAATAGTTTTGGCGTACGAGCGCCACAAAGTGTACTCCAACACGCGTTTTGGCCAAAAAACTCAATTCCATACCACCTTGAGGAAGAGTAAGCGGCTCGTGGTATCTGCAATAAGCCTAATCCACATGCAATTGAATTTCCTAAAATCTAGCGGATTCCCCTTCGCTTCGCTGTACTTGATGGACAAGGTGTTGCGAATTCATTGTCTGTAGTACCAATCGAAACGTCACAGTCCGGAATTTCGTCCATATCATCCGCGATGGGATTATAAGTTTCATAAGTCATAAGTCATTCAGTAAGTAATTCATAAGTTTATATCATACACTTGCTCAAATATAGTCTCCGTTTCTTCCTATATGTAACGGAAAATGCAGAATTTCAAACCAGGACAAAAAAAAGCAGGCAGCCGATACGTTTCATTGGAAAATCAAATCATACAAACGACGCGACAGCTATCCGAAAAAACTTGTATTGATTTAAAAATAATTTTGGAGGATATTTTTGTAATTTTTTCCAATCGCTCTTAAAATACTTGCATATATGATCGTATTGTTTTGAAACTCTCCACGTGCATATAATTTCAGTGAACCTAAATCCGCCTGATATGATTCTTTGAAAAACAAAAGCCTTTAGATTTTAATGTTGTACTCTGCAAGCCTTGCACTGCACACAATAGCAAGTACGTGCTACAGGAGTTGTAGGAGTAGCTTTTGAGTAAGACGAAAGGAAAAACTTAAAGATTTGACAATCTCTGCTTAACCCATTTTATTCATCGATTTTTATTTAAGCGCAGCGCTGGTACGAATTTGTCATTAATAACAGAGAAACTTACGAATTTCATTTCATGTAAGCTTAAGAGTAAGACACATACAAAACGCATTCTGTGCATTTTCACTCGTTTGTTTAATTAATACTTATTTGCTTTTGAGATTTATTTTTTCAATCGTAATCCTCATTCTGAGTGAGAAAAAGCAGATGATTCTGCACTTATTACGAAACGTCCAAAGGTTTTGCTTTTGAGAAGTGTTTTTGTTTTTTTAACCCAATGCTTAGCGGATCCACCTAATCTATCAAATTTTTTTTTTCTCAAAGTATTTACCACAAGGGTTTGACAATAAAGTTAAATTTGAGTAAGCGATTAACTTTGTTCAAAAGCTACTCAGCTTTTTCGGTCATCTTAGTTCATTTCAGTTTATTTTGCATAGTTCAATTTGACTAAAACCATAATAAAATAGTAAATAAACTAATCTTAACTTTTATCCCAAAATGTAGTTCCTATCAGGAACTGGCAACTGGGGGTCAATTCCAGATCTGTGAAGCTGTGAAGTGAAAAATTTTATCACAGATACAATATGATAAATTTCTTTTCATTGCCGTATGAGTCGGTGAAAAAATTCAATTATGAAAAATGGTAGCAAAACTCAAGCGTGGAGCGAGCCTCCGAGGTTCAAAAAGCATTTTTAATAGAGAACTTCCCAATACCCTGAATCTATTTCCAAGAAAGAATAAAGTGTAATTACTCGCAAAAAATTGAAAAAACCTCTAAAACACACAAAATAGAACTGGAAAATGACATTTAAAACGTTTTAGTACTTTTAAGAACACAGATTGGGAACTACTTTTTATTTTGAGATAGGGAATCGCTTAGAATGGGCTCGTGAAGTGATAAAATGAAAAAACTGCCTGAAAACGGAAATGATATTTCACTTCACAGCTTCACAGATCGGGAATTGACCCCCTGATCTGTTATATTTTTACATGAACTTTAGAGATATAATTCTGTTCGGTAGAGGCTACCTAGAAACTATTAACTATTAACGGTTTGTGAGTATGTACTACACAAAAAATGCATTTTACTAAAATACTTGGTCAACTAAGTTTGCTTATAAAGAACATGCGCTCGAGAACTGAATGAAATCGTTTGTTCATTAATTGAACTAGCTGCGCTAGTTCATTTAAGTGCCCTTTGCCATTGAACTAGCTCGTAAGACTAGTTTTTTTTCCTTTTTTGAAGGAGACAGCCCGTGATATTACTTCTGGGAGTTGAAAGACATACGTGACCAGACTACTCTTGTCCCAATTTCTTTCTGTCTTTCTCCTTGGCAATTTAACTTTTGTCGGTGAGATCCTAAAATTGAAGTTTCATTTTCAAAAATTATCTTCTTGAAACAAATATTTATTCGCAACGTGGGCTTGAATCCGATAGATTATACAATCATGCTGTTTTGCGATTAAAGCCCGAGACGGATAAATTGGGTCAAGGCAAGAACAAAATAGTATCGGGGTCTATTTCCCTCCGTTTGGGCTGAAGGGGCTATTTATTTTGAAACCTAATTACTCAAAAACTATTCACTAAATTAACTTAAACTTAAATGAACACGGTATTAGCTTACAAAAACATTATAGTAAGTGGTAGTGGCTTAGTTGATATTCAATAGCTTTCTTAGAAACTAAAACGGAGGAAGATAGACCCCCCCTTCCCATGCAATTTTGTTCTTGTCCTTACTCAGCCTGTCTGTTGTTGCACCGTTTGCAAAACACCCTGTATATTTTTAATCCTAGGGTACACATCAAAAGTAAAGATGCTAAAATAAATCGAAGAAAATCTGCCTCTGTGGGGAGAATAAATGTTCAGCATGGCCGTCATAGATGCTTCACATCGCACTGTCGAAAAGTCCAAGCTTCAAAAGAATTCTTCTTTCGCCAACTGCTATGTACTGTAACTTCAAAAAGAACTAGATATTCGTTCGATTAAGCTCGAACATGACTGTTTTCTGACTTGATCAGTGCCACTCAATTGTCATCCACTTGAAATGAAAATCCTCTCAATCAATTTATCCGCTTTATCATCTCTAGCAATGATGCTACTCTACTGCAAAACAAAGTCATCATCCCTCAAGAGTGGTTATGGTTATCAAGCACTAGATGGTGTTTCAATTGTAAGCGCATATGTATTTGCCTTATGGGTTTTGTTTTCCTTGTTGGCCTTTGCCACTAAATCGTAGAACGATGTTCTCCCAACACCAACCCACATACTTATTGTTTGTTGTTCCCATTCTCTTTTAGCGATTTTTGTATTTTTTTAATGTTTTTTTTTTTTTTTTTGTATTATGTGAAATATAAGCTCTGTTGACATTTATGATGACACTTTGCATCTTGAGCAAACTAATTTCCAACAGAAATGAGACTCGAGAAATGCCATAATTAGAAATGACTCAGTCCGCTGAGACACATCATCTAACCGCCTCTGCCGTCCGTAACAGAATGGAAAATGGAAAAGTGTTAATTTTCTAAAGGAGTAAAGAAGGCAAACGGGCGTGGAATTGCATCGGCAAGGAGACTCCTCATTCTAAACATCATACGTATGTGCAATTTTCTTCAACATGCAATGCACAATACACACTTACATGTAGGTATAGACTTAAACTACTATACTTCAAAACTTGTTGGCGTCGACGTCTCATCGTGGACCGTTGTTGGTCGTGTCGCGGGGGTGTGAGGAAATTGAATTTTCGTGGTGATGATGGTGACAAAGCAGAAAATGAGATAAGGAAAGCTCTCTTGTGATGCGAACGAACACTTTGTTGACAAAGAATTTGCTATTCAATGTGTTCTTTTGCCGTGGAGACAGTGCAAACCACTCTTTGGTGTTGGGTGGGGCGTGAAGATTAATTAGGGCATTATGGATGTCTTTTTGAGAGGGAATAGATTCTTTTATCTACTCGAGTCCTTGAGGTAGGACGAAGATGTATTGAGCAGCACACTGTGAAAAACAAATCTAGATTGCTTTTCTTTTATTAGTGAGATATCACAGAATGCGAGTGCACAAGATAAAAATCACACACGCCATGGGGATTATGAATTTTCTTAATTGAAAATATAAAATCTTTGATCCTGGAGGCATAATGATAACTCAAATAAAATGCTTTCGTTTTTCACGGTAGTATGGCGGTGATGCATGGTTAGGGATTGCAAAACCGGGATCTCGAGTCTTTTTCCAGTCCCGAAAATCCCGGGATTAGGATCACAAAATTCCGGGGTTTTCGGGATTAATTTGTTGAATATTTTCACTTCATACTTTCGTCTACTTGAATCTTTTTCGACAAAAATATTTTTAATTTTTTTCATCCAAAAGCTCACAGGACGTGGTAGTCTGCTTAATTAAAGGAAAGCTACCGTTTGAAAGGAAAGTTGTGGGAAGTATAATTTGATCAAGCTCATATCCCACATTTTGATGATCGCTGACCGGATATTCGGTAGTTGACTGCAAAAAATGATGACTTATGTTGGACTGCAACGGGTTAGACTACTAGATAGATAGATAGATAAATTCTTTATTTCATCAAAGAGTTTACAAATAGAAAACTTAAGATTAAGGTCATGGCAATTTAGCCGTCTGCCTGATATGACATATCATGGTGACTTAGACACATTTTTGTGTATAAAAAGTATTTGGATTGTAAAATAACAATTTTAATGATTTGAAACATAAACAAGTAAATATAAAAGTAAGAGCTTACAATTCAAAATTTAAGCTTATTAATAATCTTTCTATCTTTCTATATATATACTAGCTGACCCGCCCGGCGCGGCGTTGCTCGGATCTAAATTATTTAAAAAATTGTCAGGAACACCCGCTGGGCTAAGCTGAAAATATCCGGAAAGTTTCTAGTTTCCGTGGGAATATGGTCATGAAATAAAGTCTATGTAAGGGATAATGTAACATCCTAATATCAAAAGAATTTTTAATATCGGCTAAGAATTTTTCGAGTTTTCGTTCCTGTTCCGGTTCCCTTTCCTATCCCCGTTCCTATGGGAAACTTGCTATGAAAAAGCCATTTCGTAAAATAACGTAAATGCAGACTGCAACGCCATCTGCTGAGCCGACTTTTACGAGTATGAAAAATAGATAGTAACTAATTCTCAGTAAAAGAAGATCCATTAGAATCTGTTGAAAGTTAGTTAAAGGTGTTAAGGCCCCGACCCATAGAATCCGTTGCGTCCGTTCGCTGCCGGATTCAACTGACAGCTGTGAGTTTTACCGGACACAACGGATTGGGGTGACCCATAGAATCCGTTGCGGTGTCTCAACTCATAAAGACCACTCATGTTAGCAGAAGAGAAAATTTCAAATTGGTTCTTACTGCGCATGTCATCAGAGAGAAAATTTCAAATTGGTTCTTACTGCGCATGTCTCTCTTCTGCCGGACGCAAAAAGTTAAAAGTTGGGCTACTTTTTGCGTTGCGTCCGTTGCATCCGATGCTTATGGGTCACCTCTCATAAGATCGTGTGTATTTAATCGAGCTGTCAGGTGAATTCGAGAGCGAACGGACCCAACGGATTCTATGGGTCGGGGCCTTTACATAGACAATATTTCACCCCCATATTGGAATGGAACGGGAGCTGGAACATATCCGGGATCTTGGGAAATACCATACCGATTCCAGAAATTCTGTCATCGTAAGAGTGCTTAATTGTCCCTGTGCAACATGAACTATATTTCATCCCCACTCTCCTACTAGAATGGAAACTTTGAAACTACTTTACTTAACTTTCAATTTTATAAACGTAGGGCCTGAGCTTCGCCGGACGGGTCAGCTAGTTTTATTATAAACTAGCTGAGCCACCCGGCGTTGCTCGGGTCTGTAGTTTTAAAGTTCCCGTTCTCGTTTTTCCGCTTAAGTGGGAACTTGGGGATGAAAAATAATCGTTTTTACTTTGGGATTATGTAGCATCCCAATGACGAAAGAATTTTTGAAATCTGTCCAGTAGTTTCTAGGTTTCCGTTCCCAGCCCCCGTTCCTGTGGGAATCTTCCGTTACCGTGGAAATATGTGAAATATAAGTCTATGTCACTGAGGGATAAGGTAACATCGTATAGTTGAAAGAATTTTTGAAATCGGTGAAATAGCTTTACGGATGGAATATAATCTAAATTACTAATTGAGGGGTAGCAATCTTAATGCAGGAAGGGGAAGGGCTACAGGAATCTGTTCAGTAGTTTCTAAGTTTCCTTTCCCAAACCCGTTCCCGTCGGAATATCCGCGCAATTTTTTAAATTTCGTTCCTGTGGGAATATGGGGAACAAACCTTGACAGGAACCACTTATAAGTCATTGTGACTGAGGGATAATGTAACATCTTAGAGTTGAAAGAATTTTTAAAATCGGTCAAGTAACTTTAAGGTTTCGGTTCTCGTTCCCGTTTATGTTCCCGTGGGATTACATAGATGAAATATAACCTGAATTACTGATGGAGGGGCATAATATAGCACCCCTAATGCTGGAATCGTTATAGAAACCTGTCTAGTAGTTTCTAAGTTTCCGTTCTCAAACCCGTTCCTGTTATGTCATAAGAACCTTATCCTGACAATAACAAACACAACAAAAAAAGAATTGGCCAAATTGGTCCAGGCGTTGTTGAGTTATGCGCTTACCAACACATTTCGCGATTCATTTATATATATAAGATTAAAATTTGACTTTTTTATCTTCGTAAAAATTACCAATTTTAAATGATTTGAAACAAGAAAATTAATTAAATTAAATTGCAATAACGTTTAAAGAAAACTATTGCGATAAGAGAGCGCGTGGCTGGCAATACTGATAGAGACTAAGCCAACCTGCTGCCCCATTGAGTACCTCATATAGATGTTGTAACGTGAGATTATTTTGTTGGAAATAAAGTCGCCGAATGTCTTGTAAAATAGGGAATATCGCAATGAAGTGATAGACATTTTCCGGCTTCCTTCTATTACATAAGTCGCAGATTTGTGGCAGGTATTCTCTGTGTGGCATGTAGTTCAAATTTAAAACTTCGACTCTCGCTCGGAAAATAACACTGATGACTTCGACGGAAAAATCTCTTCTGAAGTAGTTTTCATCAGACCTCAACTGGTGATTTAAGTTCTTGTATATACACTTCTGGATAAAGACGAAGCTGCTCTATCCGAACTTTCCACATACATTTTTTCATCCACTTAGCCGATCACATCTGCGAAATTATTCTGCCAAACATCCGTATTGGTCTCATTCAACGAAAAAATCTTTGAATGGCGTAGCATTTGTATGAAGAAGTCGAACCAAAATAGTCTTGTGAAGAATCTCATCACCTTGGTTCATAACTTTAGAAATATAGTCTGCATTTGCTTTGAGTGTTTAAATGTAAACAGGCGGTATTCGTGACTCGGTTAGACTACTATACAATCTAATAAGTACAAGGACTCTGGTGGAAAAACATAGTACTTAGAAAATTTGCCATTTTTGCTGGTTGGAATTGAAAAGAAACTCAATAGGCAATTGTGAGATCTCAGACAACAAAGAGTTCCAAAAGACTTTGATGATCGATGATATGTTCTTATAAAGCAGCAGTGCTATAGGTAAGATACCCAGCCGAAGAATTCCAGTTCACGTACAAGTCTGCTGCTCCTTATTGCCTTATTGCAGTCCTTAACCACCTTCTCGTAAGTAAGCTACTAAACACTAAAATAAAATAAATAAATAAAAATAAATAGGGTGGCGCAACAGAGCGAGGAGTCCTTGGGCCTAGCGCATTTCTCACAAACATGCCCTGTGAGGGAATGGAGGGACCTACAATTTTCTACCGGTTCCGAACGGCTAATAGAGAAAGCGCTTTTCATGGCATTGAATTTACTAAGAGGACTGAGGAATGGCCAATTCCTCGCGAAAGGCGATACCGGTGAAAAACATTTTTGCCTCTGCTGGGATTCGAACCTCGATCACGTCGCGGTGTCACATGACATGATGTATTCTGCTACAGACAAATTCAATGAATTCTACATTTGGTTGGCCTCAAACATGTAACAGAACAGATCAAAATCGGGAGGATATCTGACGCATTAGGTCAACGCGGAGTACCCTGCAAGCGTGTCACTAGTGTGAAAAAAATTTAAAAGAATAGAAAGAAAAGTTTGTATTTATTATGATTACACTTATAACAGACTATCAGAGATTGTAGCACTTGTTGCACTATTTTATTAATTTTTAATTTTTGTGAAACTGAGCTACAAATTGAAAGTGTCTAGGATCAGTTGTGAATCATTTTTTGGTGCAAAAATGAACCACCTGCACTTCAATGTATGTACTCAATGTTTTCTATTTCAAATTCACTACAAGTTCACAAGTCAAGAGCCGCTTGTAGGATTATGTCCATTGCACTTGCGGAAGAACCATCAAATTGCAGTTTTGGGTTACTGAAATTTCCTACACTTCTTGTCATAAACCACTTGTATTACACGTACACGTAAAGTTGTGTTGCAGGCCCCTGGGCTCTAACTTGGCAAATTTTGCCACAAATGTAAGCTTGAACAAGACTTCCAATAAGGTTAGCTCGTTTAAAAATGAATTGTCTGCCTTAACTAAACACCAATAGGTAGATATTCTTTTAAGTCAATTAAAAGCTCAATAAGAGTTGTTCTTCTAATGGCTTCACAAAAGTATTAAAATTTGCAACATATTTGAGAGGAATAAATAAAAAAATAAAAATTAATCTGTGTTCATTCCAACATATACCGTCCACGACTATTCTCAGCGGCAAAAACCACATTATGTCGATACACCTACTCGTAAATTTTTTGAAAAGAATGCACTCTCCAGCTTAAGTGAATACGTTTTCATAATTAATTGAGGTTGTTAATCTACAAGTTTGAGGTTGAGGTTGAGCTGTTATATAGTCAGGCAGAGGTAGTTCTCAAAGTTTCTAAATGCTCAAGACAAATTGACTTTGTTGATGGTTCCAGATCGAAAGTCATCGGTAAATGTCAAAACGAATCGCCATTCGCTGTAAACAAAACATCAGTCCCATTTCCACAATCTATTTTTACTCATCTCTTGGTCGAATAAGAAGTCAACCTAGCAAACATCTTGACTTCTGTCAGTCAGTACACACATATCGCATAAACACGTGTCTGTTAACTCAAATCACACTGATGTGTCATCACAGCCACATGTTCAATGTTAACATATCGGGAAATGAGACAGATGCTCTCATCCAAACACTACGGACATCTGTTGAAGGGAAAAACTACTGACTTGAATATCCCTCTAACCCAGTGCCTTTACTCGATTTATCTTCCTAGGAAAATGCTTCCTCGTATGTCAAATCACAAAGACACATCGAGGGAGGATATTAAACATAAAAAAGAAAGAAACCATCGTTTATCCAAAGACATTTTCTTGGACACAAATTTGAGGCACTGAAGCCAAAAACTGAGCTTATATCTCTCAAAACACATACATGCTCAGTGGGGGTTCGGAGTCAAAATTCGTTCGTTCTCAAAACGTTCGGTTCCTTCAAAGAAGGTTCAGCAAAAAGCATTCACTTTGGCTGTACACTGCAATGCGCAACTTCCTCTGTTTATCGAATATGAAAAAGTATCTATCGAAAAAGATATCACTGTTCGTCGTTGTCGTCGTCCGTCGTCGTCCTCCATAGCATTCACCCAGAAACAAAACCCAAAAAAACACATCATGCATCATCCATGGCACACACAAAAAAAGGAACAATATTCGAAACAGAGCATTGAAATATATTCATTTCTCTCTACACAAATTAGAATGAAACAAATCGGTAGTGCGCTCTGCTCCAAAAAACCAATCGCTGAAAGGTTCAAAGAAATCGACAAAAGTTGTTGGCAAAATTTCCAAATGAGATGAAAATGAAAAGGAAATCGCCCTCTCCTGTACCATTCGAGTCATTTTTCCGCTCGAAAAGACAAAAAAAGAAGAACAACAACAACAGCAACCAAATTATTTGAAAATATTGCTTTCCTGGAAATTGAAGAGCTTGGCATAGAATTCAATGGCAGCACTATAATATGAGTTCCACCAAAGAAGTGAAGCTATTTGTAATAAAAAAAAATCGGATGTATTTTCTAGTTTTTACATATTTCCAGTCATTGAGGGCTCTGCACAGCAGGCGTCTCTCATATAAACGATACAATATTGAACTACTTTTATGTTTATGGGTTGAAAGGCGTAAAATCACTCCTCTCGGTCTATTTTTACACAGCAATTGTATAAATAGTGTTTCATTTTAATTTTTCTTTTTTTTATTGTAGCAGGAGATGCAAAATGCACATCTTGACCTGAGTCATTAGCAAGTCTCATCATTTAATGTTTTGTGTTTGAGAATGTGTTCAACTTCACAACATCGAACATCCCAAAAAGTATGAGGTATCGCAGTTTTGAATAGTTTGTTTAATTTTAGCGTAGAATTGTGCAATTTATATATCAACTAAAAGTGAGTGGGATTTTGGAATTTCGGATGCTGCGCGATCTGTTTCCTATAAATCTGCGGTTTTAAGATTGTGTCGTTGACATACAAAAGTGTCGGCTTTTTAAATAAACTATTTCAAAATAAATGTCGCCGATGCCCTTCGAAATTAAATTCCCACAACAAAGATTTTAATACGCCTTTACTTTTCAAATAAACTCAAAGTGAGTGACATAATCTGGAAAAATCACTTACGTAGAATATTTTTGAGCTACATAAATAAAAAAGTTCAATTGAAACCGGAAAGAAAAAAATTTGTAATCACATCATTAGGAATGCTTTTCGCTTAGTCTATATTGGCTTACGTAATATTTTGATATTACTGGTTTGTCAGCAAAAAACTTCTATACCAGATTAGGGAGGAACATTTTCAGGGTCTAGAAATGGAGCTTCAAGAAGTACCGTATCTAATCTTACCTGAGTGAGATTGACCCTGGCTTTAAGAATCCCTTTGATGTTCTGGATCCCAACTTTACGCAGGTCATACAGTATTCTGACTAAGCCGAGGCTTTCATCCATCCTATATCCTGTTAAACTGAAAAATCATTGCGAGTTGTTTCGACTTGGGAAGCTTACAAGATAATGCTTATGTGTTCATATAGAGTCGTACTTCAGCTTCTCTGATGCGAACCGAAAGGCCACCTAGGTGCATCATTGGTATTGTAAAGATCACCAAGGGCATTAGAGTGGGCAAGGGAGATGGTAGTAAAACCACACTATTCAAATTGAGAAGCTATCAATCAAAAAATATTTTTATTTGATGGCGAAAAATGGATTCAAAAAGTATAATACTTTTGTAACAGCAACAATGCCGGGAGCATTGTTTTTATTAAAATACATTTGGAAATCTGCAATTTAGATATAAAAAAGTCTCATTTAAATCTTTTTTTATATATGTATACATAAATAAACTCAGAAAAACAAAATGCAGTCAAACTAATTAAAACTAAGATCATTCAAAGTTAAAACAAATCAAATTTTTTCATCGTTTGTTTCATATTTGCACATTTATTGAGTTTAACTTTTTTTAGCATTTTATTTATGTACATCGATTTACAAAATGTTGTGATGTAAGAAATAAAATATATTTAATGAACAGCCTCTGAAATTTTCTTTGAAAAAAATATTTAATTGTGACGTTATTTCCGGCGACTTTTCGGAAAACTCTTTACAGGATCATTTGAAGTGAGCAAAAAAATTATTTTAGTTAAAACCATAAATTAAAACTTCAACGAATTAGAAAGAAAAAATAAAAGGATATTTTTGACAGACAGGACAGGAAATAAAATAATAATAATCGAAAAAGACAAAAGTCTTTCGTTTATGTCCTTGTGAATTGTATTTCGAAAACATTTGTAAACATTTGTTGAATTTCATCAAAATCGGTCGAATAGTGCCCGGAGACCTGGACACCCATTTTTAAAAACAGAGTTTCGAGTTAAACACGTTTAAGGTTTGAGTGAGTAAGCCTGACTGGCCTTGAGTGTCTAACTCCTCAGGCATACATCTCCAAAGCTATTGCTCGGACAATTTTGGAAATGGAGATAATATTTAAATCTAGATTTCTATCCCTCCTCCTCAATAGCAAAATTTTGTTCCGATTTTCAAAAATAAATTTATAGGTTTATACATAGCAAAGACTAAATCTGCAGTTGAGATTTGTGGAATTCAAAAATCTGAAAGGAGGTGGAAAATATGCAAAATTCAAATAAATTTGAACTGAAGGGAAAGCTGACCGAGAGTTCTATAGTTAGGGTTAGGAGCATCCCTAGCGAGGCGGGTGTTTTGCCTAAACTGTTTTAAAAGAGGACGCAACTTGCTATTCTGTTCTGTTCTTGTTTCCCTGAGTAGCAGTGCTGTCAAAGATCTGAATTCAATGAGCTAATCATACGCAATCGTGTCCGTTCCACCTATGTGAGCTGGGAATTAAATTTGGGTAGGAATATGTATGTGGTTTTGGGGGTTGATTCGTCAGCAAAACAGCAGATAAGAAGTTTTAGACAAAAGATCGTTCGATCGATGAAAATAAGGAAGAAAGTCAAAGACAAAACAGAGCCCTGAGGCACCCCACCATTAATAGGGTAAGTATTAGACTTAAAACCCGCTAACAGCACTTGCATTCAACTGTGGAAAAGGTAGTTTCATATCCAACGCAGGACAGACTCGTCGATATCACAAGTACGCATTTTTAATAACAGAGCCTGATGCCAAAATCTACGAAATAATGCTAAGCTCTATCAATCTTAGTGTAAAGATTGGTGTCTGTAAAGATTGGTTCCACTTTTTGATCAAATATATGTACCATCGAATAACCAGTGGTGCTATACGAAAGCCGTATTGTTGGTCATTTAAGAGCTCTTGTTTCTCAAGATTTTTCCATAGTTGACAGTATATCAACGTTTCCTTGACCTTGGAAATAAGAGGTACTTCAATGAGTAGTTAGTAAGTAATGTTCAGTATTGCCTCGCTTGGAAAGAAGGGAAGTTTGTGCTATTGGACGGTATTGACCGACTGGACAAATGCAGTTTTTGATTTGCTCGGAAAGAGATAATAAGAATATTATAAGAATACTAGCTGACCCGCCCGGCGTTGCTCGGATCTAAGTTATTTAAAAAAATTGTCAGGAACACCCGCTGGACTAAGCTGAAAATAGCCGGAAAGTTTCTATATAATATATAAATGTTAATGGTAGATGGCCCTTATCACTAAGGGGTATGAAAAATAGATAGTAGCCTATTCTCAGACCTACTGAATATGCGTATAAAATTTGGTAAAAATCGGTCAAGCCGTTTCGGAGGAGTTCAAGTTCGAACACCGTGACACGAGAATTTTATATATATGAATTACATAGTGGCTTTGCCAGCGTAGGAGAATAATGGTGGGGTTATCATATGCACCGGTAAGTCTATGTATATTGAGATCTTTGGAAGCTTTTGGAACTGAGCGAATTCAAAAAATATCTGCTTCATTGCAGAATTTACAGTCTCAAGCTTAGCTGGGAGTAAATATGCTATTAGGAAGTGTTCAGCAAATTGGTTTTATCGATTGAGTGGACTATGGACGGAAAGTCATCGAAGACGAGAGTTGGGACCGATGACGTGGTTAAGTTCTTAAGGTTTTTTTTACAAAGTTTTTGAATCCGACAATATTTTTTGCCTTACTTTTTGGTCATCCTTATCCTTACTAATATTATAAATGTGAAAGTCACTCTGTCTGTCCAACTTTCTATGTTACCGTCTCCCGCCCAAACTACTAAACTGATTGATATGAAATTTTGTACAGTGATAGTCTAGAACCTGAGGAATAACATAGGCTATATATTCTATTCCTACATTCCCACGGGAACGGGAACGTATACGGGAACTTAAAAGCTACAGCACCGATTTCTAAAATTCTTCCACCGTTAGAATGCTACACTATCCCAAAGTAACATAAACATTAATTCATCCTCATATGCCTACAGGAACGGGAGTCCTTACTAATATAATAAGTGTGAAAGAAGCCCTGTCTGTTCGCTTTTCTATGTTACCATCTCTCGCCCAAGCTACAGAACCGATTTAATTGAAATCTTATACAGAGATGATCTGGAACCTGAAGAAGGACATAAGTTACATTTCATTCGAATATTCCCACGGGAACCGGTCTTCACTAATATTATAAATGCAAAGTAGCTCTGTCTGTTCGCCTTTCTATGTTACCATCTCCCGCCCAAACTAATGAACAGGTTTAAATGAAATTTTGTACAAAGATAGTCTAGAACCTGAGGAAGGACATAGGCTATATATTTTATCCCTATATTCCCACGGGAATGGGAACGTATACGGGAACTTTGAAGCTAAAGCACTGATTTCAAAAATTCTTCCAACGTTAGAATGCTACACTATCCCTGAGTAACATCAACTGTAAGTCATCCCCATATTCCTACGGAAACGGTCATCATATTCCCACGGGAATGGGAGTCTTTACTAATATCATAAGTCTGAAATGAAATCTGTCTGTCTAATTTTATTTGTTATCAAAAACCGCCCAAACTATTAAATTTATTTATATGAATTTTGGTACAGAGTCATAGTGTTGAGCCTGAAGATGGACATAGGCTATAAGTATATGTTATCCCTGTATTCCCACAAGAAAGCAAACGTAAACGGGAACCTACAGAACTGATTTCAAGAATTATTTCCCCGTTAGAATGCTACACTATCTCAAAGTAACATTAACTTCAACTTATCCCCATATTCCCATGGGAACGGAAGTACTTACAATTATTATAGATCCGAAATCAACTCCGTGTGTCTGTTTTACTTTGTTACCATCTACCGCCCATACTATTGAACCTATTTGTATGAATTTTGGTGCAGAGATAGTCTTGACATGGGCTGCATTTGTTATCCCAACATTCCTACGGGAACGGCAACGTAAACGGGAACCTTGAAGATACTGTACCGATTTCAAAAGTTCTTTCATCGTGAGGTGATTTCTGTCAAATTGTCGATTACACAGTTGACCTGAGAAGAAATTTCTATCTTTATCATCAAATAAATATTGGCAATCGGTAATGACTGTGTGAAAAGTCGATTTCGGCGCCGACTAATGAGATAGTTAATTATATAAACTAATAAATTATGTTTCACGTATTTGGGGGATATTGTCGAATGTCTATCAATAGACAATATTATGGACACTGAGCAAGTCACATCATACCCTATTCTCAATTCCTTAGAATTATCAGCAGTGGCTGCAAGTTGGTGTTCCAGTGCCAATAATGAGTATTCTAGAATTGTACACAGCTACAAATTACACATCTGGGATGCGGCATTATAAAAGTTTTAATAATGACTGGAACAGCGTAATTAGAAAACTATTGATTCCCCGTATTTCTTTAATTCCCACTGATTAGTCATTTTAGTTTAAAAGAGTGTGTCAAACTCGCAAAACCTTTTTATTTGACAAAGGAAGGAAAAAGTAAGAAGGAAGGACAAGAAAAAAGGAAGGAAGGAAAAGAAAAAAAATAATATAAAAATAGTTTACTAAAACGCATGAATGTATCTTATTTGCAAAATAAGTAGCCTAAAAAATTAAAAATGCTGCCGAAAATCACTATTCCACGCATACTAAAGTCGCGGGCACAGCTAGTAGTTTATAAATATGAGCCTTGCAGATATTTCTGACCCGTTTGAGCATAAATTTTAGTTCAAGACCATAAAGACCGAACAATTGTGCTACCCATTTCTCATACAGACATTCCTAGTCCAGAAATCAGTTTAAATAAAAGCGTGCTGTTTGGGCGTGAAGAGTTCAAATATCTTTGATCAAAAACGAACAACTTGTGATGACGACACATCAATCATCGAATAAGTGTATGTTTGATGAAGTAGCGGAAAAGCTACACTATCTTTATGACCTCTTAGCTCAGGGGCTAAAATTTAGTAGAGTAAGTTGACGACAGAAATGAGAACATTCCTTATGAAGCAGTAGTGTGAGATAGAAGTACAAAGCGTCGTTGAAGCCTTCAAGTCAAAAATCCAATCTTGCAGAAGATAGAATGCGACTTACTGAGGTGCCCCTGACATTGTCTTGTTCTTGCTCAAAGGGTAGATCCCCACAATGTTCATACAAGAATGTGAAAATAGGGAAAAAGAATGGCACCAGCAAAATCCAGGCAATGAACGTAACGCAAAGTCACGTTTGTTTTCGCTAAAAAGTTAAAATGTAAGTGTTGTTTTTATTATCATTTCAATTCGTTTTTCCTCATCATATGCCCACTTGTGGAGCATATCTTTATAAGTCTGAAGTAAGTCGTCTTTTAGTTTTTTAATATTGCAAAAACCTGATTCTTCACCCATAAATACGCACATGAAATTGCTTCATCCTATTAATCGAAGCACAGCGTGTAATCTGCTCAATTATTTGCCACAAATTACTTAAACATCTAACTTCGTTAAAGTTCTATTACATCCGAATACAAATTATATTGAACTCACTTCATCATCGTGGAAGTATTTCAAATCACTTTCGCCACATCAATGAAAAATGTTCATTCCTCTTAACCAAGTAATTTTAGTTAAGGCGTGTGTACCACGCAATTATTTATGCGTTAATATTTTCAGTGCCTTCTAGATAAACTTTAATTAACCACCTTTTCAAGCTTGAGATGCCTATGATTCACCCTCTTGCGCACACTCTTGCATGTTCTTTGAAATTTATATCAGCATTCAGCAAAGTAATTTTATTCGCCTTACCCCAATTAGATGTCTCACTCATGCGTAAACCCCCCCATTTAATTAGGTTGCAAAATTAAGGAACACAAATTATACGATTTTGCATTTACATATTATCCCCATACCCATTGTTCTATACCTACACAAGAATACGTTCACACAGGGTCAGGCTTCCGTTCTATATACGTTATCAAGGGATATTAATTTTCATATGCACGAAAAAGAAAACAGAAAAAAGAACAAATTGTAGGTACAAGATTTATGCGTTGCCATGAAGTAAGAATAAATTTTTACTCATAGAAAGGACTTGGCATAGAAAACTCTGAGTGGGGAATGGGGATGCTTTTGCAAGCAGCCGCAAAATTTTACTGATAACTTTGATTTAGTGGCAAATTGAATTGTGACAGGCAAGTGCTATGCGGATAACGAGGATTAGTTAGCTAGAAGAAGGTAGCGCACGTTATTCATACTCCGACAACAAAAACAAGAGCTTTTATGCATATACACCACTGATTACGTGGTTTAACGTTGCCTAACTACGCGTGCAAATCTAAACAAGAGATTCTGATTCTCATTGATATTCTGGTATTGAATTATTGAAAGCCTACGAGCGTGAACTTTAATTTGCAATTTTCTATTAACGCCTTCGTGCGGTATTCGATTTTGTTGTTGTGTCCTCTCGCCTTGGGTGTGTCTTTCTTTCTTCGTGTTGGCGTGGTTAGAAAAAAAAAACTTTTTATGTCAATAACCTTCTCCGACACAATGTAATTCATTAGGTTAATGGTTTGGGTTGGATAGCTTTATTTCACATGATGTCTTTGTTTGCATTGGATACTCTAGATAGGCATCAATGTTAACGATTACAGGTATTCTAGTTAGGGAAAATTGATTGTTTTTCAGGTGCGGTGCAAGGTGCAACGTTATATGAACGACAAAGAGTGAGACGAAGTGCAGCCGCGGCTTTAAAAGCAGCCTCAAAGCGTTTATGAGAATTTCCAAGTACCTACGCATTTTTAACAAAACAATCAATCATTTGAAAGCGAATCACATTTTGTTCAGGTCGCCTCCGGATATGCTCTAAGGACAACAGTCAATTTATCAAAAGAGTTTACCTTTTGTTCAACTACTGTTATGGTATGAGTAAAAATAATAATGTTGAACTTAAAAACAAACAAACCCCTAAATCACTTGGAGTAGCAATTTAAATGGAATAATTTAGTACACCAGCAAACTTCTATTATATAAAACCATCGATAGTAATCATTACTCCCCACGATACTAAGTCCCATGCTCATTGATCGACCGGAAAGAGGAGAGTCCTTAACAGTTTTCTAGTCTAGAGATACCTTTTTTGTAATGATTCGTCTTCTTGCTCGTTTCCAATGAGTACATACTCAAACAAATAATAGTCTTTCCTTTGAATGGGATACGTATAGGGCTTTTGAATTGGTGTGAGGAGGGGGTCTTCGGTCTTGTGGGTGAGCTGGTAATGGTTTTAGTATAGTGATATCTAATCTGACTCAAAAATGATGAACCAACAGGAGTAAGGCCACCCTCAAATTTAGGGTTTCATTGGCCAGGGGATGATTTATTTACACTACTTACCTTCTTATAGTTTGAGTAGCCGATGGTATACGAGTGCTGATGTTAGTGTATGAGATTTTCCAAATAAAACGTTTTGAGTAGAAGGTACTTAAGATTTATTTGAGGAAGATTCGCAAGTGTCTTTCCTTTAAAGTGAAAATAGAAAGGACGAATTTTGTTTTTATAAAGCAAACCGCAAATACTTTAAACGAAAAAGGATTATCAGCAGACAGGATTGTGTGATACGAAGCTTGGGCACAAGTAGGTAGGTTTGGTATAACACTTTATAGCCAGAGAATCGAATCAATTACGAAGAAAATACAACAAGTAGTTTTGGGTTAAAATAAATGGGACTGTTGATATTTATTACGTAGAAGCTACTCGTTGGCCATGACTCATGTCGGTCGGTAGAACCAACAATAAACTATAGATACCAATAACTAAGGAAAAATTACATTTTGGTAAATCCGGCGACTCTTTGGACGCTGTTGAGTATTTTGGCACCTAGTAAAGCTATGCCATCTGGAAATAAAATTAAGTATCTGGCAAAACTCGACTTTTTTATGAATGGATTGCTTGCTTAAAAGTACGTACTCATTTTTAAAAGCATTGAACAGCTTCCTGCGGACGAAGAGTGGTCAATTACGATGATTGAGATGGAGAAGGTGGGTTGCCTGGGCTTTTTGTTAATTATTTTTTAACTCTAAATATAAGCACCTTCATCGGTTGTGTTGAAATAATTTTTCTGAGAACTCGTCCAATGATTTCCCTGCAAAAATGCATCGTTAGTTGCCAGCTTTCTGCATATTCATTATTAAGGCGTTAGGGGTAGTCAGGAGCGTGAAAAAATGCCATTTTTTAATAAATTTTTTTTTACTAGTAATGAATTTTTTTCACATAAGTGAAAACGTAGTATCATTTCATCATACTTTAACATTACTTCACCAAAATTTCAAAAAAAAAATTAACTATTTTACAAGTTATGGCGGTTTAAGCAGACAGGTTTTAAAAATGGGTCCTTACAGGTTTGTAAGCCAAACAACTTGCGGTGCCAACTGTAACTCAAAAAACGCTCGATAGATTTGAATGAAACTTATAAAGTTTTTAGAAAACATAAAAAGCTAGTGCCTGATCGAAGCTTTTTTATTTTGTTTCAAAATTAACAAAATGGCGGCTTCAGGAATTTTTTTTTCTGATTTTTGGGAAAAAGTCAACAATTAATTGTTTATAAGAAATCGAATTTAAAAAAAAGAAAATCCTTCAATCAGGCACTAGCTTTTTATGTTTTCTAAAAGCTGTATAAGTTCATTCAAATCTATTGAGCTGTTTTTGAGTTATAGTTGGCCCAGTTCAAAAAACATAGTTTTGAGAAAAAAGCATTTAAAGTCTTACATTCCATACCAAACCGCTCGAGGGACTTTTATTCTTCGATGAATAACTCGAAAGATATTCGTCGGAATCACTTGAAACTTTCATAGAATATTTTTAAGATACTATACTTTAAGAAAATGCAAAAAAAAACAAAATCGATTTTTTGAAAATTCAGGCTACCCCTTAAAACGAGCTGTGGTGCGATTCAAATTCAGATTTTGACAATCGTGAGCAGCAGTCTTTCATTAGCAACTATGTCGGACGCATTGATCTCAGTTCTCAGTCTGCAAAAAAACGAACTTGGCGTCAACTTTTCTTTTCAGTATTGATTGATAGCTGAATCCAAAACAATTACACAAAGCTGTTGTTGAATCTTCACGAATGATTTCAATACTATGATGGATGGATCAGGTGCATGCTGAAAATCGCAAAAAATCGGAAAAAATCACATTTTTGACCTTTGACCTCGAATAAAATTTTTTCCATGCAGGGGAAAGTTGGGGAACTTTCGAGTTTTATTTGGAATCATGTTTTTGTCTAGATTGACCGGACTAAAAACAATTGTGTCGTTTCATGCACTTTGTCCGATATTTTATTACTATACAATGGTGTTCCTGCCGATATGCAGCAAAATAGAATTTCCAGTTATAGCCCCTCATTAGTTTTTGGCACAAATATTATATATACCGACTTATTGTGTGCTTCCCAGACGCTTACAAAAAAGTTTGAACATTTTTGCTTTTCCTTGTCAAATATTGCAGCAGAAGATTTTATGACTTTGTCATGCGATACTTCCACTATATCGAGTACTTAGACTTTTTATGCAAATCAGTAGAAGTAAAAGATGACACTTCGAGCAAATCCTCTGCAAATGCTTCTCACTTTCTATCAAATCACTTAACAGACCGTCGCCGTCGCTGATAATGGTGGGTGCAAGTGACTTAGATACCTCATGAGGGATTCATCTTCCGTCCTTCCAATTGACCGATATTCAAGCCCGACTTCTCCAATTTTGTACTGGAAAACCCTGCAGCAAAAAAAATTTGTTTTCGATTAAAAGAAAGTTTAAGAAATTTTGACGATTTTGAAACTATAAACGATATTAGTTGTTTTTAAAAAAGCGTACTGAAAATAACTCACGAGTGTCCATATTATGTATATACAATAGGGTGTGTCATTTTTGGGCAACTTTTTTTTCAACGATAAAACAGGCTTAATACTTTCAGGAAGGTATAAAACGAAGCCTCTCAAAATTTGAGCTCTTAATATTAACATTTAGAGGTGCCTGTTTTTAAATTTCAATTTTCCATACAAATAACATGGAAAAATAATTTAAATTTTTTCTTATTTTTATAGCCTGACATTTGAGCATTGTAGAAATAAACTGACAAATTATTCAAGTAGGAAATTGAATGTTCTACAAAAAAGCTCAAACTAATTTTTTTCATAGAGTGAGCCGTTCTGAAGATATTCAAACTCAAAGTTGGAAATGTATGAAATTATGACTTTTATTTTATTAAACTCATACTGATGACTTTTTTATGACTTAAAAACTATATTTTCAAACACAAATAAATATTTTTGTGTAAAAAGAAAACAACACTTGTACATCTAATTTTTTTTTTTTTTTTTTTTCATTTTATTTTACTAACTATCAAAAAAAGTTATTTGTGTTCAATACATTTGTTTAATTAGAGAATATATATATTTATATATCAATATATTATTATTAGTAAATGTATAAATTAGCGCACAAACATTAGTTTGAAAAATTAAAACGTATTTTTTGTGTGGTAAACGTGGCATGTTGGATGATGGTTACCATGTCTGCCTGTTAACCTGAAAGTTCGTGGTTCGAATCCCAACAGAAGAAACAATGCTTTTCACGATTGCCACCTTTCGCGAGGAATCGTAAAATGTCCCCGATAGTAAATTCATTGCCATAAAAGGCGCTCATTCGATAAGCGATTCGGAATCGGCAGCAGAAAATTGTAGATAAATAAAAATAAATAAATAAAAATACTGCCGATTTGAACAAAATTTTGCATGTGGTTTGGGTCACTGATTTGGTTTCAAACTTGGCACTTTAGAGTTACACCAAATGATCTGTCTCTTCACAGTTGAAAACGAAGAATAAAGAATAAAATAAATATTATTCTTGATTTAACTCAGTATTTCAACCCCAAACCAGGAATGTGAAGAAAATTTATCTAAAAATCCAATTACATATGCTAACTAGAGTCTTACCGCTGGTGGGGGATCGATACAAAGGGAGATGAAGTCTATTTGGGGCTTAAACTGTTTAACTGTCTGGAACTTATATTTATTTATATACTCAAAAGAATCCTTCAACACCATGCTTATACTTTTGTTCAATTCTTGACAGAGTTCAAATCAAAACATTGCTGAAGCTGCGTCCACACTATGCCGAACGACATGAATCGGCACATCACGGTCAGCAATACAGAATTAGTGTGGACGTCCGTTCGGTCTTCCTTCTTACCAAAAGCACGAACCGAATGAAATAGATCCGATGGCAAAGTGTGGAAGCAGCTTTACGAAAACTATTTATTTATTGACCTTTACCACACATTATGCTGTGAATCTGAGAAAAGCAATCCAAACATGACTGAAAAACAAAAAAAAATCGTTCACATGAATTTATGGCCCTAGTGCAACACAATCAAAAGTTCAGGTTTTAGCTGTGAACCAGCAAAGTTATTTTTTTTTTTCTGTTGATGTTATCAACAGTATACGAGTATTTGAAGGTAGCAAAATTTCATTTATCCTGTCTTTCTGTGTGTCTAACATTTACTATCTTTAAATTATGTTGTGACCCATATTCACGCATCACTTCTTGACGTACCTTAAATTTCGCCTTTAACGAGTAGCGCACAAGGACACAACCACCTTAAGTATTTTCCCAACAAAGAGTTAGCAAAGTCAACCATGCTGACACAAACCAACGAAAGTAATCTCCATAAGTTTTCTTGAGAAACAGGTTTGTAAGCCAAATGCAGTATAGAAGGTACAAAGTTCATACCAACTTTTAACGAGCTCCTTACTTCAACATGGAAAAGTAAAATGTTATCCTTTTTCACTTTTGTAAGACTGTTCGTAGACGAATGAAGGCGCACCAGGAAACTCATCCAATCAGCATTTCTAACCTACAAATTCAATAACTGATTCATCATTTGGAATAATTGAATGCGGAAGCTAAGCTTTTAAACGTCTACTTCTTTTCCGCGGTAAAATTTGGGACAATCCCAAAACGATCATTCGATAATGACAACTGTTCATATTTATCCACCTGCAAAAAAATTTAACCACTGGGTCATTCCGATTGAACTAAACAATTCGTTTTTTTGAAACACCAACTCATATAGTAAACTCACATCCCATTGGGCGCCAAATAATCAAACAGACTTCTTTCGCATCAAAATCCAATAACACAGTTGGCAAGATTCCTCCCTAGCACACTAAAACTATGTTTGAATAAATTCGTTCCTCATCGTCATCAGTGGTCGCTGTCTGGCAGACAAGTTTCAAACAATACACCTTCTTCTAGAAACAACAAGTAGTAGATAGTATCGGAAGGGTAATAATTATTTACAAAGGATTTATTGTTTATTTTGTTTAGAGAAACATTTTGTCTTGTAGTACAAAGACCTATACGCTATATCGTTTGTGTTCGTGCTCAACGGGCCGCTCCAAATCGAAAATAAACAAAGTAAAAAAAAAACACTCATCCCTGCAAACCATCACTATGTGTGCGTGAGAGTGACTATGGATTTGTGCAAAATCGGTGGCACGCTTCCCCTCAAAAAACAAAATTTTGTATAAAATCCAATTTATATTTTTGAAAGTACCATAATGTTTACACGTTAATGACTTTGTTCATCCAATAGATCTAAGAAGGAAATTCCTTAAAACTCTTTAATAGTTTGGTTTCTTTATGACGATAAATCCAACGAAGGGGTCGGCGGGTCTCGGGTGGCTGGCTTACAATCGATTTTCATTCTTCCTACCTTCTACTTCAAGAACGCATTCATCCGCACACAGATTTCGCCGTATACGCGCCGATTTGAAATCTTAATGAGGCGATATTTTTAGTTTGCGGCATTTTGTGTTTTCATTTATTTTATTTTTATTCTTTTATTCGTGTGCTCTAAAACGTTTATAGCATTCTGAGGATAAATCAGGTGGTTTTTCTGAAAGCGAAAATAGAAATGCAGTTATTTTTGTTTATGCAGATTGAGTTTGAAATTTGAATTTCACCTCGCGTGAGTCTGTGATGTGATTGTTGTATGTTTATACCCTGAGAGGCGTTAATCTGTGCACTTTTTGGCAATACAGAAAAGAAAAACAATCGAAATGATGTCAATTATAAAAATTGCTATTATTCGTATCAAATGAAGTGTGTTGTGATGGGCATTCTATAGCGCGGGTGACGTGTGAGTCTGAGTCATAATTAAAAGAGAAAGAGAGATACGCAGAGAGGGAGAGATGGAATTTTCTTTAAATATACAACGGGATCGAAATAGTTTTCATAAATTAAGAAAGTTCAATGTTGCTTGTCAACATTTTGGAGCTCTATTCAAAGTGACTTCATATTCACTTTCATCTTTTTGAGATGGAATGGAATTAAATTTGATTTATTCAAATCATCTCGAGTCTTCTTAGATCATGGATTTGTCTTCAAGTGCCATATCACAAAATACTTGTTGGGAACTTCCCATCGAAAGCATCGTTACAATTAATTTGTTGTCAGTTTTTCCCTACCTGACCTAAACTTACACTGCATTTCAACTTTCTTGAACAGGTTATTTATGGGATTCTCTCTTATATCTAATTACGTAATGCAATGGTGCCACAAGACTAATGAAACTTTTTTTCTTTCCAGATATTCTGTAAAAACATACAACTTAACTGATAAATTAGGTAAGTTGAAACTTGTGTTTGTTTCCTTTAAAACTATATTTACGTATGTCCTGCTTAATTTAATGTATAAATCCTCATAACTCCGTCTCGAGTTGACAGAATCGATGAACGGTGACACAGTTAATCCGTTTTTAAAAATAAAAACTCTTTGTCATTCGAAAATGTATTCCAAGGTTGTGTTTCTGCAGTCTGATTAGGGACATGGCTTGCTGGGAGAAATAATATGTATTAAGTGAGAAGGACAATGTTATTCATAGTTGTATAGCTCAATAACAGGTATATATACCGTTATGAGCTCAATCGTTCACAGAAGCGATGGTAACAACAAAACGATGGAAATCGTTTAGTTTTCATTTATCTAAAAGGTTTTAATTTTTGTGAATTGAAAGTAGTTTTATAAAATACTCGTGGGTTTTGAGGTATTGAAACGGCTCCATCATATGAGGGTTGGAGTTGGATATATAGGTTCATATAGCAGTATGACATTTTTGCGATTATTGAATTCTAAGAAACGTGTTTCAAGTAGAAACTTGCCCTTGAAATTATAACCGGGCAGCAAGCCATCGATGACTTGATAAAACGGAAGGGTTGGACCCAAGCGTTACAAATATGAATGTTGCAGTTAACAGCATCAAACAACTTTCTGGCAGATAAGATTTTGCTCAATGTGATAAAATGTGGTTTTTGTTTAGTTTTTTAAATTCAAATACCAGCTTCAACCTTTTCGAAAGCTTTCTGGTGTTGGTGTAGATGGAGTTTTTTTATTTTTTTTTTTAAAAAAAGTTCTTTTACTCGCTTTAGGAAGGATAGAGTTTCTAATTTTTTATTTGAATTTCTTAAGTCGATCGGGGCACAATTGATGACGTTTTGAATATTTTTATACCTGCTTGGCCAGAGATTTAAAGCGTTTTCCCCCACCTTGCTTTTTAAGAGTCAATGCCTGTCCTCATAATTTCGAAATTAATGCACCGATCCTTTTGAAATTTTGCATAGTTTTTTTTGCTGGTATTTTTACTTGCGACTATAGGTTCCTTAAGGCAAGCTTTGCAATCTTGCAGGAAAAACACTTAAATATGACATTGCGATGCAGTTTGCGTCTGTAGGGTAGTCTAGAGCCGGGTTTTTATTATTGGGTTTCTAACCGTTACTTTTCATACAACCTTTATGATAATATGGTTAATGGCTTACGCGGTTCCGATAAAATTTTACATTTAAAGGTGTGTCCACACCAGAGAAACATTTCAGAAAACATTGTTTCAAAAACTTTTCTAAAATGTTTCCCATTTGTATAAAAAACGTTTCTGAAATGTTTTTTGGTGTGGACGTTTCGTGAAACATTTCTGAAAAATGAATTGAATGAATTTCAGTTTCATGCTTGAATATGGATTGTAAAGAAGTAGCAATTATAGCGTCGTGTTTTATAATCATGATAAAAAAAATAAAATAAATAAACCAAGACAGTGGCAAAGAAACATATTAAAAAATAGTAATAATTGAGGTGGTGTAAAATTATTGGAAGAACTGAAAATTGATAGCTTAAGTGGACATTGAAATTTCGCTATAATTCGTTATTCCACACTTTTCGCATTTTTACTATTACAAAAATAAACCACTTCGCACTTCCACTCTCTTCATTCGCAAATGTTTCAGAAAAACAAAGAAAGTTTTCCATTCAGAATGGGAAACAAAAAACATTTCAGAAACATTTCAGAAATGTTTCACGAAGCGTTTGGACCAAAACAATTTTATAGAAATATTTCTGAAACATTTTAGAAGCATTTCTGAAACATTTCAGAAATAATTTGTTTTTGAGCAGGCTCAAGGTCAAGACCTTGAGCCTGCTCAAAAACAAATTATTTAACATTCAAAAGGTCGCACAACTTTCCTGAAATCCATTTCAGAAATGTTTTTTGTTTCTGAAATGTTTCAAAAATGTTTCTTTGATGTGGACATACCTTAAGAAGTCCAAAGTTGATTCAAAAAGATTTCGTATCAATATTTGGAAAATTTTTAGTTCCAAAAATTTAATAAATTTAAAAAAATTGATTTTTTTGAATTGTTAGTATTTAATTTTTGTCACATTTCCTGTGAAAACATCATTTGTCAAGATTTTAAGATTTGTACCAAACTTTTTAAAAGAAGAGAAAAATAAAAAAATGGGCACGACTGGGTCGCACGAACTTGCGATTGTGTTCTAAATACGATATCAAAATCTAAAGGCTGAGTTAAAGGTTTTGGTATTAGCTCTTCATAATATATTTTGTGGTACAGGGTTGCCAACTACACATTAATTATGGAAATTGAATTAAATCACGCAAAATAATGAAAAAATTAAATTAAATATTCCAAAGGTTTCAAGCAAAAATCTAAAAACGCCATTCTTTTGCAATCGCTAATACACATGAATGATGAAAATTTAATCAAAATCGTTGGAGCAGTTTTCCCAAAAAACGGTTTTTTATTTTTCACTTTTTTTTTAAAACTGTTTTTTAAAGTCGAGTATGCAAAGTTCTAGATCTTAACAGGAGTTATTTTGACAAATAATTTGAAAAAAATAAAAGTTATGGTTTCAAAGTTACTTTCAAAAATCAAAATTTTTTAAAAAAATTTATAAAAATTTCCAAAACTAAGTTTTTTTTAATATTGATATGCAGTCTTTTAGGCTTTTTCCAAAAATTTTTTTTACATCATAAGAAAAACAATCCTAAATTAATCCTTCACACAAAATTTTATCGAAATCGTTGGAGCCGTTTTCGAGAAAAATAAGTATTATCATATCGGTTGTATGGCAGGTACCGTTATTTCAAAACCTAGAGACCCAATTCCAAAAACCCCTCTGTAGGATGTTCCACAGACCCTAACTGCAAATTTTGAAGAAAATCGGTCCATTGGTTCAGGCCGTAGATCCATATACAGACAGACAGACAGACAGACAGACAGACAGACAGACAGACAGAATTGCAGGACCCACTTTTTTCGTATTCTCTATCATCGTAATGTCATGTTTGATTGTTATCTCAAAATTTTTTTTCTGCACGATTGCAAGACTTGCCTTATAGTACCTATAATCGCAAGTAAAAATGGTCTAACGATTTTGATTAAATTTTCAGTGTTTGACATCTGCTAAAAATTGCTATCTTATATTTCCTCTGAAAGATTTTGAAATGTTTAAATCAATTTTTTTCATTGTTTTGCGAGATTTAAATAAATTTTCATAATTGATGTTTAGTTGGCAACCCTGTACTACCAAATATATTATGAAGAGCGAATACGAAACCCTTTTTCATAGCCTTAAGATTTTGATATCTTATTTAGCACACAATCGCAAGTTCGTAAGACGAAGTCGTTCCCATTTTTTATTTTGCAAAAACAATGCACCGCTTTTGTTCTTTCAAGAAGTCGCATCTTTCTTTTGAAAGTGTTCCCAAAAAACTAAAAATTGATGTTTCGAAAAACCCTCCCAGTCTTACCTGGGAAAAACAAATCGAAACAAGTTTGATTTTTGGATTTCAAATAAATCCATTTCCATTAGGAAACGGCAGAAAATTGAAGGCCTTCTCCATTCACTAACAAGGCATGGTTGTGTTTTGATTCCCCTACCTACATTTTAACAAAGGGCAGTTACTGACCAACCGCGCTCTGCTTGGACCTGACTTTCTATTTGGGTGAGCAAGAAAAACTCAACTGGTGTAAACTCACTCACGAAAGTGGAGGAAATATTAAACCTTCTAGTGTCAAGTAGCTGAACTGAAATTACTTCTGAGGTGCACATACCATTTCCTTTGAAATTAATATTTTTCTCAAAAACGAAAAAAGAGCCCGCCGCTGCACTGTGGTGCGAAATAAGTTTTCCAATTTCACACTTGTAATCTATAGAAAAACTATAGCAGTCCTTTTCTGAAAAAAGACCCCAAGAGCTCTCGATTGCACCATAATCTATTTTTAATACAATGAGTTTACTACGAAAGTTCAAATACCAATAGCAGAACATCAAAAATGAAAATTTGTTAATAGAACATCAACGACTGAGAAACCCGTTCTCCCAGAGATGAAGCCCAGCTCGATCGATTTTCACCTATAAAAACTCACCTATCATGAGGATCGTTTCGAAAACTAAAAAGACATGTCTGCCTGCTACGTGGGACGTTCATGGTTCGAATTCCAAAAGTAAACAAAAGCTGCTTTTCCACATGTATGGCCTTTTGTGTGGTATTTGCAAGTCCTCCTATTCATTCCTTGAAACACGCTTTCTCGATTAGTCGTTCGGAATTAATTACAAAACACAAAAGTTTCAGTTTACTTAAGGATTTTTTGAAAATTGGAAAATACACATACAACAAATGTGCTTATGTAATAAGAAACTATCTATCTATAAATATAAAAATTAATATACATATGTTTTCCCGGTATAAGCCACCCTACACATTTTTTTGAATTTTTTAGTGTAAATTTAGTTTAGTTCAGGAAATGTTATTGTCAGGGGTTGATCCCCATATTACTATGGGAGCATGATTGATATCGGAAACTCAGAAACTACTGGACAGATTTCAAATATTCTTTTAGTATTAGGATGCTGTAGCAACTTCGACTATATTTCATCAATATATTCCGACGGGAACGAAAGAACGAGAACGGGAACCTAAATACTACTCGGCCAACACCAAACTGCTCAGCTACTAATAAATATAAAAGGTTGTATGATTTCTACACTTCAGCAATGTAAATTTTTTTCCTGTCTGGATATTTTTTTCTGTAGAATTCACCTGCCAGTAAGAGAAACTGCTTTGGTTCGTCACTATTAGTGTATACTTTGTTGTACACATCCATTAGCTTTACCCCACGTTGCGTATTATATATTTCACTTCATGATTATGTCTTGTTCTCGGGTATCACTCATCAAAATTTTGAGTCAACAACTCTGAAGAAAATCCAGTGATGTTTAAAATCCGTCACGTAGTTCAGTTAGCAATTTAGTAAAGCCTCTTCGACTGAACATAAGCAATGTCAACACTTTCCGTTTTAAGGGCCTCCTTACTCTCCCTGTTTCAAAGGCAGACGCTATTTTGCTTTTCGTGCATCGTCGCCAAGTCCGAGTGCCAAAAATTTGTTCGATAAGTACCAGAGGTGAGACTTTTGGACACCAACCATTGGAAAAAATATTTTGAAATATGTATAATTCCTGCAGCTGACGTCGACTTGGAAGAAGTCATTGAGACCCTATTGCATATTCTCACAACTGATGGAAGAATATTACGAACTGACTCCGAAACATCTATATCCTTATCTTTTAACATCCATTTAACAGTGAGTCCCAGCTAGCCTTTTTCCTGAAAAACTCCTCCCGAGAGACTACTACTCGTTCATTCCAAAACTTCCTTGTAGTCATTTTGAGGCTTGATTGGCTGAGGTATTTAAAGAGATCTTTAAAAGACAGTCATTTCTTCTGTGATTTCTGCGGTTAAGACTGTTTCGCTTTTTTCGATCGATGTTTGGCCAATTGTGTTTAAACCTTTCAAAAATTAGAATGCCTGTACCCGTAGATGGTCCCTGTGATATCTCATCCCCACTGCCTCGAACTTCTCCTGACTAAATTTCTTAAGAACATCTTAGAAGTGCAACGATGATCGAAGTAAAAATAACAGAACCAACATTTTGTTTGGCATTAACAAGACAACGAGATAGAAAGAAAGGTAAAGAAACATGTTTTTCAGCTTTGCTTTAGTTTTCACGTTTTGTTTTATTTGTGTTGCGCCAGAAAAGAAATACTCAACTATTGTCAACAATGCTGTTTCGAAACAAAATATTGACTTCTCCTGCAGATTCTAGCTGAGTTTAAATTTAAACTCATTGTGATAGTTTGAATGATTTATCTGAGTTCAGATCAAAATATTTTTTAATTTATGTAAGACCTCAAACACAAACGGGTCAGGCTTTTTGATCCATCAATCAGTCAGTTAGTCGATTGGCAAGTTGAATGATGGTTATCCTTTTGAGACATCCATGGAACCCCATGTGAAATGTATTTGGTTGAATAACTTCTTATGTTAACATATTATCACCCAATGCCAGAGCCTGAACTATTTTTTGAACTTGATTGCCACAAGACTTGAAGAAAGCGCTAAATTCTTTGAATTTCGAATGGGATACATGCACCGCAAACACACACCTCGATAGGTGAACAAGTTTTTGTCCCAATGGAATTACTTAAATTAAAAACAAATCCGAAGATATGAAAAAAAAAAGAAAAACAACATCCAGGAAAATTGTATAAGTATGCGGTTTGTGATGGGATGGCGTAAAAAATTTAAAAAAACAACCATCACTCTGTTTGATAACCACCGTGTGGTTGTTTTCATGACTGCGTCTCCTCGTTCGCTAACTTATTCAATTTTTCCAGCCTCATCAGTTATTCATTTATGCAGACAGATACAACACCCACACTAGGATTCAATAACGACAATAACAACAACAACAAGAAAAACAACAACAACATGACGGAACACGCTGGCCATTATTATAGTGAAGGCTGAAGAGGGTTGATTGGGTTAGGTTGGGTTGGGTCACGGGGATGCGTTCTTATGGTGGAAATATATGAACCGTAGAAAATAATGTTGTGGAAAATTTCTCATGATGAAAATTAGTTTTATGGACCAACATCCTCCCCATGGGGAGTAAGTTTTTAGTGTACCTATACGCTACGTATGAAATGGGTTGCTTGTTGTTCCATTGCGTGGTATTATATTTGTTCGTTGCTTTTGCTTATAATAAATAGACTTATTCTGGTGACTTTGTATATATGTTCGCTTCAAAAACAAAAATAAGGATGCGTGCGTGCCGTTTCGATTATTCTTGTTTTCGGGTCGAATTTCTTAAAACAACAATGCCGGATGTACGCAGTCCAAGCGAAGATAATGCGCCGCTACAGGATGTCTCCACACGAAGAAGGCTTAGTTGCTGGGATATGAAACATTTATCACGCAGTTGAACGTAAATTAACGATTTATAGCCAAGCCAGCAAGCCTGAATCACTTGGCAAGGAGCGTGAGCTTGCATTAAATGTGGTTCCTGGCGTGACATAACTATTAATGGGGCCATTACGAATTTGGTTTGAGACACCCCAGAGTGACCTAATAAAAATATCAGGAAAATATGATTGAAATGGCTAACAATGAGCCTTCATTTTAAATTTTTTATAACGTCCATCCTTACAGTAGAAGGTAATGTCGAAAATATAGTTACATAATTGATAAATAACTACATAGCGATATATGTACTTTTCTTGAATCCTTCTTTTTCCTTCATAAGGTCTTCCAGGGAGCAGAAACTTTCGCCAGAAGCAAGAAGTTATCAAGGCAATTTGAAATAAGTTGATGTAACAAAGCAAGTCATGTGTATACCATTGCAATATAGATGAAGAAGGAGTGCATTCAAGTGCAATCGCACACTGAGAATAAATAGAAAATCCCTCAAGATTATTCCCTAGTTGTACTTCTGTAGCAAACAGATTGATTGAATTTTTATTTTTCTAGTTATTAATTTTCTTTTTAAGAATTGATTTGTTGTATGAAAGTCTGGAAAATGTGTGGACACAGAAACACAGGGTAGATGGAATAACTTAGAATACCATCATTGAATAAAGACGCAAGCTGCTCTATAATGATTTTGCTATAAAATATAACTTTGGCTTTCCGATTGGTTACTGAGCAAAGTAATCCAGTACTAACTTCAATCAACAAAAGCTCTCATACCAGTTCAATATTCCATCACCTAACAATCACTGCAATCAATTATATACTTCAAGTTGCTTTAAATCTTCTTTTATGTGAATGCCGTTGTATACAGTTCTGAACGTCATTATTGCAATCTTAAAGCCAGACATTTTTCTCATGAGTGCAGGAAAGAATATTTTATATCCATGCCTTCAAGCTCAAACTTATGCGCACTTTTGCTACAATCAGAAGTGTGCCAAACTAACCGGCTTGTTGAAAGAAAATTTTATTTTTACCAACTATCGATTTAGTTTGATCGTCATTCAAGCAGGCAAAAACTGGGAATTCTTTAAAGGAGGGGTAGGGTGGAAACGCATTGTTGTAAAAACGCAATAGATATACGACAGATGAAAAAGGGTAGATGACAGATAAAAGATGACATATACAATAAAGATGTCTTGTTTAGAAAGATTCATAATACAAAATGTCTATCGGACAACAAAAAACAGAATCGGTCTCATCCTCAACTGCGTTGAGGGAGCATATAAAGAAAAAGTGAGAGACTAGCTTCGAGAGACTATAAATCTATCAACAAATATCTTACACTGTACCTAGATAAGATATTACTAACTCAAATAAGTTTATGCAAAGCGTACCTCGAGACTTTTTTCGAACGGATTCAATTCAATTTATAATCATCCTATACAATGGACACTAGGGCAACTTTTTTTTCTACGATAAAACAGGCTGAATGCTTTCAAGAAGGTATAAAACGAAGCCTCTTAAAATGTGAGCTCTTAATATTAACATTTAAAGGTGCCTGTTTTTAAATCTCAATTTTAAACACAAATAACATGGAAAAAAAATTCTTATTTTTATTGCCTGACATTTGAGTATTTTAGAAGTAAACTGATAAATTATTGAAGTAGGAAATCGAATGCTCTACAAAAAAGCTCAAATTAATTTTTTTCATAGAGTGAGCCGTTCTGAAGATATTCAAACTCAAAGTTGGAAATGTATGAAATTATGACTTTTATTTTATTAAACTCATACTTATGACTTTTTTTATGACTTAAAAATTATTTTTAATCGGAAAACTAGTCTTTGTGCGCTTAACACGTGGGCTGAAAAGTCCCGGGCCTATCAAATAGATGGCGCTAGTTTTACTGCAGTCAATTTTTTTTCAGTTAATACTAACCTTCAAAAGACAGCTGTTAAAATTTCATGATATTTGATCCATTGTTTTGATAATTGATCCATTGTTTTGAAAATAACAAAAGTAGCGTCACTCTTAGCAGAATAACTCACAAACTAATGAATAGAATATCATGAAATTTTAACAGCTGTCTTTTCAAGGAGTAGTATTAACTGAAAAAATTTTGACTGCAATAAAACTAGCGCTATCTATATGTTATGCCCGGGACTTTTCAGCCCACGTGTTAGTTATTAATTTTGTAATAATAATAATAACAATTTCCTACTTAAATAATTTAACAGTTTATTTCTACAATGCTTAAATGTCAGGCAGTAAAAATAAGAAAACATTTAAATTTTTTTTCCATGTTATTTGTGTGGATGATTGAAATTTAAAAACAGGCACCTGTAAATGTTCATATTAAGGAAATTTTAAGAGGCTTCGTTTTGTACCTCCCTGAAAGTATTCAGCCTGTTTTATCGTTGAAAAAAAAAAAGTTGCCCAAAAATTACACACCCTAATGGACACCATATACAATATGCATACTCTAGAAGTGATCTTTCAAGTGAAATAAATTGTGATTTAATCGTGTAAGAATCCGAAATTCTTTTTTCGAGTTACGCATGATGAATCCAAGTAATTAATTAGCTTTTGGAATAACATACAGCCCTATTATGGTTGTTGTCAATGCGATACTTGATAAATTTGTTCGTTTATCAATGAAATTGGTTAAGTGGTATTACGGATAACAACCATCACAGCTTTTGATCAGTTGTGAATGAAATGCTTTTTTGCGATCCATTATGAACGTCTCTGCTCTCTGGTTGCTTGTTCGGTATTATGGTTAACAAAATTTTTGATATCTATCAAAATTTCAGTCAATCTCAAATTCGTCGTTGATGAGTTTTTTTTTTTTTTATTTTACTGGAAATGTGTAGCCAAAACACAGGTACGTGATTGACTAGTATAAGGGCTATATCGTGAAGTGTTTTTTCGGTGCCGTATAGCAAAAATTCATTCCAAATTGAATTTTGAAGTTAAATGTGTTTAGTGTTCATTGAATGCAGGAAATTAAAATGGTCGCTTTGTACCTAGATGTGGGTTGAGTCAACGCTAAGTACGAGCACACTGTTCACAACGGAAGCAAATTTCTGTGGCAATAACCCATAACAGCATAAGTCGACTTATGCTCAGATTGATTTAATGATGCAGTTTTTTTCACATTTTCTTGGTGCTTCAGTCTGTGAAATTTTCATTTTGATATCTTTGTCCGTTACAAAGATAGAAAAACACAAGTTAGGAAATTCCAAACTATAGCAAAAGGAAAAACAAGACAAGTCACTACTTATGCCTTTAAAGCAATTTCGTAATTAGATAGTTCACAGGTATAAGTCAACTTATGCTTTTTTTACCTAAATTTTTTCATTCGTTCCTGTAAGAACATGTCTATTTATGCTTTTCTTCCAAATTTTGTTAATTATTCATGCAAGCACAAGTCTTACTTGTGCTTTTTTCTATTTGAGTAAAGAACACAGTTGCTAGACCTAACTGCACTAATGTTGTTTTTCCATATTAAGAAATCATCACACATCTGCAGTTAAGTAACGCAAGTCGGTTTTTGCTCAAAATTACAGTATAACAAAAGAATTTTAAAGAAAATTTAAGCTTTAAAACAAGTAAACTTCTATTTTCCATCACTTAACAACATAAAAACTTTGCTTATGGTAATATTTTCGTCTATAAAAGCGCTTCAACTGATGACAAAAACTTCAAATGCTTCTCCTGAAAAGTAGCGAAAATTGACTTATGCTGTTATGGGTTATTGCCACAGATTTATCAATTGGCATGCATAATACCGATTTATTAATTAATTGATAGCACTTATCGTGTATCAATTGATTGATAGTTGACAACCATAATATGGCTGATAGTCTAAATGGAAATCAAAAGTTAGCTTCGAGTCGAAAATAACGCCTAGATCTTTTTGTCTGTTCACTGATGACTTATAGCATTACGAATGACTTATAGCATTAGGCGACCTGATAAATGTACCCAATGCTTTTACATTTCGCTATATTCAAAAATATGCGATTTTAAAAACACCAAGCTGACACCTCATCTAAATCATTTTGAAGTCGATAGCAATTCAATTTACACTTAAATAGCCAAATAAGCTTAAGTTCATCTGCAAAAAGAAAAACATTCAGAATTCCGAATTCTAGGTGGTAGATCGTTTATAAATAAATAATGTAAAGAGGAGAGGTCCTAAATGACTTCCTTGGGGAACGCCTGAGTGATTAAGAATTTCCTTTGAAACAGCTGTTCCAATTTATACATTTTACAGGCTATTGGTCAAGTAATTATCAAGCCTCATAAGAAAGCTAGACGTTAGAGTGAAAACATAATAATATTTTTTTAGCAGAACATCGTGTTGAACTCTATCAAATGCTTCGGAAGAATCTGTATAGATAGCGCGAACCTGCGTTCAATACTTTTAAATGCAGAAAGTGGAAAACAGGGCTAGATTAGTCACTGTTGATCTACCACTAACGTGACCATGTTGATCAACTGATATACTGGAACTAACCTCATCATGAAGACATTTTTTCACAATCGCTTCAAAAATTTTCGGTATCATTTCCAGTTTTGAAATGGATCTGTAATTAAAAACCTTGAGCTTGATTTATATATTGGACTTATTTTAAACAAAACCTTCCTCTTTAACCGTAGATTGGAAGACTCGACGTCTTTATTTGAAACTCAATCGTGTGTGTTGATATTCATTGTAAGTTATTTTAAAATAAAACAAAATGTGTTACATTTTTTTTTTTTTTTTTCAAACAATGCGAAAAATAAAATAAATGGGGTGGAGCAACAGAGCGGAGGGCCTAGTGCATATGTCTTAACCATACCTTGTGAGTGAATGGAATTGACCTAAAATTGTTTGCCGATTCCGAAAGGTCATCAAGACTGAACTGAATTTCAAGTGCATCTGATTTTTTGTTAATCTTGCGGTTTGGCGATGTATGTAGGATATAAACACTGCTTTTTCCTTTTCCTGGGCATACCATTTTTTAGGTTGAAATCGTAAACTTAAAAGTGATTTAGTTGTGACTTTTTGTGGTCTTTTTTAAGGCTTTTAATTGTTGAACCTGTTGAATGACTTACCCAACCCTTGTAGTGCCTCAAAAAGATCTACTGAGCTGAGTTATTAGAAATCTTAATCGTACTTCGTACCTAATCATTTTCCGTAACTCTCACCCGGGTCGTTATGAATAGCTGTATAAGTAGATTATTACCTGTGCGTTTGAAGCTTGATTTTCAGAAGCATCAAATGTTTTTTCTGATATGTAGAACTTCGCTAGGAATCAGCAAGGTCTCCAAGAGTAGTTATACAGCTATGAAAAGTCGCACAACCCGTCTGTGGAATGCATTACCAGACTCTACTTTTCCACCACATTTAAACATTTAAATGCAATGTGCATCGGTGTCTCCTACTTAATCCTCTACTACTTTCCTAAATACTCGCACAGTGCTCCATATTATTATAAGAGTAGTCACAACGCCTTGACTATAAAAAAAAAAATCATTCGAAATCGGCAAACAATTAGTTCCTCCCGTGGATGACTTAAGCTCACAAAGTTCCAAAAAATCTTGTTTTTGTCATTTTACTTGTTTTTTTAATAATTTTTTTTTAGCCAAATTAAGAGCCAAGAAATAGATCAATGGAATTGCTTACCGATTTTGCCCTTGAGCTGTGCGTAAACACTTGTTACTCTACTTTTCTAGAATTTCCTGGCTATGAAGTTTTCTTGTTCATATAAACGTGGCTAAAAGAACCTTCTTACCCTCATTACTATCCCAATCCAAAATATTCCCACTTATTAGTAATGAGACACAGTTAGCCATATAGAGCAGTGTATGTGTGTATATCCTGCGATATTTCAATTTCAACAGCCCACATAGCAAGGATATGCCACGGTCAATAAGCACTGAAGCATGTCACCTATACCACTCCCAAATTCCTGAAACTGAAACCAATAAAAACAACGCACTTTCCATAACGAATATGAATAGAATCTCTTTCCACATGAGTGAAAACTTGACATTTCGCAATTAATTTTGTTTTATGATTTAAAAATTCCATTAAACTCACTTTTGTCGTACTTATTTTTTTTACATTAAAGAACAAGAGTAAAAAAAAACACATTTTGGCTGCCCTTACACCAACAGCAAAGCAAAAAAAAAAAATAAATTTGCGTAGGTACCTATTCGTCAACAAAGACACAAATATGTTTTTCTTCATATTTTTTTTTCGCCAACAGAGAATTATTTTCCACGAACATTTTGTGTACCCAACTCAAACCACAGCAGAAGTCAACAAAAATAGATGCGGCGATAAAAAATCCAATCAATTAATATTTAACGTTTACGAAAATTTCACCACAACAACCCCACCGACACGACGGGGAACAGGAAGTTTGATATAAGAACGGGTGCCAATCAATAAACGGTTTGCGCTTTTGCTCATTTGTATCTCTCATTCAGTTGGAGCACTTGGAGAGAGGGTGGAAATTGATCCACTGCACGAGATATAGTTCTTTCGGTATCATAAAGGAACAACGGGTATTCACCGTCAATTGCCAATAAACGGATTTATCAGTGATTGAAAAAAAAAATTCTATTGACTTCCGACATTTATCTGGAAAAGCTCCACTGAAACCAAATAGAGGACGCCATTGAAAAAAATTCCCCAGCAAGGGGTTCTTAAAATTTTTTGAAGCTGATGCTGATTTCTCGTCTTGCCTGGCACACCACAGGGACCGGCATCGCCCGCTGCGCACCGACATTGCCTTTTGATGAGGTCATTCGGCTTTCGTCACCATTGCACACATTGGTTGCTATCCATCTACATATCCATCTCCAGCAACATACGAGTATACAGCATCATCGGTCAAGGTGTCGTGTCGTTATGGCGATGATGTGAAATTAAGGAAAACACTACATAGCAAGTGATTTCAATTTTTCATGGGCCTCTAGCGTGTAAACAAAGGAGAGGGAGAAAACGCGCTCCACAAGACTATTCCAAGCTCAAGTGGTTCTATTTATAGGTGGTTAAGAGAAAAGTGATTTGCCATCGTATATGAATTTTTGGCGTTGATATTCCGTTTGTTTGTTGCTTTTGCTTTTGCTTTTGTGTGGTTCCTCTGTGTGCACTGAAAATGGAAAATTCTGTTTTTATTTGCATAAAATTTGTTTATGGCTTAAAGTGAAGCTTTTTCTTTTTGACTTTTTTTTGTTCGCTTGTTGTTTTGATTAACAGAGCGGTAGATGTAATGGTTCCAATTATTTTGGTTGTGGCTATCGTTGTTGGGGGGATAATGGTTTGAATAACAAGTTTGTTGACTCTCTTGTCCTGATGGCGATGATTAATGTGTACTGAGGATAAATACACGAATCAGTAACGAAACCTCATCCTTTGTAAGAAAATGGCCTGATTAGCAGTTTACAATTGAGCGATCAAATAATTCATTGGTCTGTGCGACGATAAACATACACAACTAATGAAGCTACTCAAAAGATCTGCCCTCTAATTAGGCAGTGATTGGGTGGTAGTTGGTGGTGATTATTCCCAAATTGAGATTAAGGATAAGCATCCTATATTTTGATTCATTCTAAGAAATTGTAACTCTTTCATTTCACATGAACTGTTTTGCGCAGAGGAGCGTCGCGTAGCGTCGTTATACTCGCTATTTATTTAAATTAGATAATACGCAGCTGGGTGTTTCAAGTTGTAAGTAATTATCTGGGTGTACCTACGAGTTGTTATTTTCAGAATATTTAGATGACGTCTAAATAGAGTAACGTAGGAGAAGAAAGTAAAATAAACTATTTTCCTTTGAAGTCATTTTTCATAGTAAAAAATCGAAGAGAATATAATTTTGAGTAATTTTTTTGACTCAAATCGATACGGGGGCAGTCCTTGACCTGTTTTTGGAGCAATGTACTTAGGTGAGTATTTTACAGTTGTGAAAGTATTCTCGAGACTAAGTGACAATCTTGTTTTATCTTTTGTTCATAACAAGTTAAGTAAGTATTGAACAAATTATAAGGGAATCGTAACAACAGCGTCCAGAGCCAAGTTCACATTGTACAATTAGTTGGACAGACTTCGTTTGATGGAAGTTGGATGGTCGAATGTAGTTTGCGTTCACACTTATCAAGCTTGTCGTCCAACTTTATGTCACATACTCTTCCACCCCGTCCAACATCAAGTTATTTCTCAATTTTTTCTCGTATTATTTAACCAAGTTGCATTCGATACTTGTCATAGACAACAGAGTGCATCTTTCATACTTCATAGCTTTGCTTTTTAAACACTTTTAATTATTAATATTAATTTGAAGATTCTTAAAAAATATTATTTGTAAATATAAATCCTCATTTTGATAATTTTAAGTTGATTTAATGTAAATTTATATATTCAAATCATATGTATACTGAAGATGAAAAAATAAAATAATAATAATAAATAAAAAACTTCTGGACTTTCAAAAATATTTGAAAACCATCCAACAAGTTGGTCAAGCGGTGGTCTGAGGGTTCACACTATCAAGCATTGGTCGTTCAAGCCAAAGTCTGTCCAACTAATTGTACAGTGTTAGCTCAGCTTATTTAAATTGAAAGTTTTGTGTTAAAGCTCGACTAATAAGGAAGCGAAGCGAAAAAGTGCTTCAAGGCTTTTTAAATTAATTCTTAGGTAGCTGTTAAGAATCTCACGTTGGGTCAGTAACTATAAAGGACGTCTTGTCTTTGAGGTTCAGTTTTTCTTTTTTGTGGAAATTCACGCAATTCCAATTCTACTGTCCCGTGTGCAGGCAACTCTCAAACTCTGTTCTTCCACTCAATCCTCAACTGAACAGGCCTTCGCCCATCGTGTGATCTGGCACCCAATCCTTTGGGACGCTAGTCTTCAAGCTGATGAACTTAATCAAAGAAAATGAGAGGCCACCACACAAAACATCGACAAAACTCTCCGAAGCTATGGGAAGGGCGATGGTAGACATGACAAACATCACGCATCGTAAGATTAATCGTTTTCCGCCAACTTTCCGTAGTCTGTTTTTGTTTGTGACGTCATTAGCCCGAACAAACCTTGAATCGGAAATCATTCAACGCGGTAATACACTTTGTTCTAATAAATAAATAATACATAATAATAAATCGACGAGATATAAATCGAAACGAGAGTGTATAGTTCCATTGCTACACGCGGTCTCTGTCCATGTTAGGGTTTTAGTTGAATAGTCCTTATGGCGATCGTGCGTGGGCATCACTTGCCGGGATGCCTGATGTCATTGACTCATCCCCCGTGTCTTCCCAATGCAAAGAGTTCATCCCCAGTCTGTTTGCTGATCCTATTGGATTGCTTTTGAAATTCATACTCTTGGTACCATTGCATTTGGATCAAGTGTACTTCAATTGCATAGTTAAAGTAATATGAATGAATGAAAATTGGGGTTTTGTATTGTACCTCGACCTGTTTAGATCTATTGTACCCCCTACTTCTTAAGTGGTATTCCTTAATTAAAGTACTTCATCCAGATTAGTTCCTTAGATGAAACTTAGTATCTTAGTATAAAGTAATATACAATCTGTTGTACTACCAAATTGTTGTGAAGATGTGTGTCGCCCTGACTGATATCGAGTGTGACTGAGTGTGGCAAGAACCATAAGCCACACTCCACATTTGGGCAAGGCAATGGTCCTCGTACTCAGTCACCCTGACAGACTACAGAAACTTCGTGGTGACTGCCTGCGAGCATTACTAGACCAGTCAGGACCCATCGAAGTAAATCTTAAATCAATGGAGACACAACAGCAAACTCTATGTCAGCCATTCTTGCGCATCGGTTCACTCTTAGTGCATCACTTGTATCACAATGAAATGCCAGAGATATCAGCTCCAAAAATGAAATTTGTACGTTTGGTGTACTATTTGGAGTTGATAACCGATAGTATGGATTACATCCAAAGGACTGTCGGACAGAGGACTCACTGCCGCAATTTCGGTGTGAACAGCTAAATGTATGTTCATCCACCACTTGAAGCCATCCGCGACCTTGTGATAGTCAATCAAAACATTTCGTGACAACAACCCAAGTTACTTCGTCTTCTTAGGGAGTATGAAAGATTGTTTATGTATTATCACGAAGGACCTCGCGAGAATTGCAACAAAGTGCCAATTTGTCTGCTGTGCGGTGCGATAGTTTGTCTCAAGCAAAATTGCTGCGCCCAAATTGATTGCTATGAAGCAGTGAGACACACGATCTAAAGCGGTAGAGGAATCTCCATTTTTCTGGTAGTCGCATCGACATATATCATAAGCCGTGTTTTATTGGGAGTTTATATTCACTTCAGCAAAACATCGCAAAACTTCGCTCATGGAAAAACAACAACTCTAAAGTGAATAGCGTAAGTGGACAAAAATAACTCACTTGCCGAAGTGAACAACAGGGATGGCTGGTAAATGGCGTTTATGGGAAAGCGAACTTGATAAGTGAATATAGCCAAAAAAGTATGTTTTTTTGAGACTCGCAAGTGAAGTGAATATAGAAATTCCCAATAAAACACGGCTATAGTAATACGAGTAAATACGAAAATAAAAGAAATTTGCGTAGGTACCACCTATTCGTAAAAAAATAAAACACGGCTATAGTAATACGAGGCAGAAGGGCTTTCCTCTAGGGTTCCATATATCTAGACGATTTTTATCAAGAAGACCGCGATTTAAAACGTGTTAAACCTCTATACCTCAGCCAGGATCGATTCAATCTTCTGGAATCTCAGCGGCTATCATAAATTCGCCTATACAAAACACACTAGGGTGTTTCATGGTGATCTATTGTAAATAATTACTACAATACCCGAGCCTCATCATTACTTTTGCCCTCACAACAGGCACATTAATAAATCAAAATTTTGATTATTTTAAGACTTATGAATAGAGTTAACTGAATTGTGTTTCATTTTGTTTGTCATTGCTCTTACTTTATCTGAGACAAGGAGTTGCTTGTAGCTCTTCGTTACACTGTTTTAGTGAATGAATAGTTATCCAACTTTCTGAATATGAAACTACGGCAGTATAATCATTCATTAAATTATAAACAAATAGATAACATTGGTGTGTAATGGAGCTAAAAGAGTCCCGGGGCTATAGCTTCGTTTTGACCAGTTTCTCGATGTTATCTGTCCCTGTTAGATCGTAGCATATACTTCGTTTGGCTCTTGTCGAAAGTATTTTTGACATCAAATGTCTCGCCGAGATCATTACCCTTAATGCTCCATAGTCATTCTGCATATGTACGTTGTGCGTACGAGTTTTGTAGGGATGCGAAAGCAATAGATAGATAGATAGATAGATAGATAGATATATAAATTCTTTATTACATCAAAGAGTTTACAAATAGAAAACTGAAGATTAAGGACATGGCAATTAAGCCGTCTGCCTGATATGACATATCATGATGACTTAGATACATTTTTGTGTAAAGTGTTAGGGTTGTAAAGTAACAATTTTAATGATTTGAAACATAAACAAGAAAATATAAAAATAAGAGCATACAATTCAAAATTTAAGCTTATTAATAATATTATTATGTATTATAAATTATAATTTGACTTTTTTATCTTCGTGAAAAAAAAAAACAATTTTAAGTGATTTGACACAAGAAAAATAATTAAATTTAAATTAAATTGAAATAACTGACTCGTTTAAGGAAAACTATTGCGATAAGAGAGCGCGTACTGGCAATACTGAAATAGAGACTAAGCCAACCTGCTGCTCCATTAAGTATCTCATATAAATGTTGCAACGTGAGAATATTTTGTTGGAAATAAAGTCGCCGAATCTCTTGTAAAATAGGGCATATCGCAATGAAGTGATAGACATTTTCCGGATCCCTTCTATTACATAAGTCGCAAATTTGTGGCAGGTCTTCTCTGTGTGGCATGTAGTTCAAATTTAAAACTTCGACTCTAGCTCGGAAAATAACACTGATGACTTCGATGGAAAAATCTCTTCTGAAGTAGTTTTCATCAGACCTCAACTGGTGATTTAAGTTCTTGTATATACACTTCTGGATAAAGATGCTGCTCTATCCAAACATTGCATATACATTTTTTCATCCACTTTGGCGATCACATCTGCGAAATTATTCTGCCAAACATCCGTATTGGTCTCATTCAACGAAAGAACGGCATCATGCGACAACGCGAGCTCATTCCAATCTTTGAATGGCGTAGCATTTGTGTGCAGAAGTCGAATCAATAAAGTCTTGTGAAGACTGTCATCACCTCGGTTCATAACTTTAGAAATATAGTCTGCATTTGCTTTGAGGGTTTGAATGTAAACAGGGGGTATTCCTGACTCGACATATATTGCATAGCTCGGAGTTGAGTTCGGCAATCGAAATAAACGTTTGAAGACGTTCAGAGCCATATATTGCGAAAGCAATACATGGCTCTGGTGTTAATACTTTTATACACGACCTTGAAATCGACAAAAAGACGATGTTTATCGATGTTTTTGAAGATATGCCGTAATATGAAAATTTGGCCGATTGTGAACTTTTCTGATATAACACCGTGTTGATAAGGGCCTATCAAATTGTTGACGTGGGGTTTGAGACGTTCACATATTATAGAAGACAATATCTTATATGTAACCTTAAGGAGGCTTTTTTATAATTGGCGCAACTGTGAGTGACTCCTTTTCATAGGATCGTACGTTTGCGAAATACGATACTCTGGTTCCATTCATCAGGCATACTTTCTTTCGACCATAGTATGCAATTCCTCGCGAAAGGCGACTCCCGTTTCTGGTAGTCAAACATCGAACCTCTTACATAACAAGCAAACCATTACACCACGGGCACCACTACTCTGTTACGAGCTTAGCTTAGGGTTGGGCTGACGGTTGATCTTATTTTCACCACGCTTAGAACAATGTAGATCCATTGTAATACCCTGGAAAATTGTAACGTCGTAAAAACCAATGAGTTTTCGTTGGTAAATTTTTAATAATTTTGTGGCCTTAATTAAGTTCAACAGGCTGTTTCTTGGAGTGTTTGATAAATTCTTGTTTGTTGAAGAAGTAATTGCCTAGAAATTGTTTCTTGGTTTGGCAGATTGCTATGCAATGACAAAAGAAGTGAGTGGTATCCTCATGTTCATCTTCATCATTGCATCCTCTACATAATTCATCGGTGCAAGGACCCCATTTCCTTTTTGTGTTAGCCTATTAGGTTGTGTCCTGTCATAATACTGACAAGCGATCGCAATGAAAGCCTATTCAGATCCCTTCTTATCGTATTTTGGTCATATTTTCCTGAAAGTCACACAGGAATCTAGGCATTCCCATCTTTTATTGGATTTTCGTACTATTTTTTTTACCAATGATTTATTTAATTTCACAGGGTGAGACCCTGGTTGATTGATCAATGAGAGAAGGGTCAAATCCTGAGCATCTTCTACGCTAATTCATCCGCTTTTTGGTTTCCCGGTATTTCACTGTGACCGGGAACCCAGCAGAGACTAACGTTATGCTGTTTGATAAAATCCCTTAGCTCTTCGCGACAGCAATAACTAGCTTTGATTTGACAAGAGTGACAGAAATCACTTTTATTGCTGCTTGGCTATCAGTGAAAATAGTGATACAGCTGTTACGAGTTTAAAAAATTACGAATCCATCTAAAAACCAGATCCTTAACCATCGTCATACGTGTCCGGTTGGAAAACCATCTTCAAATTATGAAGAAAAAACCTGTTCTCTGAGTCATTTTCGTTTGTGATCGTCAAAACGGGTTTTAAAACCATAATTGTTGCAATAACCGAAAATGATAACTTCAAGCGCTCCCTTTTCAACTAATATGCCCTAGATATCGTATTAAACTAAAAAACCAAACTTTTTGAAGCGCGAACGTTTCCTTTCCACCCATGACTCTAAGGGATTTTAAAATTTCCATATGTAGCGTAAGCGTCGAACGCTCATTCCATCAAAAAGGTCGAAAAGGCTGTTATTCTGTGCAACTGTCGCCATATGGGGATGGATTCTCGTTAAATTTTCCTCTCCTCTTCTTTCATACAATGTGACTAAAATTTAGCAAACTTCAACATGTCATACAAAAACAAAGAATAAAAAAGGAATAACAAGTCAATGCACAATTTCCATGAATATCTGAAAGGATTTCATATCCATCAAACTGAAATGCATCCACATGCACTTGTCGTCGGGCATACTAGATACTCGTAGTATAACAACCATCGGACAGACATTCGCAAGAGATTCAAGTTTATTATAAAATCATGTTGCAGCATCATAGTATAGGTGTGCGTTGTGATTAAATTATGAACTTCAACCTTGGGGAGCTACATTTTGATGGCATATCTATCTATCTGTTCAAGCTGTCACGATATGTGTGTGTATAGTCGTGCATATAATGTCACCGAAAGCGGGTTAATAGATTTTTAGGTACGAGTATATATCACTTTGTGCTCAATTTCTTTGAGCGGAATGATTCATATATTTATGTATGTACTTGTACATAAATTGGTTCAGATTTAACTGACATTTTCGAATTGAAACCAAGTCCTCATAAGGTTACCTACACAACAGGGTATTTGAAATAGTTCGAGTTTGAGAAAAAAAGCATTTCTTAGAGATAAAATACGTTGAGCTTTTGAAGCCTTATAAAACGCATTAAATTAAATAAAAACCTACACTTACTTGCAGAGGTGGACATTACAGTTCGGGATGAAACAGGGCTTCAACTAAGTTCTTTCGCCAACAATTTCGATTTCAAGTGAGCTCATCCCAGATTTTAGCTCGGTTGAGGTCTTATCCCGCTTGAGACGAGGTCTCATCTCTCCCCCTTCGACTATGCCCATGTCTCGGTACAGCTCATTAAAATTCATTGGTGAATCTTCTCTACACATTGTAGTCACAAAAATCACAAGACCAAAGATCACTCAGAGCATTTTTGATATTTCGACCAAGGATTTCCTCAACCACATTTGATAGGGATCACATGCCTCCGTGATTACTTCGGTTTTTTCTAGAGATGGTTTGATATCTCAATTGACTTCTTTACCTAAAGTAAAAGCGATTGGAAGAGTTATTCTCAGTGTGATAACTACACTTACATTATTTTTTGTGTCTACAGCGGATCATAGGCCGGCGAAGTCTTATGTATATGTACCTTGAAGTAATGCCTGTCAATTATGAAGTTTTTCCCAATTCGTTGATGTTCTACATCCTTGTTTGATATTAGTATGTAGTATATGCTTCATTTTGCCCTTATTAACTACTAAATACAAAACCCAATTTTGAGGCTTCAGTTTCAATGCTCGCAAAAAAAATCATGACATCACGTTCGCTTCTTTTCATTGCGTCAATATCGTCGAATAATTGTATTGAAAGATTATATCTCTGGTGCTGAGATTTGATTTTTGAAAAAAAATTTCTAGTATGACGTTAAAGAAATCTACTTCTAAATCTAGAAGCCTACTTTTTTGACATTACTTAATTAATGGCCACGGTTAATTATTTACCGATCTAGACGGAGCTGCGTGAATATTCTCCAAAGTCATTGTGCATAGTCGTGCGTGTTTTTCAGGGATGCCAAAACTAGACATGGGTCTGTAAAGCTCGTCTCTGCAAATACTGTCATACGCGGCCTTGAAATCGATAAAACGATGGTGTATATCGATATGATGTTCCCGGGTTTTTCCATGATCTGCCGTAATGTGAAAATTTTGTCTATTGTGGACTTTTTGGTCTAAAACCGAATTGATAAGGCCCTGAAAAGCTAATTCCTCTATAATTGGCACAATTATGAAGATCACCATCCTTTAGGAACGGGCATTCATAGGGCATGTTTCTTACGACCATATCATGCAGATGAGCTGGTGCATGCTCCTTTCCAACTGATCTCCTGCTGCCTTGAAAAGTCTTATTTGATTTAAGTTTGCAAATGGCAAGCTTAACTCCTTCTAGGTCGGGAGGACGGCATTCTAGATCATCGTCCAAGCTGAATGGGGCATTCTGCCTGACAGTGAAATGTGTGTCTTCATCGCCGTTAAGCAATCTGCGCAAGTGATCTTTCCAAATCCGCAGTAGCGACCGTAACTCTACAACTATGTTTCCCCGCAGGTTTTTACAGGCTTGAGTTTAGGGCTTGCCACCCTGGCAGGATCTTTTTACCTTTTGTTAAATCCTCCGAATCTCGTTCCTGTCATGGCACCTCTCAATTTCCTCAAACGAGCGCTTCTCATGCTGCTTCTTTTTCTTTTTGAGAATTCGGTGTTCCTCCCTTCTTTTCTCCTTGTAAATCTCGTTATACTGATCGTACGCAGCACTTGTTCTTTTTTGCATCAGCATTTGTCGTGCTTTTTGTTTGGCTGCATTTGACTGCCTGCATTCTTCATCGAACCATGGGTTTCGTTTTGGTGACCGAGTGAAACTCAGAACCTCAGAGGCAGCGGTTCTGATGATTTCTTGGCATTGTTGCCATTGGCTGGCGGCATAGGATTCAAGAATAATTGAAGGTAGCTTTCCGACGTCATATCTCTTCACAGCGTTAGTTCGTGCGAGTCGTGGACAAGATATCCTCATTCGTACCTTGGCTACAACAAGGTAGTGGTCCGAGTCAAAGTTGGCCCCTCGGAAAGTTCGGACATCCAACACACTGGAAGAGTGCCTTGCGTCGATCGCAACATGATCAATTTGGTTGACGGTTGATTGATCTGGGGATCGCCATGTACCTTTATGAATTTTGAGATGCAGGAAGCCCCGCAGCAAAATCGATTAGCCATAGTCCGTTTTCGGAGGTTTTTTCATGGAGGCTATGCTTACCGATTGTATTTCCAAAGATCTCCTCCTTCCCTAGTTTTGCGTTAAAATAGCCAAGAACGATTTTCACGTCGTGTCTAGAAACAGTCTTTGGAATTGTCCTCTTTCTCTTCTGTGGGTTGCCACTTGCCGTAAAAATATGTGTCCAAAAATGAAATTAAAAATGACCAAACGTTGTTTGAAATAACCAAAACTATGACTGATTCCGATGAAGAAAGAAGGAAAGAACACCAATTTCTCAAACGGAAAAAGCAGCATGAGAAACGCGTGTTTGAGGAAATATAGAAATTTCATGAAAGTGCTTCAAAGTTTGCACCAAAAGTTAAAAAATCATGCCAGTGTGTAGAACTAAGAACCAAGCCCGTAAAGACCATCAAGCAAACATAGCTGCTGTAGAACCGCATTCATCTATCTGAGGATCTTGAAAAGTTAGTTATGCAGAAGACTCAACTTAGGCGATTATCAAGAATGCCATACTGTAGATCAGAAGAAGTTAGGGTTGCAAACTCGTACGTTAGCTTAAATCAAATAAAACTAGATCTCCAGATGGTCTCGACGCCGAAATTTTCAAGGAAGCTAGCAATTAGCTTGAAAAGAGAGTGCACCAGCTGCATGATTTAGTCGGAAGGAATACTCTTCGTTAACGTCAGATGCGATGTCTTGTCTTTGTGAAAGTCTTTAAACCCCCCACGTCAGCAAATTCGTACAGCACACGGGAGATCTTGGAAAAAACATGCGTACGACAGTATTGACAGAAACAAGCTGTGCAGCATCATGCCTAGTTGCCAAAAAACCTTGGTTTTCAGTTCGTAAAATAGATTTATTCATGGAGTCACCACACGTGCCGGTCAGCGGCACCTGTCATTTGATATCAGTGTTTGCTACCTGAATTCTCCCCGGCAAAATCCTAGTTCTACTTCAGGGCGAGTGCAGAACTCAAAAAACACCTAGCTTGGTATTAAGGGTAAACTGAGGCTTTTCAAGGGAACATATTGCGGCTTCCGCAGAGCAATCGTTGGGCTTGAATTAACGAACTTATCGATGCACTTTGCACCTGCTTGATAGGGTACAAAATAGAGCGTTAAAATTGATAGGTGATAGTTCAATCGTAGAATCGATTGATTCTCTTGAACATCGACGAAACGTTACCTGGCTCACTCTATTTTATCGCTTTTTCTATAAGCAGTGCTCTAGTGAAATAGCCAGTTGCATTCCTCCCCTGAAACAATTTAGCCGCAACACTCGCCTCGCTAGGAATGCTCATCAGTTCTACCTAGAGCCCAACTTCGGGCGTACAGTCAAGTATAGAGATTCATATTTTAGTCGCGCCACCCGGATGTGGAATGCTCTTCCTGGCCCTGTTTTTCCCCTGCATTACGATTTATAAAGGTTCAAAAGCAATGTGCATCGATGTCTCCTTTCAAATCCTCTCCTATTTTCCTAAATGCTCGCACTGTGTTTAATGGCATTATAAAGGTAGTCATAAGTCATAACCCCTTGATGTGCGCGTTAATTAAAAAAAAAAAAAAAATGCTTTACGTGTATATTTCAATTTTAAGGACCTATAAACTGAAGTGTTTCTCTTATTTCATTTCGTTGAAAAAATTGCCAAATGTAATAAAATGTGACCATGTGACCAAGTGAAAAAATTATGACCAGATTTGGACATACATAAATGACCAAACTGGCAACCGTGACTGTGGGGCGTGGGCGCATATTAGGCTAATTTTAATGGCTTATTAACTATATTTTGTCTAACAACTTTATCCTTGAGTCTTCCTCTAACGACAAATCCACACCCAAATCAACGTTGTTTTTTTTATCTGTAGCAATCGCCATAGCCCAGTTTTTCATCTGCTTTATGGCCGACCCACTCCATCGCATTCTTGGGTGGCGGTTTCGTCTGCTTTGCAGCAGTCTAGGTCGTCTGCTAGTTCTCCGGCTGCAACTATCACTTTTGCGGTGTTGCGTTTAAGTTCAGTCCTCCGTTAGAAACCTAATAAAATACGATCACTGTGTACGAAGCTAGAGCAAGGAAATCATCGTTCATATAAACATTCCCACTTTCATAATTCAGCCTTTCAACAAACAATTTAAACTAAACATTCTAACTCTGTGGCGATTATATTGACGTTCTTCCGACCAAATTAAAAAAGAACTGTTTTTTCTTACGCTAAGACAAAAATCGTCTTCTAGACTGGCCTCACTAACTGGGTTCTGGTTTTTCTCACTTAAGCAATTTTCTCAAAGGATGGAATGGACTACGTTGTGCTGGTGTCGCCATGCTATCCTGAATCTTTCCTTCACCTAAATTCCGCCAATAATTTCTGCGGCTACCTTTTGGATGATGCTCTGTACCTGCAAGTTTCGGGTCTACAATATTTTTGAAAATTATATGCCCCAATTTCTCTTTGAATATTAAAGTTGTAGAAGCTTGACAGCTGTGAGCTATCTTTTCTGAAAGCTGTCGCAATGCCAATAATGTATAGGTCTAGCTATATATGTATACAAAATCGACCGTCGCGCCAGTGCCAATTTAAGTTATTGCCGTGTATGACTTAATGACTTTCATTTCTTGAAATTGAATATAATAGAAAAGGCTATTTTATTAAAATTTCACCATGCCATGCCATCTTAATACTCACATTCGGAACACCCTGTTCTCGACGTTATTTTAGTCACCTCTTTAAAAATACATATCTGCCCATGAAGTGAACGCAAAACGAAGCAACATTAAAAGCAATAGATACGTACACCACTGAAATGCTCTTGAACTAGTGTGATAGATATTTTTAGTCCATCATCACCAACCGCAGTTCACAAAGTGTGCCGCGATAACATCCATCCTTCTTCGCATCAACGATAAACATTCACCGTTTGCTCTGATGTGCTTCCCAAGAGCCAAGAGTAATGTTCTGTGAGTGTATACGTTGAAAAGTATCTAGAATCTAGGCCTAGGGCGATTCAATGAGAGATCACCAGCGCAGCCAGCAGCGCCAGCCAGCGCCAGGCTACAGCTATTCACTATATCGACCATCTTTAATGTGTTGAGTTCCGCTGGCGTGAGTTCATCCATTTTCAAGAACATGCTCCACTGTACGTGTGCCTACTTAAAAACCGAAAACGAAATAAGCAAAAGAGACAAGGGTTCTGGTGGGTGTCGTCGGGACTCCGGGTGTGGATGACACACAGAGATGAAGAAGTGAATGTCACCACTCTCTCAGTCAGAATCATCATCATCATTCATCACATTTATAACGAACGACACCCTCACATATACACGACGCAGAGCACAGAAGCATCATCACAACACTATAACGGCAGATTTGGGAATAAGTAATGATGAACCCGTTTGGAGGAACTGAAAACACTGAGTGTTTCTGGGAAGGCTGCCAAAAATATAATGTGTACAGTTTAGTTGAGCCGCACCCGCACTTGAATATTAAACTTAAGGGCGGCGCGACACAATTAAGTGGGTCAATAGTGTGGAACTATATTATTATGATGATAATGATGACTGATGATGTCTTTTTAGTCAATGAGGGATGAATGCTCTCGGCCAGCCCCGAAACCGATTAAGACTGTAGTGTTATTGCTGCCACAAGTAAATTGCTCGAAATGAAATTGGCATTTTCTTGTTGAATGGTAACGTTTGCCAATATTCTAATTGCGAATCCACCTTGCATTGAACTCAACCTTCTAATTGATAGCCTCAAACAATAATTGCTTAAAGCTTTACGAAGTGGAATATGTGCGGCGATGCCGGTGTGGAGGGTAAATAAGTGAGACTAAATTGCATAGCAAGCTCATTTTATTGTCACATTCATTAGTTGGGAAAAGCAGAATATTGACTGAGAGGAAAGTCAATTTTTAAAAATAAGACTCATCGACTATCCGCAAATTTTTAGGGTTTAGCGCACTTGGCAAATAGTTTCTTAGGTGTCACACAGATGCACATAGCTCAATGCGATTCAGAAAAAAAAATTTAGCTGCTGCTTGGTGCCACATTGAGATGCAGTCAGTGCATAGGTTAAATTCAGACAACTTGAAGCAAACAAGCGGGAAGTCTGCACGCACAACCCTTCTGAAACGTGTAATAGGTGAGCACTTAAAAAAAAAAAAAATAAAAAAAAAACAAAAACCATAAGGCAAGGATTAGAATGCAATATGGTTCTTTAGTTAGATTCTCGTTGGATTTATTTGTAAAAAGAACTTCAGCAATCAACTAGACCTTAAATTAATATAATTCATTGTCCTTACATTGATCCGATTGCTCTGCCATCGTTAACAAAGTTCCAGAAACATTTTTTGCAAATCATCAAATTCGCAAACAAGTTTTGGACTCTGACCTCAATTTAAGCATTTTGTCAAAACAAACAGTCCTTCTAGTTGCACTCCTTATTCTGGAAAATTCTAATTCTGACGGAGTTTTTAGTCAACACTCCAAATTTTGGCTTTATTTTTAAAAGGTGGGTAACTTGCTCGTAAGAAATATACTTTATACTCTGAACTATACGTCCAAAGTTGGCCTTAAAGTAAGACTGATGAATATTCCTATCGAGTGGGGTGTTGTAGCTAAATTATTTCAACCCAGGAATGCAACTTACGACTTTGAGCAAGAAGCAATAATAAGAGTAAACCTGATAACGTTTCGACGCGACGGTGATCAAGAGAATCAATCTTTATTTCTACAATTGAACTATCACCTTTCAGATGCAAGTGCCATCTCAAAGGGATCATAGCTCTCCCACATAATTCTTTCACAATAGTGATTTTGCGAAGGGGTACACCGCTTTGACCTCAGAAAGATTTGGTTAGCTTCCCGGTATGGATTGTTCCATAACTAGGGTCGATCAAATGCAGAAATCGTTGCATAAGTCTATACCAGTAGCGTTACATCGTAATTTAATTTTATTTTTGTTACTTTGAGATTTTATCTGAATGCGTATTTATACTGCTTTTCTGACATGGTTTTCAAAAAGAGCCGGTCGTGCTAAACTTTCTGCTGGATTTTTTTTTTATACGTATGAAATCTTAAACATGAGAGTTGGACGCACAACAGCAGTGATGACTCCTTTCTTCATTCACTGAAGATATCGAAATATTTTCGATATTGATGATTAGAGATCACAAGTTGTTTACTGTCGACTTTAGATCCCACACTCAGGAAGTGTTTTTCCATTCAATCGAATGCCTGGATCAGAAAACGGGGCAGCACAGGTACTCACTCCTGTTCGACCTAATATGGTAATGGTACCCATTTTCTTTAAAAGTTTTCTTTTCTTTTTTTAAATTCATTTTTATTTCATTTTCTTAAATCTACTTAGGAGCTAGCAAAAATGTATAAAACTAGCTTATTTATAATAACTTAACTAGCTTACTGACCCTAAGCGGGTACTCTAAATTACTCAATATCTTAATACTAATGCCTTTCGGCCTAAAGATAACTTATGGATTTACAAACTAGAACTATGGTAAAAAACTAAGAAAATTTGAAAACAAAAAACTTTTTTTTTTGATTTTTATTAAGACTACTTAAAACTACTTAAACCTAGAGCAGCCACAGTAGTCTTTTTTTTAGTTTTATATTTCGTTTGTTTTTTTTTTTTTGGGAATTTTTATGATTTTTTTTTAATTTTTGTACTTTTTTTTCTTCGGTTTTTTGTTGTTTTTAATTTTTTTTTTTTTTGATTTTTTAGGTTTTTTTTTGTCTGCCACTGTGCCCACCGGCCCACCCCTTTACCCTAAGACTTACACGCTAAACCTGTGTAAGCCAGCCATTGGCGACTCGCTATCAATATCAATTTGAGTTTCGTGCTCAGATAACCACCAGAACATATTTGACATTTTAACAACGTTTCCATTTGAGACGCTGCTGTAACGTTGAAACACACGGGGCACCCATAGACAATCATTGGCCTTATGAGGGCCATGTATAGCAAATCACTTTCACTCTGCAATCAAGTTGTCTGCTGTAAAACAGTCGCCTTGTCAGAGCAAAAGCTCCTCTAGCCCTGCCCAGAGCCGCATCCATATGTTTGTTAAATTATAGATACTGATCTAGCCAGATGCCGAGTTACTTGACTACTACTTTGCTTGGCAGTGGGTGGCCATGTAGATCAACGATCAGCAGCTTTCGCCAGTTCTTTCTCGTATCCCATGAGGCCCGAACCAACGGGGTTCTAAACACAATTGTTTCCGATTTCTGAAAGTTGATTTTTAACTTCCAGTCATCGCAATATTGCTGGATCTTATCGAAGTCACGCTGCAAAAGTATTCTGATGACTTCGATCTTTGGACCTGTTCTGTACGCAATAAGGTCGTCGGCGTACACTATATCATGGTGAAGAGAACCAATTAGATCGCCAGTGAAAATGCTAAATAGAATAGGTGAATTCACCGCACCCTGTTGCAGACCGTTCTGTATTTTAAAAGTTCTGGTAGAAGTTATATCCCAACTTTTGACAACAAACGTTCTACCATGAAGCATGTCATTAAGAATATATAGCAGTGGTTTACTCATGCCATACCTGATCAACTTATAGAAAAGACCGTCTAACCAAACGGTATTGAAAGCCTTCTCCAAGTCAACCAGACATGCACCCGTACACTGAACCGAACTGATTTTCTGTAATAATATGTTTGTCCTCAGCCCATGTAGACAGAGCTCTATTAAAAACTTTCTCGAAAACCTTGCTGGTAATCGGAAGAAGACTAATTGGCCGGAGATTTGCTGGATTGGAACCATCCTTCACTGGATAATATGCATTATTCAGCGCATTGTTGAACAACATGGTGTATATGTACACCGCTTCCGAAGGTAGGTTACGCAGCACAACATTGGGTATGCCGTCGACTCCTGCCGATTTCTTTTTCTTTATTTTGTGAAAGATGCTCTAAAGGTTCATCTTTTAAAGTGTTATGTACCTCTTGCAGGGACAGAAATGATACATTTATCATCGCTTGTGATGGCTCTTTCGTCAACAATATTTGATGTAGTGTAGCGTTCTGTAATTCAGATTTTTGCAAAAGTTCGTACTTGAAACAAAATCCAACCTCGCATAGAGTTGGAAAAGCATGAGTTGAGGAAAATGTGTTTTTATTTTCTATGTTATTCTTTGCAATTTCTTGTTCTTCTATTTTTGACGCTTTGAAATTATGTCCTTTTAATGCCGAACTAAATCAAATTTGGTACTGGACGATATCAAAAATTCAAACTTATTTCGTCAGAAAAACTCTTTACCGAAGTATCGTTGGACGAATTTCCGAAATCTTACACTTTTTGTGAACAGTTAGTAGGGACCAACGTGATATTTAAAAGAAAGAGAGTATTTATTATTATAAAATAAAAAATATTAACGAATTTGAAGAAAGAACTCTTCAGCGTTACCTCGTAAATCCAAATTTCAAAAAAATTTGTGCAATAGTTTTGATGTTATGAGGGACACTGACTTTGAAAACGTTACTTGTGGAAAAAACGCTGCCAAAGGCAGCTGATAGCAATTGCGCACTCATGTTGAACAGTTATAAAAGTATTCATAACATCATCACTTGAAATTTTGACTCAGTATTTTTGAGACATGCATTCATTTCAAAGAATTGAAAAAATGCAAAAAATTCGTATATGATGATTTGACATTTTGTTATCAACCTCTGGAGCTTCATTTCAATCATTTCAACAACGAGGCTTTTGCTCACATAATTCACACTAATTATGGCACCCTCCTTAAAAAGCCTTCTTTTCTCTATTAGTGTACCGTTTGCAAAGTATTTTTTTAGCTAGTTGTTTTGTTTGTAGTTCTTTTGTTTGCAGAGGATATTTTAGGTAGTGAATATATTATTACTATCATGCGACTTCTTTAACATCGTTTTTGAAAGAATAGTGTAAAAATCCCACGTCAACACAAGAGGCACAGTATTTCAAAAATCCGTCCAATTACTCGGATATGCCGACAATATTGACATAATTGAAAGAACACAGCGTGATGTCAATGGCGCATTTATGAGCATTGAGACGGAAGCGAAGAATTATGGGTTTAGTGGTCAATTATGGCAAGACCAAGTATATGCTGTCATCAAAAAAGGACACACAACACCGACGCGACGTCTTGGACAGAATGTCACGATAGACCGCTATAACTTTGAGGTAGTTAAGGACTTTGTCTACCTAGGCGCCGCGCCGCTATTAATCCAGACAACGACACCAGCGCTGAAATCAAACGAAGAATAACTCTTGCCAATCGCTGTTTCTTCGGACTAAGAAGGCAATTGAGTAGTGAAGTCCTCTCTCGAGCAACTAAAGTGTCCCTGTATAAGACACTTATCATCCCTGTTCTTATATATGGCGCAGAGGCATTGACCCTGTCAAAGGTAGATGAGAACGCTTTAGGATGCTTCGAAAGAAAAATTCTTCGGGTGATTTTTGGTCCCGTCTGCATAGATGGAGAGTGGAGAAGAAGATTTCACCACGAACTGTACGGGCTGTACAGCGACACTGACCTGGTCAAACGAGTCAAGTTCCAGCGGCTTAGATGGCTGGGTCATGTAGAGCGAATGGAAACCAATGCTCCGGCCCGAAAAGTCTTCGAATCCAATCCCGAGGGACGGCGCAGTAGAGGAAGACCGTGACTCAGGTGGCGCACGCAAGTAGGAGAGGACCTCATCCAACTTGGCGTTCAAAACTGGAGGCAGCTAGCTAGGGACCGAGCTATGGTTCGTGTTACATACTTTGGGATGTGACTCTTGGACATATTCTAAGATAAAAATAGTTACAGTGTAAAGTCCGTTTCTTAACTTTGACATCACTTTTTGACAATTTATAATAAGGTTAGCTTTGGTGTATCCTGACCTGTGTTAAACTCGATTTCTCTATCAATACTGATGGTAGAGACCTAATTTTGGACTTAATTTTTTGTAGAAATAATAATCTTTAAAACTGTGTTTAAATTGGGCTCCTATAGGCTTAGGGTTGCCAGACTTTAAATTTTAAATTTTCTTCCCCCAGCAAAGTTTTGACTTTGAGGTCATTTTTTTCAGAAAATGCCTGTTAAACATAGAATTTCTTTATTTTTTTTACAGATGATCAAAACTATAATAAAAAAAACTCATACACTCAAAAACCCATACATTTTATAATAGCCGGTAGCCTTCAAAGTACCGTTTCTTTTAAAACCTACTTTCGCCTAAATGCATTTCATGATTTCGAAGAATTTTTATATTTTAGAAGTCATAAATCGCTTAAGAGAGATTGCGTATCAACATTTGAAAAAAATTTAAATTTTTGGATTTTTAATCATTTCTCAAAAAGTTTTTAATTGTTTAAAATACTTTCATAACGGCAACTTTAATTTTTTTTTTCAAATCGTCTTCATAAATAAATAAATAAATAGGGTGGCGCAACAGAGCGAGGAGCCCCAGGGCCTAGCGCATTTCTCACCACCATGCCTTGAGAGGGAATGTAGAGGACCTACAATTTTCTGCCGGCTCCGAACGGCTAATTGAGAAAGCGCTTTTCATGGCAATGAATCTACTAACGGAGGACTTGCCAATTCTTCGCGAAAGGCGATACCCGTGGAAAAACATGTTTGCTTCTGCTGGGATTCGAACCTCGAACCACTGGGTTAGCAGGTGGACATGCTAACCATCACGCCACGGGTACAACATACTTCATACTTGATTAAAACAATGGTTTTTAAAAAAAGTGAAAAATAATAAATCGGGTTTTGAAGAAAACTGGTCAAACGATTTTGATTAAATTTTCAGCGTTTATAGTTCATGTGTATTAGCAACAGCAAGAAATAGCGTTTTTACATTTTCGCTATAATAAACCTTTGGAATATTTAATTTAATTTGATTTCATTTTTTTATGTGATTTTATTCAATTTTCGTAAATGGTGTATAGTTGTTGGCAACCCTCTACCACACCTTGCATTCAGAGTTAAGATTTTGATATTGTACTAAGCACACAATTGCAAGTCCATGCCACCCAATCCATCTCCATGTCCATTTTTTCCGAATGCAGAGAAAAAAATGTTGGGGTTAGGTTGACCAGTAGACCAAACCATGAACTTCCCGCTAGGTGTCAGTTTTGATGTTGTTGAGCTCCTCACAATATTTCAAAAATGGGTGCATGTTTGTTGCAGATATTTCGTTTTTCTTGCACCAAGATAGCCAAGTCTTTGATCTTGAAATTTTTGCTCGGAACAAATAACGCATGGAGACGGAATAAGAAATTATTAGCGAAAAACGTTGGTTGAGACTAAGCCTTACCCCTAAAGGTGATGCCCAACTAAGCAAATTAGTACACGTGCGAAGTCTACTCATCTCATGTTCAGTTTTTGAATCGATTATTACAAAGTCACGAGTGAAATAAAATTTGCATTTCATAGATAAGTTGTTTTATGTTCGTCAACCCCTTCGGGGTTCATTGTAAAGGGGCACTTTCAGGACATGTAGTCGCTGAAGACTCTTAAAAATTATTAGTTTTTCAAATTACATAATTTGAAGATACATAGTTGACTAAATCGTCCTCTTGGCCAAAAAAAAAAAAACAAATTCAACTTAATAAGATCACGTTCCTCCCACATAGTTGTGTTCTTCGGCACTTTAACGACTTTCCTGACCTAATCGTCTAAAAACGGTTAACTATCATAATCCTCAAACTGAAGTTTTATTCACATTCACTCCAACACACACAAAATCATGTGAGTTTAACTTTAAGCTGTTCAAGTGGGGCAATATTTGCATGAAAATTCAACAACTCAAAGGACCATCTTCTACCAATAACTACTTACATGCCTATAAAGCGAGTATACAGACCTTTTTACAAGAAGGTGTACCTTGGAAACTATACGTCGACAACGACGATGACGGCGGCGTTCATGTTCACGAACCTGTCCTACAAAAAGAGCATTTATGTACCTACCTAATAAAAAATAAGAAAACATAGCCTGGAATACTCATTAACCACAATAATGGAACCAGTTTTATGTACACGTGTTTGTGTGAGGGTTGGTGAGAGAGCGCTTCTTGGAATAAAGTGCAAATGCACCCGTATTGACATTTGGGCAATTTATATCCTCCAAATGACGTCATTATATAGAAGATCCCCGCCAAACAGAGCCGAAAACAACAACAACACCCTACTCAGTTTGTATACGTTTGTATTTGTGGACCTATAAACTTGATAGATGAAGCAAATGTCCTCCTTAACAAGGAGAAAACAATTTCGCAGGAGTGCTTAAGTCCTTATCTTGTTTTTCGTAGTGCTTCAGCACTTCCTTACGCTTATAGCATCACCCCGCCCGATGTGATACGATGAATTGTTATGCAAACTCGGCAGGTAAGACTTGTTTGGAAAGGGCGAAAGGCACCTTGCTTCAATAAACATCCTTATTTCTTAAAAACACTCAAACGTGAGTAAATATGTACATCATTTAAGGGAAGGGCGCGGGTAACATAAAGCACATACCTATGATGGAACCCGAACCTTTGCTTCCATTCACACGAAACTTCCAGGAAACAGAACCAGCACGGGAAGGACTGCGTGGATTCGTGTATGTGTGTGTGTCTGTACACGACGAGACTCAAGCTCAGAAGTAGGTCGTCACAACCCACAATGACGTCATTAGTCGCACAGTTCCTTTTCAGCCTTCATTTTGGTCCAATTTCGTGCTGTACTACTGATGATGATGTTAATGATGGCTAACCTAATTTTGGACGAGTTCAGTAGTCAATGCGCATTGGTGAAATCGCATCCATCGAACAACAGACCACAATATTGCCTGACTGGAGTAGGTACATACTCATACGTACAAAAGCAGAAGGAAATGAGGAACTTTTTGAGCACACAAACACAGGGCGGCGCGGCGCGGCGGAAAGTTGGTCAGACATAAATGTTAAATGATGAAGCAATGAATTGATGCTGACAATCGGAAGAGAAAAGACTAAAAGGAATACCAATAAAAGCTCCGCTTTTCAGAACCTGCGCAATGTCTAAAATCTTTTTTCGGCATTTTCTTTCTTCTTTGTTTTATTTTTTTGGGACTTTTGGTTGCTCGGCTGAAAACATTCGGAGCGGAACCTGAAGTTTGGTGGGGGAGCTTCCTTATAAAGCCCTCATCCAAAGAGCATAAACGGATTTGTAAAGTATTTTGCAGAAGAGCGGAAGAAATGAAGTAAAGCGTGAGAATCTTCAAACAGAAAACAGGTAAAGGATAATCCCTATCCCAATCACGTTCACGTTGGTTAGTTGTTCCCTCTTCTTTTTTTTTTTGTGTGTTTTCTTTTTATTGTGATGCAGATTTTTTTCACACCATTGCTTTGCCGGTGATGCAACCCTTCCCCATTACGAGGTGCTCTATCGTTTGAAGATCTGAAGGAGCATATGGTGGTTTTGAAATCACTCGCCATCAGATAATTGAAAGGAAATTGAAATGGCTTTTAATATCCCACTTTACCAGACTTTTTTTTTTACTTTTTTTTTTGACACAGAAGGGAGTTTCTTTTGGCGCCATTTTTACTGTGCGAGGCTTTGTTTTTTATTTTTTTTAAATTTTGTGTGGGTTTTGAAATTGTACAATGGAACGCAGTTTGAGGGAGAACTTGAATTATGGCATCACCATACAGGGGATGACGGTATATTTCAGTCATTAATTTTTTTGGAAAACGGGGAGATTTATTGACAAAGCTTGTCAAAGCATGTAGGCATGCACATTTTTTGACCTAAATATGTTTTGTCATAATTAAGCAGGCAAGGTACAGGTACCTACATGGTTCAAGGGAAAGAAATTGGAAGAGGCCATTAATATTTGAGTGTGAAAAGCAGTTTTTTTTTTAAATGAAAATATTTCAGCCGTGTGGTAAAGTGCTGTGCGTCAATTAAAGCGAGGTTTGAGTATGTGATTGTTTTGGTTTAATTGGAATTGAGGTTAAGGTACTGTGACTGCGTTACTTGTAACTACCTGAAAAAGTTCAATGTTGAACTTTATGAGCGCAAGCAAGTAGGTATATTTTTTGTTTGTATACTAGCAGCCGTCTGCTTCTTCCTCTCGGTGCGGGCGTCGTGATCTCAACCTTCACTTCACACAAGTGACCTGTTCTTCAGATACGCCTGCTAATCTGAAGCTACCCAAATACTGATCTCGTTACATCATTTGCATCCTTGTCATACCATGTGACAATGGACTCGTACAAGAACCTAGCAGATAAGCTATCACGGATACCCGTATATGAGACGCTTAATTGGCCGAGTCAGATATCTGTCAATATCCAGAAAACCGCAGAAAAAGCAGTGAAGTCTTTGAATTGTGTCCTTTTTTATCCTTAATTTTTTTTTCTTAAATTGCAGCTCTTTACCACTGGTAATCACCAGGGGCCCCCAAATTGCTGAAACAACACTCAACCTCTATCGGTTTATTTTCAAGAAAAAAATATATTTCGATACATTTAACAACAACCTTTGCTGAACATTTTAAATCACATTCCCTCCAAAATTATATTTAAATTCAAACAAAAAAAAGAAGTCACTCAAGTAATGATCAGGACAACGAAACCATATACTCCCTTGTGTTCGATTCAGGGCACTTTTAGAAATCCAATCAGAAAAATCATCCATACGTGTATCTTACGATCGAAGTTAAATGGTGTTGTGATGGGAAATCTTCTTGTGTATCCTTCTGACATTTGCGATGCGATGGTCGGAAATGGTTTTTATTAATAATTTTTGCCTTCGCTAATTATGGGTTTTTTGCTGTCTATTGTTAATGTAGGCGTTGCATTTGTGTAGAGAATGAACGGCACTCAATTTCTTAAGATTTCAAAGATGGAGTGTTTTGACTGCTCATTTAGGTTCAAAAAAAGTTGTAAAAAGTCTTTTTCAAACAAGATGGTCAGTGCGAGCTGATGAACCAACCGCCTTATAGAATGATCATCAAGAAATTGAAGAAGCTTTGATGCCTATCGTTAACGATTTACGACAGGCACGAGAGGCCAGACAGGAAACTCTTAGTGTTTGCAAAAAAAAATGTTAGATTTGCTGAGTGCGATCGATGAATTTATAATTCAAGGCTCAAGGACAATTTTGATAATTTTAATTCATCATCCAGGCAAAAAAAAACCCGGATTCCGAGTATAAGAACCTTTCTGAAAGGACTAGGTGTAGAACAGACTTTTTTGACGGCTCTGAACCCTCAGTAATTTTGACTGCGAAAGAAAGGTTCCATTGTCGACACTCTAAGGGTTGGTTTGAACAAGCGACTAAGTTCATATACGAATATTGGCCAACGTTTTGACTTTTTTTCGATTAAAAAAAACCCGAATTCATAAGACTTAAAAGAAAACTGCAAATCTTTAGCTAATTTTTACACTGAAGATGTAAACCGAGATGAACTATGCACATGCTGAATGCCTGAATTTTAAAGAATACTGGAAAACTATTCATATAAACTGGCAATATGTTAGAACTTTATAATTTCTTAAAAATAAAGTTAATGATGAATTTCCAGGTGTTGAAATCGCACTTAGAATTTTTTTTAAGTATGATGGTGACCAACTGCAGTGGTGAACGTTCCTTCTCTAAGTTAAAAAGAATAAAAACGAACTCAGAACTACAATGGTTCAAGAAAGATTGACAAGTATATCGCTGATGCCAATCGAAAGCGACATCCTCAGAGGTATGGATTTTGTAGATATAATCAATGATTTTGCTTATCTTAAATCAAGAAAAAGACTCCTTCAATAAACATTCCTCTTTCCATCTTTTGCATATCAACATTTTGTTCCTTAAACTACATTCCTTAAACTATATCTGAATTTAATTTTCTGTTTTTTAAATTTTGTTTATTTTTGGATTCTTACACGAAAAATTTTTTATTTTGTTTTTATTTTTACATTATTTATGTTTAACGTTAATGTTAAAACATAAACATGCTGTAATAATTATTTACTTTTATAATGATTTATAATGATTGATGAAATATTGATTCAAAGTTATGTGTTTTCTTCTGTATACCTTTACTACACAACATAACATTTTTATAGAATCATACAGAGGCCTCATTTTCAAAAATAGCCCAGGGCCCCCAAAGGGGTAAAGACGGCCTTGAGCTTATGTGACTCTTACCGAAAGTGAAATAAATACACAAGAAAATATAAATTTAAATCTAATTTTGTCTTCGGGCCAGCTCCTGCGCTCGAGGAACTGTTTCGGGACTCAAAATTATGAGGGTGCAAATATGGACAAAGCATCTGGCTGGTAGTTTACAAACTATTTTGGTACCACAATACAGCGAGCCATGCTGTGGGTATAAATCTAAATTCTCTATTTCTATATTAACCAGCTATTTTATTGATTGTAGGTTGAGTTGAATGAGAAGAAGCAAGCGTTTTGTCAATGGTGAGCTTGTGAGCGTTCAAGCCCCAGCGGCAAGGAGCCACAAGAAAGTAAACGAATGTAACGTGAGTTATATACTATCATCAAACAAAGACAGAGTAAAGTGAGTTACATATATACTATCATCAAACAAAGACAGAGAGCATCGAAGAATCAGACAAAAATACTACTGTTGGTAGTTATGACTTCGAGATAGTCCACTAGGTAGTCATATGCTTCAGAAAATAGAATAAGTGCGGACTTTAAAAGCATCGGAACTGCTCTTGTCATTCGCTGTTACTTTGGAGCAAGAAGACAATCGGTGTCATGTGGCATAATGGTTAGTCATTTACGTATCAGTTTAGTAGTTCGGATTTATTGATTCCAAAAACATCAGTGGAAAAAAATGTGTGGAGAGAATCACCTTATGCGAGGAATTGGTAGCTTTAGTCCGATAGTAATTATGACATAATTATGACATAAAAAGAGCTTCCTATAGATGAGCCGTTTGGAATCGGCAAAACATTGTAGATCCCTTCCATTCTCTCACGAGGTATAGTTGAGAAAAATGAGTCAGGCCCGGGGCTTCTCGCTCTGTTGCGCCTCCCTACTTATTGTATTTATTTTTAGAAGGCAGTTTAGAAGTTTCCATGGTAGTCCTTAATTAGATCTTTGTCACCCCAGTTATGTTAAATGGCGCAAAAGCATAGACATACACTATATCCAAGGTGGAAGAGAAAATTCTTATTTGTGTCGGAGGATTAAAACTTCGAAGAAATTTTGGTACCGTTCGTACGTAAGAACGGTGTGTGGAGAAGAAGATTTAAGGATCGGCTGTATTGTGACATGAGTATAGGTAGAAGAGTACGTACAGCAAGGTTCCGATGCCTGCGACATGTAGAGCGGATGGACTACTCCGAATCGAATGGTTTTTGAAAAGGTTGCGGAATGGGCATACCTCCTTTAGCGCAACGGTTAGCATGTCTGCCTGTTATGAGGGATGCTAGAAGTTCGTAGAGAGTCCGAGAAGAATCAAATTTCAAAGGATATTTTTGGTGTTCATTGCTCCGAGAGTAATGAGACACTGAATTGGAAAACGCTCTCTTTCTTACCCGTTCAGAGTCCGCTTAAAATTTAAGGTCCTTGAAATTTGGAACTCCCCGAGGCTTCCATATCTATGTTGCACCTCTCACTTTTGTGCTCAACAGATCACTCTAAGCATTTAAAGAAACTCAAATAGTACAAGCTCTTTGGAAGTAACTCTTCAAGTTATCTTTAAGAGACTATTGTCATGCATGTGACTTATTTTCGAAAGTCTTATCAAAATTGTTAGTTGCTTTGAAAAACATTAGCTACATTATACAACCTTATCATTGAGAAACACTTGCAATTAACATCATGCCAACAATCTCTTCAAAAAACAAGGACGGCTTACTTAGGCAGTGACTAATGCTGGAAAATGAAACTTAAATAACAAGGTTAGAATTAATTCAATAAAAGTTATACCAACATCACTTAAAGCAACTACTAGCCTTTGACATTAAAAATTATCAAACACCCAAACACCAAATATTTCTTAGCAAACTAAAACCAAAGAAATAGAAAAGGGGAAACAATTAATGTAGCGTGCCAACAAAACGTAACCGCCACTTACGATATGGTCTATATTTTCGCTTGTATTAAGTATATATGTTTATACATTTGGGTAGCACACCCACTCAAAACAAAAGCATTGTATGGTGATGACGTGTGAGTTTCTTACAAAAGAAGGTAACTAAAGTATTTTTAATTTCATGAAATCCACAAAAGGTCCTCACGCAATCTTATACGAGTATTAATCCTGCCAATGAGGCGATGAAAAGCGGATAACAACTGTCACTTGGTGAAGGTAAATAAATAAAATAAATGTATGCGAAGGGGTTGAGGTGGCATGCTGTTGTTCAAATTGATCATAATTATGCTACTTCGAAAAGAGTTATCAATTGAAAACGATGCTGTTTGTGTTTATATATAAATGATGGAGTTCAAAAGATTTGGTCCTTTTAAAGTATCACAGATTGGCGGTTATGCAAGTGCTATTACGGGACACTGTCTGCAAGACAAGTATGCATCTTTAGTGTAAACTAATCTATTGTCTTACCTAGACCACGATCAAAGTCACTAGTTTTACGAACTTATATCATCACACACATTTTGGTACCCGTGGCTCAAGTATTAGTACGTTTAAGTGTTAAGTGGGAAGTTTGAAGTTCGAATCCCAAAAGAAAACAGAAAATGATTCAGATAATCATCAATCAGTTTGACTAATTCGCTGCACTCTGTTTCGCTATCCCAAAGCTTAAAACGAGCTGTAAGCCGTGTGATTTTACTTCCCGCACAGGTCTTCTTAACAATTGTGTCAAGCTAATACCACTCCGAGGATGGACTCGACCAGTAAATACATTTTCATGGAACGATCCTTTTTCAATCAAATAGTAATCAAAAACTCTAAGCTGTGTAAATCAATGTGTCACTACATTGACTCAAATGGTATTTTACAGAAGGTTGTCTTCACAGTTGACGTTTTTGGCCACTAACACGGTTAAGAACACCTCAAAAGTTGCTACCGCTAAAGCTGCTCATTTTGCTAAAAGAGATTAGCAGACTTAATGGCATTCCACTGTCAAAACCAATAATCCAAGTCGCAGCTCTATTTGAGTCGAGGACAATATGCAAATGCGAGTCAAACTAAAAACATGTCGGTTTTCAAAACTTGGCTGCTCGGAAACTTTGAGTCTGAAATCTATAAAAGTACCTTTTTGGAAGGAAATGTTATAATTTCCTACAAAAAATATTATGCCTGGGTCACACGAACTTCCGATTGTGTGCTAAGTACAGTAATAAACCTTTAAGTTTAAATCGGATTTTATTTTTCGCTTGTTTTAAAAGTCAAGCATACCCAAGGATCTTGCCAGAGGATGTTTGAAGATAAAAATTTCAAATATTAAGTGAAAGAACAACTTGACTACCAGCTTCCTGTTGCGAACCAACTTCTCCCGACCCCCGATATCAACTGACTTGAATCCTTTACTCGCCAGTCCAATTATATCGGCCCTATCGTGGTAACCGTCGGAGCAGAACTCTGTCCGATCGGAGACATTTTGCTTCGTGGTAGTTCTCCGATCGGACGTTCCGTCGTTCTCCGATAAGTTTTTGTTGCGGAGATTTTAGTTTTGGGAATGCAATGCATTGCCGCATTTGTGAAAAATTTCTTACGACGACAAATTGGGAAATAAGGTAGAATTTCTCTTTTGACCTTATTACCAATTTTGGGAAATAAGGTCGAAAATCATTGTGGCACTAAATTTGTCGAAAATAGCGTTCGACTTTATTTCTCAGTTGAATTCGACTTTATTTCTTTGTTTAATATTTTGCGATCATCTTAATCTTAATCTTAATCTTAATCTTAATCTTATCTTAATATAATAATAATAATAATAATAATAATAATAATAATAATAATATTATAAAGAGGAAATGTTTGATTGTTTGATTGTTTGTCTCGAATAGGCTCCGAAACTACTGAACAGATTTGAAAAATTCTTTCACCGCTGGAAAGCTACACTATCCCTGAGTGACATAGGCTATATTTAGTTTAAAAAAAAAAAAAAATCCTTAACAAAGCTCCGATTTCTAATAATATTACTAATATTATTAAGAGTAAAGGTTTAATTGTTTGTTTGTCTTATCTCGAATAGGTTCCGAAACTACTGCACCGATTTGAGCACGGAGGTACGGGAGGTGGGTTAAGATCACGAAATAATCATGCCGCGCGGCTCACTCGTGCGGTCGGCTCCCTACTGAATGGTCGTGTGCGAAATTAAAAAAAATTGTCGCTTGATAATATAATATACCAAAAAATGACCTCAAAGTCAAAACTTTGTTGTGGGAAGAAGATTTGAACAGCAATTAAAATTTAAAGTCTGACTACTCCAAGCCTTTAAGATAGCAATTAAGATACAGTTTTAAACATTTTTATTTCCACAAGAAATTAAGTCTAAAATTCGGTCATCAGTATTGGCAGAGAAATCGAGTTTAACACAGGTCAGGAAACACCAAAGTTATCCTTTTTTTAAATTTTCAAAGAGTGATGTCAAAGTTGAGAAACGGACTTTACTGTGCTACAATTTTTTTCTTAGAATATGACGAAGATTCATTTCAGAAAGTATGTTACACGAATTACGGGACACCCTGCATATAAAAGCAGTTAGCCCGGGCGGGTGAACTATATTTTAAAATAAAACATTACTTTTAAGAAATACGCCTGTTTTTATAGTTCAAAGGAATTAAACATTGAACAGTCACTACGAAAGTGTTTTTTTAGTTATCTCATCACCTCAAAAATAAGCAAATAACAAAGTGTGAAATAAATAAGATTCTGTGTTAAGAATTTAGTCTACCCTGCCCTTCGTCGTACTTACACTCCATTCCACAATAACCGGCAATTTCCTATCACCTTTTTCAAAAAGCTTTTTCAAATAAACAGTAAGTATGCCTAAATAAGAAGATCACGACTTTCAAAACATGTGCCAACGGCAAGTACAACTAAAATACGTCGCATTAGAGAGTCTTCAATAGAAACAGACAATCGCCTTACAATTCAAAGGGTGTATACTTCGCAATCTCGAGCTATAGAGTCTATCACTAAACGTTCAAAACGTTTTGCCAATCAAAATAGATAAAGGAAATTCACAAACTCGCGTATCGGTGCCTACTACCAAGCGTTTTCAGCGACTTTAGTATCAACATGCCAGAACATCACGAGCTTGCTTTTCGGAGTCTAACGCCGAACGCTTTCAGCGACTTGAACGTCAAAATGTCAGAACCTCACAAGCCCGCGTTTCAGAGTCTAGCACCGAGCGCTAAACAGATTTCCTGAATTCTTTCAACATTAGATTGTTTCTTTTTCTTATTCAAGTATTGAGAGCAGAGACTATGCTATACACTAGGTCGGAGTAGGACCCGAGCTACGCCGGGCGGTTCTGCTGGTATTATATAAGTATGCATGCACCTGCATTTGTCTTGAAATGAAAAATAAAAATTTTCAGGTAATTGTGGGTATCATTTTAATGAATTCTTTAAGTTAGTTGACAAACTTTCATAGCAACATAAATTTTTCAAAATTTAGATGTACAGTATCTCCAGTACCTATACTTAAAAAAAAAAAACAGTGCGAATCCAATATAGTTAATTCAATTTTGTTTCAATTACGAAATTATCATTTTTAGTCAAACGGTCTATCTATCTTAATCTCCAAACCGTCCAAAGTTTTGATGAAATCAATACTCTTGCTAGCATCTTGCTAAAGGAGCACTTCCAGAAGCTTGAAAAAATTCAGCTATTGAATCCTTCCAAAGAACTTGTTGTTAGGTTCATTGTCATATGGCAAGATATTCCTATTTTGTAGTTAAAAATATTAATAAATCAATAATTTTAAGGACAAGTTAAAGCTTAAAACGTTAAAAATACGAACTCATGTCATTGCCAATAATTTATTTCTTCTTTATCCAACAGAAATTAAATTCGATATTATTACTCAACGGATTTCGACTTTATTTCTCAACTTTTGGCATTCTTATTTTTGTCAAATATTTTCGTTTTTTCTTTTCGACATTATTACCTTTTCAATAGGAAATAAGGTAGAAAAATATTTTTGTTGTTGTTTTCCCAAAAAAGGTAATAAGACCGATTCGGCCTCATTGCCTTCGACCTTATTTCACGGCACCTTTTGTATATACTGAATCTTACTGATCATGCATTCTTTACTTCTTTTTGCTTGCCTTTGCACATTTAAGCTTACCTACCCCCGTTGTATATAATTCTCTATCATATCTAACTGATCATACGTTGTCAGAAGTCCTTGCTTGCATCAGATTGCATTATCCGTTGAACGCAAGCTGGCTGTCTAGACGACAACGAATGCTTATGGCAAACCGTTCCATGAACATCTGTTATCTGGTACTGCTTTGTCTAGACATTGCTGTTCTGTGTTAACTGCAGATAAATGACTCTACCTATGGTATATGTGATATTCTGCTTTAAATAATTGGACATGGTTTTGGAGTTTCAGCCCGCCGCGCCGGGAGAAGAAGATAATATTTATCTCTTATTAATAAAGATGCCTATGTGTTGCAACGATGATCGGGTTTTCACCATCGTTACATAAGTTTTTATAATGTTGACATGTGATGTTTCTTAGAAAACTTACGACTTCTTAAATATAAAATTTTGTCTAAAACGTGTATCTAGGCCGTCGATTTTGAAAAAAACGAACTTTGAGAGGTATCGTTTTTAGACTTTTTTTTCGAAAATTTATCTTACATCAAAAAAAAAAAAAAAAAAGACAGCCAAAAATGTATCTCTCACATAAAATTTGATCTAAATCGTTTTAGCCTTTTTCGAGAGAAATATGCATCATCATAAAGGTTGCATGTCATGTGCCATTATTTCAAGACATAGAGCTCCAATCCCTCTGCTGGCTTTCCCACAAATTCTGACTTCAATTTTCGAAGAAAATCGGTCACGCAGTTCAGGCTGTATAAGTATATACAGCCAGACAAACATATAGACAGACAGATAAGAGACAGAGAGACACACAGACAGACAGAATTGCAGGACCCAGATTTTTCGGATTCTCTATCTTCGCAATATCATTTTTTATTGTTATCTCAAAAAAATTTTCTGCGCGATTGCAAAACTTGCCTTGTAGTACCTATAGCTAGTAAAAATTGGATGAAGGCTTCATTGAAATGATAACATCAAATATATAGTGGTATACTTAGTAATAAACTTAACGTATTACCTTTCTATACTTACTCAACAGTTTTCAAACCAATTCCTTTAAGTTTAGCTTTGGTCCTGATTGAGCTAGGGAATTTAATATATGTGATCTTGGATGACTATTTTCTTTTCTTTTACAAAAATCAAACAACTGATAGCGCGCGTACTAAATTTGTATTGAACAAACAAGTGCAATGAATTTGTCTTATGTAGGTAAAAGGTATGCCTTTTTTCAATTCATTAAATAACTCAAATAACTGTTTAATAGTAAATTTAAAAATCATTACTGTGCAAATCCTCTCTTCTTCTTCTTCGTCTTCTTCTTCTTCCATTTTCATCATTACGGATTACGATTTACGACCATTCTGATTTTTAAGAGAGAGGGGATCGCAGTTCTCTCACTTAACTGCTTTTCGCTCGTTTTCCATTCTCGGGGTATGCTGTTATTCAATTCAATTTTTATTGAGACTTCAATACAATTTTTTTTTTCTTATGACTACATTCATGAATTAAAGATTACCGACTTCATATAAATATGTCTGGCTACTCTAAATTTACAATAGAAAGGCTGGTTTTTGAACCTTTAACATTAATAAAATTAAAAATTTACATATTCGCTATACATTTTTCGTATGTTTGCTCCCGACATACGTACTCTTATGGCTCAAAGCGGCCGACCTAAATTTATGACTAGAGAACCTACAAACTAAGAAAGTAATACAAAAGTATCTCCATAGATAATAGTAATATTTAATATTTAATAATCTTATGATTTATAAATTCAAAAAACAATAAACAATACAACTAGATTGACTGTATAATATTCTATACATTCAAAAGTTGAATGTGGTATTACATTTATTGAACTTACATTTTGTCAAGAGGGAGACGAAGAGCTTACGTAGGTAAGTGACGCTTAATTAACGACAAATTAACTACCCTCTCAGAGCAGACAAGGTTGCTTTCTCATAAAAGGGTAGTTTTAATGGGCAACTTGAATTAGCCTCAAAAAGGGGTTGCGATCTCGTGTTAATTATATTGAACGGTGATAGGTAAAAGTGGTGATCAAACACGCTCTGGTTAGAATTTGCATCCCATATCTCTCTAAGGAGTGGATTACAGTGATTTGACACTGTTTGCAATCTGATTTTCAATGAGTTAACCATGTATTCCATCAGAGGTACAATTTTATTTTCTTTATACAATGTTTTATTAGAAAACCATTTTTTATTTGGTCTCCTATATTTTCCACAGCAATACCGTAAAACTTTTCTTTCAAAACTTTCCATTTCATTCACAACTGTTGGCGATATAGTAAACCAACAACTGAAATCGTAGGTTAAAATGGGCCTGATTAGCGTCTTGTATATCAACATTTTTGTTTTCTTAGAAGTGTACTTAGAAGAAAGAAGATGTTTAAGTAAACTAGATGCCATTTTGGCTTTGCTCAGTACTTTTCTGGCATGTTTGTTAAACTTCAGAGTATGGCTGAAATTAATGCCAAGATACTTTGGTTCTGTTTTCAAGGGGATTGAAACATTATTAATACTTAATCCAAGAGATTTGCTTTCTTTAACTGCCTTGCGATGGCCTCTACCATATGTGTTCCTAAAGCAAGTGAGGCCACTTTTCTCAGCTTTTAATGTCAACCCCCAAGAGTTTAAATAAGAAGTCAATATGGGCAAGGAATCTTTTATTTTGTTTAATGCATCATGAGGTCTGACAGCACTGGCTATAATTTTTGTATCGTCCGCAAATAGTATAGATTGCGGCTCTGTACTCTGGTTATTGAATGGGAAGTCGCTCAAGTAAACATTGAACAATTTCGGACCGAGCAGTGACCCTTGTGCAACACCCAAAAGTATCGAAAATTCATCCGAATACTCAGATGCAATCCGTACTGATGCGCGTCTAGAGCTTAGCAGACTTTTTACCACCCGTATTAAAGAAACTGGGAAGTTAAGTGTTATCATTTTATAAATAAGGCCCTTATGCCAAATAGAATCAAAGGCCGCTTGCAGGTCTATATCAAGAACGACAGAACATTTCTTAGCTCTAAGATTTTGAATTATTTTATTGTTAAGGACAATAAGTGAATGTTCAGTAGAGCGGTTTTTTCTGAAACCAAATTGGTTGAAAGGTATAATATTTCTCTCATCGCAAAATTTATCTAGGCTTTCCGCCAAAATCCGTTCAAAAAGCTTTCCAACATTGGAGAGCATTGATATTGGCCGAAAGTCGTTAACTTCCTTTGCCTTTTTCTTTTTCGCGATAGGCATAATAACTGCTTTTTCCAAATACATAGAGGGAAAGTATCCATTATTTGTGCATTGATTAAAATTGCACGATAATGTGATATCAAGTGAATGTGGGCACTTGCGCAGGTATGCTGCTATTGTGCACATCATCCCTACAATACATTTCCAAAAAAACATTTTTACATTTTGCAAGTTCATTTCATTTGGCGCAGTCAAAAGGTTTACAACCATTTTTGTTTGACGTTGGTACTCATGATTACAATGACGTTATTTTAGTGATTAGTTATTTTGATAAAAATCAAAAATTAAAATGTAGTAGTGTGCGTGCATATATTATAACAAGAACAATTCAAATTGACTTCCGATGGGGCTTTTTTTATCTTATCGTAAGGATCCGATTTAATGATAGGATCCTTAAAATAAGAATACGATAATCTATTAACAATATGCTTTTTTCTCATAGTTAGACTAGTCCCGACTTGGATGTTACTAGGGGTTGACACTCCACCTTGAAGCACTAAAAAAATATTACAACCCTTGCGAATTATTACAGAGGCTACGATTAAATCATTTTTTGGAAGTACATAACACAGCTCACATATTTTCAGATTTTTATTAACGTCCGGCCAAACGTATGGCTTAAAACTTAGTAACGAGCCCATTTCCTGGTATTTCCGGTCGGACTTCCAGCCATACCGTCATCCGTAGTGTACCTGAAAACCTGTCGTTAAATTTAATTTGTTCATTTAATACTGATTTCTGTTCGCTGTTGGTTTTTATCCTTTCCATCGGCAATAGGTCATGAAAACTTTTTTGTTGTTAACATGCACTGTGCTCTTGCCGTCACTGCGATGCATTTATGCAATTGCAATAGCTTTTTACAGTTATTAAGTGCCCGTTTTACAAGGACCCCATCCACGAAAACGTTTATAAACGACGAAGCCATTGAAAAGGAAACGTGATAACAAACTGCGAAAATGTTCTGTTTGGAAGGACATTTACAAAAGGCTTGTATGTTTGCAAAAGAACGCGTATGCTGAAACGTTTTAAAGGTCAGCCCCAAGATTGCTTTTTATGACCACAAGGAAATTTTTTTTTCGAAATAGGAAACAGCCTATTGTGGCCTGGAACTATATTTAAATTGCAAAGGCATGCACAATTTTCTCTATTCGAACACGGCGAACACTTCCGTTTTGAGCAATCGTAAGTGTTTGCACCTTGGCACGAAATCGTATGCAATCCTTTTTACAAGGGTAACATAATAAATTTAAATTATACCCGCCACGTGTCAATTTGCTGGGTACGGACGGCTGAAGACGCCTTGAATCAGCAACAGGGTGACTAATTTTGCGCTGAGGGGACTTGTAAACTGAAAGCTCCCAATCTGCTGTTGACAGGCTTAACACAAGTAAATATCAATAGCATTGGAAGAGCATCATACTCCCTTCCATATACTCATTTGATGGATTGCACATAGATAAGGAGATAGTGTCTTGATGGATAAAATCAATTAGAATGCTATTTGCATTAAGTGTGCATAAGGGAATTACTAAGATAAGATAACGCTGGGGTAATAATCGATATTTCATTATGAGTTACGAGTAGTGTACGTTCTGCTTCTTTGTGGGTTAATCTCTTGTTTGAATGAGCAGCAATGATTTTAACAGTCTTACAGTGTAAACCAAAGCTCATTTCCTACTTAAATGTACAGTGGTGTGCAGTTTAGGGCCTCTTCCATGTGCGTCACACTTCCAGATCGACGAATTCCTTTCCATTTAGCACCAAACGTAAGTGCTTGTTTTTATGCAACTGCCAACATACATACCTACTCGTATACTTGTAGCTCGTAGGTTCAAAACGTGTGGTTAAAAATATGATTAGACATTTTGTCTCCATTGCAATTTTCATTTTACATGTCTTTGTATTGGGTGTGATTTAAAAACGCACTTGAAAGGCTTTCCTTTTAAAAGCAATTTAAATTTATTTTCAATGAACATAACGAAGTAGTTGGCAATCTTCCAATATGTTTTGTATGCTCGTAACATGTATAGACGATGTTTTAAGGATTCTTAAGTGTGCACACAAACAAAATGTATAATAAAGAGTCACATGGTGGTTGGTTTTATTAAGGACGTTTCAGTGAATTGCACTTGTTCTACAAATATGTGCCGAGCATTTCAAGGAACTAATTTATCTTATCTTAGCGTCAGACAAGAACCCTTTTCAGACAAAGAATAAGGGCACTCTTCTGTGCTAGTTTGTGCTCAGTTGTTCTCAAATATTAATTAACGCTGCACCAATATGCATTTTCTCAGCAGAAATACATTTTCCTAAAAAGATACGAGCAATTAAAAGAGGTTTAAAGAGTATTGAGCTTGTCCCTAGAGTCACAACGCTTACTTCTTTTTAATTTTGCTGGAGGACCTTGGAGGCATAAGCGGAAAAAATTCATTGGGCTTGTCATACAATGAGAATAAATTTTGGTTTAATGGCACGAAACTAATTTTGCAGGCTTATGTGAACCTTTTTCTCATCAATGTCATCTTATTCATCAAATATGAGCAATAAAATTTTTTTCGCCAGATTTTAAAGAACAATAGGTTTTGAAGGTTCTAGGGCCTTCCATAGCACCCGGAGGCTGCTCTTGGTGCTCAGCCAAATCTTCCCCCATTGATACCTACTTTTTTTAGTTGTACTTTCATAACCATTTCCTGTTGAAAGAGATGTGGTGTCTGTCACAATTTGCACTGGGGCTTTGAGGAAATTGCAAGCAGCATATCTTTTAACGCCCGTCTAGTGGACATGCCGTCCGGGACGATGGTCTCAAAGCTCAAACTGCGTCAAAAATACTCGGTCAATTTTCCATCGGTTCACGTCTGGTCCACTCTAGAATTTGAACCAGTAAAAGATTGTAATCGGATGTTCACAGATGGTTTCGAAACCGATGATATATCGGGTACTGTTGCCTTTATGGAGAGCAACGACTAATTGCTGCACTCTTCATTATCCACATACGCACTCGTCTTTCGAGTAGAGACGTATGCTATACGAATGGCTATAAGCTGCGCTACGAGCAATGGCTGGATTGGGACAAGTATTAATGTTTGCAGAGACAGCCAAGCTGTGCTTAAAGCTGTACTCCACCCTCTAACTACTTCAAAAGTGGCCCAGGAAAGCAAAACTTCTCTAAATGCAGTCGGAGGTCTAAATTCTTTGAGTCTTTTCGGGTTGCAGGCCACCACGGCATAACTAGAAACACTCATAAGATCGCCAATGAACTTGTGAAATTCAAACAGGCTCATCAAGACCTAAGTCGGCGATTGGTTTGGCGGAATCCTCAGTGAGAGCCTCGATCAACGATTAGATCTGTCAAGATCACAACCGTAGCTCCATTGTGGATGCAGGCAGGCCAAAGCTCATGCTCCCCAACGTTAGTATGAAAAGTGCAACACTTTTGCTATCTCGCAGGAGAAAAGACTAGAAAGCTAATTGGTGTTGAAAAATGTACTTCTCTTTTGCCAGGAATTGAAACATGTTTGGCCTAAGTTATACCACACGCTGTGTATCGTGTGGAGACGATGTTTTCACCTCGGAGCACTTCCTCTGTGAATGTCCTGCGCTTTCTCGTATCAGATACTTTGGCAGATATGGTGAGCGCTGGTAAGCTAGGCTCCTTATCATGGCAGCGTCCTTTGACTTTTTCACGAGTATCTGGAAAGCTAAAACAAAAGATTTGTAACTGGTAGCACAATTGATCGGTACTTGAGTCCGAGTTCTACAGCTAGTATTTTAAAAACTTCCGATAGGAAAAAAAAGATGACCGGCACAGATCCTGTCTTTCCTGTGGATTACTGACTCAAGTGTCCACCGGCATTGTTTCTGGTTAAAGCCTTTCATTGTAACTGGAATCAAAGCAAACTTCAAATATGACAGCTCGATGGCTCGACTATTTTGATCCATACAACAGTTTTGATACATGTCAAGGACATCTCTTCGAGACCGTAATAGTCACCCATGTTCTGCATTCCAGCACTTATTGTTAATTCAAGCGATGAAATTAAATTGGGGTGTTCCACAATTCATTCGAAATAGTAATTGTAATTTGGAACTTCGAAAATGAAAGTTGATGTTCTGCATTTGATGTTTTGCGAACGTATTCAATCCGCAATATTATCCGTCGTGAAATTAATAAAGTTCCAATTGATTGGTCACTTCTAGTGCAAAATGTAGGTCAAATTCATATTCTTAAATAAATTTATTTTAATCTACTGAGTAATTAAACATAGACGCTCCTTCAATTTTGACAGTTCGATGAAATTCCGAAAACGAAGGAATTGTAGAACGTGGAATTTCAATTTACGTGAAATCGAAATGCAGAACATGGGCGAGTGACACATTTTGGGAATCTTTCAAAAGTGCTTCTCTCTTAAAGAAACTGACATTTATGCATCTTCTAGTCACAAAACCTTGACTCTAACTAAAGTGACTACTACCAAAACGCAGTGGTACTATAAAGGTCCCATAACATGACTATGATATCATATACTTTTATCCGCTGTAATGGAAGAACACAACAGCTCACTTAGCCACTTAGCTTTGTCGTTATGAAATTTAAATTTTTTTCTCTCACCCAAGTCAGAAGGCTTTTGTTTTTCTTTTTTCAAGTCTCTTCTCTATCAGATCTCATTTTCAACCAAAGCAGGATAAGGCTTGATAATCGTTAAGAATTTGCTTATCAAAGGACGTCTCAAGAGCTTCCTAAAAGTTTCAAGTAGCTTTCTTATCCGCACTTACATCGCTTACACAAGCAGAGGCAGCCATATCGGTAGAGTGGCCAAGTGACCAACTACAAGGACTCATTTGTCACTCTTATAACTTATATGAGTGCATATCAGCTCAATTTGCAAAGTCTAAATTCTAATTTCTAACACCAACTACCCAATTCCATTGGAAAAAGGATTTGAAACTAAAACGAATCTTCTTGATGCTTCCAAATTACCTTGAAGAACGTTTTGAATGCGATATTTGAACAAGTGACATCATAGATGATGCTCTTTCTTTTTTCAAGATTTTATTAAAGAAAAAAAATCATGATGAGTTTGTATGTATGCGGGTCTGTATGGACCATAAGGCGTGCCTAACGCATGCAAATTGATATTAGGCTATTTGCCAAGCAAATGAATACATGGAATACATGGTTGCATAAACAGCCATCACCGCACCGCCGGCGCCCGCCGCCCTTCGCCGTCGCCTTACACGTCATTACTTTCTGTTTTTACAAAAACAAATGAATGAAAACACCTAACTGGTGTTGACGTAGATAGGACCGTTATCTTAAATAAGAGTCATTAAAATACCTATTCACGACGTCATAAACGAATATACACACATGAAATGTGTTGCCCATCAATAGAAATGGCTGTTTGTTTGAGTTTTCATTAAAATGCCTGTTTTATATTTTCAGATATACTTTTATATGATGGGATTCTTCCGATTGTTATGGGGGCATGACGCTTGTAAAGCATGTTTATTATTACTCACTTAAGATAATAATTTGAATGTATGCAGAGTAGAGGAAAAGGTCAAGAGCCTATGCTTCGTTTATTTTATTTTTTAAAAAGCTTTTTTCACGAGGCATGCCATGTGGGAGGTGTTTTTGAAATGAAATTTTGAAGTTATTACTTTAAATATCGAGGAAATTTGTATTTACTGTGGCTATAAAAACATTTTGTTAATTGAGTGAATAGTTTTTTTTTTACTGCCACGCGAGTGCCTATTTAAGCACAGCTTTTAGACATCATATTTTTGAACGTTGTATGATTATTGCTACTTTCACTGGGTTCTCTTCCTCGGATCTTAGTACTTCTAGACGATCAACCTTTGTCACTCTTTTTGTCATTCGAAGCATCATCATGTCTGTTGCTGTCAGGTTACTCTTACACTTACTGTACATTGTCCAACATTGTGATCGTATGTGAGTGCTGGACGTTGCACAACCGCGGTTTCGAGTCTATCCTTTGGTTTAGGATGCACATCCTACATTCATAACCGCTCCTTCATACATTTCTTCGTCCGCACATAGGCCTGTGGAACTCCTCGTTATCTGAGCGCCACCCATATTAGATATCGGAGCTGTCAATCGAATACTTTTTCGAAGTCAACCATCAGAATACGCGTGTTCTCTTTGTTTTTAGGATCCTATCTCCATAAGGAGAACTGGTTCTCGGATGGCTTTATTATTTTTCATAGTCGGCTACCCAAAACCTGCTCAATGATCTCCAAAATGTGGGACATCAACTTGATCGAACGACCGTAATCGCAACAACGTGCACCTCCCTCTTCTTTGAACGTTGTTAGAAGGTCACTCTTCCCCCATAACTAATACTGGATATTACCTCTTATTAGCTTGGAGACGAAATTCGTTAGTCATCCAAGCTCTATGTCTCGAATCTTTTAGCAAGGTTCTGATGACATTTGTTGTGACCCAGCACTTTTGCGTTTTTGGACTTTGTGACAGCCTGACTAACTTCTTCGTCTGTGATGTCCGGTACTTCCGTTTAGTTATTTTCAGCTCCTGGAAAGTGCTCTCGAGGAAACTCTTCCTTCAATAGGGCATCACAATATCATCGCGACTTATACAAAAGATTGTCGTCATCCACAAGAAACTGTCCTTGAGCATCCTTAATGAACTTCGGCAAACGAATATCCTAAGCATGTCTCTTTCCATGAACGACTATTTTGAAGATTGTTGCCAAGTTGTTTTATAGTATTTCTTAAAAGTATGATTTGCATCAGCAGCTGGGACAGAAATTTCTTTCAGGTGCGGATGCATGCCTTTCGTGCTTCTCGATAGGAGTTGGACGCGTTTTTTCCTCGCTTCTTTCTTGCGTATTCCTTATCGATAATAATTTTTATTCTTTGAGGGACACTTTGACCATGCTTTTTTCATACTGAAATTATTGCTTCTTTAGTCTCATTATTCCACCGCCATTTTTCTTTGATTTGATGGTAGTGTCCCTTTGAAACCCCAAGCAATGATGTAGTCTTATATTAGCAAGACTTCTTTCTGCGTTGTACTTCAAAAGCGAAGTTCACACTTTGAAACTTAAAAAACTAAAAGTATAATGGCAAAACAGAGCGTGGAGCCCCGAAGCCTAGTGCATTTCTCTCAACCATACCTTGTAAGAGAATGAAAGGCACCTAATAGTAGCTGTGTATTATTTCTGCAATTTCTTCCGGAGTGGACAGGTTCGGGCAGTTGATTGGGTCACTCGACGGATTATTGTTGCTGAATATTGCTGCATCAGTGTTGGGCCCCAGGGTCCGTTGGATGGATGTCTCGATTTCGTCCAGAAAATCAGGGTCATTAGAAGGTGCGGGTTTACGTACTTTGGTTGTACTTCAGCATTAACTAGAACTCACAAGTATAGGCGATTTCTATCTAAGCAATAATAGTGCTCATCATTCAATCGACCATCAAATGCTATTTGCATACGAGCCAGATGTTTTGCACAAGTCTCGTTATCACAAACCAGTGCAGGTGTTTGGCACTGAGACCAGAGATAATCCAGTTGGTTGTCCTTGAATTGCGATGGTGGGATGGATAAAACTAAGTTAAGAAGGTTTGATGTAATGATATTTGAAAAAGAGAATCAGTCTTAGTTTATGTTCAAAGAATAAAAGACAAAGTTTTCAAAAGTAAATGTGTTTTCTTTGGATAATTGATTGGGACTCGTAACTCGGGCACGAAGTTGCCTTGGAAATGTTTAGCGAATGCCTCCGCCTTTTCCTGATCTGATCTGGCTTCCCCGTCGTTGGATGTGATGACTTCTGGTAATGCGTTCTTTGTGCCAACTATCTTGTTTATCTTCTTGAAAACATCTGGTCCAGGTCTTATTTTTTCCAGTCTCTTCTGGCCTTAGTAAGTAGGCGAGTCACAAAGATGTAAAAAAAATCGATGTTTTGAAATACTCGAGCGCGATTATTTTTTTTTTTATTTTGAAGGTAATTTTATCTGGATTACGGAAAACATATAATCTGACATTTTGATGGGGCGAATGAGGTAAAATCAGTCAGTAAAATGTAAAATATATGATGGTTAATATCTCGGTTAATATTGATATTAGCAATTCCTCCAGAAGACCTTTTTTGTAGAAAACTAAATTTTCTACAAGTTTGTAACCGACAATTTTTCTGTAGCTTTTGTTATTTACGAGATAACTGCGACAAAACGTGAATTTAATGGAAAAATATGGTTTAGTGGCTCGTACCACCTGGCCGGTATGAGTAACGACTTCGCCACAAAGAACATTTTTGTAGAACGTTCAATTTCGAGAAAAAAACATCTTGATCTTCGGTTAAAGCGACCCCATGAAATGCCGCTGAGCTATAGAAATTTAAAAATAAAAAATCAGTTAAAATTGTTAGACTAAGAGTACGCCCCCATATAATTGTCAGATTATCATCCTGGAGTACGAAGACATCAAGTTGATCACTCTGTATAAAAATCTGACGCGCTCGAGTATTTCAAGGTTACGTGTTTTTTTTTACATTTTTAAAAATCAGCCATGACTTATGGCCAAACTCAAATTGTCAGATTATTGAAATATACACTTTTTAGAGTACACTTAACATACACTTTAAAAATCTGACGCGCTCGAATAACTTTTTTTTTTTCAACCTCTCTTTACGCCCATTTGCCCCCAGTAAATCGTCAGATTAATATATATCGGTAATCAGAAAGGCAAAGCGCGTATACTGTATGAAAATCTGACTCGCTCGAGCATTTCAATTCGACTGTTTTTTTTTACATTTTTAGAAGCTCATACACGCCCATCGCCCCACTAAAATGGAAAACTGCCATACACTTTTTTTCGTTTTAGAACGTAAGCTTCATAGTCCATGACGCTTTAGTAACTGCAAATTTAGCATCCCGGGCTCCCCTACTATAAGGCTAGAACTTCGCAAACATAAAATTCCATCAAAATCGTGTTAGTCATTAACGAGAAAGACAATTTTGAAAAAAAGCGGTACTATGGGGCTTGCAGACTTTAACTTTGTTCACAAATTTACATCATTAGAAAGACAACCAAAAATTAATCTCTCATACAAATTTTAACCGAAATCGGCAGAATCGCTTTCGAGAGAAATAAATATTATCATATATGGCAGGTAACGTTATTTCCAGACCTATAGAAATCCAATTCCAAAACTCCTTCGTTGGTTTCCTTTCACGATATCAGCAAATTTTGAAGAAAATAAATTGCAGGCAGTAGAACCATATACGGACATTCAGAAATAGGGACAGACAGAGTTGAATTCCCTTTCATCGTAATGTCATGTTTTGTTGTTATCTCAAAATTTATTTTCTGCGCTATTGCAAAACTTGCCCTTACAGCACCTATTTTAGCAAGTAAAAATAAAGATAACCTTTTCTATCGAGTGGCAAGTAAATTTATGTCACCTTTCTAATTATTTCATTTAACAACCTGTCATTCCATGTTCAAATTAATGCAAAGTCGCATACCACACCTCGCCAGTAAATGTAAATTTATTTATTAAAAAAAAAAAAAAAACTAAGCTATTATCGGGATCACAAATTACAAATGCGTTGGAAACAATCCATAATGAAATAACTAATGAATGACTGCAATGCAACCAACATGTTCGCCATGTCGTCACGTCGTAACATCGCCGGACAGCAGCGCCACGTTTGTACTTATACTTCTTCGTGCGCACTTGATGGATATGTAAATTAGTTTTGTTACGCTTTACATAGTTTGGTATCCTTTGGCGCAAAATGTTAAGGTCAGATTGGATTTTCATTCTAATCAATAGTTCGTTTGTTTGGCGCTGTTTTATACGTCAAAGCCTACTTGTTTTGAGCGCCCCAAAATCATTGGGCTACACAACACACGAAAACGAGCTATGACCAACGACTAGGCCAAGCCAAGGATGTGTTCGCCGAAAATAAATTACCACCCAGTGGGTGCGACACGGTGTGTAACTATTTGTAAAGGAAGTGCAACCTATTTCTATTTAAATTTCGATTTTCGTATTTCCGTATTTTTGAGGTAATAAATATTTTCACTTTACGCTGGAGATTATGAGTCTCGGGAAAGATTCATTTTAGCGATAGGAAAATAATGAATTAAGTGAGCATCTAATAAATCACGTTCCATAATTACGTTGTGACATTTCGATAATGGGATTCTTCTTTCAACCCGACCATAGTGTGCGGTTGGTTAGCTAAAAGTACCTTGAGGGTCGGATGGTGTCCCAAATCGGAGAAGTTTTGCAGGACAAGGTTCATTAGTCACAAAAACATTTACCAAAGTGGTTGGATGCTTCATTTGAATAGCTTCAAGCAGTTAATTGACATGAGTTCGAACGATTTGAGCAAATTCGACTGTCAGCCATTACAAATGTGATAAGCTGTTTTGCTTATGAATTGGCTGTGTGAATTTTCGGGTACAGAACTACCTTTTGTTGACATACTTCCGATGTGTCTCTAATGAACTATGATGAGACGTTCACTTTTCTTGACTACTCGTTTGTTTCTCAAGCTCCAAATGATATAGTTTCACCTTGTTCGTTTCAGTTATCTGTTTCAAAAACTCTGCTATGAGAAGCCGATTTATATCAAATCAATTCATAAACTACATCGACAGTATCAAAACCATCATCGACCTCTCCACAATTAATAAAAAGAAAATATTACTCATACGCCACAGTGAACGATTGCTATGACTTTTCACAATGGATATGCAGAGAGACAATACATTTTACACACACAGAAACCAAGTTCCTTATCTCCCGTTTTTTAGTGTTAAACGAATGCAAACCAAACATTTCATTGTTTAAAAACAAACAAATGCTCTTCCCTAGAACTTTTATGTATATACTCACCAAGTCAATGCCTTCACTACGAAATTTTATTTTCTCTTCAAAGATTCAACGAAAATTCGTTACAAACAAAACACATCTTCCAGTTGTTATTCAGCAAAACCAAACATTTATTTACATCTGCCAACATAAAATGCATCAACTTCGCACATTATTTATTGAGGAAGTGCCCGGTCAATCCATTTTATTTTGCTGTTGTCTGTTTTTACATGCACATATCCGGACTAAGACGTTTCGGCCATAAAAACCCAACCAAAACAGGAACGTCTCTGTTGCACAATGAGTTTTTCATGAGTGCGCTTAACTGCAATTGAGTTCATTTTTGGTTCACAACTTGAGAAGCACAACCCTTCTCTGTTCTTGTTGCTGTTTGTTCCTATTTTGTTTCTTTTGCGCTTTATTCACATACAATATTAAAACATTTCCTCTTGCTCTAAAGGACATAAAAATGTAATTTAAATTGGAGAGGCAAAAATACAAGTGTACAAAAGCAGTAGGACTTGTTGCTGCCAGCAGTGGTTTCAACTAATGGACGGACAACGTTGGTGGTGGCTGCTGGGTTTTTTTTGTATATTTTTAGAAGTGAAGCATTTTTAGGTTTCTCATGGATTAAAATTGCATGCATTTTGAGCAGGGAAAGCAGAAAGACGAAATGGTTTTTTTTTTTTAGAAGGACATTCTCTTGATGGAGGAAATTTATTGTTTGAATGCATCCAAGGTGAAGTTCCTTACGAAGGAGTCACACTTCTTTAATTTTTTTTACTGCAGGAGTATTTCTACCAAAATAGAATGCAAGAACATAGTTATAACAAATTTCCTAGCGTTTTTTTTTTCCTTCTTTCAGAAACATGCAATAAAATATTTCTAAGGTTTTTTTGTTGCTTTTACAAATATTTGGAAACAATAGGCTCAAGGTAATTGACTTCTAGATGCGATAATTATATTCGAAATAGGGTGCTATTTCTCAAGCGACTTTTTGATGTGTGGCACTACCAGTCTCCCACTCAACTTTTTGGATTAGTCGAAGAAATCATTCTCAATAAGGGTGGGGATAGAGTACTCGAACGCAGCCTTTGAAAATTCCTCATATAGAAATACTTACAAAATATTATTCAATTCTTTAGTTTATCCAGATCGGATCATTGCCTTAGACACAAAGCCTTTTCTTCCAGTCCGTACTCGAGCAGATCCCTTTCATTCCAGCATTTTAATTTGGTTGAGGTCACTTTCAACTTTATCGAGTAACCTAATATTCGAGTTTTCTCTGTTCACCTATGTGAATCAGATTTTGGATCGTGTTAAAGTTACAATACACCCCGATCTCGTTATTTAATCTTATTCTCCATAATCTATCCGTACGCAGTCTGGTATTGACGAATGCCAAACGAATTATCTTTGAAGGGAACTTAGAATAGTTCATACAGTTGCAGCAGAGTCCATGTTAAGGAGCTCGAAGAACCCTGACACGACGCGGACGGACGGGATCTTAGGTTGCGAAAGGGAAAAAGCCAACCTTCACGTGTATAGCCAGTAGCATGGCTTAGTGTTGGGAAGAGCTTTAGTAGTTTTTTTGTAGCGGTATTTTTAAGAAACGATTTATGTTTTTCTTGGTACTTCCGCTTCCTAATTTCAAATTTTTTGAATCCTAAATAATTCCGCAAATGCATCTAATTTTGCTTTGCATCAAATTTGTAATAAATGGCTGTAGTAAGGTAAGTAAGATAGAAACTAAGATAAAAGCTAGGACTTACGTGCAAAGAGTCGAAAGAAAGGAAACGAAAATGGCCTAGGAATTTATGAAAGTAGGAAAACGAAATGGGAGCATTGAATTAAAAGTAACCAAACTAGAAGAAATGGAAAATGATATTGGTTAACAGAGGAAAGGAAAGGAAGAAAAGAGGAATAGTCTTAGTGGAAAAAGAAAGTAAAGAGAAGCGTTGTGAGTGTGACTAACTGACCTATAGCGCTAGCAATGCGTGGCTCACTACGGCGTATAGTTATTTAGCCCCACAATGGTAACAAAAAATAACATTAGCAGACAGAGAAAGCAACTGTTTCTTTTGAGAAAATATTACGGTTGACGTTTTGGTAGGATCCGACCATAATTGGTAGATTTTTTCAGTTTAGGTAGGTTGGTAGGTTTCAATTCAATTTGTAAGGTATTTTTACTGAAAACACCCAAAACAACTCTTTTACAAAAAATAAAATAATCTCTCTCTCTCTCTCAAAAAATAAAATAATCTCTAAAATTCTCAAGAAGTACACAAATGTAACCAGGCACTAAATGACTTGCGAAAACGTGTATCTTATATCGTTTTTCATTAACGAAAATAGTTACTCCTTTTGTGAAAAGATCTACTCCTTTTCCATTTTTATGTTTCATTGAAAAAAAGAGTAGACCCGGAGCACAGGGTAGATAATATAGTATCACTCGCACCCCCTTAGCCCGAAACACCCGCAAAAAATTTTCTATCAGAAATTTAAAATGGCTTTTTATTTCCATATAAAAAAATGGAGTAGTGGTAAGGTTCTAAACGTCAATCGAAAAGTAAAAAAACGTGAAAAAATGGAAAATAATGTCAATTCCTGATACTTAAATGAATTTTTCTATGTTATAGGCTGTATGAAAATTAAAAATTATCGATTTTCTTGCAACAAAAAACAAATTTGTTTACTATTCAAACTTAACTGATTCTATTCTCTGACAAAACAATGGCGGCGGTGGTAAACGTGGGTTCCCGGTCGTGGTAAGCGCGGGTTGGCGGTCTAGTTTAGATTGTAGGCAAATGGTACTACAGTGCAGAAGTGGACTCTCTGGTTATACTCTGTGATACGGAGTTACTCCAAATGCCAAAGATCTACTCCCATTTGGTTGGGAGATCTACTCTGCATTCAAGCACACATGCAAAAACATTTATGTATGTATTCTGTCAAACTTTAATTGGAAAATATTTTGTTTATTTTCAATTTGTTGTGCCAGCGTTGGTTGAAATTTCTATAAATTATGAGGACACGAGTAAATAAGTTAGAATTCAGTAAATTGCTGAAGAAATCAAATTACAAAATATGGAAATATGAATTCCTATACATGTGAACATCTGTTTAACATTCAACACTAGCAAAAAATCTGAAAACATGTTTCATTGAAAGGAGTACATATGTATGGATTTGAGAGTAAATCTTTCTGATTTCAATAAAAAACGCTATTATATTGTTTGACTGAATTCACATTTTTCGAATTGACATTTGAGATGACAGATCTAAATAATTTTATTATATTCGGCTGTCGATGTTCTAATGACCATTTCCAATGGGATAACAAAAGTACTTTTAAAAAAGTGCTTTTTTTCTTGAAAACACGTTTTTACTTGCGATTATAGGTAGGTACCTACTATAAGGCAAGTTTTGCAATCGTGCAGAAAAATAAAAAGATAGAGATGATTGAGATAACAATTAAACATGACATTACCATGATAGAGAATTCGAAAAAGTGGGCCCTACAATTCTGTCTGTCTGTCTGTATATGGATCTACAGCCTGAACCCCATGGCCGATTTTCTTCAAGAGTCTGTGCGGCAGTCTACAGAGGGGTTTTTGGAATTGAGCCTCTAGGTCTTGAAATAACGGTACCTGCCATACAACCGTTTGTGTAACAAGGATTAATTTTAGATTGTTTTTCTTATGGCGTAAAAAAAAATTTTGTAAAAGGCTACCACCCATAGTACCGTTCTTTTTTTTTCAAAACCGACTTTCTCGTTAATGACACGATCTTGACGAAATTTTGGATTTAAAAAGTTTTAAGTAGTTAAAGAAAGACTGCATATCAATATTTAAAAAAATTAGTTTTTTAGAAGATTTTTAGAAGAACTTCAAAACTATAACTTTTGATTTTTTTCAAATTTTTTGTCAAATCAACTTCTAGCAACATGACTTTTGCATACTTGACTTTTAAGAAACAGTTTTTCAAAAAAGGGAAAAACAAAGAACCGTTTTTTGAAAAAACTGATCCATCGATTTTAAGCAAATTTTCACCATCCATAATATGTATTAGCAATTGCAAAAGAATGGCGTTTTTAGATTTCTGCTTGAAACTTTTGGAATATTGAATTTAATTTGTTCATTATTTTGCGTGATTTAATTCAATTTTCATAATTAATGTGAATTTGGCAACCCTGTACCACAAAATATATTATGAAGAGCTTATACCAAAACCTTTAACTCAGCCTTAAGATTTTGATATCGTATTTAGAACACAATCGCAAGTTCGTGCTACCCAGTCGTGTCCATTTTTTTGTGTCATTTTTTTTTTTAAAACAAACTCAAATGAAGTTTTGGTAGGTTTTTCATTGAGTTGGTAGTTTCTTTTTCTTGACAACGGTAACCGTGGTAAAATGTCTTTGACATATAAAACGGCCTCTTGAAGAACTCAGTAAGAAGAGGATGTTACAAGACTATGATCAAGATCAGATATGACCCTGGAGCATAGACTTAAGCACACGAAGAAATTAAGTGTGATTGGTCAACTTGTACCGGGAAACGCCACAACGGGCACGAATGGCGTTTAGCGCCTTTTTTCGAAAGTAATGTAACTTTTATGCTAATGAACCGAGGAAAAGTCAAATTATGCACTGCGATAGAAATTAAGTGGATTACGTTGCATAATTCAAGGGTATGTCTACCTGGAGTGGTTGACCCACATAACCCTATTGGAATGGAGAAATAAACAACGTCTTGAATAGAGTTTCCTTGGAGCGTTTAGTAAAGTGTTTACAAAAGTGTTACATATCGTTGAAAAGCTTGTAATTTAAACTTACAAAATCAATATAAATAAATTTAAAAAAATGTTTTTCTTTTAATGTATTTAATAATTTGTGTTAAGATAACTTTTTTATGTTTTCGTCTTTGACTAAGGTTTTAAATGATTGCGTTGTCTTGCCCTGTTTTTTTTTTTTTTTTTTTATAGTGAGTTTTATTACTTAATATACTAGTAATAATAAGGCACGACGCAAAAAATTTTTCCAATTGTGCCCTTTTTGCACACTAATAATATATATGTATGTTCAATAAAGTACTAGTAAAAAAAAAACTCCCATAAGCAGGGTTTTTTCTGAATACAAGAGCTCAGGACGGACTGATTGGGTTAAGATGATAAGAAAGTCGTAAGGGAGGCAAGTCTATCTCTCTCCATTCAAGCAGAAGAGGCAGTTTTATAAAAAAAACTAGCTGTGCCCGCGACTTCATCCGCATGGAATAGTAACTTTCGGCAGCATTTTTAATTTTTTAGGCTACTTATTTTGCAAATAAGACACATTCATGCGTTTTAGTAGCGTTTAGCGTTTAGCGTTTATTTTTATATTATTTTATTTCAGTACATTTTTGCACACGACGTTCTTACTTTTTCCTTCTTTTGTCAAATAAAAAGGTTTTGCGAGTTTGATACACTCTTTTAAACTAAAATGACAAATCAAAAAAATGGGAATCAAAGAAATACGGGGAATCAATAGTTTTCTAATTACGCTGTTCCAGTCATTATTAAAACTTTTATAATGCCACATCCCAGATGTGTAATTTGTAGCTGTGTGCAATTCTAGAATACTCATTATTGGCACTGGAACACCAACTTGCAGCCACTGCAGATAATTGAGGAAATTGGAAGGATGAATTGAGAGATTCTAAAGGGTATGATGTGACTTGCTCAGTGTCCATAATATTGTCTATTAATAGACATTCGACAATATCCCCCAATACGTCAAAACATAATTTATAAGTTTATATGGTTAACTATCTCATTAGTCGGATTAGCCGAAATCGACTTTTCACACAGTCATTACCTATTGCCAATATTTATTTGAAGATCAAGATAGAAATTTCTTCTCAGGCCAACTGGGTAATCGACAATTTGACAGAAATCACCTCACGGTGAAAGGACTTTTGAAATCGGTCCAGTATCTTCAAGGTTCCCGTTTACGTTGCGTTCCCATAGGAATGTTGGGAAAACAAATACAGCCTATGTCAAGACTATCTCTGCACCAAAATTCATACGAATAGGTTCAATAGTATGGGCGGTTGATGGTAACAAAGTAAAACAGACAGACGGAGTTGATTTCGGATCTATAATGTTAGTAAGTACTTCCGTTCGCATGGGAATATGGGGATAAATCGAAGTTAATGTTACTTTGAGATAGTGTAGCATTCTAACGGGGAAATAATTCTTGAAATCAGTTCTGTAGGTTCCTGTTCACGCTTGCATTCTTGTGGGAATACAGGGATAACATATACTTATAGCATATGTCCATCTTCAGGCTCAATACTATGACTCTGTACCAAAATTCATTTAATAGTTTGTGCGGTTTTTGATACCAAATAAAATTAGACCGACAGATTTCATTTCAGACTTATGATATTAGTAAAGACTCCCATTCCAGTGGAAATATGGTGACCGTTCCCGTAGGAATATGGGAATGACTTACAGTTGATGTTACTCAGGGATAGTGTAGCATTCTAACGGTGAAAGAATTTTTGAAATCGGTGCTGTAGCTTCAAAGTTCCCGTATACGTTCCCATTCCCGTGGGAATATAGGGATAAAATATATAGCCTATGTCCTTCCTCAGGTTCTAGACTACCTTTGTACAAAATTTCATTTAAATCTATTCATTAGTTTGAGCGGTAGATGGTAACATAGAAAGGTGAACAGACAGAGCTACTTTTGCATTTATAATATTAGTGAAGACCGGTTCCCGTGGGAATATTCGAATGAAATGTAACCTATGTCCTTCTTCAGGTTCCAGATTATCTCTGTATAAAATTTCAACTAAATCGGTTCTGTAGCTTGGGCGAGAGATGGTAACATAGAAAGCCGAACAGACAGAGCTTCTTTCGCACTTATTATGTTAGTAAGGACTCCCGTTCCCGTAGGAATATGGGGATGAATTAATGTTTATGTTACTCGGGGATAGCATAGCATTCTAACGGTGGAAGAATTTTTGAAATCGGTGCTGTAGCTTTTAAGTTCCCGTATACGTTCCCGTTCCCGTGGGAGTTTAGGGATAAAATATATAGCCTATGTCCTTCCTCAGGTTCTAGACTATTTTTGTACAAAACTTCATTTAAATCTGTTCATTAGTTTGGGCGGGAGATGGTAACATAGAAAGGCGAACAGACAGAGCTTCTTTCGCACTTATTATGTTAGTAAGGACTCCCGTTCCCGTAGGAATATGGGGATGAATTAATGTTTATGTTATTCGGGGATAGCATAGCATTCTAATGGTGGAAGAATTTTTGAAATCGGTGCTGTTGCTTTTATGTTCCCGTATACGTTCCCGTTCCCGTGGGAATTTAGGGATAAAATATATAGCCTATGTCCTTCCCCATGTTCTAGACTATCACTGTACAAAATTTCATATCAACCAGTTTAGTAGTTTGGGCGGGAGACGGTAACATAGAATGTCGGACAGACAGAGTGACTTTCACTTTTATAATATTAGTAAGGATTATTTATTTTAAAAAAAAAAATAGTTAAAAAGCAATTAAACCACGTATTACACATACTAAAATGTTTTTGAAAGCTAATACTTTGGTCTTCAATTGACATTTTAGTTCAAGTTATTTTAGAATAATTTTTTTTTTTTTGATAATTCAATGCTCTCGCTAGCTTTGAGTCAAACACAGAAAACCAAACGTGAAAGTCTTTCTTAGTATTTGAGAAAATAAAAACAAATTGAAAGGTACTTTTTTAAGGTAGTGTGATTTGTAAGTGGTGAGCAGATTCACTTATCTAATCTTACCCAGCCTTACTTTTCCAGCCAGTCCAATTCAGCTACGACTTGGAGACGAAACCAAATTTGTAGTTTTGAACATCAATGTACAACTATAACACTTACGTAACTCTAAAATTCAAGGCTCGTTGTATGGGACACTTGACCAGCTTTATATTGTGGCTTTTATAAATAATATCAATAGATGGAGGTACGGTGAGATAAAAGACAAAGCCAAAATCAAGATATTTTATATTTAGAATATGGTTGCTTTGAACTATCTTAAACAATTTTCTCCCTTGACCTTGTGCTTACAACACCTTTCGGAAAAATCCATACCCAACCTGATTTTTCTTTTATCAAAAGATTTTGTCTCAAAGAGCACACTTATACGCTTTTTGATAAAAGAACGTGCGTCATCGATTGATGTCTTGTGAGATTCTCTTACAGTCTTTTTAAAATTCAAGAGCTTGGAGTGTGTTATACAAAAATTCAAGAACCTGGAAAAAAGTTCTTAAAGAGATACCTGATATTTTATATGTCACATCGGTTGACCTTCTGCATGTTGATGTAGTAAAATTTTTTATTAGAAGTAGTACACATTTTTTTTTATTGAATTTAGCCACTTTCCTAATAAGTTTCAGTTGCATCTCGTGATGATACTTGAATCAAATGCCAATCATGTTCATATATTATATGAAATGAAGAGCCTGTATAAATATACTCAGTCATCCAAAAATGCTTTTACAATTTGATATTGAATGAATATTTTTTTTATATTCGAGTGCGTACACTCGCACAACACGGAAATGAAAATATTCGATACTCATTTTTCTTTGCTTAATTGAGTACGTATGGTACACGAACTAAGCCTTCACGCTGCCAAGACTAATCAATAATCATATTAAAATCGTTTTAAGTTACACAAAGGGTACATTTTGTGTTTTGTCACTTATCTGTTAGTAGGTACATATAAAGGTAAGGTAATGAAATAAATATTTTAACAGTTGACAATTAACATGTGTGTAAGACCGTGTAGAATGCTTCACACAAAACCTTTCTCCCGTCACAATGCCGGCAGTCCACTTATAGTCCCATTATCCAATTTGCTTATCGATTTGTCGAGAGTATGTTTTTAAAGCTTGTTTTATGCAATTTTTTGAACTTTATTTTGCTACATGCAAAAGAAGGGTGGGTAAAGGGTGCGTCTTATTAACAAACGTCATTGTCATGTCATGTTCTTAATTTGTATATTTTCAAGCGTTGTTGTTCGGAATTCATTCCATTTATTATTAGAAGACATGTGATTTTGGAATTATATTCAAGTACGTTATGAGAAATGAGAACTTTGAAGAAGAGAATTAAAATTCTTTTCCAAATTCATTTCATGCGGAATAAATAATAAGCTGCATAGCAAAACGTTGCCATAATTGGGTTGTGGTGTCAGATAGAAAGAAGGTAATTATTACCATCGGTCATAGAACTTTAAATGCTTCTGTGTTACTGGTAAGAATTGGGATAACCAAAGAATCAATAAATCTAATTTATTTGAAACAGGGTTTTTGCACCTTGTCTAAAATTTAACAGGCGATCACTGCAGATTAGATCTTATTAAGGATGCTAACTCCTATTTACTCCTTTGAAGTTGTCTTCCTCTTACTTTTCGATCGACTAAGCGGTACTGAGGTTGGATATACTCTCTTCCAACCATATCATGGGGATCAGATGGAGCACGTTTGTTGGTTGGTTGTTTCATGGTCTCCAGCTACTTTGAAAAGTCTCAATGGAGTCAATCTTCAGCCAGATACCTAATGGCAGGCTTCAGGTTCAGGGAACAGAAAAGTCTTAATAACGGTCCACATGGTATAAAGTATTCTGGTCCTGCATTTCCTGGTTTTTGAGATGAATTTCTTTCACAATCTTAGTTCTGAAACAAGTGAATAATGCAAAAATTTCAATAGAAAAATAAAAATTTCTAAAATTGATATGTTGACGATCGAGAAGATCACCTCAACTCCAAATTTTCGTTTCGCTCAGGGACGGCAATGAGTTCATCAGTTAGATGTTGCTGTGCCCTTCTCTCTTAGAAGACACAGATTTGTTCGGATTACACCGGAACGAAACACAAATTTGGAGTTGAGGTGATCTTCTCGATCTTCGACATATCTATTTTAGAAATTTGTCTATTAAATTTTTCGTATTATACAACTTTTAACAACTCCATGATAAAAACAAAAACAATAACAAAAAATTTAGTTGTGATTGTTCTATCAATGAACTGAAACAAGTGTTTAGAAGCCCGGAAAAGTCTACATGATTAATGAAACGACATCAAAACAGCTATGGTGTCCATGACGTCTTCGTGAGAGTCTCCAGTTACACAAGTATAAAATGGCTTTTACAAGAGTATCATCTTTCGCAATAAATTGTCAGAGTAATAAAAATCCCCCGAAAAACGATTCCTGACTTCGCCGTTCGTAACCGACATAAAATTGAAGGTCCTTGAATTGTCGAGCATTGGTGCACCACCCTATTTATTTATTTTCACTTATTGAAGTAATTACCGCAACCAATCCCTTGTATTGAAAATTATGATTATCGTTTCCAAAGTTAGGCGATATGGGCAATAAGTGTAATTTTTTTCTGTTGGAGGTTTTCAAAACACTAGCTGGAGCACTTAGACCTAAATACCGGTCTATTGTGCTACCAGATAGCAACCTTCTATTTTTTATAGCTTTCCAGATGTTTGTAGAAACGCTGAAAGACGCTGCCATGATAAGGAGCCTAAGTTACCACTTCTCACCATGTTTGCGCCGAGTATCTGTAACCTCGTACGCGAAAAAACGGGATATTAACAGAGGAAGTGTTCTGCGGTGTCCTCATCTTCTCCACAAGATTCACAGAGTGTGGTATCTTAAGCCTAACATGTTTAAGTGTTTGACAAAAGAGAAGTGCCCCGTTGCAACGCCAATAAGCTTTCTACATTCTTTTCTACGGGATAGAAACAGTGTTGGAGTTTTTTATCGACTTTGGGGAGCATACGTTTGGTCTGTCTGGATCCTATGGAAGCATGCCGTTAACGGTTGTGCTCTTGACAGATCCAATCGTTCATTGAAGCCCTAACTGAGGACCCAGGCAGATATAGCGACGGTTCTGGTCCCAAAAAAGCTGTCTGAGAACCATGCCAAGCAAGTTCATCGGCGATCTCATTTCCAGTTATACCTTGATGGCCTGGAATCCAAAGGACACTAAAAAATTTTGGAATTGTTATAAGGCTTCGGTTTACCATTGCACAAGCAAGTTGTAGAACTGTCTGCTTTGAACCTTCTGTTATTAGTAGTAATTCCTTTTCAAGTATAACAACTTACCCTATCTTTTTCGAAGGTCATTTCCTCCATTTTCTCGAAATGTCTTTCATATCCCCTTAACTGCAGCCATAAACCATAACAATTGTTTGGCTTAACTCGATCTGTTAAGTATCCGATAATCTCAATTTGTATCACTTTTGGTAGGGTCATCATCAGTAAATCTCGTATAGTAAAGCCCGTTTTCGGCCGCAAGAATTGTGATATTTTAAGGACATTTTACTAGCAAATCTTAAAACCTCTCATTCTCTCCTTTCCCTTAAATGCATGACGTGTTGGATGGAAGACCGACCTACTTATCACTTGTTTGGAAGCAACTTTTTTCGTGGTTTGGTATTCAAGTCCATGTACAACCATGTACCCAAAAACCAAACATTTCAGAAGGTCCAAGGCGGCCCTCGATTCTCAAAAAGTCAATCCTTGTAAGTTGCCCTTACACGCCATTGTGCTTTTAAAATCAAATTCTAATTCTAAATCAAAAGAAATTGTTTTGAGAATTTCTGACTTTTTTCCATTTCGTATTAATGTCCTCTAAAATCTGCAATAACTTTCTGTTTAAACAAAACAGAAAAAAAATATTGAAAAATCTTTGAGAAATACGCGTAGATAGGAATTATTTAAACGATTATTTCTTCTTCGTTATGAGCGAAAAAACCCTTAACAGTCCAACGAATAGTACTACATATACATATAAAAAATGTGCATATATACCCACATAATACCTACTACACTTCAAAAAAAAGCAACAAAACAGCAAGAGGTTAGTTTTGCTGACACGTCTTGGCTCCTGGTGTTCTATCGTTCCTTGTATAGGAACTATACTGCGACAATAGCTCTGAAGGCCCTTTGTTCTGCATTGAATATGATTAAAAACTTTAATTTGCATAAGAAGAGATATGTTAATGTGGTCCTTTCCTTTCTTATGCATACTCACATTATTCAAAGAAACATGACACTTGAGAAAATTCTTTTGTCTTTTTTTTTTTAATTTTCCTTTAATAGGAAGGAAAAAAGTGACGAATGAAAGAATAATTGCCAATAATGTGGGATTATTTAGTCGACATAATTCGCAACCAGTGAATATCTGTTCACACTAAGTTTTTGTTCACTGAGAATGCACGTTGTTGCCGAGATTAAAGAACGCGTGTGAATGAGTTTTTATTTTATTTTTTTGCTTCTTCACATTGACTAATTTTGTCAAAGAAATTGCTTCGATAACTGTTCATGTAATGTGGTTTCGTAATTATAATCAATTTGTGTTTATTTATTCATTTGGTGCTTATCGAACCAAGTAAAAGAGAAGATCGTTCGTCGTAATTCGTATAAAATACATGACACAAAAATGATTTAATGGAGTGGTTTTGATTGGTTTTTATTTTCAGTTTTCCGGTATTTGGTTTTGAAGGAAACATGATATCTTGAGACATATCAAGTGTTTTCGAAAATAGTCGGCAAAGTTAAAATAGAATGATTCTGTTTGCAAATCAGTGCTGACGTTAATGACTGTTATTAAGATATTTTAAAATAAAAATTAAAAGTAAGTTCAGTGATGCTATCTCTTAATTTTTTTTTTATTTTTTAAATATGAAGGTTGTTCTTCGAATGGCGAACTTTCCCAACAAAATCAATAATTGGCGAGACTGTCGTGGTTTTTTAATTTCGATTTTTTATTTATCAGCTTTTATTTGGTTTTTCTGGTTTTAATATAATTTGTAATTTACCATATATACTTTTATCAAATAGATCTATATGTGGGGAAGCCACCAAAGAATTAGAAAAAAAGCACGTCTTTGCTTGTCAAATGCCAAAAGAATAAGAATGAGAAAACGCATGTCATGGATGACATTTCCGGACAGCCGGCAGTGTCCACACCATCGCGAAGTTGGGCGCGGTTGAGTATGTATCACTCACTCCAGCACCAGAGATGTGCAAGGAGGAGTGATACATACTCTAAGCCATAGATGGCGTGAACATTACCGGCCCCCTTGGCATATAGTGCCAAAAGAAATTTATGTGTACTTCTAAAGTTATACAATTTTAAAATATAATAATCATTAATTAATCAATTCAAAGGTAATACAAAATGGTTGTAGAACAGTGATCTGATTTCATTTGATTTCTTGTTAAATTTTCAGTTGTGTTCTCAGTTGTGTGTGCTGTTTTAGGTAACAAAAAAAACAAAGTTAAAATTGAGTTTATAGATACTTCATCTAAAAAATATATAAGTTTATAGATACTTCATCTAAAATATGAATGTATTGAATTACGACAATTCATTTGTTCCTTAGTTCAATCAGTTATAGGCAAACGACAAAGTTTGACTATTGGGCGAGTAAATTCACCAAATCGCGTTTTTATTGTTGCCACCCGCACTCTACCATCTGGACCAGGAAATACTTTAATGATACGACCCATACACCAATCAGTGGATGGAAGGTTTTCCTTTTTAATTAAAACAAAATCACCGATTTTAAAATCTTCAGTAGAGTAATGCCATTTTGTTCGTTTATGAAGCTCTTTGATATATTCTTCCTTCCAACGTTTGCTGAATTCATGCTGAATTGATTTCAGCTTTTCCCAGCGGTTTATGAGTGAAAGAGATTTTTCTTCGGGCAACAGTTCAGGAAAAGTTAAAAGTGGAGTTCCTGTCAGGAAATGACCTGGGGTTAACGCTAATAAGTCGGTAGGTGCATTCGACATAGGACATAAAGGTCGCGAGTTTAGGCACGCCTCTATGCGAGCTAATAGTGTAGCGAATTCTTCGAAAGAAAAATGAGTATGAAGTCCGATTTTACGAAAGTGAGTTTTGAAACTCTTTACCCCGGCTTCCCAGAGCCCACCCATATGGGGAGCACCTGGGGGAATGAAATTCCAGTTCAAGCCTTGAATCCCATATTTGGCTAAAGTTAATTCTGGAAATGAAGAATGAAGCTTTTTAAACTCATTTTTTAACGCCGTGTCAGCACCAACGAAATTGGTTCCATGGTCTGAATATACAGAATGCGGAAGACCCCGCCTTGCAACAAACCGAGCAAAGGCAGCTAGGAAAACTGCCGATGACAAATCGCTGGCGGCTTCCAGATGTATGGCTTTCGTTGAAAAGCATACGAAGAGGCATGCATAGCCCTTTGTCAAACGACAATTTCTACCCGTGAAGCTTTTGATTGTGAAAGGTCCCGCGAAATCTATTCCGGTATGAGTAAAAGGAGGAGAGTAATTACAACGTTCATCAGGAAGAGCTGCCATCAATTGTTGACCTAACTGTTTTCTGTGGATCGCACAGGTTTTGCACTTATAAATATGAGATTTTACAAGAATTTTAACTTTCGGTATCCAATAAGCTTGACGAATCATCCGTATCATTAAGGCGTTTCCACCATGAAGTGTAAGTTCATGAATGAAATCAACTAAGAGCTGGGTAAATTTTGCTCCGTAAGGCAAGATGATAGGATGGCGTTCACTGTAAGAGAGATTTGCATTTGATAATCGTCCGTGAACTCGTAGAATTTGGTTGGAATCCAAAGTAGGATTCAAAGATACAATTGGGCTTTTTGAACTGATACTGCGGTTTGTAGACAGAGCTTTGAATTCTTCGAAGAAAAAGGATTACTGACATTGACCTATTAGACGTTGTTGAACGAATTGAATTTCTGGTTGAGTAATACGAATGGAATCAAACGAAATTGGTTTGAATTTCTTCGGAAATTTTATGCGAATGTAACGATAAACATATGAGAGAACTCTCAATGCTCGTGGTAACGACGAAAATCTCGACAAGATATCGATATCGCTAAAGGCAGTAAACGTCAAAATTGTTTGCGGAGGTAGGGAAATGAGGCGATGCTGAACGAATTGAATTTCAGGAAGAGTGATACGGCATGAATTATAAAAAATTGGTTCAAATTTCTTTGGAAACCTTTTACGAAGAAATCGATAGACATAAGATAGGATTCTTAAGGTACGTGGTAAACACGGAATTCTGGATAAAATATCGTTAGAAGTGATTAAAGTAGCAAGCGTCAAGACTGGTTTCGCCTCCAAGACCTCGCTTTTCGGTTCAAGGGGAAGGCTTGCCGGCCATTGCGATTGAGGCTCGCTTATCCAGGAAGGGCCTTTCCACCAAAGATCACTATCTTTTAAAACCGATGGAGTGAGACCCCGAGTAGCGAGATCCGCAGGATTATCGCCAGATCTAACATGATTCCAGTTCCTGTTGCCAACATTTTCGATGTTCGCTTGTTCGATTTGCGATGAAAGTTTTCCAAGTCCCTGGATGTTTTCTGAGCCATGCTAGGACCACAGAAGAGTCGGACCATAGAAATATTTGATAAGATTCGACTGGTATTTGCGGAAGATAGGTTTTAACAAGTCTCGAAAGAAGAAGAGCCCCACAGAGTTCTAATCGAGGTAGTGAAATAGACTTTATTGGCGCGACTTTGGACTTTGCGCAAACTAGATGTGAACGTATGCCTCCATCATTGTGCTGAACTCGTACATAAAGACAAGCAGCATATGCTTGTTCCGATGAATCACAAAACCCATGGAACTGAACATCTCCAGAAGGAGTGTATTGCATCCATCTTGGTATTTGAATCAACTGGATTTCACTGAATGACTCTACAAAGGCTTTCCACTTGAGAAAAGTGTTGGACTTTAGGAGCTCATCCCATTCAGTTTCTTCGATCCAGATTTGTTGCATAAGAATTTTTGCGGTGACTATAATTGGGGCTAACCAGCCCGCAGGATCAAAAAGCTTGGAAATTTCGGAAAAAACTTCACGTTTGGTAGGAGTCGTAGAAAATCTGATAGGCTGAGTGGTGAAGTAGAAAAAGTCGTCTTTAGCGTTCCAACGAATCCCTAAAGTTTTCGTGGTGCTGTCAGAGTCAATTTTTAAAAAGTTTTCGTTTAGAACGTGATCAGAAGGGAGATGATCTAATAGAAAAGATGAATTCGAAGTCCACTTACGAAGTGGGAAGCCAGCAGAGTTGAGTGCTTCAATAACTTCGAGTTGGATACTTTTCGCCGTTTGAAGATCATGCGCACCAGAAAGCAGATCATCAACGTAAAAGTCGGATTCAATGACTTTTGCTGCAAGTGGATATTTAAGCTGAACATCTTTTGAAAGTTGCTTGAGTGTTCTGATAGCTAAGTATGGAGCACAATTCACCCCAAAGGTTACCGTAAGAACCTTTGGGGTGAAGCTCTATATAAAATTCGTTGAAATTTTGTTTGATCGGGGTGTACCAAAATCTGCCGGTACATCTTTTCGATGTCGGCGTTGAAGGCATATTTGAAAAATCTCCATTTGAGCATTAGTGAAGGTAAATCACTTTGGAAAGTAGGTCCTGCATAAAGACAATCATTGAGACTCCTACCAGTAGACGTGGAGCTAGAAGCGTTAAACACTACTCTTACCTTGGTAGAGTGGCTCTCGGGCTTGAGCACTGCGTGGTGTGGCAGATAATAAGAAAGAACATTACTGCTATTATGCTTTTCATGAAACGTTAATTTGCGCATATGATTGAGCGTTAGGTATTCGGTAAGCACCTGAGAATATTTATTTTGAAGATCTGGTTTATTTTGAAGATTGCGTTCTGTGCGACAGAATTGTTGAAATGCAATATTTCTCGAGTTCCCTAGTTGAGACGGTTCAAAGTCAGGCTTAAAAGGTAAGCTGACCACATATCTTCCATCGGGAAGTCTAAACGTAGTGTTTTCATAAAGGTGTTCACAGTATTTATCGGATTCCGAAGCAAAATGTTTTCGTTCAGAAAGCTCTTCCCCCTCAAAAAACTTTTTGATGCTTTCAGTAAGGGATTCATTCTCCGTTATACTCGTGGAAAAACTTTGGACTGTGGTAGGAATTGGTCCGGAAAGGATCCAACCGAAAACGGTTTTTTGAGCTAAAAGTGACTTCGAAATCTGTTTAACACCAGCGCGTATAATGCTTGGATAAAGATCTGCTCCGATAAGCAAATTAACTTGAGAAGAATAATTGAAGTTTGGATCCGCTAAACAAATTCCTTCTAACTCATGTGAATCAATTAAAGAAAATGACGTACTAGGTAAATTATTTGTAAGTTTTTTAAGAATAAGTGCATTTGTTGAGATTAGTTCGCTTGGATCTTCACTATTGATTATTGAAATGAGGCATTTTTTACTAGATTTGGCTGTCTGAGCACCACTAACTCCTAATATCGAAATGTCCGAATCTTTAGTTGGCAAGTTTAGACGCTGCTGAGTTGCTTCCGTGATAATAGAAGACTCAGAACCGGGGTCAATTAAGGCTCTTATTCGATGAATACCATCTAGCCCGCGGATATCAACTAAAGCCGTCGCAAGTAAAACTCTTCGATGAGCTTTGACAAAAAAATTTTGTTGTTTTTCTTGTTGGGTATCGGAAGATGAAATGGACTGTATTTGTGGAGTTGAATTATGATCGGAGGTATTAGCGACGTCAGCATTGCGATCCAAATTAAGGAAATGAGAGTGCGAAATACTTGATGAGTCATTGTGAGGTATAAAAGGTTGCGAATTTTTGTTTAAATTACTTGAATTGGCCTGAGAAGTGTTTGCTATGTGAAGTAAGGAGTGGTGTCGTCGATTACATGTATTGCAAGTGTATTTGCTAGCACAATTGTTGAGAACATGATTTAATGACAGGCAGTTGATACACATTTTGTTTTTTCTTATAAGTTCAATTCTCTCTAGCACTGGCAATTTTAAAAATTGTGGACATTGACGGATATAATGCTTCCCAGAGCACGCTTTGCACACAAATTCTTGTGCCTTTGTATGGAAAAGATTAACCTGTTTCGGATTTTGAGAATAGGACTTAGTTGGTGCATGACTATGTTGTCTTGATGCCATTCTAGATTTGTCGGATGAAGTTTGCGATGAAGTGGTATCAGAAATAGATTCCAAAACTTGAAAACGGTTGCTCAAAAACTTATCCATTTCTTCCCATCTAGGAATTTCTGTAGGATTGGAAAGTGACTGTTCCCATAAAGCGAGTGTGGTGGGGGGCAATCGATTAGCGCAAGCAAAGATAAGAATTGGATCCCAATTTTTAGTGCATACATCTTGTGCATGAAGTTCTGACCTACAATCATTTATGCTTCTTTGAAGAGTCTTAATGGCAGAAGAAACTTCATCCTTAAAACTAGGAAGGTTGAATAAAATTTTTATTTGGTTATTAACCAAAATTCTCTTGTTTTCGTACTGTGTCCGAAGTGCTTCCCAAGCTAGCTCAAAACTTGCATTGGTTAAGGGAAATTTACTAACGATGTCATGAGCTTCATCACTTGTCTTCGCTCTCAAATGGAATAATTTTTCGACAGCACTCAACTTTGGGTGATCATAGTATACGGCTTTAAACATGTCACGGAACGACGGCCATGAAGCATAACCTCCTTTGAATACCTGTGTATCACAGGGAGGTAACTTTAAATAGTGCGAAAAGGACGACTTTTCCACTAAAGAAACATTAGAAGAACTCGAAGATGTCAAAGGTGTTTTGAACTCTTCCTTCTGTAGATTTACTTGGATTTCTAAAAACAGACCTAAGCACGATATATAAGTTTCATTAGAACTTGAGTATTTCCTTTCAAGTGTTTCTATATCTGCTCTATCCTCTGATGGAGAGCGAAGACATTTGGTATAGTTAGACTTTGTCTCAGACCACAAACTTTTTAGCTCCTCTTTACGAGCTTCTATTGTAGCTAGAGTATGGTTTTTGACTGGGATCTCCTTTGCATTAGAAAAATATTTGACCAACTGGTCAGCGGAAAGAATAAAATCGTCTAATAAAGACATTTTAGATCGAAGTTATAAATTATTTCAAAACGATTCAATTTGAAAATGCGTTCTGCAAAGGCAGTAAATTGAAATATTTATTTCAAATTAATTTCCCAAAAAACCTTGGAATAATTTTAAAAACCAACCACAAAAAGGCAACGAATTAAATAATTTCCTACCCCAGAACGAATAGCAGTGGCAACACTCTTTTCATGAACAAAGTTCCAAACCAATTGAGACGAAATAAATTGAACCAGCGAAAAAATGACACTATGGATGTGTAAGCAGGGTTGTGCAACATAGGCACCAATGCATTTAAATATTGATTTTTTTTTTTTTGTAAAAACAATTGAAAAAACTTTAAATTTATTTTTCTTCTAACCACCAAACGCACACACAACTGTTTAATAGAATATGAGATAAAGTATATATAATTTTTTTTTTTTTTTTTTTTAGTACTCTGTATATAAAATGATTACGAATGAAATCAATGAAAAGAGATCAAAATTCTTACCCCAATACAATTTTGTCGTTTCTTGTTCTTTTCCAAAAAGGCTATGTTGGTATGTGATGGTGATGTGCTGCTGGTTGCTGGAACTGTGAGTGTTGATCGATGGATGTATGTCTGTTGATGACGACAATGTGATGGCGGCGATGAATGTGACGATGTTGCAGTCGTAGAACTGCGGTATGTAAATACCAATCTCTCAAGTCGAAGAAGAACCGCTGTAGACTCGTCGTCTATGGGTTCAGATGACGACGCAAAATGTTGGAGGATTGGCTGCGTTCGAGAACGGTATCCGGATAGCTTGTTGTTGTTGTTTACGTGTTAAGCATTTAGCAAAGATGCAAACCATTTCTGTCAAATAGAGAAACCAAAGCTATCTGTGAATTTTCGGTATACCTCAGATACCTTAGCGAACAGCTGATACAAACATATAGAAAATTTATTTTTATTTCTTTTCATGTTGATTTTTTGTTTTGGTGTGCATTTATTTCAGCATACGAGTCTTTTAAAATGCATGGGAAATCGAAAAAAATAAGTTATAATCGTCTAGCAATGATATTTTGAATGTTTTTCTGTTTTCAAAAGTCGAATTTTAATATTTCACAGCTGTTGTCTGCAGCTATCCGGAAAAAGATATCTGAATCGTTCAAAAAGGTATCCAAGATACGGCTATCCGAGATAGGCTATCCGATAGGTTCTCGAACGCGCCCATTGTGACGATGATGATGAAGATTTGATAATGACGACGACGATGGCGGCGTTGACAGTGGTTTCCTCTAGCGATCGTAGAACCGCTGTAAACTCGTCGTCTACGGTGACGATGACGACGGAACAGGTGGAGGTTTATGACGATGATGATGGAGCCAAAAAATCGATGATTATTTGTGGCTCGATGTGGGCAACGCAAATTGGCGGTCGTCAATGGGACGACGCGACGATGGCGACGATGACGACGGTATGTCGAAGGTATTTCCTTTTAGTGGCCACCGACGATGACGACGTAGATCGTCAAGACGACGACAATGGAGCCAAAAAAACTCGTCCAAAATGGCGACGATGACGACAGTATGTCGAAAGTATTTCCTTTTTTTAGCGGCCACCGACGATGACGACGTAGATCGTCAAGACGACGACAATGAAGCCAAAAAAACTCGTCCAAAATGGCGGTCGTCAATGGGACGACGCGACGATGGCGACGGTATGTCGAAAGTATTTCCTTTTTTTAGCGGCCACCGACGATGACGACGTAGATCGTCAAGACGACGACAATGAAGCCAAAAAAACTCGTCCAAAATGGCGGTCGTCAATGGGACGACGCGACGATGGCGACGGTATGTCGAAGGTATTTCCTTTTAGCGGCCACCGACGATGACGACGTAGATCGTCAAGACGACGACGATGGAGCCAAGAAAACTCGTCCAAAATGGCGACGATGGAACCAAAAAAACTCGTCCAAAGTGGCGACGATGTGGCCAAAAAAAAACTCGTCCAACGTGGCGACGATGACGACGGTATGGTTATTGCAATGATGCGGCTTGATGGACCAAATGTTCATCGAATGGCGAACTTTCCCAACAAAATCAATAATTGGCGAGACTGTCGTGGTTTTTTAATTTCGATTTTTTATTTATCAGCTTTTATTTGGTTTTTCTGGTTTTAATATAATTTGTAATTTACCATATATACTTTTATCAAATAGATCTATATGTGGGGAAGCCACCAAAGAATTAGAAAAAAAGCACGTCTTTGCTTGTCAAATGCCAAAAGAATAAGAATGAGAAAACGCATGTCATGGATGACATTTCCGGACAGCCGGCAGTGTCCACACCATCGCGAAGTTGGGCGCGGTTGAGTATGTATCACTCACTCCAGCACCAGAGATGTGCAAGGAGGAGTGATACATACTCTAAGCCATAGATGGCGTGAACAAAGGTTTTCAGTCGTACCATTTCATTCAAGACTTTCTGGTACAAAATGTTTAATAACCAATCTCTGTAAATTGTATAATTAAATGAAGAACAAATTTAGTTTTGCTGCAATAAAAAAACTAAGACTTTATTAGTTAAAATAGTTTATAAATTAGAGGTTTGGCTTGGTGCCTTATTTTAGCAAAGTCTTGGTAGAATGTTTCCCCCGTTTTAATTTCTTTCTTTCTTTCTTTCTTTCTTTCTTTCTTTCTTTCTTTCTATGTATGCATGTACATGTACATAGGTGTTTCAGTTGATTCTTTCGCACCTAGTTTGCTAACTTCAATATAGTTCGCTGAGGTCAAAAGGAGCTTATTCTACTACTGAATGTGGATTAAGTTTACCTTCTTGGCCCGACTTTCTGTCGAGCTATAGCAAATGTATCGGGTGTTTTTTTTAGCAGTTGGTTTTTTGAAGATTGAGATAAAACTAACTTCTTGTGGTCAAATTGGCCAACTCTAATGTCATTGATTTATGTTCAATTTGGTTTGCCATTTCATCATAAAATATAAAATTGGAGCTTTGTCCATCAACTTTATGGAAGATTTGGCGCAAAGATCTTGGCTTACTACCCTACAAGATCCAGCTTGTACAAGAATTAAAGCCGCAAGGATATGCAATGCGTCGTGATTTTGGTGTATGGGCCGAACATGAGATTGATCTCGACTGTGATTTTCATACCAAAAATTTGTTCAGTGATGAGGCTCATTTTTGATTGAATGGTTACGTCAACAAGCAAAATTGCCGCATTTGGAGTGAAGAGAATCCACATGAGTACTTTGCCATTACAACCACAAAAACTGACTGTTTGGTGTGCTCTATGGGCCCAATGACTCCAGGGCCATACTTCTTCTGAAATGATGCTGGAGAGCCAGTTACCGTTAATCGAGACCGGTATAGAGCCATGATAACCGACTATTTTACTCCCGAATTAGATGGCATGAATGTGAATGAGATGCGCACGTCACAATCGACTTCTTGAAGGAAACATTATGTGAGCGCATAATTTCGTGAAATGGACCTGTCAATTGGCCACCAAGATCGTTAGTCTATTGATTACGTCGTAAAAATGGGCATATAAAGGAACTCGAAAAAGGGCAGATTTTTATTGCATGAATCGATTAATGGGCTAGTTATTAAGTAAAAACCGACTTGGAGTGCGAAACTGGAGAGAGATCGCCCGAAATCGAAGTCGTTATAGAAGGATGTTGGTTGAGGCCCAGGTTCACCCCGAACTGTAATGCCCACCTAAGTAAGTAAGTATTAAGTAAAAACCGAAAGTGCTATTAAATTAGATGGTGCAAATCGGAGATATGGGTTCTAAACCATTTTTCATTTGTTTTTTCAATATAACTCGAAAACGAAGCAAAATTTTCCCATCAAAAAACACCTTTTGAATATTTGTAAAAAAAAGTTTTTATCCAAAACGTTAATATTCCCAACGAAAAAAAGTCAAAATTTTCCAATTTTTTAGTTTTGTCATTTTTTTTTTAATGGCATTTCTCTTCTGGTTACAGATAGGTATAGGCATTGCTCCAAAAAAAAGAAAGTAAATAAAATTTTCTCTTAAATGCTTTATCAGAAATTGTTTTGCGTTTGAAATTCACCGAAATATTACCTCTTAATCATAGACATTTATCGTTCTTTTTCATCCTTTATATACTGACTGCATTTATTCTTATTTTGAGGAAATGTAAAAAGTGTTTTTTCTTTTTTCGAGCCAGCCGCGGCGGCTATATGTCCAAATTCATATTTAATCATAAATGGCATATGGCATATAACTATTCTTCCAATGAAGCCAAATTGATGGATTAAAACGATTATCTTGTGTTTTATCTTAATTCAAGGTTCTATATTTCTAAAAAAAAAAAACGCACTTTTTATTAGTAGTTAAGCTTTTTGGGGGATGAAAAATATAGTATAAACTTGGTGTTGTTCCTTCATATTGTTCAAAGACCACCGCAAACTGAATAGTCGACTGTCATTGTATTCAATAAGTATATCGAATGACCCGATGTATATATTTGGTTGACATATTACAGTTCGATATAGCCTTAAGTTCGGCTTGTCTTGAACAAGCTTCATATAAGGAAAACCACAAACAATTTGTTTCCCTTTTGGGACTGAATGAGCCGCATAAAATTTTTTTGTTGCTATCCAGAGTGTGGAACTCTTATGCACAATTTTTAAAATCATAGATTCTCAGTGCACCATTGCTCATAACTACAGTGTTTCCGAGAAGTTGTTCTCGTCACCAGGTAGTCGGATATTGTTAAGAAATTTGATGTTCTACAAAGTTGAAGCTATATTGTTGTCAAATTGAAAATTTTAAAAACAGACTTCCATCGTTACAACTTTTGGAAAATGGGAACGCTATTAGTAAAGTTGGCACAACCGTTTTGGTGGTAGTTTATCGCTAATATTGTATACCATTGACATTCAAAGCAAGCAATGCGTTTTGAAAAAGCTTTTGCTTTTAATCCAATTATTAATTATTATTATTACTTTGAAACATAAAATTGTTAACCAATTAACACACCTCAAATATCTGGACGCAAACGATAGCAACATTAATCTTTTGCAGGTTCTTGCATTGAACCTTTTGACTAACGAGCAAAAGTGTGCTTCAATCAACGAATACAACAACCCTAAATCTTTTAGTTCAAATTTTGTCAGGATATAAACTAATATTTCGTACCAATTCAACAAAACTAGTGTGTTTCTATATTACCAAGAAATGAGTTGATACTAATTTTTGTTTTTTGTTTTCGAAGAGCTAGTTGTTATTTTTAAAACAAGTACCGGATCTATTGTTAGTATACTGTATGAAGAAATTAGCTGTAACTGTAACAAGTAATTTGTCGTCGACGATGTCGATAGTATTAAGTGAATTTGTCTGAAGTTTTAATACTTTCCGAATCAATTCTGTGCTGAAACGGCAAAAGGTCTTAAGTCAACTCGCAAAGTGTATCAGAAAACGAATTCTTAACATTCAATCTCTATTTGGAAACTTAGCTTAGGCTATTTTAAATATGGTCATAACTTTCCTGTTTGTAAAAATAAATGACATCATGAATTATGAGTACGATAAAAACATTGGTTTTGTTAGCAGTATTTGAGAAAATGAAACATAGCTAAAATCACTTAAGTCGACCTAAGAGCTTTTTTGCACAGAATTATACTTTAAGAATCCTTTCCGATTATATTTCCCACTTGTAGAACCAGAGTCCAATAGCAAAGGTCAGAATTAATTTTTATATGCAAATGCTGCCCTTCAACGGAAATGCTAGAAGGTTCTTTAATTCATGAACTTGCCATCGGTAGAAATGTCTTAACCAATTAAGAAAGTTGGTATAATAACATGCATATCTATTTCGACGTAAAAATAACTCCACGTCCATGTAATTAGTCGTTGGCTTTTTTTGTCATAACGTAAACTCCATACTTTGTGTTTATCGTCTATGAACACTTCTTTGAAAAGAAGAAAAAAAAGCACCCCCACATCATAATGAGCATAAAACAAAAACAAAAAAAACAACAAAAATTGCTAGACGAAGTGAAAGGAAATGTAAAAACCATGCCCTATGGCTTCCTTCACACTTTACTAATCGCCTTCTCTTAATTGCATGCATTTTCTAATTACACATCAAAAGGAAATGGTGTCGCTTAGTGTTGTTGCTAGCTGACAGCAACAGGTTGTAAAGGAAACAATTTGCATCCATTTTAGAAACGACATACACAACGTCATATAAAAATTCATCAGAGCAGCGACTAGCGTCGTAATATGAATAAGACCGTTGTTATACAATGGCTAATCAAAATGTGTGTTTTTTTCGTCTGTTTAGTAAGCATAGTTCTGGAAGGAGGTGAGAATTCGCCAAAGGACATGGCTTCAAAAAACCATTTGGGTGTGTAGCACTTTCATTGTTATACTCTGGAAAATGATTTTTTGACATGTCCTTCGAAGAAAGTTTCATAGCAGCGGGGGCTTACTTCTCTTTCCTCAAGTTTGACGAGCGATGTCAAAAAAGGCGTGCGTCGCGGTACGCCCCACAGAAAATGATAACGTAAACTGAACTAAGTTAAACTAATGTTTGTAATACTCTTTTTAAATAAAACAATTTACTTCTTCTTCGTTCGAGAGCTTTATTACAACTGAACTCTTATCTCTTACTGAACTCTAATCGATCATTCTTATAAACATGTTGCAGAGCAAGGTGCGAGACAAAATACTGCTAGAACATCTGTTATGCACATAAAGAGGAATTGATAATATGTCTTAGAAAGTGGACGTATTATACAGTGAGTCTAATCTACTCTTGATATGAGTTTTGAGAAAACTCTTACAACTCGGCTATCCTGACTATAAATCGACCCCGATTTACATTTCAACTGTTTAATGTGCATAACATATGTTTACATAGTTCTGGAAGGCTTTCATACTTTATAACGACAAATATGATTTACATATTATAAAACGCTCTCATACTATATAAAGACAAGTATGATTTACAACTTATTATAAAACGACAAATAATGCTGACATCTTTTATTAATCAATTCTTTAAGCGATAAATTGAAACATTAATGAAAATTAATTTTACACTTGTTTTGAAAACTAAAAATTTGAAACAATATTTTCATTTTTTTTTGTATTTGTTTTGTTTAGTCAAGGAAATATAAAAAAAGGATATATACATGAACTGAAATGTATTAATTAAGTCACTTTTAACGCTAGCAATGATCCTGATTACAAAGCTACATACGGTTTCATATTGTAGGGAGCTGCAACTCCCTCATAGCGCTTCCTAGTAACTTGGAGGTTATCTATATCTTTTATGACGTATCTGTCATTCGGCAAAATTTTCTTAACTTCAAAAGGCCCTTTATATTTCGACAAAAGTTTCTTATTTATTCCTGGGCTTGTTATGACATTCTTGATCATAACATAGTCACCAACCTTGTATGAATGAGGAGTCTTATGCCGTTTATCAAAATATACTTTGTTTACTTCCTGATTACGAAAATTGTTTTCGTTTGCTTTACTCCTGATTGCCTCAAGGTTCCTATCTTCTTTAAACAGTACATTTTGTTCCAAATACTCTTTCAATCGATCATGCAAAACCCCTCTCTGCGCCACACCAAATAAAAGCTTACTAGGACTGAAACCGGTACTTTTGTTTTCCATATTATTTATTGCAAATTCTACCTTAAGCAAGTGTTTTGTCCATTCCCCCGGATCTAATTCGCATTCTTTGGCTAGCATAGGTGTTATACTTCTATTAATCCTCTCCACCTGACCATTTGACTGTGGCGAGCTTGTGGCTACTTTGATATGTTGGATGTTATGACCTTGGCAGAAATTTGAGAATTCCTCCGACGTATAACAGCTTCCCCTGTCGGAAATAATACGTTTAGGCTTACTATAATATGAAAAGTATGCCTCTAATGATTTAACCGCTTCACTGGTGTTTGTTGTCTTTACAGGGAATAGCTTAGTATGCTTCGTAAAGGCATCGACCACTACAAATATATGTTTTTTGCTATTGGTCACAGATGATGGTAATGGGCCATAATGGTCAATATGAAGTGTATCGAATGGTTCATTACCTTTGGGAATGGTATGCAAAATTCCTTCGCGCTTTCCTGCAGGTACCGAAAAATGAATGCACTTAAGGCAACTTTCAATATATGCTTTTATTTTAGATTTCATAAGCGGAAACCAATAAGTTTTACGCAAGAATTCGAAACATTTTTCTGCGCCTGCATGACACAAGGCATCATGATGTGTTTGTATGACGTTTCTTTCCATATTGGATGGAACATAAAAGAAAACCTTATTTTTAAGTTTGCGGTAAACAAGTCCATTGATTAACTCGTAAGAAGGACTTTCTCTTTTTTCCAGAGTTAATATCAACTGTTTTATGAATGGATCTTTTTGCTGAGATGCAGCAAGAACAAATTCAAAAGATTCTGGCTCAACAACAAGAATGTTGTGGCATCTACTTAGAGCATCCACGTGATTCATTCGCTCACTCCTTCTATGTTCGATTATATAATCGAAATCCTGGAGCTCTAGTGCCCAACGAGAAATTCTTGGATTGAGTAACTTTTTGTTCAATGTCAGAGTAAGTGATCTACAATCGGTGACTATCTTAAATTTTAAACCCGTAAGATATATCCTGAACCTTCTAAGAGCGTAAATTATGGCTAATGTTTCTAATTCGTATGAATGGTATTTGCACTCTTGAGCGGTTGCCCGCTTGGAGAAGAAAAACACCGGGTGAAACAACTTGTCTTCCTGACGTTGCAGCAATACGGCACCGAAACCGAAACTGCTTGCATCGCAATGAAGTTCTGTTTCCGCAGTTGGGTTGTATATACTCAGTAAAGGAGCATTTAATAGTTTCTTTTTCAAAATCTCAAATACTGACAATTGTTTTTCTCCAAACACGAAAACGGAATCTTTCTTTAAAAGATCGTATAAAGGTTTCGATACTAACGAAAAATCTTTTATAAATTTACGAAAGTACGAACATAATCCTAAAAATGAATGCAAATGTTTCACGTTTGTAGGTGGTGGAAAATTCGCTACTGCCTGCAATCCTTCTTTATTTGGACCTATTCCTTCTCCCGAAACTTCATACCCTAAGTATGTAATTCGCTCAAACATGAAAAGGCATTTATCATACCGCAATTGCAGTGCGTTCTCGCATACTACCTTCATAACTTCTGCCAGAATTGAAAAATGCTCATCCTTAGTCTCAGTGGCAATGAGTAGGTCGTCAATATAAATCAACAACTTTCCTGCCTTTATTAGTGAATCGAAAATTGTATTAATGTACCTTTGGAAAACTGCTGGGGCGTTTTTCAGCCCAAAAGGCATGCGGAGATATTCGAATTGACCTAACGGTGTCACAAAAGAAGTGTATTTAATGGATTCTTCTGACATTTTAACGTGATGGAACCCGCTTTTCAAATCTAATAATGAGAAGAACTTCTTACCGCGTAGTTTGTCTAAATGATCCTCAATGAGGGGAATAGGAAAATTGTCCTTGAAAGTAATTTTATTGAGCTCTCTATAATCAACACATAAACGTAACTCTCCCGATTTCTTTGAAGTAAGCACTATTGGAGACGCATACGGAGAATTGCTTTCGCGAATGATATTTGCTTTCAATAAATCATCTAGGATAGTGCGTAACTGCAACACGTGAACATACGGTAATCTTCTCGGAGCGCAATTGAAAACATATTTCGAATCTGTTAATTTAATGTTCATTTCATAGTTATTTGAATTTAGAAAACTGTTACTAGATAAACTCCCATTCACTAGGTTCTGTATCTTTGTTTTTTCAACATAATCTAAGCTTTCGTTAATTTTAAAGTCTTTATAATCATAATCATTGCATGCATCAATTTTTAAAATCTCACTAACACCTTGTTCTAAATCATTTTCGTTCTCATAATAGGGTATATCATTATTAAAATATAATTTTATGCCTGCTTTAGCCAAAAAGTCTAGTCCTAATAAAATAACATCTTTCATTGTACCGTTTTTTACAACAAACAGAAATAATTTAAGGTTTTTATCATTAATTCTAATCATGCAACTAACTTTACCTTGTATTATCAACCTACTGTTATTAATACCTACAAAACTTTCTCCTGCTGGTGCTGGTTCCATGAGGTAAGGTGGAATATACTGTTCCTGGATGAGGCTGATCGGGCTTCCGGTGTCAATCATCGTTTTTGCACTCAAAGTTGATACTACAGTTGTTTGATCCTGGAGTTTGAAAGTAAGGTGGAAAACACTTTCAAAATCGTGCAAGAACGGTGGCTGAACGTCTCTAACAGGTTCATCATCGTGCAAAATCATAACTGAGGTGGACTGCGGGCAATCTTTCACCAGATGCCCCTTAAGACCACAACGGAAACATGACCCTCTTTCCCTTTGCGGCTTTGGACAGGTCGTCACAATGTGTCCAACCTCATTGCAGTTGTAGCATCTCAATGGTGGCTTCGCTCGAACTGTTGGTCTTAAAGGCAGTGTATTTTTGACATAACCTGAAGGGCCAGGCAGAATTTCAGATTTCATCGAAACGTACTTTCGGAGCGCAGCTTTCAATTCGTTGATAGAGTTTGCTGTAAATAAAATTTGCTTATTTATAGCGGAGTCAGGAATACCTCTGATTATATAGTCAATGATGTCTTGTTCCTCAATAACGGTTGAAGAAGCAATTTCCAACATAGCTAAAACATACTGTTGCATGCTTTCATCCTTCTGTTTCTTACGGTTTCTTAGACTGTTATGAACATCAGTAGCTGTTAAACGGTGATCAAATTCCGTTAGCAAAGCAGATTTGAGATCATTCCATGAACGACACGTGGTACACCGCAAGAACAGTTTTGCGGTACCTTTGAGTAACCTCTGAGCATAGATAAACTGCTTAGACTGATCCAACCTATAAAGCTCTACTGCATCCTCAAATGCCTTGATCCATTTGGAAACGGGGTAGTTGTCATCACCAGAGAAAACTGGAAGCGAATCCTCAACCTCCTTGAAAGAATTATGTTGTTGCGATGGTTCAACTGGCATGCTTAACTCGGCTAGCTTTCTTTCGAGAGAACGCAATTCTTCCTTCTTAGCAATGATTTCACGCAATCGGTCCACCTGTTGCGTAATATCTCTACTTTGCTCCTCCAACATAGAAACATTCCCCATCTCGGATACTTCGTAGGACATGTTCAACGGGAAATATTGAGCTAACTGATCAGCGTCGAAAGATTCTACTGCACTTCGCAATCTCTCCCTTAACACACACTTGGTTCCGTTAGTGGGCAAATTACATTCTGCCAATTTATCTTTTAATTGCTTGAGAGTGGCACTGTCCAAAAAGCTTTCAGCACACGCACTCATCTTCTTTGAATTTAAATTACTTTATACGGTAAAAACTTTTCTTGCAAACAATAAGATCATAAAACCTTTCATAAGTACGTTATACATAAAAACGTTATCCCACTTCTGAGAAAGTTGTAATACTCTTTTTAAATAAAACAATTTACTTCTTCTTCGTTCGAGAGCTTTATTACAACTGAACTCTTATCTCTTACTGAACTCTAATCGATCATTCTTATAAACATGTTGCAGAGCAAGGTGCGAGACAAAATACTGCTAGAACATCTGTTATGCACATAAAGAGGAATTGATAATATGTCTTAGAAAGTGGACGTATGATACAGTGAGTCTAATCTACTCTTGATATGAGTTTTGAGAAAACTCTTACATGTTGAGGTTGTTTAATGTATAAAAAGCAAACTTAGTACTGTGGGTTAGTAGAACGCGAGAGGAGTAGCCTGCTTACCGCTGCCGAATGCATGTGAGAAAGGCACGCAGGCAAATTGGCGCAGCGCGTTATGTAAAGAAGAGGTATACTCACAGAGATGAAGTTAACATTTTAAAACTTAAGTAAAATACCACGAATTTGAAATCAGGAGCGTTTAGGAAATTGGATTACTGCGTATTTGTGTTGTCCGTTGTTCAGTACGCCTATAGCCTGCTTGTTAATCCCAGATATATCCAATTGTTTTTCCAAATGTTTTGAAATGATAAGAGTTCCGGTAACAATTTTACTGCTTTGAAAAACGTAGTTAGGAATCGACAAAAAAAACTTTTATGTTCCCCCCATTACCAATGCACTTGGAACAGCAGCTACCCAAGCTTTGCTGTGCCACCCTCTTTATTTATTTATTTATTCATACCTTTATGCACGGCTAGCAAATAATTTTCGACGCAAGTAAAACGCTTTCTTTATGTGGGGACTCAAAAAATCCATGCAAACAACCCAGCTTTTCAAATCACTTGGTGCAAGCGCTTGTCGATTGACTGAGTAACTTAAGTGTGTTGAAGCAAATGAAAACAAATTTGCTTAATTATTTGGAATAAGTCAGTTGATTTCAACAGATTGAGTTAACTAAATTTAAATTTCTTTATTTTTCGATTAGACCAATCTAATCAAATCGTATTCAAGTGGTTGGATAAAAATCAATTAAACTTTGCGTGTCGTATTAGCTTTCCACTAATTGAATTATACTATGAATTCTATGGTCTTTGAGCATCTTCCTTGCCAAACTATGATATAAACTAAACGAAAAGAGGTTATTTATAATCGCACCGTGAATTTAAAAACAACGAGACTTATCTTAAAATGCTCGCAAAAGCTGTGCGTTAGGGAAAGAGAGACTTCAAATATATACTTAACCCTTTTGTGGGACGGATTATATATATGTGTCCCAGAAATTCAAACGTCCTTAAAATCAGTCCACTTTTTTTATACTATTTTGAGACCCTTGAAGGAGGTGTTCTGGTTTTGATTCATGAATTTTAGCAATCAATATTTTTAATAACCATTATCAAGTTATTGATTATCATTCATTATCAATGAGTACGAAAAAAAAGTTAAAAAGTAAAGAATTAAAAAAGTTAGCAGCTGATGAATAGGGAGTCTCAAAAAATTGGCACGTTACCAATTGCCTGATTTCAACCCCTCTAGCAATCGGAAACAAAAAAACTAAAAGTATTATTAATCCTGAATTACTTCGCAAAATGTACTGTACTATCTTGGACTTATATGAGTTTTTTTTTTTCTTAAATAAAAAATATTTCAATTTCAGGTAAATCGGTCCAGTAGAACTCAAGAAAAGAGAGTTTCTAGAAAAACGCGTTTAAAGTTTCGTTTTAGAACCGAGGTAGTTTGGTTGCGCTTCCGCAAAAGACCAACATTCCCGAAAATAATTTGAATTTTGTAAAATCATCTTGTAGACATATTCTTAAATAGTTAAACATTGAAAATATGCAATAAAAAATCGATTCTTTTTATTTCTACAAGGGGGTATTCCCTTCAACTATTTAGTTCCAACACTCAAAAATTTTGTAACCCTATCACTTGAATCGTGTCTCGAAAGGGTTAAGCAAACACATCAAAGAGGTATTTGAAGATATCTATGCTTTTCGTATTTTGGCTAGTGACACCAAAGTAAAACTTCGTAATTTACTCATCATTTTCATGAAAAGCATGAGAAAAACGGTTGCAGCTAGATTTTTAATATGTGACTGCTCCTTGTAACCATTGCAGAGACTACTATTTTCTTTTATTTATTAAATTTCAAGAAGTTGATACTAATAATAACGATAAATCAAAAATTTTAAAAAAGCTCATAGCAGTGGTATCTGTGCTAGAAAATAATCGCTGCGAGGCCCCATGTGGTATCGAATAAGTTCGTTATGACTGATGAAACCAACATATTTCCACAAAAAATATATAATTTGAAGATAGAGCACCCTAATGAAAAAGCTGATGCGAATCATAACGAAGGAAAAATTTTATCGATAACTTCTTACAGCAAATGTAAGACTTACGATTAACACGTCTTGTCGTTTGATTTCTATTTGCTCTGTCTAACAAAAAGAAATAACCATCATCCACCATAAGCTTAGTTTAATAGAACTTTTTATTTCACAATTATATAAATGTATGCAAATATGTATTCCATTCACGAATTGAATAAACATAACTTGTAATGGTTTGGCCCAAAGCCGTCTACATGAATGAGAATTTTCTTCCTTTTATTTCTAAAATTTTAATTTTATTTCATTAAAAGTTTCCATCAATTATTCGTTGTCTATAAGTAAGTGCTTTCAATGTGTACTTGTACAAAACTTTCCAATTACGGTTACCATCCAGAATGCTCCAGAACCTTCACCAAATCAAGAACGCTGACACCAAAGTATCTGACACAAGACTCTTTTAAAATGTGACATCGAGCCATGAAGTGATGCATGTCCTCCCTCTCCTTTAGATTACATTACAGAAGACTACGCACAGAAATAGCAAGTATTCCAAACGCAGAATGTAGTTTAACTTTAGCAGCTCACCCCTTTTTTTTTAAATTAGTTCTATCGTGCTCAGGTTAAATTGATTTTGGAAGTAAGTATTGCTCACTATAGAAGGAGCTGAGGTCGAACTACCGCATCAGTGATCGAGTGAGTGAGTACTACTTTTCTTTCAAAATTCGCACTATATTACTCAACATTAGTGTGCTGTTCATTTATTGACCTCAATTTGTTCAAATACTGATGAAGGAATATCAAATGAACTAAAGTGCTCCATAACGCGAGAAGCAATGCCAAAAACACATAATTCAGTCACGTATGAATTACTCGATCACGTGTGCGGTTATTCGGCCTCTGAATTGTGAGGATCATGCATCGCTTATATATCTTTCATATGAAGCTTGGCCTTCCCCTTTTACTACTACGTGGAACTGGCTCCTTAAGGGGCTCGGCTAGTTTCTCATTTTCAAAAAAAATTTTTTTTTCATTTTTTGATAGGTAAACATCTCAAAAATGATGTCGTAAAATTTTGAAACGGCAGATTATAGAAGAGAAGCATCTCGGGCGCTCGAACTCCACCCATCCCAACGCGGCGGGGCGCTCGACAGCTGCCTCGTCCTTAATATCCTGCAATTCATTGTATTGCCTGCGGCTTAAATTTTTGAATGCTCAAGGATATCTAGATCCTTTGTACTCCCTTCCTGTTAGTGGAATCGAAAACTTCTCAAACCTGCATTTTTCAAATTTGCCGCAGCTGTAACTCACGCAAATATTAACGAACCGTCTTGAAATTTTAACTGTATACCCTCCATATGTTTTTACATACAGCCATCTACAACTTTTACGATCGGATGAAAATTGTAAATTTGGCAGCCATCGAAATACGATTTTTTTTTGGCGGAATTTGGACCTTTTTTTAAAATTTTTTGTCAATAATTATAGATGGCTGTATAGGGAAAAAGATCTACTTTAACGTTATGTTTTTATTTTCTTGTAACAGGTACTAGAAAAATTAAAAAAAAATCGGCAAATTGACGTCTTCTAATTTCAAGGAGTTCAAGAAATGGTCCATATCTCTCTTGGATTTCAATATTATTAAATTTCGTGAAAATTTACATGAAAATATGTATAATAAACTCCTAAGATTACAGAATATTTGAAACTATAGTTTTTTTTCACGCCTTCAAAAAATCACCTCCAAATGCTCGAGAAACTAGCCGAGCACCTTTACTCTTCTGGGGTTGTATACAGTGTAATCTTCATGGTAACATCTGTAATGTCCTCTTCTAGGCAATACACAATTAAGTATTTTTTGACTAATCATCTGTCTCCCATCTCCAGTATACTCTAACAATGTACTCAAAATGTTGTTTCAGGGTGTCTAGAAATAAAAGTGTCACTTCCGCTTCTAAGTGCAGCATATAATTTGGTTTCAAATAGAAGGAACTGCTCTTTTAGCCTTACCTATAGTTTTTACTAGAAGTGCCTTTTCAGGTTAAGATTTGGTGTGATCCAATTACCCTTATAATTATGCTGCCGAACTATTTCTACATTTTCTCCCTTATTGGTCAATTTTCCACTTTGCGAGTGTCTACCACCACCCTTTCTAGATATAATAATTTTGAACTTATGAAGATTTACTGAGAGGTTCCAGAGTTCGCACTATAACAATGGTGCCTACTAATCATAAGCTGTATTCCAACAGAGTCCGACAGGAAAACCATATCATCTGTGATGAATGATGACTGAACCAGATATCTGTGAACCTACAAGCTGAATTCCCCCTCCAACAATTTCGAACTTAAAAGCAATACGCTTATCCCCATTAGCTTACAAGATTCGTATAGCGTTTTTTTTTTTTGTTCGCAGGGAATATTATTGCTTTTTTGAAACTTTCAGGGACACTTGTTGTCTCGGAAATTCTGTTGTATTCATTCGTTAGTGATGTCGAAAATTCGGATGAACTTTTTTGAAGAATTCAGCAGATATTCTGTAGTCACCAGGCGCCTTTCCAGCTTTTAGTTATCTAACTGCGCTTTGAACTTCGAAAACTTCAAATGGAGCATTCAAAAAGTCATCGACAAAAAACGGAGCTGCAAGGTTTAACATTGGTGAAAACAGAAAAACATCAAGTAATTTTTAAAATACTCGCGAAGGTCAGAGCGTGGTATCAAAATTCAGAAGAGTGTTTGGGAATGATGAAATGCTAAAGAAAGATAGTGAAGGATCATTTCCTTGATCATTTCCAAAGCATTATTTATTTTTTGTCACAGACTTTTGAACTCATTTCTGTAGAGTACGTTCAAGGCTTGCTAACAACACCAAGCAAAGATAATTACAAGCTAAGCAATTTTAGGAACTAAATATAAATATTGAATAGTAAAAACATATAAATCGGGTGAGAATAAGAAAAAAAGTTAACAGTCCGATGGTTCACAAATTTTAGGAGCATTACTTTTTGAACAAATTTATTTTGTTTCCCTCGCTATTCACTTGGAACTACTTTTATATTTAAATAGCTGCTTATGCCATTTTCTTAAAAGACTTCCACTATATTTTCATTTCAATGTTTGTATCTAGACTACAAGGCACTTCCTTCCTGCCGTCCATGTGCAATTCAATCAAATGCGAGAAAAACTCCTTCGAAAACATCTCATTCATCAGTATCCGTTGTGATGTTTTATTTATTTGTAATTTATTGACCTACACAGACATCCCAATTGGACACAAAAGGTCCAAATGCCAAAAACGGCTTGTTATTGCTGTCGGTATGTAGTATAGAAACTATGTGCTTTTTTTGATATGCATGACGCCAGAGTTTGTGTACGACATACTTTTAAGGTAACTCCATATCAGGACATAGCCGAAGAGGGCCACTCCAGGAAGTCAGAACATAAGCAAAATACATTCGTGCCAGCGTGTTTCGTAGCAGAAATAAAATTATTGCACTCGATGCACAATAAATGTAGACACTAAAAAACAATAGGAAGTAGGTATATGGTACATCCTATTTGTGTTGCCGCGATGATGCTGGATGCCAACTTTGCTGCGTCTTTTTTGTATTCTGGCATAAGCCAGGCAGGAGGTAATTTATTTTGTTGTGGTTGTGCAACCTTAAATCTTGCACACATCAAAAAGGACTCATTTGTCTTAGTCCGTGAAGTAGTAAAATCCAATCATACACAGAAGTCTATTTTTCAACGGAAACGTGTTGAAGTCTTCTTGCAAGATAAACAGAGAAAAACTCCTACAGAGGATGGCAACATCGAACAGCCTTGTCATAGCAATTGAATTCAACACAACACATGACACAAACCATTTCGTGCCAATGGGATACAACGTACATCACATTCTATGTGTCATTGTCAGGAGCATCACCGCCACCGCCCTCACTGCACCATTACACCACACTATTTCAATAATTTTGAAATATTGAATAATATTTATGTTCAGAAATGTCACACAGTCTCAGGGGCGCACATTAGTCGGGCTAAATTGTATGCCACCCCTTGTGCTCGCCTGCACCTGTTCGCATCAGCCTTTTAATGGGAACAAGTGTTTTTGTTGGAAATAGATACTCACGCGTGTTTTCAAACAAAACCACCCATGTTGGACGAGATCCTTTGTGCAAAAAAAGTTCGTCACCGTGCGTTTCGCCCCAATAAACAGTTCCAAAAATAGAATTGTCTATTTTCGAACATAGCATCCGTGCGCACATCTCAAGGGATTTCCTTGGACGGACACTGGTCAGGCTTATGACGAATTAGTTTCGCTTTCAGTTTGTTGTTTCTGTTTAATTTAAATTTATTTTTCTGTTATTTGTATGTTACGAGTTGTTTTTGAGTCATTAATCTCTTTGCAGACAGATAAGTTCACACGAGCATAATATGCATGCGTAGCCATGCGAAAGTTTGTGTATCCAAACCTATTGTAATTATTCATTTTGTATTAGGATTCGACATTATGACAAGCCGATGAAATGTGGGCATATTCATACCACTGGCATTTAGATAACTATTTATTAGAAAATTTTAGAGAGAAATGAATGGGTTTGGGCAGGGACTCTTTCTGTAAACAACATTGATTGAGTGTCAAGGAGTTTGAGGCGTGTTAAAGAAAATTGGTAAATGTTTACAATGAATTATTGTCTACATAATGGAATCCATAGAAGCTGTCCTCATAGACAAATGGCGCTCCTCGATTTATTTTTTATTATTCACACAAAAATAGACATTTCTGTTTTCGATTCATTTAAAAGGCTTGGGTGACACATAGGTAGCTACTATCGAAGTTCAACGAGATTTTACTAGCAAATTGTCATCTTCTGACATTGAGAATATTAAATAAACCTTTGTGAGAAATTTTGAGCTCATTTTGAAAATTTCTTTTAAACCATTTAGTATTCTTGTAATTGTAAGACCTGTGTATGTGGGAGATAAACGGACACGGTAAAATATTAACAATAATTCATAAACAATTTTTTTTTAATTTGGTTGAATTTTAAGACTAGCATAACCTTTTTAACGCTTTGAGAACAGCTTATTTGAAGCTAGTGAACAATTCAATTCAATTCAATTCCTTCTTCAAGAGCTTTTCACACTTAGTTACTCAGAAATATGGCAATGGAGCGCAGGTTCGAATCAAGGATATTAAGCTGGCTTTACTAACATGAAACTCAATTGGATTTGAATTTAAGTTTACGATTCTTATCGTACGAACAAGAGTCTCATTCAAGCCATAATTAGTTGTATGGTAAGGACTGTGAAGTAACTCCGAGTTGGGCAAGTAATTAAGAGCAAGTCTGGAGCATCAATTTGTCTGGTGCTGCTGAAGGAAAACTAAATCATTATTGAATCGCCGATACAAAAGGAGCTGCATCTTTAAAAGTTGAATACGGTACTCCATTCTGTGTAAGTGAGTCAAGCCGTGCACATCGTTCGCTACTCTAGCAAATGCTCTTTTCTCTCTTGTACAAATTCTAACAGTGCACTTAATAATTCCGCAAAATCGTAAACGGTTACGGGACTCATCATCGTCTGATGAGAATTCCCTAGCTGCAAAAATGAATCAATCTAAAAAATTGATTAAAAAACCGGGAAGTTCCCACAGTAAATTATCATCATATAATCGCTTCAGTGACCTATCGGATCTTTCCGATAACGAAGAACCTATGTCGGAATCATTACCACGTGAGAATCTGCCTAAAGCCGAAGAAATCCCTCCTATCAATGTGATAGGTAACAATAGTTCGTTCGTGTTTGAGTGCATGAAAGAATGTGATATAACCAAATTCGAGACCAAAAACATTTCAATTGGGTGCCGTATTAAACTCTTTAATGAAAACGATAGCAAAAAAATAGCAAATGCCCTTCGCGAAAAAAGAGTACAGTTTTTTTCACACAATACTAAAGATCAGATACCATTTAAAGTAGTGTTATACGGCTTACATAAAATGAATCCTACTGATCTCAAAACTGAATTATGTTCCAATCTTAAACTCGAAGTTCAACATATATCTCTTATGAATATAAAAAACCCTAAATTCAAAGACCAGTGTAACTACTTAGTTTATCTTAAGAACAAAAGTATAAAAATGAATGATCTAAAAAAACAAGCTAGGCTTGTCGGGAACGAGTCAGTTTATTGGTATTTCTACAGAAAACATCCGCACTTCGTACCGCAATGTCATCAGTGCTTAATGTTTGGCCATGGTTCCTCATTTTGCAATGTAAAAATAGCATGCTCTCACTGCTCTGAAGCCCACAGCTTAATCGAATGCCGCAACAAAAATAAACCACCGAAATGTGTCAATTGTAATGAGCAACACACAGCCAACGACGCCACGTGTAAAAAAAGGTTAGAATACATCGAAATTCAAAATAGGCTCAAGTCTCGTAATAAAAGAAACCGCGTGGGACCAGAGAACGGTTTTCAAGACTCACCGTTGAGAAAGTCCACAGCATTTAACTTAAATACTGCTGACTTCCCGAACCTATCCCAAGTAAAACGAAACTCAATTTATCTCCAAAGCTCACCTGCAAACAAAAGCTCCCATCTCACCACCAACTCGATGTCAACCAACAACAGCTGCTACAATGCCCCAAAAACAATGAACTCTTTGTCTGTGAACACCAGCACCAGCACCCAGATGTCAACAGCTCCACGATCACTCGGCAACGAGAACAACAATTTATTTAGTTTCGATGAACTTATGTCTCTCAAAAATGAAATGTTGTCTAAATTATCTGTATGTAAATGTAAACAAGATCAATTTAACGTTATAGCTGAATTAAGCTTCAAATATTTGTATACTAACTATGGCCAATAAATTAAAAATTATGTTATGGAATGCTAAAAGCTTAAAGATCAAAGAACTAGAATTTGTCAATTTTCTTACTGTAAACAATATTGATATTGCAATCGTTACTGAAACTTGGCTAAAGCCAAGGATTAATATTCATATAGTTAATTACAGCTGTTACAGATCAGATAGGTTATTAGAGAGAGGAGGAGGAGTCTGCATTTTCGTAAACAAGTTGGTAAAGCATAAACATATTACAAGTACAAAAACTTTTCTAATAGAAACTTTATCAATAGAAGTTGATTGCAGCCCATCAAACAAATTTAGAATTACAGCAGCTTACTTTCCAGGGGGTAGAGTAAATATCGAAAAAAAACGAAAATTCAAAGCTGATACTCTAAAGCTCATAAGAACTAATGAAAATTACCTCTTGTGTGGTGATTTCAATTCTAGACATTCTTCATGGGGTTGTGCTCGAGCTAATCCCTGGGGAAACATTCTGTCAGATCTTAAGGTTTTCGAGAATTTTGACATTGCTTTTCCTTCGGAACCTACATATATACCTTCTAATGGCAGAGGTCTCCCATCAACCTTAGATTTTGTACTAACAAATAAACTTGATAGTATATCTCGCTTAAATGTCATTAATGATCTTTCATCTGATCACAAACCCGTAGTTTTCTACCTCAACGAAACAAGTATCATCCAAACCTCGATTCACCGTTTCAACTATAATCGAGCTGATTGGAAAAAATTCAAATGTTGCATCAAAAACTCACTCTCTGATTTTTCTCAACCCTCTACTTTTAGACTAGAAGAAATTGACGACAAAATCAGAGCATTTGAAAATTCAATCGAAGAAGGAATAAGAGCATCTGTACCCTTATTTCCTACATCTCATCTTCAATGCAATAATAGGTTATTACTTACCGATGATGTAAAAAGAACTATAAACTACAGAAATATAATTCGTAGGCGCTACCAAAGATCAAGAGATACGTTTTTAAAATTTCAGCTGAATTTGCTTAACAAATTAGTAATTAAAAAAATTCAAGACATTCGGAACAAAGAATGGAGCAGAATGTTATCACAAATTGATAGACACGACCAAAAAATATGGAAGCTTTCTAAGATATTTAAGAAAAAAAACAAAACAATCCCATATCTTAAAAGTAACGGAAAAACACTCCATACAAATGAGGAGAAAGTTATTGAATTTGGAAACTTCTTTCTGTCCAACCATGAAATATCAGATAACTTCAATGACATTCAAACCAATCAATCAGTTCAAAACAGTATTGCTATCATAAATTCATCTTCAATCGAAACCAATATTCCATCGATATTAGTATCCTGTGTAAAAGAAATAATCACTTCCTTGCGTACAAAAAAAGCAGCAGGTACTGACAATATCACCAACAGGGTTATCAAAAACTTGCCAAAAAAAGCTCACCAATATTTGACTTCGTTGTTTGAAAGTTGTCTCAAAGAAGGTTATTTTCCAAAAAGATGGAAAGTAGCTAGGATAATCCCGATACTGAAACCATCTCAACCAGCTATGGAAACCTCAAGTTATCGACCGATTAGCTTACTTAGTTGTTTGGGTAAGCTTTTCGAAAAAATTATATTTAATATAATGAACGAGTTTGTTGAAAATCGAAATCTAGTCCCATCAGAACAGTTTGGATTCAAAAGAAACCATTCATCTACTCATCAGCTAAAAAGAATAACAAAAAAAAGTAAAAGAATCACTAACAAACAAACAATCTATAGGTATGGTTTCTTTTGACATACAGAAAGCTTTCGACAGTGTTTGGCATAACGGCTTGCTTCACAAGCTATTCACAAACAACTTCCCAATGTATATAGTTAAAATAATCCAAAGTTTTCTTTCAGAAAGACTTTTTTATGTTAAGCTTCACTTTGATTCATCTCCCCTATTTCCTATAAAAGCGGGCGTCCCCCAAGGATCAACCTTATCTCCACTGTTATATAACTTATATACGGCCGACTTCCCAGTAAACTTAGATTGTGAAAACGCTTTCTTTGCAGACGACACAGCCATATACTGTGCGTCTTCTGATTGTCAGACGATACTTTGTAAATTACAAAATGCCTTAAACCACATCGAGAAATATTTTCATCGATGGAAAATTAAAATAAACCCAACCAAAACGCAAGCCTTATTCTTCTCTAGGAAAAGAAAATCTTCTAATCTACCGCAACATAACCTATCGATCTGCAACACACCAATAGAATGGTCAACAACCATAAAGTATTTGGGTGTTACCTTAGATAAAACACTAACGTTTGCAAATCATAAATATAACAGACAGTATAAAAAAAGTAAATCTATTAGTTAAGATTCTTTATCCACTCTTACACAAAAATTCACATCTAAGCAAGGAAAACAAAATTCTTCTTTATAAAGTTGTCATCCTTCCAAGACTTTTATATGCTTCTCCTTGCTGGAGCAAATGTGCAGAATGTCATGTTAAAAAGCTCCAAATTTGTCAAAATAAAACCTTAAAAATGATCTTAAGCCTTCCTTGGCATTTTTCTACCTTAGCATTGCATGATATATCTAATATAAAAACCATTAAAGCCAACATAAGTTTTCTTACTGAAAATTTTGAATATAGATGTTCAATGCATGAGAGTTTTATAATAAAATATCTTATATCATAAGTTGCTTAGTTTATATTTAGGTTTTACTATAATACACACACATATTTGTATATTTTTTTTTTTTTTTTTTTTTGTATCTATTGAGTTTTTTTAAGCTTTTCTCATAACAACTTACACTACCATTCGAATTATCTCTTTACAAAAAATCCTTAGTTGCTAAGAATCTTTATATTCTAATCTCTATACAAAATAATTATCTGCCAATGTTACATATCCAAAAATAAAAATAAAATTTGAAATTTGAATACGGTACTCATACGTGGATGGTCATAAGGATCAATCCAATGAAGTGCCTTAAGAGCAAATCTAATAAATATTCTCTGTATACTTTCTATTCTTGAATTATGAACTGCTTATTAAGGAGACCATACTTGAGAAGCATATTCAAGATGGGGTCGAACGTGATACAGCGGAAGAGTGACGTAAGGGTTCTTAAATTACTTAGCCCATCTTCTAATAACGCCTTCTAATAATGAAGTTAATATTTGGGTAAAGTCTAAATTAGAATTAAAGTAAACATTGAGGGGGTTGATACACGATACCTTGCTGTATTTGCTGAGAATTCGAGGAATCCTACAAAGCAGATGTACGTTTTTTTGACAAAGTTACAATTTGACATTTATTTGGATTGAGAATCAATTCATTTTTACCACAACATGATGTGGCAAGATGTTCACCATCGGATTGTAAGACAAAGCGATCAGCTGTGCAGGCTATTTTCTTGAAAACTTTCATATCAACAGCGATGATCAAAATTTCACATGATGACAAGCTAAAAGTACCTAACATCATTAATCGCTATAATAAAAAGGATAGGGCAAAGGTGACTGCCCTGTGGTACACCTAAGAAGGCCATAAAGAAATCTAAAAGACTGTTTGATTTGAAGAAGAAAATATACCCGGTTTGCTATTGTAGATCTTTTCTGTTCAAAACCTTGTTGTTGTTTGCGAGTTATATTTTTGATATCAAAATCTAAGCTTTCACAAACAAGCTGTTCGAATAGTTTGGGAATACACGAAAGCTTAGAGATGGGTCAGTAGTTAATTAAATCCGATTTAATAACTTTTTTAAATAATTATAAATTAAATTAAACAATCTATGCATTATGTGCATATTCATCGTTATTTTACTTTCAATAATGTTCTTTGGAGACATAGAACATCAGATTGGCAGCACTTCTTTCTATGACAGCCATTTTGCCATCCACCACGTGGTTTATCTTAAGTTTGGGTTGTCATTCCATAGTGAATTGACTGACGCCTGAACAACACAGTCAAACTGTGCAATTTTATTTAGAAAAACATGGTAAAACGCGTTGGGAAATAAGTAAGATTAATGACAGACACAATCCTCTATCGTAGTATTTAGTTCGAATACCAATGGATCGTTTTACTCTCAATATAAGATGCATGTTTTTTCAAGCCCGAAAAAAGTACAGTAAAATTTCCCATGAAAAAGGTTTAAAAATTAAACAAATTTAAATTATAATCGTATTGAAATTTTGTCTTGTTTTTCACTTGTTTGTGTATAAAACGGAAATCGTCATCAATTCTTTTTTGCTGACGTTAATTGTTTTTGACGTTAAATAATTTGACTAAAATAAATAAATATTAGCCTTTCCGCTCTTGCATAAATGAAACTTAGACACGTGCTGAAACTACGCAGATGCTGCAAAGTCATGCGTTCCGAAAATTAAAAAAGAAAATTTCGCACGAACGCAGTTTTAAGTATACGATGCGCAGTCCGCAGTAACTACGCAGTAAACGCATCCATTTTTTTTTGTATGCTTTCATTTGACGTTAATGAAAAAAAGTTGTTACTACAAAAAGAAAACGTTTGTTCAAAAAAAAGCGTTTAAGATTGGCGTTAGATATATCTGTAGGGTTTGCCAAACAATTAATAAATAATTTCAAAATTTGATTCTGTTGCAAGTTTTCCAAAATAAATTCTGAAAACTGTTCTTCTGCTATCTAATGTCATACTTAAAATCCTCATTAAAAATAAATGTCATATCTTTCACTTTTAGCTCCCAGACTGCTATTTTAAATGCGTTCCGAAATGTAAAACTAATGCAAAGTAAAATATTTGCAAAGCAATAAGGCTGCGCAGTGAGACTGTAGTACTGACGCAGTCAAACTTTTTTTCTGCATTTTGGAACTCAGCCACGTTCTCAACCTGAAAATTTTGATTTTGAAATACAAAGTGACAATACTTGTGTGTGTTTTGTTAATTATGACCAATGTACGTGTAGTCAGCCGTATTCATAAATACGGCTGATGTTCATTACTTCACTAAAATAATAAGTCTCGAGGGCTCAACCCCATCTCCTAAATTCTAGCAACTTTTTCACTTAACATCACTTTCGATCAAAAATAAAGTAGGTATGTATATAAAGGGCTTTCCAATAGGTATGATATGATTTTGCAGTGGCGTTTCGGCCATTTGTAGTATGTCATGATCTCTCATTTGTTTTTTATAGAAACAAACGACACAAACACACGTAAACGTCGTGAACTTTTTGATTTTGCCTTGGAACAACTCGAAATCGATAACGATTTTTTTAAGAAAATCATCTTTTCCGATGAGGTGCGGTAAATAAACAAAACTGGCGATGAAAATCCACAAAATATTCATGTAAACCATTATATTCACCTTAATTGACAGTTTGGTGTTGTTTTTGGGCTGGTGGAATTATCGGTCCGTACTTCTTTCGAAATGAAGCTGGAAACACCATTACTGTCAAAGAAGAGCGGTATAGATCGAAGAAATTGATTTTGACAACATTTGGTTTCCACAAGACGGGGCTACGTGCCACACAACAAATGCAACAATTGAATTTTTGCGAGAAAAGTTTAGAGATTCGATTATTTCAAGAAATGGTGATATTGAATGGCCTCCAAGAAGTCGTTTAACACCATTAGACTATTTCTTGTAGGGTTATACATGAAGTCATTGGGCGCGTTCATTGCAATTCAGATTTTAAGATTAACTGAAAAACTTATTCACGGACGGTTATCTTACAAGATATGTCAGGTGCGACGGCTTTGATTTGTATATGTAAAAAAAATTCATTAACTTGTTGACTTTACTGCTATAAACATTTCATAAACGTAAAAAACAATCAGTAATGGAGTTAGAATTAATTAATTTTATTTTTTCAATAAAAAGCACGCACAAAAAAATTACCATCACTTGGAAGTATAATTTTTTGATGACACTTATCGCATCTGACAGCTTAATAAACTGAATCTAGATTTTCAGTCATCTTTTCCTGACTGAAAAACTGAATCTGAAAAAACTAACAGCTGATGAATTGTCAACTGAACAACTTAACGTCTGGCCAATCAGAGACCGAGAATAGTTAGTTAATCAGAAAATCTAACTTGTGATGAACGCGCCCATTGGTCTTTCAAAATAAACCAGATTCTTTTCAAGCTTTACAAGTCAATATTGAACATGGTTTACGACTTGATTTAGTGGAAAAAGTGCTCGAAAATTGGGTTCATCGAATTTGTTTCTGCAGAAGTAGTCGTGGTGGCTATAATGACGTTTTTCGTTTTATTTAAAACTTAATTGTATTGATTGAACTGCACATTAAATAAAAAATATTTGAATTTCCTTAACAAAAAGTGCGTTTTTTTCAAAAAAGAAATCATATCACTCTTATTGGAAAACCTTTTAGGTTAACATTCTCCAATAAAAATTCATATTCTATTTGTGTGTTTGTTTACGCGGTAGTATAATTCAGTTTCACTGTTAATTGGTAAAAAAATCAATTTATTTTCCATCCAAATCTATGAAAATACAGGAAAGTAGTGTAAAAATAGTTTCTCCTTAAATTTTCATTAAAAGCAATTTGATTCTATGTGTCAATGGAAAACCTCATCAAATATTAAATTTTAATCTTTTTGCATATTCCCCGAACATAAATAAAATAAATAAAATAAATAGGGTGGTGCAACAGAGCCAGGAGCCCTTGGGCCTAGCGCATTTCTCACAACCATCCCTTGTAAGGGAATGGAGGGGACCTACAATTTTCTGCCGGTTCCGAACGGCTAATCGAGAAAGCGCTTTTCATGGCAATGAATACTAACGGAGGACTTGCCAATTCCTCGCGAAAGGCGATACCCGTAGAAAAAACATTTTTGCCTCTGGTGGGATTCGAACTCGAACCTCTGGATTAACAGGCGGACATGCTATCCATCACACCACGGGTACCACCCCGAACATACCCGGAAGTATATTCCATGGAACAGCTGACTTTGACATTGATCGTTCTTCATAGCTGGACGACGATCGACGACGCGACGACGCGACGCGACGTAGCCAGAAATTGTAGAAAGAGCTTTACCAAAGAATCTGATGTATGGAAAATAAGAAAAAAGTACAAATTTTTACTTAATTGTTTTTTCTTGAATTTCACATACAGCTTTTGAAAAAGTGACTGCTAGTTTTGACGTTTAACTGTATAAGTACCAACCTGAAATATGAAATGAATTACTTGGGAAGAGCACCTATGATAATGCTCATCATCTGAGACTTCGCGCCGTAAAGTGCGTACTAAAGAAGCTATTAGGGCTATGGACCGCAGCATAGATAATGTTCTGAATTGGTCAATTCATCATCGTTCACAGCTATTAAATGTTTGTCCATCCACTTTATGGAACATTCTGAAGAAAGATTTTGATTTGCTGTCTTGCAAAAATCAACTCGTGCAAGAAGTGAAGACGCACGATCACCGGGTCAATGGGCTAGAAACGTTATTGCTCATAGCTGCGGGTTTTGAATCTTTGAGGTGAACTCCAAGATAATGAGATTTAACCTCACTGCACAACTTCCGTAAGGACTTGTGAAGTTAATAGTATACACCAAAAAAACGGTTTCAAAAACATAATTATAGATGCACGACCTAAAATGCTAGATCTGTTTTAAAGAGTTACCCCCGAGTAAATTGTTATATGCCTGTATATTTCAAATTTATTTTCTATTACGTCCTGCTACCTGATGATATGGAATTTGCACATGCAGTCGTTCGGCTTTCGTAGAATTGGGAAGTACTCCGATAGTAATTCATTTACATGAGCAGCGCTTTCTCCATTAGCTGGCAGAAAATTGTAGGTCCCTTTCATTCCCTCACAAGGCAATGGTTGTGAGAAATGCACTAGGCCCTGAGGCTCCTCGCTCTGCTGCGACACCCTCCTAATTTTACTTGTTTTGTTCATTTAAATAATTTTTTTGTTATTAAATAACCATTCTGCTCAAAAGAACTTAATAGGACGCCTTCTCGACTGATACCATTTTTTGCCCTACACATGTAATTGTTTTACAGAGACAAGTCTTACGCGACGCTCTGTCGCCTGGGTTAGTGCTTAGCGGTTAAAATTTTACTGAAAAATCCTTGTAGTAGATTTTACATTGCAAGATCAGCATAAAATTTTGTACTCAAAGTGGTGCAAATTTTTGTGCAAATTCCCCTTTGCTTGAGATCCGTACACGAAACAGCATACCACAAACCTTCTTGGAAGTCAATTCTTTTTAACATAATTATGCAAATGAAAGGTTAGTTTCAATGCTTTTCAAAGATTCATTTAGATGAGGGATGCCATGTAACTTACGCTTCATTGCCCTTACCATCAACAAGGAAATTAATAGACAAAGCAGTTCAAGAATGTGTTCAATTGTTATCCCTTTATCGTCATCAGCAGATACAAATCTTTTATGTGGAAGATACAAGTCCAGTATGGCTTGTGTTATGGTGGGTGGTACAACATATAAGATGCATTAAAGGTATCGGTTGTTGTAAGGCCTGTTCGAGACAGGAAAAAGCTACATGTGATAGAAGTTATTTGCATTCCGCTAAGACCAGGTAGAAGATTTAATTAAAGCAATTACTTTGATTTAAAAGGAATTATTTGATTGTTTTTCTTCAGTGAAAAAAAAATCATGTTAAACTTTTCTTAACTTATTTTCTAAATAGCTTTTGGAGAAATGTTTAAAGAACCAAAATTTTAAGTAATGTAATATAAAGTAATTGAAATTAATTTGGAATGTCAGTTTCATAAAAAAACTTTGTTTCTTATTTTCATCTTTAGAAAAAAATTTTTGTCGTTGATAAGGTTTCGAAAAAAACTTTTTAAGAACTTAAAAAAAAATGTCCAAATCTTTACCAGCCTTTGAATTGATGGACTCTTTCTGAAAAAGAAGTGGTAAAAGACAAAGCACGTAATGGTGAAAATAAGTCGGATGCCTTAGTTCACTGTTAACATAGTCATTCAGTTATTGGTGGCCAAAAAAGTTGCTTGGTCATTGAGCGTGTTCAAAAAAAAACTCTTCTTCGAATAATGACATTACCATCCGTTTGCCCTCTCCTACAGCTGCGTCCCCCAAGCCAAACACGCCATTGTACAAAGTATTAACGATTGTCAACGAACAAAACCTTGAGCCTTGAAGTGTAAATACCAAACAAAAATACCTGAAAACAGGAACTCAATAGGAGTGTATTTACAAGCAATGCCCTAAATTTTATTTTTCGGAACATATTTCAAGTTCATTACGTTAAGTTCCTGTGTCGTGCTCAAGACCTTTCCCTTTCTCCTCTAGCAATAACATTTACCCATTCAGGTCAAGTTTTAAAGCCTTGCTTGCGCAATGTTCACAGTTTACTTCAATTTAGGTAGGTATTACTAAATAACACTAAACCCACACACAATTTTGAGATCCAACGAAACTACACGTGCACACGAAACGCTACCAAATTTGTTCATAAGCTTGAGTCATATGTACCTTGTTCTTATAGTCATTGCTGTTTGCTTTGCTTCAACAAATATACGCCGTATTTTTTTTTCTTTTTTATTTGCTTAGAGCTTATAAGCTCATAAATTTTTTCATTGCCATCAAATAAAAACAAAGGTTTGGTCCTTCTTTTGTACCATATAGCGATATAGCGGTGGGTGACTGTTTTTATTTAAAAGGCAATTACTTTCCTTTAGTCAGAAAAGAGGACTGACCTTCCCACGTTGTTGCTGCAGCGACACGTTATAAATTCACAGACACATACACGTGATAGGGATCTACTTTGTTCGTAATTTCTATTTCGTGGCGGTAATTAACTGAATGACTGAGTATATGGACTTTCTAAGTGCTCGGTCCTCATTCCCGTTGGATGTCGTTTAAAATGCCCATTACTTGAAAAACAATGATGGTGTCAGATTTGAAACATGAGGGTGAACGTACGACTCACCCACCACGCACCGCTATCGATTTTCAATTTAATTGTTTTATGTACAAAGTCGCATTAGAGACGAGTGGTATAAGGGACCTCTTGTCCTGGAGCTTTTAAAAAGGTTTATGTACTCGTACTTACCGTTTATGGAAGGGAGTGTTTTCCACATAGACTTTATATGATAAAGAGAGTCTATACCTATTCCATTGGTCATGACATCTAGCGAAATAACAGACAACACTAAAGAACGGAATGGGTTCATTTTAGGATGAAGTTTTTTTTAAAGTACCACACAAAATCGTTTGATGGAACGTAGTCCACACAAATCAATTCTAAGTAACGAAGACACAAAAACACCACACGTAAACAAGTTTATTCCGGGTAAGGATATAATTCATTTTTGATTCGCCCACTGTTGGTGCTCTAATGACATTTTTATGCGTAATTTAGGAACCTCATATAAAAGAAGATACACAAATCAATTTGCTTTGGAGAATACGTATTGTGTACTTTGCAGTTAAATCGACAGTTAATTTATATTAAAGCGTTGTATCATCATAGAGACAGAATAAGGCTTTTCACAGCAAATAAAAGTAAAGCCAAATTAGGAGCGAACCATGGAGTGAGCCTGCCTTGCCTATCACATGCTATAATGGGGTCGTTAACAATGATCCAGTTTAATAGTTGGGATATAATAGTGGGATGTTGCTGTTGTTTTTCTTTTTTTTTTTTCAAAAACATTGTGGGTTATTTCAATCTGTTTGGTGGTGGATATACTGTTATGTTAAGGGGAATAGAATAACAACAACGGTTTTAGTTAATCCATAGAAAACAACTTTAACGGAGTAAAAGATAAATATAAAGAGGCGCCACATTGTCCTGACGTGACTGAGCAATTAATTTTTTTTTCTTGTTTTTCTTTAAAAAAAAATCTCCCCAGTTCCTGTCAACAAGCTTTTCAATGGCTTTTATCATGTTAATTTAATCAAACTTTAACTTTACAAACTACTCCTAGGAGCGATTTTATCTCTTGTGCTTATGTCTGCTATTTAATACGACATATTTCTAAAGTGTTGATTTTGTTATTTGTTTAATTGTACATAGAAAATATCCCAGCCATATCTCTTCCTTTGTCAATTAAATCTGACCCTTTTATAGATCTCTGCACTTGTCGTAAACCCTGATCCCTGAAGTGACTAAAGACACAGAAAGAGACCAAAGGTGTTGTAAAGCTTTCGGATCTGTTGAAGCTAATTTCTTATGTAGGGGAATGGGATCAATCGTACCTCATTGCTTCTGAAAATTTTTGGTCTTTCAAGTTTGAAGGCAGAAGGTCTACGCTTTGCGTGCACGAAATCTCTTTTTTTTTCATACTTTTGTTTTGAAAATTCTATAAAGTTAAATGAAAATCTGTTGACAAATGAGAAAATAGTGAATATAATCTTTTAAAAAAAATTCACTATCAAAATATTATCGTTCAATGTCGATGCAAGATGTTTTTTCTGTGGAATGCAAAATAACACTGGATACGTAATTTGAAAGTTTTAGTTGTTCAAAATCGGCCTGTAGTAGATGCTCAGTCAATAACTGAGAAATGAGCATTAAAAGTGGACACGAAGAGTTCAAAAAAACCAAAAATAGAAATCATAAGACCTTGCTAGAATGTTGATATGTAATCTTTCTTAAGGGGGAAGCCGGCTTTACAGGCTTCAAGAAATCTGTGGTATGGAAAATAAATTTTTTTTTAGTTTTTTTTGTTTCGGATGGAAATTGCGACCTGCAGGCTTCCCCTTAAGCAACATGCGGATTCCTAAATTTGAAGTTTCGTCGAAATCGTGTCAGATATTTACGAGAAAGTCGGTTTCTAAGAAAACTTTCTCATAAAATTTTACTCACATAAAATTTTATCGAAATTCTTAGATTCTTATCATATCGATTGAATGGCAGGTACCGTTATTTCAAGACTTAAAGACCCAATGCCAAAAACTCCTCTGCAGGCTCCACCACAGACCCCAACTGCAAATTTTGAAGAAAATCGGTCCAGCGGTTCAGGATATAGATATAGATCTAGATACCCGTACTTATAGCTGATTGTAGGAGGGTGGCGCATCAGAGGAGAAGAAAATGGAGAGGACCTACAATTTTCTGCCGGTTCTGAACGCAAAGAGTTTACTAACGGAGAACTTGCCAATTCCTCGCGAAAGGCGATACCCGTGGAAAAATATTTTTACCTCTGTTGGGATTCGAACTACGAACCTCTGTGTTAACAGAAGACACGCTAAGCACCATGCCGCGGGTACCACAATAGCTGCTTAAACAATTCAAATATATTTTTCCAGGTTGCTGTGGATAAAAGCTGTGAATTATAAATATTCAGCATTTAAAGACAGAAAAACATTCAAAATTTCGCTTATAAACGAGCAGAATTTAGTTTTCTTCGTTTTCCAATGCAACATAAGTGATTTTGGCACTGACATAAATGCGCAATAACATTAAGTGTCAGTATGAATAGAAGCAAAAATAAATTTTCTGTTAGCTGATCATTGAAAGTTGCATCAAAAATTCTCGGTTACCTTCAAATAGTTCCTTAGTATCAATGGGTTTCTGTCTATGCTAAAGGTTTTACGTTCAAATAACAAAAAAACTAATACTGTGAACACCCCCATTGGTTGTGAATTTATTTTCGATTTCGATTTCGAAAATTAAAGAGAGATAATCTCAGTTCAAGTTCACATGCCCATTGTTGTAGCAAAGCAGGGATTTAGCTAAAGAAAAAAAGTTTATGTTTCTAAAATATTGAAGCTTTGCTTTTAAATTGTTTAAAATCAATAAATTTGAGAACACAAATAGGGTGTTGCGGTTTTTTTGTTTCGTTGCTACGAACTGTCATTTCTTAAACCTAACATAACCTCATCTAGCCTAAGAAACTTTCAACTTCTATTTTTTTTTTTTTTTTTTTTTTTCAAATCTATGGAATTTAACCCATCAAAAGGCAATTTATACATTAGGAGTATTAGGACTTGTAGATAAACTGTGTTAACATCATTTCCTGAGACATTCATTCATTAAGAACATCCAGAACACAACAACATCTGCGGTTACAACGCTCATTTACAACATTATACACATTTTGTTAGCTTTCTTAAGAAAGCTAACCTTTTTGCGAAGCAGTTCGTCACTAACTCAACGCTTCCAGAAAGTGTCGTGGCTCCTCCAGTACTTGAGCCTTGGACCGATCTACTTTCGCACTCGTACAGCGGAAAGAGTTTTGAAAGATCTCGACATACATAAATCCGCTGGCCCAGATAGTATCCCTGCTATAGTTCTGAAGAGATGTTCTTCCACGCTGTCAAAACCACTGCTTTTCATCTGTCCTACTCTACACGTTTCTTCCCGAGGGGATGGAAAACGGCATTTGTCCAGCTAGTCCCTAAAAAAAGCAAATCTTCCTTACGCTCTAATTACCGTCTAATTGCAATTGATTGCTGATCAATTATCAGCTTAAGAAATATCTTGAAGAACGAAAGCTTCTTAATGACCGAACAGTGGCACAAGTCCTTACATCGATTTGGAGATAGTAAGATTATTGCGCTTGATATTTCAAAAGCATTCGATAGAGTTTGGCATCAAGCTCTTTTATCTAAAATACGTGCTTTTGGTTTTGATGAGTTTCTTCTTCGCTGGACTAGTAGCTACCTTTCTAACCGTACCTACATTACAAGTCTTATTGGACTGCTATAAGTCTGAAACCCACAAAATAAATGCTGGTGTGCCCCAGGGCTCCCTTTTGTCTTCGACACTTTTTCTCTCATTACCGATCTTCTGTCTGAAACTACTAATCCACTAAATATTTTTGCCGATGACAGTACCCTCAGCTTTTCATATTTGTTTTTAGGTTCACATCCCTCCTCTTCATCTACTTGACATCGCCAAAAATGCTGCAAAGTGTTTAGGATTTCTTCGACGGTGCAAAGAATTTTTTTTTCACCCAATGACCTGGCAGTCATCTACAAAACGTAAGATGGAGTATATGTCCCATATTTGGACAGGTGGTCCTTCAACTCACTTGAATATTTTGGACAGTGTTCAGAGAAGAGCCTTTAAAATGATTGGAGATGCGAACACCATTGAAAGCTTTACGACACTCGAACATTGTCGTAATGTTTCTTGTCTCTCCTTATTTTATCGTTTTTTTTTTCAATTTCGGACGTACTGTTTCTGACTAGGTTTATTTATTGTAAAAAAACTAGGGAAAAAAATAACTTGTAAAAACTTTCCAGAAAAAGTAAAACACGTCCACTTGCAATCGTTATAAAATCGGTTGTATTTTCATTATATATTTGATATACCATTAGAGGTCATAAGAACAAATTCTATGTTATTGTTATTGTTTACATATGTATTTCAATTGACATTAATTATTTGTGGATTCTATTTAAATCTAAGCTTTGTTCGATTAACTAATTAATATTACAAATTCAATTCGTATTCTTTAATTTAATATTTCATTTAAAAGAACATTGTACTTTCGTACATTCTCCCGCCTCTAAATGTTGATTAGTAAAATCTCCGATCGATGTAGCCGGGATGTTAAGAATTGATTTGGCATCACCGTCTCTTCAACGTTCAGTTCCCATTATGTTTCACGATTGTGGTACCACTAAGTTTGACATGCAAAGAGACAAGAGTATTAGTGCATAATAAAAACAACTTAATCCCATATACACCCGTTTAAAGAAACTTTTAATGCCTACATGGTACATGCATACTACCAAGTACAGTGACAGTGAGTACGAACGAAGATCTATCTCATTCGCGCTTGAAAGGGATTTTCTTATGTTGCTGGTAGTGAGTAAAGTGCAGCAATACTATATATGAATGATGTTCGGCAACCGGTGGTTGGTGTGGTTTCGTTTCCAATTTCCATTATCCATATACATAGTTAATTGATTCATTCAATTGTTGAAGGTGTGAAGAAGAAGCATGGTGCCGGCATGCGTTCTTTGAGAATTTTAATCGCGATTTTTTTTTTTTTTATGAAAAGTGAGTTTTGTGGTTTAAATTGTGCTTTTCTAATGTGTTAAAGTTCTTTTGCATGGGAATGTGAAGTTGCTGTCGTGAATGGATTATGTTGCGTAGGAATTCCCGCAACTTTCAACATCGTTTATGGGTTATGGTGGACTTGTGTGTGCCGACCCACAAAAATATAAGGATGAGTCTTCTTCCACCTTTTGTTTAAAATATTTCATTAAATATTATATTTTATTAGAGTTCATATGTTTTGTGTTTGTAGTGTTCCTGTTATGTTTGTTTAAGATTGTGCATATTTTTCAATTTTGTTTTAATTTCAATTGCAAATTTTGTAGCGTAGATTTGTGTGTATGTGTGTACTTGTTCAGATTTACAAATTAATTCGCGGATTTCGGGGCTCGCGCGTAATGCTATGTCCGCACCTGAGAGTTAAACTTGTTTATCTCAAAACAATCCCAAACCAACATGATAACCTAGTGGTTTGCCATACAAAATGAAACCTTTTTAATCATTGGGTTTCGAGATAACCTACTCGAAACCAAGCGCGCTGAATGCACTATTTCCAATTTTCCACTGAAACAGCAGCGCCTCTGTTGACTGTTCAACATACTTCTGTCTGGAAAAGTGGTATTTCTTTTATACGTCTCTGCTGTCTGTCATTAGCATTTATAAAAGTAAACAAAACTGTTTTGTGAATGTTTTCCCAGGAGTTTTTACAAAAGGTATTTATAGTTTTTTTATTTGTTTTCAATAATAATGAAACATTTACCTATTCGGTTTCAGCTTAGCATGGATTCAATCACTAAACAACGGCAAAAGAGGAGGACGCTGTGGCCTACAAAAGATGAATTTCTGCTAGTGGAACTGTGGGCAGATAAGTTTACCGACCTGCGGGGCCACAGGAAGAACTCGCATGTATTCCAAGAGATTGCCCAAGTTATGGGCAATATGTATACAGCTGGTGAGATACAAACGAAAATTCACAATCTCACAAATAAGTACAAGTAAGTTTGATTCTATAATTGTATATTTTGTAAAATTAATTCTTTCTATTTACAGAAGAGAAAAGAAACTGGTTGGCGTATCGGGAGGGTCTCCATCCGATTGGCCGCTATATGCTAGGATCCATAGCATTCTAGGCGGTACATGCCTCCAGAACTTATCTGAGCTAGTTGAAGATAGCATTGTGGAAGGTAAAATCATAAAAAAAAATCAAGATGAGCATTACGTATGTAGTTATTTTATTTTTTATTTTTTAGACAGCAGTCAATGGGAAACGCCTCTGGGACTGGGTGTCAGCGATGCCGACCTTTCGATGTCAGCAGTAGAGCACTCTGCTTCGGATGCTGATGAACCGTCGACCTCCACCGCTGCAAAGAAAAGAAAAGTTTTAAAAAAAAAAAACTGCAGTGTGGAAGAAATACTTTTGGAGGTAGATAAAAAAATAGAAACCAGACTGGCGAATCTTGAAGAGTCAGACAAAAAACTAATTGAAATGGAAGAAAGGCGCAACAATTTGATAGAAAAATTGTTGGTGTCATCAGACAATTTCCAAGAAGGAGTACTTAGGCTGCTAGGGAAAGACAATTGATTGTTGCATGTTGCATGAAAAAAAGTTTGTTTCTTATGACATTGAATGTGTCTTGTTTTTGTTATTTTTTTTTAAGAAAATGTTTTGGAAATGTTTTGGTTATGTTTTTTTTTTAAAGAGAATGCTTGTTTTGTTTTGTTCCTTTTTTAATTAATAAAAAATATATATGTATTTTCAACAGATTTGTTTGTTTTCTTTACTCTTTATTAAAGTTTTAGAAATTTGTGGGTAAAGTATGAGGACAAAAAGACGAAGTACTTGTGTTGTTGCTATGAAGCAATGTTTTTATTATTATTATATTATACTTACATAAGTAATCCGCAATAGCATTTCGTATGGATGTTGCTGTTGGATTGGTATCCGTAATGGTTGCTTCAAATTCCGGTTGCTCTCTGTCTTGATGCTCAATATTGAAGCGTTGAGTCCACTGCTTACTAATGGTATCGTTGTGTACATTTAAGAAGTTGTGAAGTACACAACAGGCTTTTATAATACGATTCGTATTTTTGATATGGTTATCCAAACCTTTTCCGATTCTTCTGAAACGGGCTTTCAAATGGCCAAAAGCATTTTCAACAACTCTTCTACTTTTTGAGAGAAAGTAGTTGAAATTTTTTTCCACTGGCATGAGATCAGTACTATACGGGAATGGTTTCATAAGAGCATCAGAAAACCTGAATGCAGAATCTCCCAACAGGACAACTGGAACATTTACTCCACAGAGATTTCTGGACATTTCCTTCAGAATAGGATTTCTGTGCTGTGCCCTGACCGAAGAATTCTCAAAAATTTGAGAATCGTTGCATCGACCTGGACTTCCAACGTTTATATAAAGGAATCGGTACCTATATGCAAGTAAAAAAAACATTTGAACGGCAAATAGTATATATTTATATAAACGAGCTTACCTATAGTCGACAACAGCTAATAAAACTGTAGAATACCAACCTTTATAATTGTGGTAGTCAACAGCATCTTCGGCGGGAGGTTTGATTTCGATATGGCAGCCATCTGGAAACAAGATAAGATTTGTAAGCTAAACAATGCAATTGAAATAGTTGCTTTCATACCAATTGCCCCAAAACACTGAGGAAAACCAAGCTTTTCGAATCCTTTGATATTTTCAGACACTATTTCTGTTGTAAGTGGGTAGGCTGACAAATACTGTGGCCGCAATACCTTCCAGACTTCGTCGCAAAACTCCAGCAAGATATCACCTACTGTTGATTTTCCAACTCCAAAGAGATTGGCAACGCTTCGATATTCCGCTGAAGATCCCAAAGCGTACAAGGCAATAGCTATTTTTTTCTCGAGGGGTATAGCTTTTCTATACTTGGTGTCTTGTTTTTTAATTTTCTGCAGCTTCTGACAAAGAACGTTAAAATTACTTCGAGACATTCTAAAATTGTTTTTGAAGAATGCCTCGTCGTTTTTTAGAACGTCTTTTTCCCAAAATGTGCTTTTGCGTGGCTATAAAGTGAAAAAGAATAACATTTTTGATATTTATTTTAAAAAGTTTATCAATTACATACCTTTACCCAAATACTTTTCGTTTGTGGCTGCCTTAAAATTCGTTTCTGTATTGCAAGTTTTTGTCTTCTTAATCGCATTATTTCGATTATACACAACTGTCGCTTTTGTCTATAATAAATAGATTTCGCTGATAGTGCCATTAATAGTTTTATTTGGCTTTGTAAATTGATGGAAAGCAAAAGCAAAATATTTCTTTGGGCGGAAGACATTTTGAGTTGTGAAAGAAACAGAAAAAAGTCAATAATTTGTGACAGACCTCAAATGTCAAACGTCAACTCAAAACTTTTTTTCAGGTGCGGACGCTAGTAGGTTAAATGAAACCATCCTGGAACGAAACCCAGGTTAACTTCAGGTGCGGACATAGCATAAAAGAGGTTTTTATTTTAATATATGAATATATATTGCGTGTGTGTGTGTGTGTGTGGGTATACGCGGTGTGCTAGAATGCACAATATTAATGGCCAATTTAATGTGACCTAGTGCCATCCTTCTCTAGTTGGAAAACTAGAATTGTTGTTTACATTTTGATTGTAAACAAATCGCGGTTTTAATTCGGAAATGGTTTCGCGAATTTTATGAATTTTATTAAGTTTTAGGTGTGTTTAAGTGATTGAAAATTATTATGTGCTTTATTAATTTCACTTCAGTGGACTGTATATTTGGTCTTAAATTAATCAGACCTGTGTACAGAAATGGTCAAATGCATTTGCCGATGGCATTGACATTTCGTGGTTTTGATTTGCTATGTGATGTGGATCGTGTTCTATATTTTTTTTTTGTGTTTAAAAATGGCAAGTGCATTTTGTGTTTGCCGATAATTTGTTTATTAATAATATGTGCATTGCTTCAGCGTTTTGTTATTAATTAATATTGCGTATGCGGTGTTGCAGTGCACAAGTAATTTTAGTAAAAAATGTGTCTTGTCGACGACGATTTTTTTGCTTGTTTTGCCGACGGGAATTAGACATTCTCTTGCAAATAAAAATGTGTCTTGTCGACGACGATTTTTTTTTGTCTTGTTTTGCCGACGGGAATTCGATATTCTCTTTGCCAAGATTTTTAAAAATACATAATGTGTTTTATTTGTGTTGTGGATTAAGTGATTTAGAATAAGTTGTTTTAGTTCCTTTTATATTTTAAAGTTTGAGTTTGTGTGTGCGTTGTAGCAGCACAGCGTTAAAGATGAAGTGCATTGATTGCCTTTCATGCAACTTTTGTAAATTGTTATAGCTTTAAATAAAGATGATTTCTAAAAAGTTCTTGTTTGATTTATTCTTCTTCTTCAGCCTTCCAGGTGGTTTGAACAGCTTGCGAATTTTTAAAGATGAGTTGATTGATGTTGTTTTAACAGCTTTGCAGATGGGTTTAAAGATGTGTTGATTGGTGTTTTTTGAACGATGATGTGTTTTAACTTTTCGCAAATGTTTTAAAGATGTGTTGATTGTTGTATTGACTGATGAGTTGTATCAAATTTTAATTAGAGTTTAAATTGAAAACCAGCGTATACTCCTTTTGTTTACAGGTTTAGAGTTTTATGCTTTTGAAAACAGCATAGGTACTCCTTTTTTGTTTGTCGATGTTTCAGTGAGCAACAGATGTTTAAGTGATTCATCTTCTAGACTCGCGCAGATTGTTCCGGGTATTTGTTTGACGGTAAAGAACAAATCTTCGCGATAGGTCGTTTGAATTTTCCATTTTGTGTCTTCACTGTGACAACACGTATAAGACCATCCGTTCCCGCGTGAGTGTCCTCGATTCGGGCAAGGCTCCAATACGTCGGTGCTAGTCGCTCATCCTTGAGCAAGACTAGGTCTCCTATTTTGGGAGCTTCTTGAACTTGAGTCCATTTCGGACGTTGCTGCAACCGTGCAAGGTATTCGGAATTCCACTTTTTCCAAAATCCTTCCGCCAGCGCTTGTACCTTTTTCCATCGGTCGATATACGTGATGTCGTTGTTGAGTTCGCCTTGTGGCACAGCATGCAAAGATTCGCCTACGAGAAAATGCGCAGGTGTTAGCGCATTCAAATCATCTAAGCTGTCGGAGAGTGGGCATAAGGGTCTCGAATTCAGACACGCTTCTATCTGAGTTAGAAGCGTTGTGAGCTCCTCAAAAGTAAGCCTTTCGGTTCCAACAACTCGTTTTAAATGGTATTTCACCGATTTCACTCCCGCTTCCCATAATCCACCAAAGTGTGGAGAAGCTGGGGGAATAAAGTGCCAATTCGTTCCATGATTTGAGAGATTTTCGGCAATTTCTTTAAAATCGTGCTTCGCGTCCTTCAACATTTTGGCTAATTCGTTATTAGCGCCGACGAAATTTGTTCCACAATCGCTGTAGATTTGTTTGCAGCTACCTCTCCTGGCCGTAAACCGTCGAAATGCTGCTAAAAATGCTTGGGTGGTCAGGTCAGACACGACTTCCAAGTGAATGGCCTTTGTTGCCAAACAGATAAATACTGCAAAATAGCCTTTTAGTATTTTGGCACCTTGAGCTTTCCAGCTTTTCATTTCGATGGGTCCTGCGTAGTCAACTCCAGTATGACTGAACGGTCGTGACATCTGGACTCTAGGTGCAGGTAGATTCGCCATCAACTGCTGCATTTCCGATGCCTTTTGCCGGTAGCAAGAAGTGCATCTATGAAGCTGGTATTTCACGCTTCTTCGTATCTGGCCAATCCAGTACATTTGACGGATGTAACTGATCATCTGTTGGATGCCGCCATGCAAGGTGTTCTTATGGGCATCTCTGACAACCAGGTTCGTAAAATGGTGACTATTTTGAAGTAGTATCGGATGTTGCGCGTCGTAGGGGAGGAGAGAATTCTCCAAGCGTCCTCCAACTCTCAAAAGTCCATCAGCATCAACGAATGCGTTCAAAGTCTTGAGTGACTTGGGTATCTTCGAGGTTTCCACGATTTGTTGAAGCTCTGATTTGAACATCTCCTTCTGTGCGGCCTTCACGACGATGATGCGCGCTGCTTCTAATTCGCTTGGGCTAAGCGGGCCATCAGAAACTGCTTTTCGTCGGCATTTTGTTGCGAAACGGCAACATGTGGCGATAACTCGAATCACCTTCAACAAACTCGAACAGTCGCAGATGGTTTGAAGTATACGATCATCCTGATTGACTTGAGCACTTAGTACCTTAACCGTACGTCGTTCCTCGTCAGTTTCGATGTCAACAGGTTGATGCGGAACATCGAAAGCCCATTGACTGCGTAAAAATTCAGGACCAATCCACCAAGTTTGCAGTGACGTCAGTTCTGCTGGATACACACCTCTAGACGCCAGATCGGCTGGGTTATGAAGCGTTGCAACATGTCCCCAGCAATCGATCCCCACTAACCGCTGAATTTCGGACACTCTGTTGGCCACGAAAGTAGTCCATTTGGCGGGAGTAGCTCGTATCCACGCGAGCGCGATGGTTGAGTCGGTCCATGTGAACATCTTGATGTCGGGAACAGCCAAAACGTCCTTCGTATACTGCATCAGCTGCGCTAACACTACTGCTCCGCAAAGTTCCAAACGTGGAAGCGTGATCGTACGCTGACTTGGAGCTACCTTCGTCTTTGCCAGGAGCAAGTTGACCTGTATACTCCCATCACTGTCAAGCACACGAACGTATACTACCGCACCGTATGCTTTCATCGACGCATCACAGAATCCATGTAGCTCGATATCCTTGTTGGTTTTGCTTATCTGAGTCCAGCGTGGTATTCGAAGCGTCTCGATCATAGGAAGTTCTCCATGAAAAGCATCCCAATCCTTCTTCAAAGTAGCTGGAACCGGATCATCCCAATCACAACTTAGTTCCCAAAGCCGCTGCATCATTAACTTTGCCGTGATGACGCATGGTGATATCCAGCCAAGGGGGTCGAACAGTTTGGCTATGGTGGACAACATTGACCTTTTTGTTGTGGCTTCTGATGACTGTTGCACATTTTGGTAAGAAAAGTAGTCGTCTACCGGGAACCATTTTATGCCAAGGGTTTTGACATGATTTGACATGTTGAACGGCACCTCAAAATCTAACTCTCGATCTGCTACAGGTATGTCTTCGACGAGTTCCTTCACGTTGCTTGTCCATTTTCTTAAATTGAAGCCCGCGGACGCCAGAAGTTGATTCGCTTGGTCGCGTTTTGTTCGTGCTTCTTCCACAGTATCGGCACCACTGATGAGATCGTCCACATACATGTCCTCTCGGACAACCTTTGCGCCTTCCGGCAGGTGCGATTCTTCCTCTTCGGCTACACGCTTCAAAATTTTGATGGCAAGATACGGTGCACTTGCTGTGCCAAACGTTACCGTTTTAAGCCGATACATTTTGATTGGAGATAACCGATCGTTTCTCCACAGGATCAACTGATAGTAAGTATCCGGTGTATCCACTAACACCTGCCTATACATCTTCTCGATGTCAGCCGTAAACGTGATTCTGTGGGTTCGCCATCGAAGAACCAGATCAATAATGCTCGACTGTAATTTTGGGCCCACCAAAAGTCGATCATTGAGCGAACTTCCATCCAAAGTCTTCGCTGTTGCGTCGAACACGACCCTCAGTTTCGTGGTGGAACTCGATTCCTTGAAAACTGCATGGTGAGGCAAAAAATAGTGGTATGGGGTTGCCAACACCGAGTCGCCGACGTGAATTTCTTCCATATGCCCTAGGGTTGCATATTCCTGTATGCATTTGGCATAGTCTGCCCGAAGAGTTGGGTTTGCCTCCAGCCTCTTCTCCAAGTGCAGGAATCGTCGGACCGCGCTCTGCTTACTGGATCCCATCGCTGGAAGACATCCACCCTTAAACGGCAGCTTCACTTCATAACGCCCGTCAGGAAAGCGTATCGTGTGTTCGTTGAAATGCGCGTCGCATGCGATGTTCTCCTCAGTTTCATGTGTCTGGAACGGCAATTCTTCCATCTCCCAGAATCTCTGCAGCTGAGAATTCAGGTCAGCAGTCTGCACAAAACTGCGTATTTGCCGGGGATGTTCCGCTTGAACTTTCCCTAACACAATCCACCCTAACTGCGTCTTTTGAGCGGTTGGTCCGACTCCATCTGCAGGTCTTCTCACTTCTGGAAGGAGTATATCAGCATATACTTCGCTGCCGAGAAGTAAATTAATAGGTCCAGGAACGTGGAGATTTGGATCTGCCAACGTTAACCCTTTAAGATGTTGCCATTTGTCAGGTATCATTTGTTGGGCCGGGAGATGGCCAGTCAGCGACTTGAAGACCAGTGCCCGCACCGCGCCTCCATAGGTTGAGTTGCATGACGCAAGCTCAATATCCACGCATGTTTGCGTTGTGCCACTGCTGACCAACCCTAACCCTGACACCTCGACAAAGGTACGTTGCTTTTTCAGCTTCAACTGTTGTGCGGCATCTTCCGTAATGAAACATGCTTCCGATCCTGGGTCGATCAAAGCTCGGAGATGGTGTTGACGACCATCGGCTGCTCGCACCTTAACAATTGCTGTCGCTAAAAGTACCTGGTGAGTTCTGCTACCATGCGACGTGTGGTAATTTAAAACTTGACCACTTGTAGAAGCTTGTTGCACCTCTCGTGGTTCAAACTCCAGCGCGTTTGCATTGAACGAATGAGAAATTGCATTGTTACCTCTAGAAGTTGTTGTTGACCTCGACGGTGTAATGCTATTTGCGCGCACAGTTGCGTGTTGGGCCACGTTTGCATGCAAAAGCGTGTGGTGACGCTGTTGGCAGAAGTAGCAGCAGCCAGGTGATGGGCAATCCTGTGCGAAATGTCCTGAAGAAAGGCAGTTGTCGCAAACTCTCATGCGTCGAGCAGTCTGCTTCCTTTCCGCTGTGTCCATGTTCAGGAACCGCTGACACTTCCTTATGGAATGCTGTTGCAGATTGCACAAACTGCACATTCCCGACTCCCTGTTAAAAGTTGGCCGAACTGCTGGCCTACCTACTTGCCTACTGGCTGGCTTACCTGTTGGCTTAGATGCTGGCGTCGCAAACATCACTTTAGTGCTCTGAAAGCGAGAACGATTGGTAGCGAATGTCTCAGCTTTCATTTTTGACGCGGAGCACATCTCTTGCTGGTCAACAACCTCCAAAGTGCGGAAACGAGTATCTAAAAAGTCCGAAAACTCCACGAATTTCGGCAAATCTTTCCTGTTTCCCATCTTCTCTTCCCACAGCTTCTGCGTTGATGACGGCAACTTCTGGTGCAGGAACCAAATGAGCACCGTATCCCACTGATCGACCGGAACGTCCATGTTCTCCAGCGCTGACATACACTCCCGTGTAGTGAACAACAACTCCTTCAAACCTGTTGCAGTTTCCCGGGCCATAGGAGACTGCCCAAACAGAGCCTGCATCTGTAAATGCACCAGGATGCGTTTATGATCGTAGCGCTCCTTCAACAACTCCCACGCCTTTTCATAATTGGCCGCCTCGACCGACAAGTTTTGCAGGAAACGCTCGGCGTCACCAACCAAGCACGACTGTAGAAAGTGCAGCTTATCTATGTCGGCCAGACTACTGTTGTTGTGCACCAACGCACCAAAACGATCGTGGAATGTTCGCCAACTGGTGTACGCGCCATCAAATTTGGGCAAGTCGATGCGGGGGAGCCGTATCTCCGACCGAGATGACGACTGTTGCGATGTTGCGTCCGAACATGCTGCATTGACGTCTGCTGTGGGCACAGGTTTGTGTCTTTCCGACGCCTCCATGAGCTCCACACGATAATCCATGGAAATGTCCAAAATCTGGTCGTATACATCCAGAAGATCTTCCTTCTTCATTGTCGTCTCCAGATGGTTTCCTCCTATGATGGCCTCATTATACACCTTTGACGTGGCGATGTCTTGCTCCAACTTAGCCAACCTTGCAGCCACATATGAGCGGGTCAGACGCTCTTTTGGAGACTTTTTAAAGTTGACTAGGTCTCTCTTTATGGTCGTAAGTAAACCACTTTGAAGTTCCCCATATTTATACGACATTTTAACCAATATATTTGTTTTTCAGAATACAACAGAGATTAAAAAGAATATGTGCAAACTCACGTTTAAAATCAGCTGCAGCTGCCGTCAGTTTCTGTATCTTCTTGAAGATGATAATTTTGTTGCGCGACGCGACGTTGTTTCGGTTTAGGTAACGCGAAATCAGATTTAACTTACAAAAGTTAGTTATTAAATCACTAAAATGATTTTGTACAATGCACTTTCGTGTATATATATATGTATATATATGTTTTAACTATTTAAGTTCTCACTTTATTGTCTAAAGTTATTGTTCTAACACACACACACTGTTTGTTAAAAGTTCAATAGTTGTTTTTGAAAAAGACGGCTCGAAGGACCAAATGTTTCTGACTAGGTTTATTTATTGTAAAAAAACTAGGGAAAAAAATAACTTGTAAAAACTTTCCAGAAAAAGTAAAACACGTCCACTTGCAATCGTTATAAAATCGGTTGTATTTTCATTATATATTTGATATACCATTAGAGGTCATAAGAACAAATTCTATGTTATTGTTATTGTTTACATATGTATTTCAATTGACATTAATTATTTGTGGATTCTATTTAAATCTAAGCTTTGTTCGATTAACTAATTAATATTACAAATTCAATTCGTATTCTTTAATTTAATATTTCATTTAAAAGAACATTGTACTTTCGTACACGTACTGTTAAATACAGAGATTTGCTTCTTCAGGCGAACTACGCGAATGTGAAATGTATTGCCCAACTCCCTTTCATTACAATCTTCAGAAATTGCAAACTAATGTGCATCGGTATCTCCTTTCAAACTCTCTCCCTTTTTCCTAACGTTCGTACTGTGTTACTTAACATATTAAGGGTAGTCACAACCCCTTGAGTGCGCGCAAATTATAAAAAAAAGAGGAATCTAAAATCTAAAATCATTTTGTTTTTTTTTATTCGTCATTCGTTAGTCGTGCTCATGTGAATAGTCCTTTAGCCTTTAGTGAAGAAAAGAATAATTTCAGTGTTTCAGAAATAATTCCATGCTTCAACAGATGTCTTAGACGAATACCAGAATTTATGTTGTCCACGTCACTTCTTCACAATTTATTAATCATATAATTCAAGTTGATATGTACCTGTTAGTTTCATAAGTAGAATCTAAGTCTTAAGGTACTCACCAAATAGCTTTAGTTTTCTCAAAACTTTTTGTTTTTATATGAAGTACCTCTTCTAGCGTGTTGCAACAAAATTAACCACTAAACGAAAACTTATGGGTATCTCAACAAAAATATAAGAGCTCCTTTCAAATTTTTCTTTTTGTCTTTTATGTTATCATTTAGTTGGTTTTTAGTTTTCATATCGATTTCTTTTTTTCAATGCAACTATTCCCCTCCTTTCTTACGGTTTGTCTATTTTTCTAACAAACAGTTTTCTTTTTATTATCATTTTAGATGTCGTTGTCGCCGTTGCAAAGGAAACTTTATGGTTAAGCCAATGGGTTAGCCCTAATTAAACTGATTGCAGTCTACACACACACACACTCTTTCATATATATATATAAATTATACACCACACATCGTCTGAGCATTTATACATACAAAAAAAAATAATTATAGTAAATCGGAACGGAACTCGTATATCGATTCCGAGACGCCGCCAACCATTTCTACAATACGTGATTCCAAGAAGACATGACGAAGTGTTGGCTGAACAATAGTTGCTGCCAGGGCAATCATCATCGTCGAATAAAACAAGTTATCGTAGCTAAAGCAGAAAGCGTCAATAGTCAGCGTTTTTACACATTTTTTCAAATTATTACCGATATAAAAGAATCATCAGTAAGGAGCTGAATAATAGGGATGATTGATTCGATGTAGCGGTGAGTACATATATCAAGTCTCGTTATTATTTATGTCTTTAGAGTTTCTTCTTCACAATTGAAGAGTTCCAAGAAATTATTTTCGGACACCCTTTCACTGTATCGTGTTGGGTTTCGAGAATTTTGAAAGGAATTGATGATTGTTAATCGATAAATCTTCTCTTCTATTGATTATCTACTTAGTCAGTTCAAAATATATGTGTGTCTTAATTTTGTTCAACAGTAGCGGCCCTATGGTCGGCGAACGCGATAGAGACCGTGAAGCGGTGCGCTGGGAACTGGGCGAGTCAACACCGCCCCAATACAATAATGGAGGATCACAAATGGTCGGGACATTGTGTGGTGGACAGGCTGTTGGCCAACAGCAACAACTACACCAGCAGCAACAGCAACAGCAACAGAAGCAGCAACAGCAACAATACTACCAGCAGCAACAGCAAACAACAAATTGGGTGGAAAACGATACCATCGGAAGCGGTGGAAGCGATAATCAGCCGTACTACGATACGAGCGGCAATGTGGACTGGGCCCGGGCCATGGGCACTGGTGGCGCTGGTTCTTACGGATGTGGTACGAGCGTCGGTGGCATTACAACTGGTGGCAGCAGTAGCAACTTTGGTCGCTATGATGCAAACATGGGCTACATTGAAGCTGGCAGTGCCAGTCTCGGAGGCGATACGAACAATCTGTCATACGGTACATCGGCTGCAAACACCAATACCGGTGGTGGTGGTGGCGGCACCACCGGTGGAGGTGGCACCACCAGCGGCAGTGGAGGCGGTGGTGGCTCAACTGGCAAAGAGGTGCGCTACGCTCCATTTCCAATCACATCGCCGACCAACTCGAACCCCACTACTTCCCAGCCACCGGCACTACTGCAGCGGGCACATTCCAGATCCATGTCCTCCATACCGCCACCCGAGCCATTTATGATAGCACAGTCCAAACAGATGAACACACGCGTTTCGATCAACGTAGGCGGTGTCAAGCACGAAGTTCTTTGGCGGACGCTCGAGCGTCTACCGCACACAAGACTTGGCCGCCTACGCGAATGCACCACACACGAATCCATAACGGAATTATGCGATGATTATTCCTTAGTTGACAACGAATATTTCTTCGATAGACATCCGAAAAGTTTTAGTTCAATTTTAAATTTTTACCGCACCGGCAAACTTCACATCGTTGACGAAATGTGCGTTCTGGCATTCAGCGATGATCTCGAGTATTGGGGCGTCGATGAGCTTTACTTAGAATCATGTTGCCAGCATAAATACCACCAGCGCAAGGAGAACGTCCACGAAGAGATGCGCAAAGAAGCTGAGAGTCTGAGGCAACGTGACGAGGAGGAATTCGGTGAAGGTAAATGCGCCGAATACCAAAAGTATCTATGGGAGTTGCTGGAAAAGCCAAACACAAGTTTTGCCGCCAGGGTGAGTTACTCAACTTTGGGAAATAAAAATAATATTATGTTTCATTTGTATTTTATTATTTTTTATTAAATTTATTTTTATGTTAACCGTAAAACATATGTGCATTTATGTTAGTCATTGAACAGGAAATGTACATATGATTTACATCTTCAGTTTTTTTTTTTTTTATTTTTAAATATTTTTCAGACACAAATCACTCGAAACTTTATTATTTTACAGCAAAAATATAAATACATACTTAGTTTGTAAAGAAACCACTAACTACAAGGAGAGTATTGAAGAGGCTTAAAGCGTTATCAGGTCTTGAAAATAGTAAAAGTACAATTTCAATTGTTGACAGAATGAAAAAGGTGATAAAGTTTGCATTTCTACTTGTTTCATTTAGGGACTCCTCTGTTAGACAAGCTATATGGATTCACAATCGTGTGACTGTACCTAACATTTACTTAAGGTTTCAAATTACAAAGGATTATTTTAGCTGCTTGTCGTTTTACTTTTGACGATGGGAAACATAGAACTCTCTCAAGAATAAATTATTTATTTGAAAATAAATAGATCGTCAGAGAGAAGAGATCATAAGAAACTTACAAAAAAAAGCTAAGCTCAACTAAGCTGTAATGTTTTGTCTTAGAGATATCAATTATATAGAACGCACTGCACTTAACTCACCCACCCTTCACTGTTACCAATTTTGTTTTAAGACTAAGCGAAGTCTCACTATGTAAGAACTCTGGTAACACTAAATGGTTATCAACCTTTTTTTCCAAGAGGGATAGGATTTCTTTAGTATAAATGTTTGGGCATGAGGTCCTGACTAAATACTTTTTCTGAGGAACCCATGTGTTGAACAAGATTCTTGTCTACTCTCTCTCTCTTTCAAAAATTTCTCTTCTCGACATTAAAGAACGTAGCATTTGAATGCAAATTCTTTTACTATTTAAAAGCTATGGTGGAATTTTTCCCATGATATGAAGGTAAGTTTACCACCTGGGGAATGTAACACAAAACCACAAGTTCTTGAAATACAAGCAAATTATGGCAAGCTTAAAAAATTCCTGCAAGACAAGGACATAAGTTTGCTTACTCTTCCACAAGAGTAGTTATCATAATCCATGAAGTGGTTCCTAACTTGTAGACTTGTAGCCTTATGTTAGAGGCCCCAGTATGTAGTTTTAAAACTATTTTGTTATTTCATTGTTGTGATTGGTGTTTAAAATTAAAAACGTAGCCTAAATGTGACACTTCAGTTTCAGGTGATCATGGGCCTTAACCAATATCTTTCGATAACAATTTCGTTTTCAAACGATCTCTCTCCAGTTTTATACTCTAATTCGGTTTAGGTGCTCTTCCACTCGTTTGAGCCACCTAAGACGAGACCTGTCCTCCTGTTGGAGCTTTGATAAATAATCATCCGCGTAACACGTCCCAGCCATGGCAATCAACAAAATGCCCGAAACACAAAATTTAATAGCTCTGCACTCTCCCAACTGATAATTACTTCAACATCTCCTTCATGGTACCCGTGGCGTCATGGTTCGCATGTCACCTGCTAACCTAAAGGTTCGAGGTTCGAATCCCAGCAGAGGCAAAAATGATTTTTCACGGGTATCACCTTTCGCGAGGATTTTGCAAGTCCTCCGTTAGTAAATTCATTGGCATGAAAAGCGCTTTCTTAGTTAGCCGTTCGTAACTGGCAGAAAATTGTAGGTCATGAAGTCCAAGAAAAGATATCGACTTCATATTTCTCGGTCTTGATTATCTGCACGGCGTTTATACTCTTGATAATAAACTTTTCGGGCCATATATCATTTTGAAACAGTTCCACCACTAATTGAAGAGTTCCCTAAGTTCCTATCACTGCATGAAGAGGTCCTATCACTAATTGAAGACTTCAGGGAGGCCGTGGTGCAGTGGTAGAGTGTTCAGTAGATAGCCGGGTTCGAATTTTCTTTCAGCCTCCCAGTTCCATCTGAACGTCACCCTTGAGGTTATATGTGAAAATACTAACATCTTATTTTCATCTACTTCACCCTGGGTAGTACAATGGACCGGAAATTAGGTCTGAGTGCTCCAGATTAGCATAAGCCTCCTCTTTTTTTATATAAAAAAAAAATTGTAGACTTCCATACAATACTATAACGAGTATATTTTATAGAAGATGGTGTTTCTGACTGAGGTCTTTATTGTCCGAGTAAGTAAAAGACTCTCATTGTTTAAGAGAATGCTCTAAAAAATAAGGAAAGAATAATTGAGTATTCTCTTCTTCCCCAAATTTTGCTTATGAGTCAGGGCAAAGCTCTCTTCAATTCTTAATTTTTGTAACGTTGATGTCAGCTTTTTGCCTCATAGCGGATTATGTTGTCATCTCCGTTGAACTATCTGAAGAAGTGGTCACTGGTCATACTATATTCTCAACAAAAATGGTGGTTTTAAAACAATGCTGACTTGATCGTCTTTTAGGGATCAGGATTGATTTTTTATTGGGGCTGTTCTTTCAATCTATTGCGGCCACTACCACCAAATTACTTTCACAATGCTTTTAGTATTCATTTTTGATCTCATTTTTCAACAAGATACTATATCACCGGCCTTCATTCTGAGTTCGACCGTATTTGGTTTCACAAATCCGTATAACTATTTGCTATACAAAACAGAGATGAGAACAGCTGATGTCAAAGTGTAAAAGGAAAATGCGTGGTATTGCCAAATCACCAGTTGCCATTTTCGTTGTTTCAAACCTAGTTCACAGAGTAGAAAAAACAGATAGTCAAATTGTACCCTCTTTGCCTATAACACCCTCAAATTCTTTCTGTGGTGAAATCAAGGATACAGCGCCTTATTTGAATTAACGGCTATTTCCGGCTGCAACTGATTTTAATTATTTCCACATTTTTTATGTATCTCTCACTTTGATGGCACATAATGTTTTTAGCGACAGTTTTGAAACTAGATTTCAGCATTCTCCACTGTTACAAATCCAAGAACCCACATTCACTTTGTTAAATTGATGTTAAACCAACCTACAAGAAAATGGCGATGAAGGTTCCCAGTCGAGGTTTCTTAATCTAATTTAGCCTGTGAACAAAATGGCATAATCTTGCTGCAGTTGACTCTATGGTTCTACTCTGTGACTAAGTCTTTCTTTATTAAATATGAAAAAACAACATCACAACCAAATTAAATAATATTTGTAGATTCGATACCACCCTGGTAGCAATGGTGCAGTTTTATCGAATTCTCAGAAGTTTTTGTGCTTCAGGCCCTTAGTTCAATCCTTAGTTCAGTTTGAAGCAGGCTGTTTGCAGTGAGTTCAGTGAAACCGATCCCTGAATAACCTTTTCCAAAAGTATAAGTTGTTTGGAGTCGTTTAATATTTATGAGGACTGCGTTTCGAGTTGTTTGGTTGATTTTTCCAAACCATTTACTTGTAGAAATTTTGCCAGTTTTTTTTAAGAACCTATTTGATAACAATCTGATAACAAAATATTAAAATGAAAAAAATATCAAGTCTCTTCAATACTCTTCACACGTAAATAGAAATTGTATATCTCCCTTATACAAATTGGCACACTTTTATTCCCGCACAAATTTGCTTTTTTGCAAATAAAAAAGATTTAAAAACTAACCAAAAAAAAAAAAAAATAACTCGGGAAAGCTGTATAATAAAGTGATACCAACAAATCAGTGTTCCCACTTAACGAAATAATATTTTTTTACTAAAATCGATTTGCCTTCTTAAATTGCATTATATTTCCATCAATATGTGCGATCAAGTAATATTTAAAATTGTATATTCGTCGGCTGAACAGTAATAAAATAATATACTCAAATAAATTTATCGCTGAAGCTTTCAAACTGTTAATAGCGCTTAAAATATTCTTCTGAATTTTCTTCTAAATAATCAAAGTTTGTATATTGTTGGTGTTTTTATCTTTGGCCTCTAATTAGACTCTAATTATCTTAATTCAAGCTTACAAAAAAAAGGCTTAGTTTGGTTTTTTGTTTATCAAATGCAATATTACATATTTATTTGAAATCAACAAATATTAACAACAATTAACAACTGCTGTTATATTTACATATCTAATCTATTTGATGTTGTAAATGGAAAGATATATCGGTGTCCCGTTTGTAAAAGTGTTATAACTACTAACTTCCCGTCTTGTTGCGCTTGGTGTAAGGTAACAAAATGGGGGATTTCAGCACACAATTTACACCAAAAAAAAAATTGCACAAAAGACCTTTTAATTTTGGTTTATTTTTTGTGTTTTATTTTAAGATGTGGCATTGTTCTTAAAGCTAAATTTTTTAAATCATAAAATTAAATACTACGAACAAATCATCAAGCAAATAATAGTTTTCTACAGTAAAAAATATTTTTAAAGCTGGGTCTTTAAATAACTTGCAATGCTTAATTTCATTTGTGGCATTTTAAATGCTACTTATGAACAAATAAAAAATTAGTTGAATTTTTAGCGTTAAAAATAGTTTTAGCTTACCTTAAATATCGAAAGTAATTAGTCAGAAATCAATAAAAAAAATTTTTAATTTAATTTTTAAGCTATGCTGCTTCTCATACTTGATTCGGTGCTCGAACTTGAAACGATTCAAAACTGAGCTTGTTTGCTCAAAAGAGCGTCAGAATCACGATTGCCAATTTGGTGATTTATTTTTCTCGATTCTATTTTATATTCTCGAAAACGAAGTGCATACCTAAAGCAGTTTTGAAAAAACGTATTACCCCTCCACGGTCACTGGGTGCACAGAAACAACTGAACGCATTTCTTCGTCTTGCCTTCTTTCAACGACCAATTGCACAGATTTTTGAAAGGTTATGTCTCTGATGTTGACGTTTGAGTTTTATACAATCTATTTAAGTATGATGTCGCATGATAGTTTGTCGGCTTGTCGCAAAGTCTTTTTCGACATCAAACGTCTCGGTGAGTTCTTACCCGACTTTGATGGAGCAGCGTGAATTCTTCATAGTCGCACGAGTTGCAGGTATGTCAAAACCGAGCGTTGCTCTGTACAGCTCACGTTCACATATCACAGCAGACAAGATCTTATATACGAAGTTAACGAGGCTTCCTCTATAATTGACGATTCCCGTTTTTAAGATACTGAGGTTTCATTAATCGGGCATGCATTCTTCGGACCTTATCATGCTGGTTCATGCTCCTTTCCAGCCAACCTCTAGCTGTCTTAAAAAGCTCGACGTCATTTTCAGCCATAGTTTCACTATATTTAAGCTTACATACATGACAAGCTTAACTTTTTCTAGCTGGTATGGCATTCTGAATTCTGACAGACATTAACGCGGGATGCATGTCATCATCCCCGCTATGCAGTCTGAAAAAGTGGTCTTTCCAGACTCTTCGTAGTGACTGCGAATTTTCCACCATAGAAAAAGTCACAGCTTTAAATTGACCTATGTCTAGGATCAAACAATTGCTCATCAAAGAGGTAGTAAGTGATTGTAATAAAGAAGAGAAGATACAAGACTTGTGTGCATCTACTGTGATTTGGAAATAATCGAATCTTTTTTCAAAGTCACACAAAATTAAATTCAAATAAATAATCACATATGCGAAAAGCATTTCTGGTTGGTCTTCAAAGACTGTGTATATATTTTTTGCAGTTGCCCTAATAGCCGGCCAACGGTTTTCATGGTACAGAACTTTAGGGGTATTCAATTCTAACTGTCACAGCTTGTACATTGGGAGAAATTAACTCTCTTTCCATTGATGTGGTAGCTTTTCACTTCCTTTGAGCTTTTCGACGAGAACCGTGAACCACCTAAAGGCGTTGTCTCCCATCATTTTCCAAGATCCAAGAGCTACGAGTATATCGCCTAAAGCAACATCGGTACAAACGCTTTGACATTCTCAAAGCTTTTAACAGAGTTAGTGGCCTTTAGACTGGCTCAAATAGACTTTCATAAGGTGAGTTGCAGCGGTTGAAGAGTACCAACGTAAAAACTTTATTCAAAAGTCCTTAGTAAATGGTCTGATACACTATCAGTTTTCCGTGAAGAACTGGCAAAATCTCTCACGAAAGACGCTTTCTCACTTAAGCGTTCGAACTCGAAGGCATGGTTGAGCGAAATGCGCTAAGGCCTGGGGCTATCCGAGCTTTGTTGTACCACCTTATTTGTTTACCTATTTAGACGATTAGTTACCCGTTTTATTATATTGAAAACTACCGAGGATCTCATCCATTTTGGTTCGAGCATCCTGTTCGCTTTGTCGTGCCTGTGACATAAATGTTGGCATGCTTGTCTTTTACCTGTGAGGTTCTGTGGTCGAATTCCAGAAACATCGGAAAAAAATGTTTTTTACTGGTATAGCCTTATGCGAGGAACTGGCAAGTCTTCCAAAAGTAATAACAAACTGTCTTGAAAAACCCTTTCTAACTTAGCCTTTCAGAATCGAGAGCAAATAATTGGTCCTTAAAATGCGTTAGGAAATGTGGTTTCCATAACTTATTTATTTTTATTTCTATCATTTTCAGTAGAACGCATTAGTTTCTGCATTGATATATCATGATCCGAATTACCCTACACGTGATCGAGTAACACGTGACTGAATTATTTGCTTTCGTCATTACTTCTCACGTTATCGGGCACTTTAGTACTACAAGTTGCTATTCTTTCATCAGTAGTTGAACGAATTGAAGTCGATTAATGGAAAACAGACTGATGTTGTTTAATATAAAGCAAATTTTGAAAGAAAAATAATACTCAGCCACTCGATCACTGATGCGATAAATCGGCCCCAGTTTCAACTGGCTGCTTAACTGATAGCTTATTTGAAACTGGACCTGGATTCCGGAATAATCATTTAAAAGGGACTTAGTGGTGTGACCACCTCGCCACAGAAAGTTTTGAATAAATTTAATTGTTCATCATCAAGCGGTTGTGTTTGCAGAAAAGTACTTTCTTCACTTGACTAAGAAAAATAAAGACCATTTGCTAGTAAGTGCAACATTCGAATGGGTTTCAGTCAAAGTTGTTCGTTTTTTTCTTAATATTTCTTCGAGTTTAACAGTCGTTGAATCAATCAATTATTGAAAGACCCATTAAAAGTCGAACATTATTGAAATTATCCAATGAAAAATATTTGTAAGGTTTCACAAATAAAAAGAAATAAATTGAAATATTTAAAAACCACGGCACGAAAAAATCGTTTCAGTTTCTGTTCAAAAAACGTTGCGCCACCAAAAAGATTAATCTGACAAACAAAATTGAATTACTATCGTTCGTATATCTGTATATAAAAAACATTGCCACATCTTAACAACTTTGATTTTTTCACATAATCATTTTCCTTGATTTTACCCAAATTTCTTAATTTTTATTTTTGTAATTTAAATATATACGTTTTCATTTGATAGTGCGTTTGAGGTTTTATTTTAATTCATATAAACTAACTTAAATACTGTTGTTGAGTACTTAAAATGAAAACAAAAAACAACAATATTTTATTTATTTGCTATTTTTTACTAATGAAAAAAAAAATACATTTATTTCCTGAATCAAATCAAAAAATCAATTTAACTGTTTCTAGCTTTCTAATGATCCATATATGCATTTTCTAGATAAATAGTATCTACTAAAAAAAAAACTCTTATGAAAATAATAAACACAAGTACATATTTCCAAAGTATGGGAATGGGCAATAAGCGATATGACCAGGCGGCAGGTGTGCTGTAGAATTCCTCGATAAAATAATTCAAATGCAACGAACTCTGGGGAGAAGTGGCCAAATTCGTGTTGTAATACATTTCCATTTCATACAAAAAGAACCGAGTAAAACAAAGTAAATAACGTCTTCTTAGCTTAGGAGCTTCTTTCGCATATTAGTCTTCAAAATAATAAAAAGTTTCTTAGTTGCAGGGCAATAGATATATTTGTATATTTTAACCCAACCAACCATATGTATTATTTCTAACTCTGTTAGCTTCTTCTATATACTGTGCGCATTTTATTTTATGTCTATAGCACCAAAGCTTTTCTTCAAATATATAAACAAACACATACAAACGCCGAAATGGAAATAATTACAACATATTTGGGTACATCTCCTAATTGTTATTCACATTTATTAGTGTAAAGTAAAATTTGGTAATACCTATACTTAGTGTATAAAATCATTACAAAGTAAATAAATTAGATTTGGTTTTGTATTGTGAAACAATGTCGGAGTTCTGTCAATTGTAATCATTTCATTTAATTTTGCTAGTCTTGAGTGAAATAAGAAAGCATTTAACTATAAATATATATACATATATATATATATATACCCCGCCTATAACGCATCCTTTTTTGACTAAGATAAATATGAGAACCAAGTAAATTTATTTTCAATATACCATTTTCTCAGTATATACCTTTTCATTAATATTTTGTATATCCTTTTATTGGTTTCCGTTTTATTTTGATATATATTTCCGTGAATGATATTCATTTTTCATTTAATTTTATTTTCATCTTTTCATTTACATATACTAATAAATATTTTCTTAGTTTTCTTTTTTTTTTCTTAATTAAAACACAAAAAGTGTCTATTTGTAAATTATCTATTTTGAATTTTTAATTTTTAATTTTTGTAATGTGTACAAAATCAGCATTAAGTGTGCTGAGATCTAGAATGCAAAAATGAAATGTTTATTATACTGCCCGTGGATGACATCCCCTTATATATAGAAATTGAAAAAAAAAAAGATTATATATTAATGCCCTGTATCTGTGTCCTCTATGGTTAATGTTTGTACAGATTTGTTTGTAAATAAATGGATATGGTATCGATATCCCCGTCTATGCACAATCCATGCTTGAATGTATACAAAAATACTTTTTTTCAGCTTATGATTGTAATGTGTAGTCTTAGTTTTGCTGAATATAATCATTTGTATTATTTTTTTCGAAGAATGATTTTTATTCTTAATTTTTTTTTTGTTGAATGCGATGAAATGAAAAAAAATGCACGACTTAGGCACTTAGTACCAAAAACCGCAGAATCAATTTTATGAAATAATTTTTTTACTGTTTCTTATTATAGAGAATGAATGAAATAGATACCTAGTCAAAGTCTTAGATTTTGAATGAAAAAAGAAAATAGCATGTTTAAAAAGGTTTAGTTCACTTCAAAAGCAATTTACATCATTAATAGAGAAGAGACTATAAAAATTAAACGAAATTTGCGTGGATTAATTCGAGTTGCGGATAGTCAGTATTACCAACTTGAATTTCTTCAAGAGAAACAAAATGAAATTAAGAGTCTATTACATAATTTGTCTTTAGAGGAATGATTGGACGCAACGTGAACTACCTGGAGATCTGCCGACATTTCCCACTTAAGTTTTGACATGTTAGACGTTAATAGCGGCTGCAATGTGAATTATTTAAGCCACTCTCATTCTTTGTCCTTAAGAAAAAGAGTGTAATCAAAGAATTGACTATTATATTTGGTTACTGTCATACTCATACTAAGATTTCAAACACACAACAAGGCATTAAGGATATGGTGTGTGTTTTCATTATTTTATCAACTTTCAGATACATTATCAATTTCAATTCAATTTATACCTTTGTACAAGTGAGACTGACTCTCGTAACATCAGCGAGGAATTGGTAAGTCCTCCTGATCATTACAGTCATAAAGATGAAAATTTACATAAAAGCACTTTCTAAAAACGTAGTTGAACTCATCTGGCTTTTGAGAGTAGTCGGGAAGGAAGAGAAGAAAAAAATAAGGGGTGTAAAAGACGACTATCGTTGAAATTGCAGGTAGTAGAAGAACGGTACCTGAAAAAGTTACCAAAAATCATAAGACGATAGTAAAACGGCTATCCTTCAACTGCTGCAAACGAAGTTACATGAAGCAATCTTCTGACGATACAATCGACGATAGATGAATGCACGATAATCGTGTAATAAGTAACGGAGTTCAGGACCAGCTAAAAAATTTATTTAAAAAAGAAGGAAAAGCATCTACTTTTCAAACTGAAAACTTTAAAGCGAAGCCTAGCCAACGAATCCCGACGACGAAGCAAAGAAACACGATAACATAAAACATAACATAAAAGTCAAATGAACACCGGAAATGATCAGTTTAGATATTTGGTTGTGAACGGGATTGGAAAGTTTGTACAAAAAATAAGCAGAAAACTAGAAAACTAGAATTTCATTACGTCGGTGGATTTGGCATTGAGGTTGCTGGATAAGAAGATCACTAATTCTTGGCACGATTTAGAAAAACAAAAGAGATTTGCCTAAACCTTTTGTAGCGAAGGAGGTTCTTGATGACCAGAATGAGCCTGTAAAGGTCAATAACAAAAAGCAGTATCGTCCAGTCCACTCATCTATCTTTGGATTTTCTGGAAAAATGGCGTTGGTGAATTATGTTCCGAAGCCAAACAAACAAGTGGTATCAAAGTAAACCGGCCATGATACTGGATCATAACCTCAATAAAGGTGGAGTCGATGTATTCGACCAAATGGTCTCAATATATTCATGTACACGTCAAACAAATCGCTGGCCGATGGTGGTATTCTACAACTTACTGGTCATAGCAACCCAAGCAACTGTCATCATTTTCCGACACTTCAATCCGCCTAGAAGAAACAAAATTTTTTTTCAGAAGTCATAAACTCATCGAACTGGTTGAGTCAGAATTGAATAACCGTTCACAACACAATCTGGCATTGAAAAATCTGCATTGGGTGCTCTCTGTATTTTGGGGAGAGTTCAGGAAAAATAACCAACAGTCCTCGAAAGGCTCTCTTGTAAAAGAAGCAGATGTCACCTTTGCCCAAGAACAGACGACAAGAAAACCAGAACCACCTGCGATGGATGTGGCAGATGTTGTTGCCCTTGCCACACTAGAACCTTATGTGTTAAATGTCTGCCAAAACTGCCAACAACTTCAAAATAAATCCTTCTAAACATAAACTATGCTGCTTTTGAAATAAAATAATTATTTATTTGAAAAAATATGATTTTTCATAGAATTTCAGTAGTGGGGATCGCAGAAAAATCTGTAAGCATCTGATAATCGTTTCAACTTAAGAAATGAATAAAATTTCGAGAATTTTGTTCACTGAGTTTAAAAAAAAATTAAGAACAAAAAAGTTATGAGTGTTCAAACATGCTCTGGGGTCCAAATGGACCCCAGTTTGTAAAGGAGGGTTAAGCAAATAAGAACTTAAAACACTTGAACGTTGAATGAGTCAACGCGAACAAAACCCCAATGGCTAAACGAAAAGAAATCATCGATATTCTGTAAACTATTGATTACGAAAGACAAGAGTTGATCCCCAAACCATACCCCAAATAAACAGAACAAAAGGAAGTTTACCCATTGACTACAAAGAAAAGCACACATCTCAAACTGATCCTTAATGGATAGACATTTAAACTAATGATCAACACGCAGATTGGCAGATTGTGAAAGAGTTTGGAATGCACGCATCCCGAGCCGATCTCCTGCGTTTGATTCATCCCTGTAATTGAATCACCACCTCATTTTGCCTAGATATCTTATCAAGAAGAGAAGACAATATTTAAGAAAATACAATAAAAAACTCCGTCTCTTCTATTGCCAAAAAATGAAAGGATACATAAACATTGAAAAAAATTATCTGGCGTGTTGTAATTGCTATAGCCACGATAAGATAACAAAAATGAAATGGAAAGAGTTGTCGACAGAAAATGACAGAAAGAGTGTTGATAGAAATACACGCGTTCCACGCTTTTGACACAAAAATTAAGCGAATTACTTTTCTATGAATGATGTGGCGCGCGGAGTTGAGTGAAAAAAAATAAAATCTCAATAGCTCGGGGTCAATTGAATCAAAACAAATATCGAAATTCCGTACCATTTCACAGCTCTGCAGACAGTTCGAGCAAGGTCTCAAGTTGGCTATCAGGTCTTAAGAGAACAGGCTTGGAATAGTATTGGTGTTGTGTATAAAAACCTGCAGCGGAAAGTACTTATATTGATCCAAATTTATTCCTTACAGATTGTCCAAAAATAATAGGAAATCTGCCAATATTTTAACATAAAATTCTCTAGACAACCCGTCTACATGTCTCTCTGAGGTAAGATGTCACAAATCCTTCTGTCCAAACTCAGTTAAAATTCCGCTGAAAGTTTATAGAAAGTGCTCACTCATAAATGTTTGTAGTTTTTCAGAATTAAGGCAATCAACTAAAATTGTCTACCTTAGGGCGCGTTTATAAAGCGTACACAATATGCAAACATAGAACTTGCTGTAAGTTCTGTTCATTACTACCTAGGCTCTGAAATACAAAAATACACGACAAAATTTAGAAACTGAGTCGGTTGAAATAGTTGTTCTCATGGTGTTCCGTCCCGGTTATCCAGTTAATATTGAATCCCACTTCACACATGTTATATGTATGTGTGAAATGGGCCTCACACAATACCGTCAGACCTGTTATTTTACAAAAAAAAAAAAATAGCGGGTATTTACTCGTAAGAATTTAATAAAGTCATGTGTAGGAACATTTAAAATTAGGATTTGTACTTGAAAGCCTTAACTGCCTACGCTCAACTCCATTGTCAGCATTCGCACTTACAGATTTAAATTTCTCGACCGACATGACTTTAGACGAATGGATTGAAAAAATCGTTATTCTTTAATTTCTTCGTCAAAGGTAAAAGGTCTGATAAGAAAATTTTTAAGTATGAGTCCTGATTATGTTAACCTGTTCGTTTCGTATTCATTTGTTTAACATAGATTTGGGGTGTCCTGTAAGACTGTAAGACGGAGTGTTGTCTTGATCAAATCATATTTGGCTTAAACCATTCAAAATTTTTTGCTTAAATTGACGGCGGAGTACAAAATACATACATACATATTCCTTTATATTTTATATCAGCTCATAAAAACCTGGCGCATGTTTCAAGCCAGTGTGTGTGTTTAATTTATTTACTCTAATGCAAGCCCCATTGTACTCGCGTTTGTCACAACTAGAAGATTTATTGTGAAAGATTGCACTTTCATTTTATATCAAACTCAAGGCTACCCAAAATATTGTCGATTTGAAAAGAAGTACTTTATTTCAAAACAGGAAGGTATTTGATTTTTTTTTTTTTTTTCAAAAATTGCCTCGTAGATTTGAACTCAAAAAATTTTATATTTTCATCATGCGGGAAAGTTAATTAATGCTGTTTTTAAGCTTGGTTAAGTTTAGGCTTTTTGTAACACCACAAGGATTTAAGTTTCACTTTGTTCCAGTGAAACCAATTGAAATCTCTTGAGAAGAGGCAGAGACGCGTCTCTGAAGTCTAGACGCAATGAATGAATTCACTATGCTCGTCTAAAAAATTTAAACCAGCAAGGGCGGCCGTGGTGCAATGGTAGAGGGTTGAGTAGATAGGCTGGATGCGTGAGCTCGAATCCCGTTCTGGGCATGTTTCATCATTTTGTCAGCCTCCTAGTTTCATATGGACGCCGCCCTTGAGGTTATATGTGAAGTTACTAACACCTTATTTCCATCTACTGCACCACAAATAAAGGAGGCTGCCACCCTGGTAGTACAATGGACCAGAAATCAGGTCTGAGTGCTCTAGATTAGCATAAGCTATAAGGTGGCTATAGTTTTTTTGCACCACTATATTTATTTACTTATTTATTTTACTTCTGATTAAATCAACGTTGGTTTTTGGCAGGTGCAGCAGCACAAAGTTTACGTCAGGTTTGTTCGTTGAAGCCTTGGGGTTGGCCTATGGTCGCCACAAGGCGTTTTCTGAAAAACCTAAACTCGCTCTTAATGTCAAACTGGTTGTTTTTTTGAGTCCTAGTTTGCACTCAACTCATTTTAAGCTAGCACTAGGTTTTTGCTGCGACGAGTTCAGAGGTCAATGCTCAGGGCTGTCAAATGACATATATTTTTCTTCAAATAACAGGGATTTGTGGTGCTTTTGAGGTTTAACGTTTTTTAAGAACTGAAAACCCAGTTTTTTTCAACAACTAATTGTTTTTCAACGGGTATCGCCTCTCGCAAGGAATTGGAAAGTCCTCCGTTAGTAGATTCACTGCCATGAAAGCGCTTTCTCGATTAGCCTTTCGGAAACGGCAAAAATTGTAGGTACATTCCCTTCCCATTCCATTCCCTTACATGGTATGGTTTTGAGAAATGCAAAAGGCTCTGGGGCTGTTCGCTTCTTTGCGCCTTTTATTTATTTGATTTGTCAAGGAAACCTAGCTCAACCCTGGCTAAAGTTCAACGAACGAACCCATCGATTGTTTATGTACTAAACAACTGTTAGCTGAAAATGTTTTTCAGTGATGCCAAGCTCATATAAATCAAGAATAGATACTATTTCATTGCCACCAGTTATATATGATTTACACTTGAAATGGTTTGAAGACCAAGACTAAATAGAAACCATTTATGCAATCTGGTACTTCGTCCCCATAGACAAAACGTCTGCAAAAACTGAAAAGCACAAGTTTTCTCATTCGTTTTAAGGTTTTGGCAAACTTGAGTGGTAAAACCTTTAGAAAATTTGTAGTAATCAGCCCCAAAAGATGTCTGAGGAACAGCTTTTTTTCAGTTCTTTTCTACCAAGATTCACCAGAGCCAATAAAGATTATCAAAAAAAAGTAAACCCTCCATTCAGAGCAATATCAATTTTGTTTTGGAATCATTTTTTTTTTTTGTAATTCATTACTTAAGCTTGCCTTGTTTTGACACATCGAACAATTTAACTGTTTTTAACTTTAACTTTAACTTAAAGTTGCTTCAACATTGCGAAGTGATACAGCTAATTCGCTTGGAAAAGCTGATCGACTTCCTCTTAACCACGAGTTATCTTAAACAATTTCTGGCCTTCTAAATCTAGGCTTATACTTAAAAGTTAAAGTAGATAAAAAAAGTTTTAAAAATGTTGGTCGAAAACTAAGCCGCTAATGATCTATGGTTCCTAATTCAGGAGACTAAGTCAACTTTTTACTTTCTCGAAGACAAATTAAAAAAGTTCTGTTCGACCTTAAACAAAAAGTACGAGAAACAAATAACATAATTGTTGCTAAACTTTTTTATAACAATAGATCACTTGGCAAACCAAAGAACACAAAACTCTGGAGAACCTCAAGGTTCAGCTGTCAGTAACTTCTGTCTCCTTACTGTGCGTCACTTTTTTTGAAAGCCTATTGCTCGTCTTGTGGTGCCCGTGGAGTATTGATTATCATGTCACTGGGGAGTTCGAGGTTCAAGATGAGCTCCAGGAACTTTTCAATCTGGCAATGCTTTTTTGATAGCTGTCACTTGATTTGTGTTCAGTATGATTTTTACATAATTTCGAGTCGTAAACCTTTTCTTCCATAACCGGGCGATTTAACACCATTTGTCAATGCAGAAAAGATCGACAGATGCCTTGGAAGACAATAGCTGTTCGTCTAGTTATTGCTGACATACGGCTCCAAATGCTGCAAAAAGTTGGGCCTATCGGCTGGAATTTGCCCAAAATTATTTAAAAACATATGTTGCCTATATAATTAAGCTATTCTTGGTCATAAGATTAAATTTTATTTATTTTTTCTTAAGAAATCACATGCCTAAAAAACACATTTTATAACTTTTCCAGACTTTGCTTAACGGTAAAATCATTTTGACAAAACCTGTAAAATCTTTTGTGACAGTTGAGTTTGTTTTGGTGGAGTCTAAAAATCAAATGGTTTTGAGGTGAAGTATTTTGACACAATTGCGTATATTTTGGGATGCCTTGTGCAAAGTGAGGTTTGCCCTTATAAAACCCGTCTTCTCATTTAGCTGATTGACACACATACCTTACAAAACAATTTTGCTCACCACCTTTTCACTCAAAAACAAATCATTCATTATTTTATCGTCTGGAAAATATTAAACTAAGTAAAATATGTAGTTAAAATCCAAGAACTCTTTCTAAGCTTGACTTTTGTATCAGTAGTTTGACTGTATTCAAAACGCACCTTGAGTATGTACACGCCTTCCAATTGTAGTGTTCAAATAAAAACTAGAAAATTATGATGTAAATTGTTGAATTCTTCAGTTAATTGAGCCATGTCATGAAACCCCATTTTTCCTGCACCAAACAAAATTAGTCTAGGTGGTTTAGAATGCCTTTATGTTTTGTTTATTTATTTATTTCCTTTCAGTTCGTTAAGGCTATCTTCAGAAGCTTAAGCTTTTTAATTTATAGAGTCAACTTGATTGCATTTTGTGTTGTGTTCTTATTTTGTGATTGTTTTGTTTTCTTTAACAACACTATACAAAAAATACACAAAACTTCTTTTAAAAACAGAAAACAAAAATAGTCTTATGTTTAATTCTGTTTTTTATTTCTCTCTAATTTCTTACTACTTTATTAGAATGCCATTCATTTTTGACATAATAACATTTGTATTCGTAATATCATTAAGTGAATGGTAATACAACAATTCAGTTTGTTAAAATGCAAAATATAAAATATTTGATTTTTATTTTTGTTACAACAAGTATGATTAAGAAGATACACCTACAATACATTTGAACTCGAGTAAATACGTTAATAGTGACTGCGTACAGTGGTCTCCATGGTAGATTTGGACAAAATGGAGAACTATTAAATAACAAAAGAATATTAATAATAATGTGAATATTTAATAAGTTTCTCCAAAATGCGACTTTATGCTATACTTAATTTATTTATAACAGAACACTTAAACAAATATTAATAACCATTGACAAATAGTTAGTATTGCGAAATAGTTTTTTTTTTAGCTCATGGATGTCAAACTTAAATGGCATTTCTTTATTTTCATTTTCATTTTAAGAAAACTTAACTTTTGTTTCGAGAAAGAACGATCTTAAGCTTTATACCTCTTTGATTTTTTTCTATGGGCTTTGCTTTGGGTATTGGTTGTGATTTGTTTACAAATTGTAACCAGGGAATGCCTAGTGTAATTTTATGATGAAATATTGAATCATAATTAAATGTCGCTTCGAAGAAGAAGTAATTCAGACACCGGACTTCTTTTTGCTCTGAGTTTTTGAGGCCCAATGGAATGACCAAATTGAACAACTTAAATTAGGGAGTTAGTTTAAATAGGAAGAAGAAAGTATTTCTCACCCTAAAAGAGTACATATACAAGGAAATACAAGAAAAACAATATTTTCTGTTTGAAGTACACATACTGTCACATGGAGCAACTTTTAAAAAAGAATAGTCGAATCCTTTTGCTTTGCCTAGAATTAGTTATTTAATAGACCTAATTTAAAAACGCCACACATCACACAAGTGGTATATATAACATCAAGACAAAAGCGTTGCACTATAACGCATGAGGTCAGGGTTCGAACCCCATGCGGTACCGCAGGCGTTGACAAGTTCTACGAGAGTAGTAATTACATACATGAAAAGTGGTGCAATAAAGTTGTAGCCATAGAAAATTGCATGGAATGATAATTTTTGATGTGTAAAATCTTTGCAGTTTGAAAAGCTCGGAATTGTGGAGATCTATTCCAAAATTTTACGATTTTCTTGCATAGTAATTCAGGATTCTGGCGGCTTCAAAGTTCAACTACATTTTACAAGTAAATTGTCATCATCTGACATCATGAACATTGAAAAAGCCTGTCCAGTCCGTCGTCCATTTTTTCTTCCGATTCTGCTTATTTTGACTAATTCTAGAACCATTGTATGTAAAGACTATAGTCAGTCAAAAGGCGATTTAACAATCCTATGGGCAGGAGGACACCGGTCGGTGGCGCTGCAATCGCTTTTTTACATGCACCAATGGTGCCGACAGCTTGAACTGCATCCGTTGGACCGGATGTAATAAGCTCGCCACTAGTCCAAAAGACTGGTAATTCCAACGGTATTTGTGTGTTGCACGTTTTTTTACGACCGACGTGGCCCTGTAATAAAAAGTTATCCTACGGCCACGAAAGTTAAACCAAAATGTTCACCAAAAGCCACACAATCCGAAACCCATACACCATCCAATATACTTTTTAGTTTAGTTTAGTTTATTTATTTCATAGATATGCTATACACCTTAAGATATAATATCTTATTGACAGTGATAGCTTAATTTTGTACAGAGTATAAAAAAGCAAGTTAATTAACAAAATAGAGAATAAAAAAAAGATCAAATTTAAAAAAATTAACAAAAATAACAATATTTGCAGGTATTTTATTAAGTTAATTTCATTAATATATTTAATTTCATTCAATTAATTTTAATTAATCTAAATCAAAGGTAAAACCTTACCAACCAATTAAGTTAAGTTAACTGGCGGCGAGAGAAATAGGCTTTAAGTTTCTTTTCAAAAATTTTAGCATTATCGAGTCTTCTCAAATCACATGGCAAAGAGTTCCATAAGGTAATAGCGTGAATATAAAACTGTCGCTCAGATGTAAGGCAGGTATGTCGTGGGATATTTAGCAAGTTAGTTCTGTTAGAAATAGGAAAATGTAATCTATAATATAGGTACTGTGGTTGACGCGTCTGTTTGATGTTGAAGAGAAAAAGAAGTGTTCTGTACTGGAGTAAATGTTTGAACTGTATATCGTATAAGGAACAAGCATAGTTAGAGATGTGATCGTATCTCTTAAGTCGAAAGACATATCTTAATGTGTTGTTATAAGCAACTGTTAGCTTACGTTTACTTTCTGCATCACAGTTACAGTATATTTCACAACCAAAGGTAAGAATAGGAATCAGCAAAGTTTTAGCTAACATCTTACGAGTTTCTAACGGAGTAATATATTGGGAATCTTGAAGAACTCTTAGTGCTCCATACACTTTACCAACAATGGAGTTAATGTGGTTATTCCAAGTTAAGGACCGGTTGAATATGACACCAAGATTTTTAGCTGTATCTGCGAAATCAATTCCTATATTATTTAGCATTAATCGGGGGAAGTACGAGAGGTCCAGTGGCTTCTTAGAAATAACCAAGCATTTCGTTTTTAACGGATTTAGAGACAGGCTATTTTTTTGGGACCAGACATGAATTCTTTCAAGATCCTCGTTTATGTTGCTAACGCAGTTTTCAATTAGACCAAGGGGACTACTCAAATAAAGTTGCACATCGTCTGCGTACATATGTATGATTGAAAATTGTAAAATAGATGGTAGTTCGTTTATATATATCGAAAAAAGAATCGGGCCAAAAATCGATCCCTGTGGGACACCTTTCAAAGGTAAAAATGGAGACAAGATATCAGAAACACATACAGCCTGCTTTCTTTTACTGAGGTATGAAAGAATAAAATTAGACGCCGAACTCGAAAAATTGAACTCATGCTGTAGCTTACTTACAAGAATAGAATGGTCAATTGTGTCAAATGCCTTAGAAAAATCAAGCAGTACCAAGAAACTCACCTTATTGGCATCAACTGCTATCCGTAAGTCTTCAGTTACATTAATAAGAGCAGTCATGCAGCTATGCTTCGCACGAAAACCAGACTGAGAAGATGTGAGTAAATTGGTTCTGTTAAGATGCTCATTAATTTGTTTTTGCATTATCCGTTCCAAAACCTTAGAAAGGAAAGGAAGTATTGAAATCGGACGAAATTCTTTGCAACTAGAAGATTTTGGAACGGGAATAATTTTAGCTAGCTTCCAATTGGAAGGAAAGATGCTAGTTGTTAATATGGTATTAAAAAGGTACGTGATGTAAGGTAGAATCAAGGGAAGTAAAGCTCTAATAAAAAGAGGATGTATACCATCAACCCCAACTGCATTTGATTTAACTAGCATAAAGCTAGTTAAATCAAATGCAGTATACTTGTACCACAAAAAAGCACGATATGGCCGGAACTGAATGAGAAGTAGAAGTGGCACGAAAATGTGTGACGCGGCTTCTGGGGAACTATGAGGTGTCGCATGAAAACGTATGAAACGGCAATTAAAGTGTTAAAACCGATCTTCAGTCAATATTTTACTAACTAAAGGTATTGGTAAGCATTTACTCTATTTTAGCAAATATTGTTAAAAGTTGACAGAAGTATTAACAAATTGTCATCCGTGTAAGTCAGGCATCAGAAGGAGAACTAGCCATCTAAATTTTGCTGAAAATCAAGCTCAAATTTAACACATTATATGCGATTTTGAATTAACGACGTAATGGCGACGTAAATCTCCAATTGTTTTTCCATTTGCATTGAGCTTCGCAAAGAATTGGCAATTCGTCCAAGTAATATTTAAACTGTCAAGTGCTTTCTCACTTAGGCGTTAGAAACTTGCGAAAAGTGGTAGGTTCCCTTCACTTCTCTAAAGATGTTGTTGACACAAACGCAAGCAACGAGACTCTTCGAGCTCTGCCTCTGTTGTGTCTCTAGTTAAATTATCCTTCCGAGGATAATGTAAAAAAACGCGAACGCCAACCCAGGGGTTGGCCCAACAGTTCGACTTACAATTAAACCACACCGTTAAACGTTATAAAAGATTTATTAGATTATCAGATTAGGATCAACAACGATCTTACTCAAGTCCAAATCAGAACTAACTCTATATCATAACTTAATCTTAATGCAATCCTCGGTTGCCACCAATAGTTGCTGGTATTGCACATTTCATGTTTGTGCATGAGGATTAGCCTATATGCGGCGTAATGCAGCAATGGGAAGGTGTCGGATGTCCGGCATTTGAATTGGCTCTGGTTCAGGCCAATGAACTGCTGAGTCAGTGGGAACTGGTTTATGCTCGTTTTATGTGCATCGCATGGTGATAACTTCTCTATTTGTTGAATTTTATTTCAACGTAACATTGACATAAACATTGTGCCTACTTTATTAACACGTGGATTTAAGGATCAAGATCATCTTTTACAACTTGAAAATACTCCTCATATTAATCCCCTTAAAAAATTCAACTGACGATAAAAGCATAGCCTTTGAGGGAATGAATATATTAACAGCGTTTTCAAGTTGTAAGAATTTTTGTTAGATTTAATCAATCATATGCCGACTACAATCTTCAATTGGGAAAAGTTTATGAGACAAAAGCCTTAAAAAGTAATAAGCTATGAATGTGAAGCGGCCCACTGTGAAAAGCATTTTTCTTCTTCATGTTGTTAGATATTTTGCATCTTTCGCTGGTGTATGAAAAAAGATATTCAACGGTAGATGTCTCAAGCTTCTACGACAGAGAATAACGAAGCTAAACGCCCTATAAGTTTTCCTCTATTCGATTCAAGAAATATTCTTTGAAATTCTTAATAGCTAGGAGTTAGTCTGCCTTACTGGAAAACTTCTCTGAAATCACTGACAATAAACTTTCTTAGTAAATATTCCTCATCCCAATACAGCCCGATATGTACGCAACTTTAGCAAAGACTTACTAATAGCGCAGAAACCGTTCAACACCTTCTTTGCTCATGCCCTGCACTACTTCATAGGAGGAAAACTCATCTCGGTGAATTCTTCTTCGATGATACTTGCGACTTAGCTTACGTAGACCCTAAAAGTCTTTCGAAATACATTAAAAGAACCGCGTGGCTCGACTAGCTGGTGATTAACCGACTAGTCCGGTAATGGAAGATAAATGGGTGATCAACTCGTTAATCTTACATCGGGTTTCTGAGATCAGTAGGTGATTAACTTGCTGATCTCTGTGGTATCTCAATGGTCCCTTGCGACCTAAGTGTGTCAGGCAATGTACTCATTGGCTGACAGCCACTTTCACCTAACCTAACCTACCAATAGCGCATTTCATTGAAAAGAAAGTATACCACCAGTTTACCGAATTGATCTTTCGAGTTGAGAGTAGCCCAGAGCTACTATTTTTTTCAATAAAACATTGAAAATTGAAAAGAGTAAACCTATCCATAAAAATAGTAACTCTCTTTTTGTCAGTGAAAAGCGCTATATGATGCTGAGAGATGAGAGCACAATTTTTTTTATTACAGATTTGAACCTGTTTCTTATTTAACTAAATTGAACTCTGAGTGTAATACAAAACGAAAATATCTGAACAAATAGTCAGCTCAAAGAACAAGTTGATGACCCGAAACCACAAAACAGGTTGTGTTTTTTAAACAAAACTCAAAATTTAGGTATTCCTTGACTAAGTTAATATACTTTCTTGCTTACTTACTTAGGTTTGCAGTTCGGTGTGAACCTGGCCTTAACCACGATTATTCACCTACAATATCCATTTAAGGCGAGCTCTCTCTATACTATCGCACTCTAGGATCTTCTTCCACTTCATTACTCCAGCTGAAACAAGGCCTTCAAGGCCTTCCGCGGTGCCAATGCAATATGCCTTTGAGAACTAGTCGAGCCGTTGGGTCGATGTCCATCCACTCTGCGTGCCCCAGCTATCGTATTCTAGTGACGCGTACTCTTCTAGCTATCCCTACGTGTCAGTACAGCTCATACAGTTCGTTTTTAATCTCCTTCACCACACTTTGTCTTCACATACGAGACCAAAAATCATTCGGAGTATTTTTTTCTCCGAACTATAGACTTTCTCATTCGCTTAAGATGAGATTGACTTAGTTTTTCTAGAAAGGGTTTTATTTCTCAATTGCGCAAAAGAAAGCCCAAAAAGTAGTGATTGGCAACATTAATTCTCCGTTTGATCTCGGCGCTGATGTTGTTTCCCCTGCCTATGACAAGCCCTAGACTACTTTCTTACTCAGTCAACATAAGGAAAACGAAGTCAAATGCAACATAATACCCTTTGCAAAGCCAGGTTCAGTATATTTTTTATTTTTGATAATTTATACTACAACACATTACCACACATTTATTTGCAGTGTATCTCTAAATTCTTTCAAACTGTACTTTTACTTTTATGTTTTACTTTAATTAATAATTAAAAACTTTGATTGTAGTATTATAACTGTAGTGAACAGTTACGAAAACAATTGATTCCCAAAATTTAAATGTTCAATTCTTTTTTTATTTATTTGAATTTAGTTTTTCTTTCTCTTCAATATAAATGTAAGAACTGTAAAACTGTTTAGTAGAACTGTTTTAAAAAATTAAATTTTAATTTTCTTTTAAATTGTTATACATTCCTTATCATTACTTCACTAAGTAGGAATTTTATTAGAACAAAATATAAATCGTATAGTCGACTGCAGACCCGAATAGTTGTTTAACATTCATTCATTAAAAAAACACAAAATACCAATTAGAAGATAGAATATCACAAAATCTTCATCCATCTCTTGAGAGTGCCATTCGTCTTGCTACAAACAAAAAATTTCGTGCATTCAAAAAAAAAAAGTGAAAAAACTCATATAGTTGTGCATTTTTTTACCGTCCTCCGTCAACAAATTAGTTAAAAAAAAACTTTGTTTGTCATCATGCTGTTTCGTTTTTGTTTTTGCCAGTAAATTGTACAAAATTTATCATAACTGTTCTTGTACATGTCCAAATGTTTTCTCATTTGTGTTCGGTTTTTTTTTTCTTCAATCAATACAATTTTAAGAGTTCTACGAGTTCTTGGAAAGCAAAGCTAGTCCTTTAACAACATGTAGATAATTTCACTTTACATGCTTTAGAGTTTTTTTTTTTTTTTTAATTTATTTTTAATTTATGTCTAAAATTTAATTTAAATCATCTATATCTCTATTTCTTTTCATTTATTTCAATTCCTAGCGTAAGGCGATTTCATTAATCTCTTTTTCTTCTCTTCAATCTAAAATCACGCATTAACTTTAATTGAATATCAAAAAAAAGCGTCAAAATTATTTCACGATAGGACTTTTCATTTTTCCAATACGGACATAGCAAAGAAAAAAAATGATTAATTAAAACAAAAAAACAATATTCTTCACATAGAAATACCAGCCTTTTATGAAACAGTGAAAAAAATTCTAGAAATTGACTTTAGATTTTTTGCAAACATCTTGGCCAACATTCGCCTGCTATTTATCTGCTTCCTAACGAGAACGATTGTTATCTCACTTTTTTTAGCATAGCTAGAAGAAAGTATACACATGCTTCCAACAAAAAAAAATTCCATAAAAAACAACGCAAATTTTATTTTACATTTCCTTAAATATAATTATAAATAATAAATTAGAATATCACAATATAAGTTTATTTAAGTTTGTTTCACAAGGAATAATCAAAAAGCAAAAGATAAAAAAATTAAGGAAACAAAAAATATAAAAAACAAATAGATAGAAAAAAACACAAAAAACAATTACCATTGCAGGTAATCGCGGTGATATCAATCCTGTTTATAGTCCTGTCTACCATAGCCCTGACGTTGAACACCTTACCACAACTACAAACCGATCATAATGGTACACCTCAGGATAATCCGCAATTGGCTATGGTTGAGGCCGTCTGTATATCGTGGTTTACATTAGAGTACGTACTTAGATTTAGTGCATCGCCGGATAAGTGGAAGTTTTTCAAAGGCGGCCTTAACATAATAGACCTATTGGCAATACTCCCATATTTTGTGTCCCTATTTCTATTGGAAACAAATAAAAATGCAACGGACCAGTTCCAGGATGTGCGCCGGGTGGTGCAAGTATTTCGCATCATGCGCATCCTGCGAATCCTTAAGCTGGCCCGTCATTCTACGGGCCTGCAGTCATTAGGCTTTACGCTACGTAACTCATATAAGGAACTCGGTCTACTAATGCTGTTCTTGGCAATGGGCGTTCTCATATTTTCTTCGCTAGCATATTTTGCTGAAAAGGATGAGCCACAAACAAAATTCGTTTCGATACCGGAAACATTTTGGTGGGCGGGTATTACAATGACAACTGTTGGCTACGGGGACATCTATCCCACTACTGCACTGGGAAAGGTTATTGGTACTGTGTGTTGCATATGCGGTGTTCTGGTAATCGCTTTGCCTATTCCCATCATCGTTAACAATTTTGCCGAATTTTATAAGAATCAGATGCGCAGAGAGAAGGCCCTCAAGCGGCGCGAGGCGCTCGATCGGGCCAAACGTGAAGGCAGCATTGTGTCGTTTCATCATATCAATTTGAAAGATGCCTTTGCCAAGAGTATGGATCTCATCGATGTTATAGTTGATACAGGTATGTTGTTTAACCAATTATAGTAAAAAATAAAAAATTTCAATATTTTTTATGTAAAATGTAACTTTTTTATTTATTATTATTTTTTTTTGTTAAGTGTATATTATCAGACAACGGTTTTACATTTACTTTTCTTCATTATTTGCAAATATCCTTTTTTGTATTTGACTAAAAAATCGATTTTGCACGAGGCTTTGTTGCGAAATGCTTGCTTGTAGTTGCTAAGTTTATTAATTTTTACAAAATATTGCTTTGTTGATAATTAATTTTTTCTTTTTTAATTTGTTTTTGGTTTTGTTTTTGTTTTCAAAATCACAAGAGCATGCATTTGACTAAATTAGATGCTATAAACTTATAACAAGAAAGTCGTTAGACATTAAGAATAATAAAAGTTTATATTTTTCTTATTATTATGAAGTAGCAATAGATGAAATTTATTCAACCGGTTACGAAACCAATTGGAATATATACATTATACAATTAATTATAATTGATCACATTTTAGTGTACAAATTGAAATTGAATCAAATCGGAGTTAGTAGCTTGCCTAGTCACAAACACACATGGAGTATTCCAACACATCTCTAATTCGATGTAACTTTAACAGCAAAATTTTATATCCTTTTTTAATAATTGTTTTTCATTTGAGGGCACTGTGGAAGATATAAAGTTTTTTATTAATTGCACTATGCAAAGGCTCAAGTTTCGTTTTAAAGCCATTTATGAGATTTAGAGAAAGTAATTTATGTTTAGGAGCAAAAAAAAAATGGTGTGAGCTCTTTAATTCGAACGATCATTGAATTTAAAGTATACTTTTGTATTAAAATAAAAGTTGAGGACGTGGCGTGATAGTTGGCACGTCTGCCTGTTCCATAGGCTTGAATCCCAACCAAAAATAAAAAATCTGTTCTCACGAGTATCACCTTTCGCGGGGAATTGACAACTTCTCCCATAGTAATTTTATGCCATGAAAAGCGCTTTCTAGATTAGACGATCGAAATCGCCAAAAAATTGCAGAGCCCTTCCATTCCCTGACAGGGTCACAGTTAGCACAACTAAAACATATTTGTGTCGTGGTGAAGGACCTCCTCAACCAGCAATTGCAAAGCTGGCTATTCAATGGCTGGGGGCTAGTGAGCTAGTGGGAGAAGTAAGCGAAATGTGGAAATGAACTGCAATATGGGTTACCACCAATTGGTTTACGTTAAACGAGAAACTCTACTAAATGAGTTCAACGACAGCGAAATTGGATTTTAAAAAGAAATTTACGTTTTAGAAACAATTTTGTAACGTTTTGAAAGTAATTTTCAATCATCATCAAATGAGAACCGCATTGACAGGAAAGATTTTACAGATTTCAAAGCGGATTGGCAAGTTCTTCGATACTCTTTCCTCAATCGAATATTTCTTAGTTACTTACTTAGGTGGGCGTTACAGTTCGGGGTGAACCTGAGCTTCAACCAACATCTTTCGATAACGACTTTGATTTTGGGTGAACTCTCTTCTGCTTTGCACTCTAATTCGGTTAAGGTCTTTTCTTACTTGATTGTGCCACCAAAGACGAGGACTTCCCTTTCCACGATTCATTAAGGTCTTAGAAAGGGTTACCATAGCTTTTCTAGAGAGGGTTTTGTTTCTCAATTGCGTTCTTAACGCAAAGAAGCAACGTTTGGTAGTAAAAGTTATTCTCCGTTTGATCTCCGCACTGATGTTGTTTTCCGTGTCTATAGCGGATCCCAGGTAGACGAAGTACCTCGAAGTTATGTCTGTCTATTGTGACGTTTTGTCCAATTCGTCGATGTTCAGTGTCCTTGTTTGATGAAAACATATCCTACGTTTACCATCAAACCCATTTTTGCCGTTTCTGTTTCAATACTCGCAAAAGCATCTATGACATCACGCTTTTTTCTTCCCACTACGTCGATATCGTCTGCGTAGGCGAGTAATTGTACAGACTTTTGAAGGATTGTTCCTCTGGTGTTGGTGTTTGAGTTTTGTACAATCTTTTCAAGTATGATGTTGAAGAAATCACATGGCATGACAACCTTTTTCGACTTCAAAGGTCTCGGTGAGTTCTCTACCGACATTGACGGAGCAGTGTCGGCATACGATACTGAGGTTCCATTCATCGGGCATTGGTCTTCAATGCTTGATGCTGGTAGCATGGGATTCAAGGATAGTTTTTAGGGACGTGCGATTAGATAAGGCACTGGCAACTTCCTACGATTGTAGCTTTCCGACGCCATATCTCTTCACAGCGTTTGTTCATGCGAGTGGTGGACAGGATATCTTCATTCGTACCTTGGCTTGGCTACAACATGGTAGTGGTCCGAATCAAAGTAGGCCCCTCAGAAAGTTCGGACATCTATCACACTGGAAGATGCCTTGCGTCGATCGCAACATGGTTGATGGTTGATTGATCTCGGGATCGTTATGTAACTTTATGAAATCGAATAGCTCGGAGCAGGCAAAAAGGTGTTAGTCCCAACATTTCGTCACATGAATGTAGGAAACCTTGTTCCGAACTTCCTGTCCAATTTTTCTATATATTTATTCATTTTTATCAACCGTGCTTCGATTTTATATTTTTCACTAGATTGATTGAACAGGGTGCTGCTGACGATAGAGCGTTTGCTTAATGTCTTATGTGTAGAGCATTGCTGATACTCTTCCTGTCGCGTTCAATAGAACTACTGTAAGGTGTAGATCACATTACAAAAGATGCCCTTGTGATCCAGAGTAAAACTGTACGTCTATAACCTCAAAGTTGAAGTTACTCCCTATCTCCGAGCCAAAATACCAGCCTTTACCTACTAGCTTCGATTGTATTCCAACGACATCTTTAATAAAACATCTTGGTGTAATCTTAAATGGCTAACCTAACTATTGCAAACACGTCAACTAATAAGTATACGCAAGAGCTGTCTATCTCCAGACGCAGCAAAAATGTTTTTGGTAGTAAATAAATCTTCTCCCCCAAATAACTCTTTTCAATCTATGACAGTTCGTAAAAACTAAAATGGCTGGACTTGAGCGACAAAACTTTCTTCTTTTCTGAGGACGGCTCTGTGGGTTCTGATCTAATAAACTCAATCCAAAAAAGGTTAGAGAGATATTTTCCTAAGAACAAGAGTGCCCGAAAATCTTCACATTTTTGTCTCACTACATTAAATAGAAAACGTGAGTGTTGATCAATCTCAACGACCTTCTTTTCGTCCCATGCCTAAGCCCATTTGTGAATAAAGACCAACCGTTTCACTTCATTAAAAGGTGTTTGAATAAATAAGGATCGTCTTTTATTTCGCAATCAAAATAAGCAGTGATTTTTGCCGAAAGATACGAGAAAACGTTTTCTTAGGCTTATTTCCCATGTCATTGTAATTGAAATTGCTTTGCTTTTGGTATTTCCAATCTCTAATCCCACATTAATGTACAAACACAACAATCTTAAATTATGGCTGAGAAAACCTTTAACTCGTGTACTTTTGGACTTCGACCAACAAAGCCCTGTTGCTTTTCCAAATTATCAATTTGCAAAGGAAAGTGTCATGCAGATTATTTCTACACCAACTTGTTCAACAAGGTTTTAATGACATCCCCATTTTGTTATGCTAAGTTAGCCTGATGACTGCTGCTTATGCACAAACCATTTTTTCATATACATTTGATGGAAACAACACGATTAAATACCTTTCAGTGTCAACTACCCTTGCGTGTGCACTTTAAAGTTGCAAATGCATGAACTCTGAAATGATTAAGTACTTAGTCCTCTTAAGCAGTCTTAATGGGTGTTTAAAATTTCAAACCGCTGCGCTTGTAGAATGCAGTACTATTTGTTAAGGTATTCTTTCAATTGTAATGGATTTGTCACAGAAAATGGGTATTGTCGTCGCGATATGAGCTTTCAGTCAATAGATTAATCATGAGTGCTTTTTACTATGAAAGAGACATCAATGTGAGTGACATGACTTATGGTTAGCATTGCACTCTGTTAAATTGCTTTTGAATCTTTGAAGAGTTTGTAGAAAATTCTGTCTCTGTGTAGGGAATTATTGTCTTTAAAATTTGCTACACTATCTTGTGGTATAGCTATTTTGGGATGACCGATGAGCCACTTCATCCTGTAGTCATTAGCACTTTATAAATTCCACGTGACCTGTCAGAAAGTTGTGGGGACTACATAAATCATCGAATATGCGTAGAGTGGACAAAGTTACAAGACTGTTTTCTATGGCAGAAAATTTTATCCCCAGCCTATCCAACTCTAACATAAGGTTCACAATGTTGGACTATGTAGGAAAGAAGTAGAAGAAGAAGCTGATATAAAGATGCTTCCTATGTTAGCAGTAGTAGCAAAACTTGATCAAATTAGAAGTACCAACATTTGTGAAAACGTTAACCGTTTGCAACAATTTTTACAGACAATATTGCACAACCGGCCCAGTTGACCAAGTCAAGTTCAAAGGAGAGGTCCAATTCCAAGACAATTTGAATGAGGAAAAAGGAAAAGAAGGGGAAACCAGAACGACATCTGTATTTGATTGGCCCCAAACAAGAAACTGTACTAACTTATTTATTTTACAACAAATCTTGAGCGTGCCACGACCCTCTTTTAATCGGAAAGAAAGTGTTGAGGTTCCTGTTCTAATGATTAGATCTGGGAATGGCCACAAAAAAGCTCATTCGTAGGATATGAGCTTATGTATGGCTATGTCGGTCCTTTAGGTCGAGTTATTTGTCAAGGAAGCCAGGAAACATAGCTCAACTTGAAATAGTGAAGAATACAATACACATACCTAGCAGGTTGCCTAAAATATATTCCAGTGATTACGGACGAAAAATCTCGAAAAAAGGCCGCGTGCAAAGTAGCCTCAAAACTCTAATCGTAAGAATCTGTCAGGCCTTTGATGGGTCATTTTGCTAGAAACGTCAAGCTCTTGTCAAATCAGTTAATTCAGTTGTCGATTTTACTTGTGTTTTCGTTGTAGAAAAATTGATTTATAATTTTAGGAAAGACATTAAGTATTTTGAGGACGATGTAATGGGCAAATGATTTAATAATTTATTCAACCTGTCTCTCTTACTCTGAGCAACCCTGAATTGCTTGGACTTTTGGATTATAAAATGGATACACTTCTTCATAAGCATCCACTTGAACAAACAACTCCCGATTATAGCACACCGGCATTTTGGTAATTTTAATAAATAAAATAAATTGGATGGGAAAATGCGCTTTTAGCCAGGTTAACGAATTTAGTTGCTTTCTGAAAATGTTTTTCTTTGGACCAATCAGAACGAAGAAAACTGACAAAATCTGAAGATAAGATTATAGGAAGTATAAAACTAAAGACCTTCATTGTGCCGTGTTTTGTATATTAGTAAAAACAAAATTAAATGAAAGCAAATTTAAATGTAATATGTACATTGTACATGTACATACACATATATGATATACACATTTGTATGCTTAGATTCGCATGTGTATATTTCTTCATCTTTTTAAATATTTCTTCAACTTTTCAACCGAGCTAAACAATCTAAAACCTCAATAAATATGGACTCCTTCAAGGAATCCCTCAAAACATATAAATACCAACTTAGGAACAGTAAAAGAACGAAAAATAGAAGATACTTCAGAAGCTTCTAGATTAAGAAAAATCCTCTCAAAGAGTCCAACATCTAGTGGTCAATGAACTTCTAGTTGACTTAGAAGCTGAGGGATTCAAAGTGATTGCATATGCAGATGATGTCTCCATTGCGGTATCAGGCACACATGCTCACGTCCTTACGGATCTGATGCAAACCGCTCTAAATAAAATAGTAAAATGGGCGGGAAAATGCGATCTAGGGATCAACCCTCAGAAAACTGAACTCGTTCTCTACACCAGGAAATACAAAATTCTTTCACTAACAACTCCATCAATAAATGGAATCTCACTTCAACTTTCCAACGAAGCTAAATATCTAGGTATAATCCAAGACAAAAAGCTGAGCTGGAAAGCCAATATAGAAGAGAGAATCAGGAGATCCACCGTAGCATTATTTTCCTGTAAAAAAGCCATTGGTAACAAATGGGGTTTCTCCCCCCCAGATCACACACTGGCTCTACACCGCGGTCATCAGACCAATACTTACATACGGAGTAGTGGTATGGTGGATCGCTCTTGATAATAGATCCTACTGCGATAATCTAAGTAAGGTCCAACAAACAGCCTGTTTGTGTATAGCGGAGCACTGAGATCAACACCCTCAGCTGCCCTAAATACACTCCTTAACCTCACACCACTAGATATCTTCAGCAAACAAATGGCCGCCAGGACAGCCATTCGTATGAGAGCTATCTCCCAATGGACCGTTAATAACATCGGCCACGCTACAATCCTGAATTTATTCGGATCAATCCCTTGTCACTCTGACTACACCATCCCCCAAATGGTTTTTGATAATAAATGCCAAGCCTCAATCCCACCAAGAACGACCTGGGAAGACGAAGAATTTTTCAGAGATGATTCAATTCATTTCTATACAGATGGTTCAAAAAGCGAAGAAGGGGTAGGCTGCGGGGTGTACTCAAACCGACTTAACGTAAGTCTCTCTTTCCGCCTTCCAAACCAGTGTAGCGTGTTCCAAGCCGAAATTCTGGCGATCAGAGAGGTCCTATCATGGCTAAAAGAGAACGTGATATCCTCAGCGAATATCCGGATTTTCTCAGACAGTCAAGCAGCCCTCAAATGACTCGGCGCTGTTTCTACGCACTCAGTAACCGCCCTTAACTGTCGCCTATCTCTTAAGGAGATGGCTGAACAGTTCAATATTCACCTTATTTGGGTGCCGGGGCACAGAGATATCGTGAGTAACTGCAAAGCCGATGAACTTGCCAGAAAAGGAACCGTTCTACCGATCTCAACCAGCGGTTAAATATTGGTATACCCACCGCTAAATGTAAACTTATGCTAAAGCAAGAGGCAATGGATAGAACAATATCACCACGTGTGTGGCAACAAAACGGATATGGCCAGGACTAAATCCAAAACGAACAAGACATTTGTTATCCATAACCAGATTGCACGTTCCGTAATCAATGTCATCACCGGACATTGTCTGATAGGAAGAAAAGCCATAAGACTTGGCGTTTCCTCTAATGACTTCTGCAGAAGTTGCTTAGATGAGGAGGAGGAGGAAACAATCCCACACCTCCTCTGCTCATGTCCTGCACTCTCCTTTAAAAGAAAACGGCATCTAGGAAAATATTTTCTTGATGATCCAAGCGATCTGGTGAACACAGATCCCCTGCATCTGCTTCGCTTTATTAAAAGCTCCAGATGGTTTTGTTAAGTGAGGTACTCCCTCGCACAAATTTTTATGGTATCACAATGAACCTAATATAGGTCTAAGTGTGTCAGTTGTATTCCTGACAGCCATATTTAACCTTACCTAACCTAACCTTCATCTTTTATTAGATTCAGTTTTCCCTCTTTTTTTTTGTGTTAATTAGAAGAGAAAACTGAATCTATTGGCAATTTATTAATAATTGTGATATTGAGATGAATGAAGGCTTTCCGAACTAAACATAATGTCCACAAGAATGTTGCATTTCAAAATTTTGATTGAGACAAGTTTTTCGACAGTTGTCTATGTGGTTTAATGGGCACTTTCAATTAGTTCACTTTTTTCAAGAAAAGAAAACAATTAATTTACTGCTTCAATTTTCAACACAGCTTCCACAAGAGAAACGAAAACTAGAATTGTAATATCTATGATCTTTTTCATTAGTGGTGAATTTGAGTCCCAAATTTCGAACTCGATTTGATAATGAATGTATTTTCCGGCTTTTTAAACTTTTTTTATACTACAATCGGATCAAAAATGTTGCCAATTGTTATTTTAGTGAAATTTAAAAATAAGCCACATCTCTGAGGTATCGGTTTCATTCCATGACTAGCAGAAGAGAATACGTTTTGACAGCTAATGTCACCAGTTTTACCCGACGCGAAAAGTTAAAAGTTGGTCTACATTTTCCATTGCGTCCGTTGCACCAGATGCTTATGAGTAACTTATCATAAGTACATGTTTATTTAATCGAGCTGTCAGCCGAAACCAGTAGCGAATGGACGCAACGGATTCTATGGGTAGGAGTCTTAAGAAAACTGTCGTATAAGACGGAATATTTGTTTTCAATCCAACCAAGGAATAACATTTTAATCCATTGATAAAACATAACATAACATTGATCAAAAGCTGAAAATATTGTAGAAGCATATCTTAACCTGCACACAATTCCAATAAATACTCAAATCAAATGCCATTTTCACATGAGAACTACATAAAGCCACAATATATGAACTTCGCAGCAGTTAGCTTAGAACAAATTTTTTGACCGTTCGAAAGTATCTAATCAAACAAAACATAAGGCTCTTGAGTAGGATTGATGTAACCGACATATATCATAAAATTTCTCATTTACCAAAAATTTAATTCAACAGACGTTGCTAATTTAAACGTTCGTTGTTGAAAACTTGCTTTCCACTTTTCCTCAAAAAATAATGCATTCCTTATTTTGGGTTCTGCTAGAGAGCTTATTCCACTTGCATTAAGCTTTGCTTGTAACATTTCTTAAAGCGTTAAGTAAAAGTCCATAATTTGGTTAATTTTTTATTACAATTTTACAAATTTCCTGCTACACAAGTTTATGCTTTGATTTAAAAGGAATATATTTCCGTTAAGTTTGGAATAAGTTCACAAAGTTCATTATGTTGAATTAAGCGTTTATTAATAATTTTTTTCAGTTAATTTAAATATTCAAACAATGATTTAATAGTTTTTGACATTTTCAAGTGCTGTTGAATTGGCAAAAGTTTGTTGCTAAAAATGATACAGAAACAAAAACAAAAACCACACAAAAAAAACACACCCCATACAATTTATGTTTCTTAATGTAATTATTTTACAAAACTTCCAACAAATTTTAGATGGAATAAAAAAAGAACAAAAAATTTAAACAAAATTTTATTGTTTGATTTAATAGCTTAAACTGCATGCATTTTTGAACAAAAAGAAAACCTTAGTCAAACAAAAAAGCCCCCATCACTTATATCGTTCCTTTAGTACAAAAGTATTTTGTACAACTTTAATACAAAATTGGAAAATTAAAGCTTATTGTTATATACGACCACTTTTGTGTTTAATTTTGACTAAAATAATAAATAAGTGATACTCACATTTTCTATCTCACCTATGTTCTTGTATTTTTTCTTTTTTTTTATTCTCATACAAAATACGACAAAATATTAACCCAACACTACCCCTACTTTCAAAATAAATAAAAAAAATGAAAAAATTTAAATTTGAAAACAATAAAAAACAAAAACCGACCAGGAGAGAAAAACGTGCTTATTGACACACCGCCACCACCATCGTTTGGAACACCCAGACGAAGAGCTCTATCTGCCAGAATTCAAGAGCTCAATCGGAGTCTTCTCGAGGATCGAGACGCCCAAAACCAAAACAGTTCTAGTGATAATGAAGATAGTAGATAATCATAAATAAATGTTAATTATTGTAGTCATGTAGGCATAAAGCAAAATATATTACATCTACTTAAAGTACATATAAATATATATATTTATAAAAGTATCTACTTTAAAGAAATGTGAGCACTTATTAAATGCACACAGATCAATAATCGATGATGACATTAGTTTTTTACTGTATAGGTTTGTAAATGTTAGATAAAATAGGAATAAATTGCAAAACACAGTGACAGGCTCCAGGCTCTCACAAAAATGTGCATTGTGCATACGTAAAAAAAAAATAAAAACAAATAAGCAAAAAATCCCAAGCTCTCCCAAAAACATAGGCTGCATTTAGAACTTAAGTGAACAATTAAAAAAGTAAAACTAAATTGTGATTTGACAAAAATCAAATATAGATACAAAGCAGTCATGTACATAAGTAAGGCTTGAATCAATTGCTAGAGAGAAAATCATTTCCGTAGTGAGTAAATTTGTATAAATTTGTATATTGAGCCTTTATTTTAAGATCACTATATTCCATGCTTTTCGGAACAATGGGTGAGCTGATTTGACAATTTACGAGTTTAAATTGAGGAACCTTAATTTTATTACTTTGAAAGTTTTGCATCTTTCTACACGTAACGTCGCGGCGTCGATTGATAAAATATTAAAACTATTCCATTAAAAAAAAACACAGCACTTGAAATTGTTTCGGAAAAAACGAGTTATATTGTGTTAACGATTTTTTCGATTCTTTAAGTTATTGTACATTTTTTATCTCATAATTATGTATGTTTCTTACTTTACTTACTTTCTTTTTTTTTTTGGAATGTTTTGGTTGTTTAATTTCTTAAACATTAGTTTGCTCCGCTTTAAATGTGTTTTATTTTTAAGGAATGCATTAATTTTGAAGAATAATAAATTTAAAAAATAATCAATCAATTTTCAAATAGTTGCAAGACTTTCAAGTACTTTTTTTTTAATTTTGCAATTTATGTAGCCGACTTGTCATATGAAATAAATTGTGTTATTGAAATGCTGATAAATATAAATTTAAGTATACATAGGAATATTTAAGGAACATACCATACACGTTTCTCTTCAGACATTTGATTGCTATTGGTTGTCCTACTTTCTTATGTATTAGAATTTAATTGTTTTGAAAACATCATACGAACAAGGCAAGTAAACACGGTTTATATGTAAGCTAAAGTGTTGCTCGAGATTGTTGTAGTTTTGTAGCGATTTCGCCTTCGAAAACTATCTGAAAAAAAAACTTTAAAAAGGTGTCGTTAAATAACATCCTTTTCTGGTACTTAATCGTTGGGATTTCTAAAACTTCAATTTTCGAATTTTTGGTGACTGACCAAATAATCGGACTTTTAATAGGCTATAAAATCGGTTCTATTGATAAAAAATAAAAACCCCACGATTAAGTACTTCGTTTTTGTTTTAACAATGAGTGCGAAATTTTGAGACGATCGATTGAACCGTTTTCAATTTTCGAATTTTTTTCGATCCTCCAGGTGCGACAGTGCCCTTAAAGGAAGCAACAATTTTCCCTCGTCAAAATTCCAAAAAATTCCAAGCCAGTTCCATTCATTTATTAAATAAGGGAGGATCGGAAGAAAATATTTTAACAGGTTTCTGTATTTTTATTTTAAAACTGTGGTACTGTGGAACATGGAACGAAATTCTATTAATTTAGTAAGATTTCGTTCCATTTTCCATTGTTTATCGACTGCTTCTATCGAGGCGATAGTTACAGAACAGGGCACTGTTCTGCAAAGGTCTTTCGAGATAATCTAGCGCCGACATCTAGAGCTATGAAAATTTTACAGAAAAACTTTCATTAGCTTCCGTGAACCCTAAAAATAAATTATCAGGATGTTGTTGAGCTGCAGATTTCAGATGTAGTCTAGATTTCCGAAGAGGTACATATTTTGCGAAGAACTCTTTTATGGTATGGACCAAAATATTGCGCTCCCAGACGACATTAAATGACTCTTTCTGTTTCTCCTTGTAGTAGCTTCATAATGCGATTTATGTTATGGACTCGATGAACGCGGTGGAGCAGCATTCGCTTTTCTACACGCTATGGTGAAACCAATTGCTTGGAACGGAGACTGCTTATTTAGACCCAGAAAAAATGGGTGCGCCACCAGTTCAAAAGTCTCCATAATAATACTATAGCCGTGTTTTATTGGGAATTTTATAGTCATCTTCACTAACGAGTCTTAATAAAACACTGTAGTCAGTAATGCAACTTTATTCCATAAACTCCATTTACCACAGACATCCCTGTTGTTCAGTTCTGAACACTGACTTATTTTTGTTCACTAATCGTTGTTGTTTTCCCATGTGCGATGTTTTTCGATATTTCGCATTCGTGAGTATATTTTCCCAATAAAACACGGCCTATATTTTCTATATACAATGCCTATATCCAGTTTTATCATGTTGTATACTCAATGAGTTATGATTCTTTATGATACCGATGCCCATCAACGAACACAGTCGGGGTCTGTTAAGCTAAAATAAAAGGTATGTTTCCTTTCTTGAAATGATGTCTGGCCTGGAGTTTCTAGAAGTCCGGCAAGTTTCAAAAGATTGTCAATCTTTTTCATCCTTACTATTTTCTAATGGCATAAGTAATGAAGTATTTGTCTCTGCTCAAGTGCCAGCTCATATTACTTGGCAGCTCAATCTGCAGCTCAGCTCCACAACTGCTCTACTGTATACACTAGACTGGGCCAAAAAAAAAATTTTTTTGTTTCGAAAACCATATTAAAAATATTGTTTGGGATAGCTAAAAAAAAAATTAAAAAAAGTTTGAGCTCAAAAAGAAATTATTTAGAGGTCTATCAATCGTGTTTTATATTTCTTAGACCTTACTTGAGCGTCAAAACTATTCAAATATTTTGAGCCGAACAAACTTAAGGACAAATATTTTTGTAGAAAATTAAATTTCCTTTAAACATTTTTCTCAGACAAACTGTTTCCGAGTAATCAAGCTTTGAAAAATGATATGTTCTTTTGATTTTGCTCTTTTATTTTGGAGCTTCTTAACTCACGTTCCAATCAATATGTGAGAAATTGCAAACATGTTCCTTCAAGAAAATTTAATTTTCTAAAAAAAAAAGGTCCTCTTACATATTTTCACAAAGTGCTTCCTTCAGAAGTTATTCGCGATTAAAGTTGAAAACGTTCTCGTTTTTTTTCGTTGTTGATTCTTTTTTTTACTCAATGTAGCGAACTGATATCTGATAGTCCGATTGCCGATCCATAGAGAGCCGACGAACAAACAAAATGAGTTTATTTTTGCCAGAAGTAGTGTGCTTATTTCAAATTAGTTCACTTTTGCTTCGAATCGTGAGTTTTCAGAAGGAAGATATTCTGTATCTTCAAACTTCACTTTTTAAAACAATTTAGCTCAAAAATATTGAAATGTTAAGGTGCGCCCACACTTTGCCCAACGGCGCCAATCTACACTTGCCGATCGGAAATACTGAATAAGCCGATTCGAATTCAAACCAAATGAAATGGATCCGATCGCTGGTCGGCATAGTGTGAAAACACCTTTAGAAATACATAAATCTTAATGGTTAACGTATTCGACAAGTAGCTCAGCTGAATTCAGAGCCCAATTCAACTGACAACAAAAGTCATTCGACAGATGTGACCTCAGTTCTATTGACAGAAATTCATCAGTGGCGTTATAGGAGTGAAACTACACCCAAATTTGCATGCATTTGCTGGGCCTCACGAAAATTGGATGTTAACCGGTAGTCCAATGAACTGATAATATTTATTTAAAGCTCTCCATACAACTTAGTATATCGAACTTCCTTCAATTATAGTTTTTAAGAAAAGAAAAAACAATTATATGCCCGTGACTCAGCTATCACCAATAGTTGTCACCATTTTAATCAAAAGATGAAAAGATAAACGGCCTAGCAAAAATTATGTTCGTTAAATTTCCAAAGTCACTTCATTTCTAATTTTCCCTCCTCTTTAAAGAAGAAATTTCCATCTCAGCCAATGACTTAGTATATCGAATAATTTTGTGTATAAATTTTTCAAAAACTATGCTTCATGGTAGGTATACTTTGAGGCCAACATTTTTGAGTATCCGAGCAACATCGATTTTATGAAAATTTTTCGAAAAGTATCAATCAAATTACATTGACTCTTGTTTTTCTTCAAAAACGACCAATAAAAAAATCCGTCCATAGATTGGAAATAAAACAAATTTAAAGACAGTCTCTCCTTTCATGACTCTTATTCTATGGGTAAGCTCGGGCTTACAATAAAAGGATTTCTAACAAAATAAATACAAACGAAGCACTTATCTTCCTTTCTTGTCTTCTAAGCCAATAGTAATCATATTTTAAAGGCAAACAAACACAAGCAACCACATCCAATCGTACACATTCCTTGCATTTAACTACATAGTATTCAACAACAACAACAAAAAACAAGTAACAAAATCATTCCTACTAAGGATAAGGCCTTATATGTATACAATCCGTGATATACTGCTTTCTATGTTTATACATTATAATACGTACACACAACGAAACTGCTTGATTAAAAAAAAAAAACAAATTAACAAAATACCTGGGTTCAAAATCCCACGTTCAATTAGTTTCCCCAGAAACAAAAAAAAAAAATAGTTGGTTGTTGTCCGCAGGTTTTCCACTAGAATTTAGAAAAAGTAAAAACACGTAAATCATAACTTTATGTAAGACACTCCCAATGTAAGTAGAACAAACTTATATTCTTCCATAGAGTTCTTAAGTTACAAAACCAACTGAAACAAGCTCCAGTACTTTGCTTTCAACGAATTTAATATTTTTCAAAAAAATAAAATAATATTTTATATTTTATATTTATACAAAAAAAAAAAAATAAGAAAAAGAAAACAAAGGAAAAAAGAAACACTTTAGATCGTGTGCATTATCATTGTTGCCTTATTAAAAATCATTATATAGGTTATACAATTTTTTGAAAATATATTGATTTGCTATTACACTTATATAATTAATAAAATATATGTATGTATAAACTTATATATATATATATATGTAAATAGCAATACCTTAGGAAGTTTTGAAGTTATTATTCGCTGGGTTATTATAATTACTAATTCGATGTGTTGTTAGCTTCACTTTGCCATTGGCTAAACATAAATTTACATAAATATTTTTTGCGCTAATTTTTTGAACATTAACATTTTACTGTAGAAAATTGTTATGAATAATAATAAGAAAAATATATATATATATAAACATTAAACTTTATAATCCTTTTAATTAATAATGATTCTTTTGATAATTAACTTTTTTTTTATTGATATGACTTGTAACCCCTTTTTTCTGCCGCAATGTGACAAAGATCCTTTTCTTAAGGAATGATTTGATAAAATGAAACTAACTAGTAACTTAACACTGTTATTTGGCTAAGTCGTAGTTCATTTACTCACTTGTTCTTTAATTATCTTCACGTAAAAGTAATCTAAACTACTTAAAACGAATAAGAATTGATTGTTTCTTTTTACAAAAAAAAAAAAAAATCTTTTCAAATAAGACTCCTTTTCGTTTCCTCTTTTGCATCATTTTTTGTTTATTTTTCTTACTTATTTTGATGGTGAACTTTTTTTTTGCATTAAGAAAGCCGTATATTCGTATATTCGTGCTAGTCCAAGCAAAAGTAAAATTTTTAATTTAACTCTGTCGTTGTCAGTGCTGTTGAATTGTCAATGTGTTGTTTTGTTACATAAAGTTAAGTAATATTAACAAAATAAAAAGTGCGTTTTGTAATTGAAGATTGACTTTGCGAAAGAATCAAAGCATTTCGAGGGAATACTTATAAAAGAAGAAAATATCATTTAATATTCATATTCATTCAAATTTCCAATCATAAACTCTTCCACACTATCACTGTAAGCGACTAGCGCTCTAACACTTGAAATCATTTGAGAATGTTGCGAGTCTACTTGCCGTGTTGTAGACACATGTAACCACTTTTGAGTTGATTCTTGTCAAGAGATTTTTTTTTCAATTTTATTTTCAATATTATTTGCTTTAGGTTCTAGTAAAATTGAGTTAGAAATGAATAGAGCTAAGTGTTAGTATTTTCTATTATGTAATATACCTACACACCCGTGGTAGTCCTTATAATTCGTAGTGATATTTTTTTAACTCAACACATTAAGCCAGTCTAATAGATCTGTAGCAATGAAATCTCGGTACTCAGGTTTCTTTTGAAGGTGTTAAAATCATATGAGCGCTGTCATACTAGTTGTTTAGGGTTTTTTGTTTTTTCTGGCCATTCATACAACGAAAAGTTTCTTCGTTAGAGCAACATCAGCGTACTTTAAATTGTATTAAGGATCAACCGTTTCCCCACGGTATTTTTTTCAAAAACTATTTGGTTTTTATTAGCTTCATAGCTTAATAGCCAGGTGTATTTCGGGCCCTGCGTTGGTCAAATAGAGTAAATTAAGTAAAGCAGTTTTTAAGTTTACATTTTATTGGGAAAATGGGGATGAAGCACTCAAACGGTGAAAAATTTTTTTAAATCGGTTCAGTACTTTCCAGGTTCCCGGTTATGTTCCTGTTCCCTATTCCATTCCGGATGGAATATGGAAAGGAATAACATGACTAGGATATTTCTCAGCTTCAGGGTCCGTTTTGTTTCAAATTTCAGTCAAATTGGCTGTGTAGTTTTAAAGCCATTTCAATACAAACACAAAGTTCCCCTTTTACGTTCGTTCCCGTTCCCGCTCACGTGGGAATATGAGGCAGAAATATAGTCTTTGTTACTCAGAACTCAGGGCAATGAAGTACTCTAACATTTTTAGAATTTTTGGAATCAGTCCAGTATTTTCCAAGTTCCCGGATTCGTTCTAGTTCCCGTCCCGTTCCCGTGTGAATAAGGAAATTAAATATTAAATATGTGATTTCTCAAGTTCTAGACCATTTTTGTTTCAAATTTCATTTTAATCGGCTTAGTAATTTTGGAGCCTTTTAAATACAAATAATTGGTTCTTGTTTATGTTCCCGTGGGAATATGGAAATGAATAGCATTCTAACAGTGCAAGAATTTTAAAATCGTTCAAGCAGTTTTTGAGTTCCCATGTATGTTTCCGTGTATGTTCCCCTGTGTATTCCTGATCCCGTTCTTAAGGGAATATTGCAATGAAATGTAGGTACACATAAACTTTTCTCTTGGATTTCTATCTATTGAAAAAAGAAACGAATCAAAACCCGTTCAGTAGTTTTAATAGTATGTAATGATGACGAAGCTGTAGCAATGAATAATACACTAAGTTTGTTTCACATTTGAGATACTCGTATGTTGTGCAAATTCAGAATACTTTATTAATTCGCTCTTGCCGGTTGTCATTGTCAAAGCACGTTCTCGGCAATTATACCACTTTGATTTTAGAACAAAAAAAATATAGAAAAATACCGCTCAGTCTTCAAACATTTGATAAATCTTTTGCATTACAAAACCTAAAGACAAACAGAGTGTTCGTTTGAACTTCCGACTATGAGTGGCCAAAAGAAGTCTGGGTTATCAGTTATCAAAAAAAGACAAACGATATGTAATCACCACCTTGTTATTTAAAGTAAAAAAAATTCATGCCTGGTCCTCGTCCCAGGAAAAACTTAGAGCTACTTTGGCGTGAGTTGAGGGTAAATCCAAAAGTCAAAAGTCACTTAATTTGACAATCAGAGTGAGTTGAGGTTGTCGCGATCACAGGACTTCAACGAAAAAACATGGACTAACAATAAGTTTGTTTTAAAAGATGCTTAAACTGAAACTACTACATGATTTATGTCCCCACGTGGCCCTTAGTTGAACAAGTCAACTCAAAACTATCCCAAATCTAGATGAAAAAAAAGTGGTTTGCCATACAAAATAAAACCGTTTTAGTTACTGGATTTCATCTCAACCTACTTGAAACCAACTGCTCCGGACGCGCTATTTCCAATATTCCAATGAATTTGACTTTAAAGAGACCGGAAGTGAATGGAGGGAGAAGGTAATGGGAGAGGTAGCGTTTTGCTCACATTTTTTTTCTGTCTCTTTTTAACTTAAGACAAAAACATCAACTCACTCTTTTTTTCATGTGGGAACAGAACAAAAGATAACTCAAACCATCCTGGAATGAAACCCAATCTAACTTCAAGTGGTGACACAGCATAACTTCAAGTGGAGAAATAGTATTGTATTCATGAACTCTACAAAAAAGTTCCAACACAAGAGAAAATCTATGATTTGCCAAAGGCTGAGCACGCACAGAAAAAATAACAAACAAGTCAGCCCTTACTTTGTAAAAGTTAAAAACAGACAAACATACATTTCCAGTCCGCCAGCGGACTATAATTGACATTTCCAGTTTGTTTACGCATACTCACGTGTAAACAATGCTAGTTTCGTTTGATTCTAATGCTATGTCCGCCCCTGAGAGTTAAACTTGTTTAACTCAAAACAATCCCAAATCAACATGATAACCAAGTGGTTTGCCATACAAAACGAAACCATTTTAGTCACTGGGTTTCGTGATATCTAACCTACTCAAAACCAAGTGCGCTGAATGCACTATTTCCAATATTCCATTCAATTTGACATTAAGCGAGTGGAAGTGAGTGGAGAGAGAATGAATTCTCTCATACGTCGTTGACGTTCTGGTCACACTTTATATCTGTCTCTTTTTAACTTAAGACGAAAAGATAAACTCAAAACTTTTTTACATATGCGGACACTACTTGGTTAACTCAAACCATCCAGGAATGAAACCCAGTTTAACTTCAGGTGCGGACATAGCATAACATTTTTAAAACTCAAATCCAAGTTTTCTTAATGTTTTATATTTCCACTTGGCACTTAAACTAGTTCAACTAAAAACGACACCAAACAATGAAAACTACGCGGCTAGTCATAAAATATTAAACTTTCTTATTTAGTAGGTTTCAACGAAACGTTTTTGAAACCCAACCCACTGACAATTTTTGTGCTGAACGAACTATTTGCAATATTTCAGTTTGACGTTTGAAAGAGTGAAAGTTAGCGAAGGGAGAACGAAATCTCTCATACTCCGGTGACGTGACAGAAGCGTCAACTCAAAACTTCTATTTTCAGATGGAAACACTATACTTAGTTAGCTAAACCTTTCCTGTGCCCCTGTTCTGTAACTATCGCCTCGATAAAAACAGGCGATAAACGGTGGAAAATGGAACGAAATCCTACTAAATTCATAGAATTTCGTTCCATTTTCAACCGTTTATCGCCAAGGCGATAGTTACAGAACAGGGGCACTGGAATGAAAATTAGTTAAACTTCAGATCGAAGCATAGTATTAAGTTGTTTCTGATATTTTTACTCATACTTTGGCCTTGGCGGTAGTAGAATCCACTTTTCCCCTTTCACTACATTTTTGGTTTGAATTCCCCACGATATGTCATCACTAGCTTAAGGTGGAAATTCCTGATGTAGTGAACATACGTTTGCTTAAGAGTTTTAAAAACAATAACAGTTTCATATATTATTTTTTACCCAATGTTAGCGCTCTGAATAAACGTAAAATTTGATTTGATAGCCTCTACAGGTGGGTCCACTAAGTGCCTTCTGGACATATTCTTCAAATAAAGTCTGCATGTAAAGTTGCCTGTATATAATTAAACTTACCAGAACTCTTAGTTTACAATTCAGTCTTAGTCTTGCAATTATTGCGAAAAAACTTTTTTTTTTTCAAAAGCAAAATTTACTTACTACTTTGAAAAACTGTTCCGTCTCTTCATGCTCCTTTTTTGAACATTTCCTTATTTAGTTAACTCTTAAGGCTTTTTCTATTCCAATTGGAGACTTTTTAAATTTATAACTGACTAACCTATATAATTATGTATAAAAATGGGAATTTTTTTTTAAATCCGCTGTAATTTGGATAGAACGGCTTTTGTTCAGTTTTTGTCAGAGATGCTCAAGAAGCATTTTTGCCAGCTATACTATCTCAACCTTTTCGGCCTTAACATGTAGGCTTTCCCTGTTTAAAATTTATATTTTTTTCCTCGATTCAAAATTTAAACCCGAGCTATGAATATAAAAGTCCCTGCATACTTCTCGCCTATGCTTTCTAATTTTCCCATCGTTTCCATCAGTTTTCATTAGCTACTCTCTGAAAATAGTAAACACATATATAAAATAAATGTTGTCTTTTGGCTTTTCTAACAAAATCTACTTAACCACTTATCTACTTCTTTATAAAACACAAACTAACTTATGTAAAAGTGTCAACTCTTATCGTCACTAATACAGGCTTTCTTCGTCTGTGACTCTTCGTGTATATGTGACTTTTTGTATATTAATGTTGTACAGTGTTTGAGCTAGAACTTTTAGAACCTTTAGATAATCCGCTAATTATAACATTTTTTCGTTTCTTCTTCTTTCTTTTTTATACATAAAAAAAAACAAAAAAATTTAATTGAAATAAAAAAAAAAACTAAAAAAATATCTTACCAATGTGCGCAACCACATAAAATTGGCTAAAACCATAAAATCTCTCCATGGACCATTCCATCATTTCTACAAAACGGCAAAATGTATGTTTGAATTTTGAAAATTATTATTATTTCTCAAAAATGAAAAAAAAAAATACACTCACGCATCTCATGGCAAAATTTTTAACAACATTACACATCTTAACACAAACACCACATCATCTCACTCACACGCACCACATCCAATTAACATTCATTTGAAAAAAAAAAAAAATTATAAAATAAAACCAAAAAAAAAAAACAAAAGAAAAACGAGAAAGTCGTAGCAAATCAATTTCAAATTGGCAACGGCTGACTCAAGCGATACGGCGCTCACCCACAGGGCACAATATTTCGCAAACAGATGGGAACAGTACGGAAGGGGAATCCTCTATGGGACGGAATCCGGCGACCACAGGACCAGGATGTTTCAAGAGCTACGACCATATGTCATCGCTTAGGCATTCAAATATGTCACAAGTATGTGGAAAACTACAAAAATCGTTAAATCAATATTTTTTCATGTTAGAGCATATGATGCAAAAAGTTGCATTTTGTTGATACAAGTGTTTTGTATTTGTATTGATTGTTTACTAAAATGTTGTGTGTTTCAGCCCCATCGTATACCAGCTGCACCTGATGCAGATGCTGTGCCGCCCTATTCAGTAGAAAATCAAAGTCAGAAAACTTCTATGAATGCAATGGAAACCTATCAGCTGCAACAGCAACAGCAGCAGCAGCAACAACAACAGCAGCAGCAACAACCGCAGCAACAACAGCAATCAGAAACCGATCAGCAATTACTACAGCCAGGTGATGATCAATCTCAGACTGAAGCAGCCCAAATGATGGTCACCCCAGGGGTAAGTCAAAAGAATAGAGTTTTCAAAGAGTGTGTTTATTTTTCCAAAAACTAAATCCAAGAAATTAATAAAAAAAAAAAAAAATATTCTAAACAATAAAACTCACCATAGTTAGACTCAAAATAAATGTGATTTTCTTATGGTATACCCTTTAGTTCCGATTTTAACTTTGTTTCCTTCTAAATTGCAAATAATTTAAGAATGCTATGCTGGAGGAAGGACTTTTTGTTTTAAGCATTCCACTGACAAACTGAGAAAACAAGAGCTTTTTAGGTTTTTAGATTATTCTCACTCAATTCGATCAACCTATACTTTTCCTATGACGTGTCATATCGAAGAACTTAAACTTGCATTTCATTTTGTGGTGTGATTCTTTGAGGATAACTTCGATATCTAGTCCATACCCAAGACGTAAGTTAACCATCTCAGATTAAATATTTTAGGCTTTTTTAACTCATTGGATTATCTGCTTTAAACTCATGCTGGAGAGAAAGTACAATTGGACTCTTAGCCTGCCTTCGTATATCTAGAGAGTTAAATAGTAATTTAAGATTCATTATGGGTCCAGTTTTTGGTTCGACGTTTTTGAAACACTCGGGTGCAAGAAAGGGCAAACCCCAAAATATGAGAAACAAAATATTTAGCCCTGTGAGGGTAGAACTACATCGAAAGGTTCGAAGATTTATTCATTTATTCCAGCAATTTTTTTCTGCTGGGTTTGAACAGTTAAGTGAGGCATGTGTTAGGTTGTGTAACACAACCTCAATCGAACCATTTGAGAGTAAAAGCACATCGTGTGTCTCGTGCTGGTTCGTTTGACACGTAGTCATTCAGTGTTCCCCGAACTCTCGCGAATTTTATGCTGTTATTAGTATTGGTATTGTAACGTGCGCTTAGTTCGCAAAAATAAAACTTTACCTTTCACTTTAGTTCTACCACTTTTATTCAGTATCTACTTTATTCGATTTCAACTCTACCAATAATCACATTAACTCTTAACAATATCACTCTATAATCAAAACTGACATCTGGTTGCCTCGGCGGCCTATTTACATCGAATGACATTCCATCTAGAACTTCCCAGTAATTTCCACATGGTCTCCACACCCCAGTATTTTAGCTGTCAAACATTTCTCCTCCTGGTATATTTCTACACTAACACTAGTGTTACCGCTTGTGTTTTCGGTTGAACGTTTCCGATTAGGAAATTGGTATTAAATGTTGGGTTTGCATTACAGTATTAACATTTTTTTTAGTCACACAAATGAACTGTGACATTCAAAGTAAAACAATTTATCGATATTGTTTAAGTGGCTCTATAACCAAGCTTTAAGAGAATCCTTCTTCTAACTTATTACAAATACAGCTTCATCCTTCTTTCTTCATTGAACCTCAAGATTTTTGGCTTGTTGGTAATGTCCCTTTTAAACCAAAAGCAGTGACAAGGGTCTCTGCAAGCAAGTTTTTTTTTGTATTCGTAATGTACAAACAATTTTGCATATACAAAATGAGCTTCTTACTTTTTACGTTTTGCAGATTATACTACTTGTTTCTCCCTGGTGTTCTTGTATGCTTGAGTTCTTTTTCTGTATCTATTCGACAGCATGTCTAAAAGTATCACTTGGCTATCTTTCTCCGGAAACTTCATGAAATTTAATTTTCATCGATATTCATACATAAGTAGAATACCCTTACCTGATTGCGTGTCTCATTATAAATAAATAAATAAATAGGGTGGTGCAACAGAGCGAGGAATCCCTGGGCCTAGCACATATCTCACAACCATGCCTTGTGAGGGAATGGAAGGGGCCTACAATTTTCTGCCGGTTCCGAACGGCTAATCGAGAAAGCGCTTTTCATGGCTATGAATACTAACGGAGGACTTGCCAATTCCTCGCGAAAGGCGATACCCGTGGAAAAAGCATTTTTGCCTCTGTTGGGATTCGAACTCGAACCTCTGAATTAACAGGCGGACATGCTATCCATCACACCACGGGTACCACAGGTCCCCCGTCCCAGTACCACGTGTCTCATTACTTCACAATAATTCATCTGTCTTCATCTGTCTGTCATCGACATGCACTTTCAAAACTTCGCAGAACAAACAATGCTCGGCCTTTGGGATGTCTCAAAATAGGTTAAGAAAATCTAGCCAAAGTGCACCTTTGTCGCCTGCTTACACCCAGTTAACGGAACATATACATATAATGGGTGAACCAAATACAAGTTTCTTTTTAAAAATGAATAATTTTTTTCCATATATTGTGGATAAACTAGTAAAAACAACTATTACCACTAATTACGAAACACAATGTATTTCAAGTACTTGCCTTAGCTGGCTTCTCAGTCGCGCATTCTTCACTACCACTCCAATTTTCTAAGACTTTGTGTGGCTGTAGCTCACGGATTGCTTTGATGTTTTTTTTTTTTAAGTGCTTGAACCATGTCTGAATTTAGGGAATAACATTGGACATTCAAAGTTTCCCACAAAAAATAAGTTTAAAGTGGTCCAATCGCTGCCCCGATTCGGCCAATTTGTATCGCAATTTCGGAATTTGGTGCGCAGAAGATCAAGCGTGCCCGGGCTGTGTGGCATAGCACGCCATATTTTATGAACCAGAGGTCCTCCGAATTCATATCTCATCAATCTCAGTAAAAATAACAGTCGGCTAACATGGATCTGTTACGCCCACCGTTGACCGAAAAGTTGTGGTTGTAGCCCTGGCGTTATGATTAGCACGTCTGCCTGTTCCGCGAGAGGTTCAAATCTGAAAAGAAAGCCAAAAATGTTTTCCCACGGATATCGCCTTTCGCGAAAAATCGGCAAGTCCTCCGATGGTAAATGCATTGAAATGAAAAGAGCTTTCTTCAATAGGTGAAGGTAGGCCCTCTCCATTCCTTCACAAGGCATGGTTGTCGGAAATGCAGTAGGTCCCGAGGCACTCACTCCCAATGTATGTATATATGTGACTGAAAAGTTGCTCCCAGTCTCCGTTTCGATGAAAAATGGTGCAGTGATGCCACCTCACCACAATCTGCACCAAACTGTCACTCTCTGTAGATGCATTGCCTATTCGACAATAACGTGCGTTTTTTACTAGGCTAAAATTCGGAAATTTATAGCCGCCGAGATGGATGTGCGCTTCGTAAAAAAAAAACTATTTTCTCCCAAAATCCTTATCTACTTCAAGCTTCTTTCTCTAAGACCGAACTGCTAAGCGATAACGAAGTGGATGGTCGTGCATCCTTAGTTACTGAACTGAGTTAATTTAACCTTGTAAGCGAAAAATCCAAAAATTCTTCTTAGATATGATGAGCTTTTGAGATCGATGACGGCTAGATGTTCGTGAATTGAGACTCATACTCTTGCCTACAGCAGCCACATTCTTGTCTGCACAACCCGTAGGAAGACAGTGACCATGAGTGTTGTCAACTTGTATGTCAGTCACACGAAGTTTTTGTTTAAACTTACGTACAAAAGTTGCGGCACGGGCTTTATTCCGAGCAAAACATCTTCTCAAAAATGAACTGTTTAGACTACACAGCACTCTTTTTAGAAATAAGTTTTAATTATATGCCAATGTTTTTCAAGCTCAAGCAACTCATATCGTTTCGTTCGTGAAGATATGATAATGATTTTCTCTCAGGATTTCGAATGGGACACAGCTGGCAATGTACTTGCTTATGACATGAAAAGCAACCATTAGGGGTGTTCCATCCCCGTATAGTTACAAATTCCACACATTTCCTTGCAGTACATCGCAAAAACTCTTACCTTAATATCCAAAAGCGGGCCTAGTTCCAATTGTCTGCAATTTGGTTTCCTGGACACGAGAAATGTCTACCCACTTCCATCTGATTAATTTTTCAAGTACAGATTTCGTCCAATATGCTGCATTTCTTTGCCACCCCTCCTCTTCAGGTATATTCTTCAAATTCAAAACAACTGTCACAATTTTTTGGTGTCAACAAATTTTTTAAAAACGATCCTTTATATCGTTTTGCGATATTGCACTATCGAAAATATTTCGAGTTAGAGCAAAATGTAATAAGAATGCAATTTTGTTCAAAGCTTTTACAATTATCTCATTATGACGAAAAAACAAAAGCTATACGAAACGTCAAAATATATTGACGAACTGTGAATTGTAAAGGAAAATTTTAAATAGAAACGTCGAGACTTTTTTGTCTCAGTTTTTATTTAAAGTGCTGTCTATCCATACAATATTTTCCCCTACTCGATTTAAGCCGGTTAGAAAGACATCTTCACATCTTTAGAGATTACCAACAAAAAAACACATCGATCGCTTACTGAAAACCATTGCTTGTCGAACTAAAATAATGCGACACAAGCAGAATGAAATTTTCAACTACATATTTCTACAAAAACCTTTTGTCACCAGAAACTATTCAACTCTCCAGCATAGCATTCGAAATATTAACTTTTTACTTATTTTCAATGGATTGTGTTGTAGCTTAGTGTTGCAAAATTAGTATGTATTGTATTTTGTGTTAAAATGTATTTTAATATTACGAGAGAAAAAAAGAAAGCAAATTATAAATCTTTAATTGGATATTGATCATTTAGTTGTTGTGTTGTATTGTGTTGTATTGTGTTGTCATACAAAAGCCACTTTTTCAAATAAATTATGATTTTTACCTTCAGTTATTTTTCAATAATTTATTCAATTACTTTACGTTTGACAGGGAAATCAGGCAAAGTTAAAAAAAAAAACAAAAAAAAAATTATTAAAAACAATGTCCTAAATTAAAGCTATTCCACAACTTTCTATTTATCTTCTTTCTCCGAAAAAACAAATCTTTTATAGAAATTACAGGGAAGGAGTAAGGAGGTACTATAAACAAATAAAAACAAAACAAACATTTTATTTGTTTTTCTTTTTGTTCAAATTAAATTTTGCAATATCGAAATTGAATTAATTGAAAATAAAATAGATTATTCCAAATTAATGCAAAATGAGAAAAAATTTTTTTACTAATAAGCTAGATTGTTCAAGGCTCTGGCATTAGATTGCTGTAAATTATTTTGGTTAATTTATTTATAATAATAAATTTTTTTTTTTTTCTTACAAAATTAATACGTTTACTTATATTTCCAAAATGTTGACAGTTAGACTTCAAAAAAAAAAAATTTCTTCGTTCACCAATTCACATTATGTACTTGAATTAATGCAAGGAAGGATTTTCAAGATATCGAAGTCAATCGGTTGTGTTTGTTTTTAAGTATAATTTCATTTGGAAACCGAAAATTTTCTTTCAACTTTTTTTTAATTTATTGCAATGCTTGCTTAGATTTTTGTGCTTACCATTTGTATAAGAAAATCGGAAGACCCCTTCTTTATAATTTTTTATTGTTTGTTTTTTACGATATAGGTTGTGATAAATTAAACATTTTCTAAATGCCTCAACATTTATTATTATTTATTTGGGATAAGTCAGATATTGTTCTTTGTGAAGTACTTTTTGTTACACGTCAGATGAAGATGACATCTGATTTTGAATCGTATTTCCAATAATAAATCAAAGGCTAAGCACATAGGATTCTTACTAAATTGATTTTATTATATGAATCCTCTGGAACTAGTCAAAAAATATAAATGCGAGTGTATTATTATTCTTTTAGGACTGAATTTAGGACAACTACAATCTATGATATAATTCTTCCTGAATCAGGGGCGAACGCAGAAAAATTTTTCGGGGGGGGTTTTGAAAAAATATATTAAATATTCACGAACAATTTGTTCTTAATAATATTTTTATGCTTTTTTTTATACTCTGTATTGTTTTGCTAGGAACAATCCTAACTTATACTATGAACGCAAAAGTAGCTCTGTCTGTTCGTCTTTCTATGTTACCATCTCCCGCCCAAACAACTGAACCAATTCAAAAGAAATTTTGTACAGAGGTAGTCTAAGACATGAGAAAAGACATAGACTTTATGTTTTATCCCAATTCCTACGTGAACGGGAACGTAATCGAGAACTTAGAAACTACTGCACCGATTTCAAAAATTCTTCCACCGTAAGAATGCTACACTATCCCCGAGCGAGTAACATAAACTTTAACTCATTCCCATATTCCTATGAGAACGATCACCATATTCCCACGGGAACGGGAGTCGTTCCTAATATTTCAAAATTAAATCTGTCTGTTTTTGTTTTCTTTGTTCCATTATTGCCATGGGAACGGAAGTACTTACGGCAAAACAATTTTATTTGGCAAAAGATGAAAAAAGTAAGAATATCGTGTGCAAAAATGTATGTACTTAAGTAAAATAATATAACAATAAGTTACTGAAAAATTTAAAATGCTGCCGAAAGCCACTATTCCACGCGGAGGAAGTCGCGGTCACAGCTAGTATTTTATAAAATAAAATCAATGCGCCTAAGAACTTTTGCCATTATATTTATAACGTCCTGATAATCAACCTCAATACTCCTATAGATGTTCAGCAACATCAAACCGTTCAGTCGCTTCTCGCTGGTTCTTCCTCGCAGACAAGTTTTTAATCTGCGCAGACACGAAAAAGATCGCTTGCTTGAAGCCATGGATACCGGAAGTGGTGCACCGATCTGCATAAAACAATGAACTGTTTTATATAGCAGGGCAGTTTATCGTTTGGCATACTCAAGCAATGTTCATGGGTATGCATATATGCTTATTCATTCATAAGTATACCCTTTCCTAGTTGCCGTTGTCGATCGCATTCTTATACAGAGCAAGAGCGACTGGCTTTTAGTAAGTGCGATGAAAATTTTTATTTTCGCAGATTTCGGTAGCGACTGCCGTTAGCTTTGGAGTGACCGATACGATGTGTTTCGATCGCAACTGCCGTTAGTTTTGAAGCGACAAATGCGATGTGTTTGCAAGTAAGTAGGAAAGTGAATTTTTATATATTTCTATCGCAGGTCCCGTTGTATACGACCCAATACTACCTCCACATCAACATATCAAATTTACTACACTAGAAAAGGGTGATCATGCTAAAAACATACCAAAACCAAAAAGTCATTCCAAACGTGTGAAAATTTACTTATCGATAGAAAAGAAATGGCTTCCGCATTTGGAGGGATTTTTTCGTTGACAGAATGAAATTTTCAGATGAATTTTATGTTTCCATGTTATTTTTTTATTTCACAAATTTCGGGGGGGGTTTCAACCCCCAAAACCCCCCCCTGCGTTCGCCCCTGCTGAATGTACATAGTTTGGTTACTACATCATTTAAATTTCTACAAATGATCAAAAATAGTTGACTGCATCCAGCAGCTGCTTGGCGGTACTTCGCAAGGTTTAAAGTTTAAAGTTTGTGTTTATTGAACGATATATATATACAATTGATACTTAAACTAGATAATTTAAAAATAAAGAAAATGATAATAATGTACGGGGCCTAACAAAATACATTGTCTAGAATAAAAATGATAACTTAATATTATATAGCTGAAAAGAAAGAGAATTCTTGATTATAATTCGGCTGACTTGAGTAATCTCATAATCTCAGGATGTTCCGTCCCGCTTGTCGCTGGTGTCCCTCTTTATGTGGAGGGTGTGGGTGGTGGTACCAGCCACGGAAGTATACTGACCCAGGGTCAGCGTAGAAGTTGGTGGCCTCGTCGTTGGCTGGTATTACTTCTTCGTCCAAAGTGTCCATCACGCTTTGGTATCTTGGCTCAGGGTGTCGATCCTCAGTGGTCATCCTTCTCACCAGAGGATTTGGGTGGTTGCTGATATTTGCAGCCGTTTTCAATACAGTAGATAAGACGTATTGGTCCAAGAAAGGCATGGCTCAATGGGCGGCCGTGGTGCAGTGGTAGAGTGTTCAGTAGATAGGCCGGACGCGTGGGTTCGAATCCTGCTCTGGGCATTTACTTTTCTTTCAGCCACCCAGTTTCATTTGGACGTCGCCCTCGAGGTTATATGTGAATTTCTAACACCTTATTTCCAACTACTGCAACACAAAAAAAAAAGGGAAAGGCTGCTACCCCGAAGTATAATGTACAATGGACCGAAAATTAGGTCTGAGTTCTCCAGATTCGCATAGAAGCCTCCTCTTTAAAAAAAAAATGGAAACACCCATTGAAGGAGTGCAAATACATTGCAAGGAAATGATTTGGGGCCAATTTACAAAATTTCTAGCACCCAAGAGCTAGGAAAATGACAAATAAAACTTTTCTTCGTATAATTGAAAATTTATTCTTTTACTAAATCAAAGAGAACTTTTTTGTCAAAGAATCAATAAACTAATTTTGAAAGAAAAGCAAAGATTTTAAAATATGCCCTCGAAATTACACCATATAATCAGCAAATGAGCCTAACAAAGTCTGATAATTTGTGGAATGCAACTTGTGGCAATTGTTGACAATTTTTTTTTTCAATTGGATAGGGCGAAGGTAAAAACACCTTTACTAGCACGTCGACCTGAAAGATCTTTTGTTCTGTTCCCTTAGGTTTAAACACGTAAAGTGTGGAGTTGTTCAATAGAAGTTAAGGTCATGGAAGAACCTAAGAATATTCGAAGAAGGGGTGTTTCTATAATATAAAGGGGACTAGGAAATCCTTTATTGAATATAATCTGGATCTGGCTATATGTCAGGGCATTCACATAAAATGTGTTCAGCTATTTATGTGTCCTCGAGACAGAGGCGGCATCCTTGCTTATGCCCATGTTTTTTAGATGATATCTGAGAGAGCGCAGTGTCCAGTGAGGAAGTCTGTAAGTAACTTTGCGTCACGTTTGCTCATGTCAGGAATTTCTTTCATACGTCTTTGAGATAAGTCGATCAATAGTTTTGAATGGAGTTGGCCATTACAGTTGTTCCAGGTGTGGATCATGTTTTGCCGTTCCCAAGCTACCAGTTCGCATTCAATTCTACTGATTGGGAGACCGCATTAGGGTTCCGGGCCTATGAATTGGGATTGAGAGCCAAGTTTAGCTAGGTGGTCAGCCTCTTCGTAACCCTGTCGCCTTCATGTTCAGGAAAGAGTGATTTTGTTGTGGGTGGCTAATTGAGATAGACATGTCAGGCAGTTCCAATCTAGTTTGGATTCAATTTTGGTTGAGGACAATGCCTTTAGGGCTGCCTGACTGTCAGAGAAAATTAGGATGCGTGATCTTCGGAGGCTTCTTCTAATGCATTCCCTAACACAGAATTCTATAGATATTACCTCTGCTTGAAAGATAGATCGTTGACAATACGGCCCACTTTCTCTGAAAAGGTCTAATGAAGGTCGTTCATACTCGGCCTTAGAAAATCCTCTCGAATGTGATATTGGTGTTGTTGCTCTTTGATATCATCAAGCTAGAAGAATATATCTGCGCATGTCGGGCCTTTTCCGGATGCTACGTGATCTCGAAGAAATCACGGCTCTGCACTTAACACTAGTGATCCTCTGATGAGGTAAGCCTGCATCTCCGGCTGAGTGTTTTGTACTTGAATTAGAATAATCCAAAAGGAGTTGTAATGGTCGTGGATACCCGCGGCTCCACTTGCATTTGGTGAAAAGCATGCTGCAGATCGATGGTGAAAAAACTGTTTTGCAGTACACAATCCTAAGTGGTATTCTCTGCTTTTTGACTGTTCGCATATTTTTTGAGGTAAGGGAATTCCGCCCTATGCTCAAAACTATCCCAAGCCTTCATGAAAACTAAGTGGTTTGTCATACAAAAATGAGACCCTTTTAGTTACTGGGTTTCATGTTAACCTACTTGAAACCTCAAAACATTATTTGTTCATGTGGGAACAGAACTAGGTAAACTCAAACCATTCTGGAATGAAACCTAGTTTAACTTCAAGTGGGTACGAAGCGTAAGCTACTTCTCCGACGAAAGTCGTCTTTGTTTAGCAAAGACACCTATAAACAAATAAATAAATAGGGTTGTGCAACAAAGCCATGGAAACTTCGAGGCTTTTCAAGGACCTTCCAAGTTATGCCGATTCTGATCGGCTAAAAATCGTTTTTCATGTGCGAGGAATTAGCTATTCTCAGAGGAATAGCTAATTCCTCGCAAAAAGCCATGTCCGTTTTAAAATAATTTTATCTTTTGGTGGGGCTCGTATTTCAAACATACTGCCTAACAGGCAGACATGGTAACCATTACGCCACTGACACCACATTAAGCAAAGACAGCTTGAATTTAGGTTGCGGACACAATATCAGCAACATAAACGTGTAGACCTTCCCGTGTATGTTGCTGATATTGTGTCCGCAATATTTTGTTTATCAAAAACTTTAATTTCGCATTTGCATTGTGTTGAGACTGCAGCGATGTCTTTAAGAGTTAAGGTTCTTCAGCGCAGTTGTAATTGCAGGCAGTTTCTGCCGATTTTTGCGTGACACTCTTCTCTACTATTTAAGATAATGTAGTTCAATTTAATGCACCCTGGTTCTATTTTTTTTTTCTTTTTTAATCGAACCAGGGCTGTTTATTGTTATGTTACGTGGTCCAGGTGAGTCAGAACTACATATTATGTATGAGCTTCATTTAAAGTGCGATTCATGAAACAAGTTTACCGATCTTTTCCAGGAGTTACTTGTTGTTTCAAGTAAAACTGGGTATGGGTAGCTTTTTTGAGAGGTTTTAATAAAGGCCTAGAGGCCTCTGGTGTGTCTTCTATTTTATCACAGAAGTCCTTCCATGGGGTTCTTTTGTTTTTTCTCAATTGAATTCTTGTAAGTTTTTAAGAATTCCTTATAAAGAGGTATACAAATTCAAAATGAAATAAACACGTGAACATTAGTTTCATATTCGTGATAATATTTTTAAATAAAAAGTATACTCATGCTGGCATTAGCGCTTACCGCTTAAGAACTGTTTTGGGCAATTGGATCCCACGGTTGGCTCTAATGAAGAGTAATCGGGAAGTCCAATTTTCGACCATTATTTTCAGCAACTGGCAGTTGCAATTTTCAAGCTGGAAAGAAAATCCTGTATCATTTATAAAATCAGTTGAGTATATCACGGTTTTTCAAAAATGAGGTAAGCAATTCCACAATCTAAGAAATTGGCAATCGGCTACAATGCTTGAAATTTTCCAACGCATTTGCAAACAGTTCGAATTGAAAATAAGCATGTTTACCCACTCTTTGTAGTCAATTGCGGACTATCATATTTCATTAATTAAAAAACATAACATGTTAGCTGGCGTTGAGCAACTAATCACCTCTGAAAGAAAAATGAAGTGTTGTCTCCAATTTTAAGTGCTTCAATATGCATAAGATGCATGTGTACGAGACGTAAATCTTATTATGCTCCTGAAACTGCACATAACGTGTTACAAAACTTCACCTACTCGGTTGTATGCATATTTTAAATTCTTGTGTTTGTATGAATAGATTAATGGATGTTCAAAATTCTTGCCTCAGAACTAGTATAGAATTTTTAAACATGGTCATGAATAATTCGACTGATATAAGGCCTTGAAAACAGGGTAGGTAAGAACCATATCCACGAATGATGCGAAAAGACCCTAGCTAGAAAAATAGTTGTACATCAGAATTCGGAGACCTTCGCAGACCCACGTATTTCTCTTAATCATTCTTTCCTTTGTTGAAATAGTGGGAACTAGGCTTACACGTTTTTGTCGATTCCGAATGGGAATCAGAAAGTAGTGTAGTTACTCTCGGAGGACTTATCAATTCATAGTGAATGGACGATACCCATAAAAAATCATGAATATTTCTCGGATCTTACCTTCGAGCTCCCACTTAACAGGTAGACATACTGACCATTATAACACAAGCACCACAGATACTTAGGTATCCAGATACACATGTGGTAACCATGGGGAGTGATTGTTAGCATGTCGGCTGTTAACCCAGAGGCTCGTGATTCGAATCCTATCAGAGGCAAAAATGATTTTCCGCGGCTATCGTCTTTCGCGAGGAATTGACAAGTTCTCCGTTAATATATTCATTGCCATGAAAAGTGCTTTTTCGATTAGCCGTTCGGAACCGGCAGAAAATTGTAGGTCCCCTCCAAGGCGTGGTTGTGAGAAATACGCTTTGCTCTGGGGCTCCTTGTTTTGTTGTGCCACCTTATTTATTTATTTGCTTTATTTATGTATATACACAAATGCAACAGATACCTTTCAGTTATTACAAATTGATGGCTTTTATCGAAATATACGACTTAAAGCCCCATGAGAAAAGCAACAGACACACAGACACTTAATCGAACAAAACTTGTATAAAACAAAAATTATATATTTTCGAATAAATACAATCAAATGCATAAAAGAGAAATATTTGAAAGTTCCTTTAAAAAGTAGTTTTCTTAATAATCATCAAAATACTCGTAGTCCAAAAGACCTCTTGTCTCACCACTTTTGCCTTGTGCACTCTTATTTTCATCTCCACCAACAACACTATCAATTGCCGGAATAGGTGTTGGTGTTTGATTGGGAGGCAAAGGTTCCTTTAGTTGGGACAAAAGGGCTTGCATGTTGACAGAAGTTTTTGGTGAACCAATGCCATCTTCGGCTTGAAGTCCAACCATTTGAGAAGAAAGTGCATCGACCTTTTGACGAGCGGCAAAAAGCAATTGATCATGAGCAGCTAATTGCATCTGAGCAGTTTGTGCTCGAACTGCTGCTGCTGCAACTTCTTGCTGAGCCGACTGCAAGGCTGCTGTTATAACACGAACATTGTTTGCTGCTTCTTCTAAAGATCTCTGAGCGGAAGTTGCGACTGCTTGAGCCCTTTTGATTTCGTTCACTTCCAACTGTACTCTAGCTTGCGCCGCATAAATGTGTTGCACAAGAGCGTGCAACTTTGAAGCTGAAATGCTCTGAGTATTGTCAGTTGGGTTTGAATTTGGTGGTATTGCCACACTCGACGATTCATTAACACCAGTTTTTGGTAGGGAAGGTCCACTTTCAGGAGCAGCAGCTACTCCTCCTGAAACTTCTTTAGAAATCGGAGCAGCAGTGTCTGCAAGAGAAAAGGTCTTTTTACAAGGATCATCAACCCTATTTTGAAAGACATTATTACGGCACTCTGTGGTGGGCTCAGCACTTCTATAATAAGCTCCTCCATATCGTTTTCCAGAACTCTGAACATACAAGTCTTGTGGATAATTGTCCGCACTCACAATGCTCCCCATCACTTCACCGTACAAGTTGGCTAGAAGCATAAAAATTAGGACTTTGGGAAGCCTTTAGTTGGACAAGTACTTCTTGCAATGAGTTTCTATATAAAGGACTTACACTTCAATTCTATTTTGACTGACATCTGACGACAAGCAAAACAAACGAAACTTCAAATAATCTATTTTCATCTATCAAAACTCAATTTCTACTTTTGGTTCAATGGGTGCTTGAGGCGCTAAAACTTGAGCAGTAAAAATGCAAATAAAAATAAGCAATCCAAGTGCTGGCCTCTTCCGTGCTATGCAAAACTATTATAGCCTTGATCCTTTCTCAGAATAATGAATGGAGACCAACTAAAGTGTACTTCTCATGTGCATAAAAAGCACAGGCAGTGCTCAGAACACCAAGTTTGTGATTGCTCCTTTTTCTTTTGCACAATGTGCAGTCGCTGTGTGCCTGTGCACTCTTGCCTTCTATCTTCCTACGTTCGTTGTCTCCCTGTCATTATTTTAAGGATACTTAAAAGACGTATTTTTTTCATTCTTGCCTCTTTATTGTTCTTGCGCTTCCTTTTGCCAGCACCACACTATTATTCTTACATGAATATGCTCAACTGGTTGTAGTACAGAAAGCTATTGAAAATTTATTTGTGATTTTGTTGTTTTTGTTGGTTTGTGTTTTTTTGTTTTTTTTTTTTTTTTTGTGGTGATCGTTCTTTGTTTTAATTTGCCTCTATATCCTCTTCTGTACAATGTACTATGTTGGGTCGACCTTTGTCAAAGGGATGTGCAGTGTGCCTAAGCGCAATATGCAGATGCAAGTTCATACTTTGCATTTTTTTTTTTTCTTCACCTAGATTTTCGTTTATTGCTTCATTTAGTTCAATCTTCAATGGCAAACTGTTCTTGCTCCTTGCATGGTAAGAAACATTGCGTGTGAATAATTGAGTAAAACACTGAGAAGTGGCAAACCTCGAATTCAGGGGCTAACTTTGAAACATAATACATACACAACAATTATTGTTAGCAAATATAAATGTCCAGCCTGAAAGTGATTGGGCTTATGTAGTAGCGTGTACGAAATAATTTTGGGAAAACACGTGTCATGTAGGTAGTTTGTATTATGTGGTCTTAATACGTAATTATATGGCACCTACCTTACTAATCCTAAGCAGGAGGTGCAATTTAGAAATGAATTACTGACAAAATTTTAATTTAATGTGAAGGGCCCAACCTTAAAAATTGTTTGCTGTTCCCTTTTTTAAACTGGAAGGCCATTTTTCAATGGGTTTAATTTCTTGGTTCAAAAAAAAAAGTTGCTGCTTAAAACTGAATGAGTTTATGGTTTGTAGTTTGTTTTAGGGGTACCTGTAACCTGTATATTTCATAGCTAGAACTCGTTTCTTATAATGTTATAACATTGGGGTAGTCTACCACATTAAACATTTTGCTTAAAAATTAGTGATTATGAACTGATTATGTGTTTAAGGGTGGATTTTTATTGCAGACATCAAGTGATCGGACACTGATTGTGATTTTATTGCAATGATTGAAAGTATCATTATTTTACTCAATACAAAAAGGTATTTGGTTTAATTGTTTGATTATAAATAACTTTTTAAGGCAAATGTTATTCATTTATTTTTTGAAAAGTTATGTTTTTTCTAAAAAGAAAAGATTACTATACAAGCGCATTCAGTTATTTGAATGAACCATTTCGATGAGAAATTTTGTATTCTACAGAATATGACCCTCGAAATGTATCAAAATAGTTATGTCTCTGCTATTCTCAAAGTTTCAGATGGTATAAGAGCCGCAACGGACGATGATTTGGTATCATTTCTTGCACTTCTTGACTTCTCCAAGGCCTTCGATACAGTTGACCACAGGATACTGATATCAAAATTAAAAGATCAGTTTCAGTTTTCAAACACAGCGGCGAGCCTTATTCGTTCATACCTTAGCGGACGAAACGAAGAAGTTGTGATAGATTGAAAAGTATTTCGGCCCTTAGAACTTGCAACAGGGGTTCCCCAAGGATCAATTCTTGGTCCTCTGTTATTTTCTATTTTTATAAATGACCTTCCTCTTCAGGTGAACTACTCGTCACTTGATTTGTACGCCGATGATGTTCCAGTTCGAAGATGGGGCTCATAAATTAAACACTGACTTGAAAAGCATACTAGCATGGTCTGAAACAAACAACCTTTGCCTTAATCCTAGGAAGTCTAAATGCATTATAGTCTATAAAAGCAAAGTGGATTTCAGCTATCTTCCTGCACTTTATCTTGGAACAGAACAACTGGAGAATGTTGAGAGGGCCAAAAATCTTGGCATCTTATTTAACTCAACCCTCACTTGGGATGATCATATAAAAATGGTAATTGGCAAATTATATGGTGCCCTACGAAGTCTTTCCCTATCAAAGCATTTCACCCCTCAACCTATTCGACTTTACTTAGCGAAAACTTTAGTCGTACCGATCATCACATACGGTTGCCAAATTTTCTGTGCCCATAACTCTGAAACTAAAAGAAACCTAAATGTGGCTTTCAATAATGTATGTCGTTATGTTTACAATCTCCGAAGACACGACCACGTGTCTAACTACTCAAATAATATTCTTGGCTGTAGACTGTACCAATACTTCAATTATTTTTCTCTGAAAACACTGAATAATATTATTAGTATCAATGAACCATCATATCTCTCTGCAAAAATACATTTCGCAAGGTCACCTCGCTCTTTTATGTTGATACAACCGAGATTCAATTGTAGAAACTCGGAGCGTTAATTTTTCGTAAACGTTATCAGGCAGTGGAACAATTTACCCTACTCTCTAAGAAGACTTCGCGGCAACAAGCAGTTTGATGCGGCTCTATTCAGATACTTGGCAGTACATTAATTCAGTTAAAATTAAACTAAATTTTGTATAAAATATTTTCAATGAAAATGTTAAATCTTTGTATCTTGTTTGTCATTTTTCTAAATTTACTTTAACATATTGATATTGATTTTGAAATTAACTTAAATTCAGATTTTGCTGTTAACTTTTACTAATAATTATAGGCCATAAGGTCCAATATAAAGGTGTACATATTAAATGAATGAAATGAAATGAAAATGAATATGAAATATTGTTTCGTTCCCAAGATATATTTAAAGAATGATAGAGGTGGTTTTTCATCCCTATCTCCTATTTGCATTTGCAAACTCCAATTTAATAACACTCCACTCTTTAAATTAAGCCCCTCAACAGATTCCTTCAACAATAATCCACCCATTATGTGTTCCAACAGAACTGACATAATCAAAAGCCTATTAGATGTTTGGTGTCATACTATCTTTGTAGCATTTTCCACATAAATCCAAAGAACGATCGTTAAAATTGGCATTTTGAAAGTATTTTCCGATAAAATCAAATTTTTTGAATGTATGTAAGTCTAAAAAGTAAATGAATACTGGATTGTTGGTTTTTTCTGCTCTCTTCAGGACATCTGGTATGCAAATGGTGTAACAAAACAACAATTAGAAACATCATCCGCAAACCATTTGCATCCACGCAGAGGCTCTCCCAAGAGAGTGTTTAGACGATATAAGGCAATAACTGCAATTTATGACGTAAAAATGAAGTCAGAACCGGAACAGTGTGCGGCTTTTATATGCCGTCTGCACGTAGCTTAATGCAAATCCCGACTATGAACTGCGCGGCCTAAAATCTAGTATCAAATTCTTGTCACTCTGAGCTCTGAGGCTATTTGAATTTTCTCCCTTCACTAACGTTCTCACCTCAGTCCTTTGCAGTCCTTTGTAGATATACATATACATATATATTTATTATACCGAGAATTTGATTAAAATTGCGAAGTGGTGACTACAATCAATTGTCAAATGTTTATTTTTATCGACAAATGAACAGGACCCCAATCGTTTAGGCCCAGGGAACGTTTGTACTTATTTTATAAAGTAGATAAGTATGTAGTACATTTTCAATAGTACTCCTCGGTCTGAAATACTCATCTGTTTTGGCTTTCTGTGTTTCTGGTAACAATCGTGTCTGATGGTTGTTTTGTTTTTGACCAGGAAAGCTTCCGCGGATCTTATCTTTAATTCTCCAGACTTTTGGAGCAAACTTTTATTCAAACAAATGTCTGGAACATGTGTGCTCATACTTATAGTATTTAATTTAAGTAACAACAGTACATAGTTGTAAGATAAAAAAATGGGCACGACTGGGTCGCACGAACTTGCGATTGTGTGCACAATACCAATACCAAAAAATTAAGGCTGAGTAAAAGGTTTTAGTATTCGCTCTAAATATTTTTGGTGGGCTCAGGGTTGCCAACTACATTTTAATAATGAAAATTGAATTAAATCACGCAAAATATTGAAAAAAATTAAAATTAAATATTCCAAAAGTTTCAATCGAAAATCCAAAAACGCCATTCTTTTGCAATTGCTAGTACTTATAAACGTTGAATATTTAACCAAAATCGTTAGAGCAGTTTTTTAAAAAATCGGTTTTTTATTTTTCATTTCTTAACAAAAAAAGTTTTTTAAGATCTAGGTATGCAAGTCTTAAGATCTTGCCAGAAGATGTTTTGACAAGAAAATTGAAATAAATCAGCAATACCGTTTTGAAAATATTCAAAAAAACAAAATTATTTTAAAAAAATTAATAAAAATTTCAAAATTTAGAATTTTCCAAATGTTAATATGCAATATTTTTAATGTCATCTACGACTTCTTAAATATGAAATTTCATCAAAATCGTGTGAGCCATTAACGAGGAAGTCGGTTTTGAAAAAAACGGTACTATGGGGGGTACCGTTTTTAGACTTTTCCCAAAAAAAATGTTTGCATCATAAGAAAGACAATTGAAAAATAATCCTTCAAATAAAATTTTATCAAAATCGTTAGAGCCGTTTTCGAGAAAACTAAGTATTATCATATAGGTTGTATGGCAGGTACCGTTATTTCAAGACCTAGAGACCCAATTCCAAAAACCCCTCTGTAGGATGCCAAATAGACCCTGACTGCAAATTTTGAAGAAAATAGGTCAAGCGGTTCAGGCTGTAGATCCATATACGGACATACAGACAGACAGACACACAGACAGACAGACACACAGGAAGACAGACAGACAGACAGAATTGTAGGACCCACTTTTTTCGTATTCTCTATCATCGTAATGTCATGTTTAATTGTTATTTCAAAATTTTTTTTCTGCACGATTGCAAAACTTGCCTTATAGTACCTATAATCGCAAGTAAAAAAACACGGAACAATTTGTTTTTTAAATATTTTTTTTTCTAGAACTGTTCCTATTAGAGACCAGCCACTGAAAATAATAAAAAAGGTAAACAAATTACAGTAGATTGAAAACAATTGGAAAAGGAAGAGAATTCAGCGAAAATGAAATGAAAAATAAATTAGAGCTCATTTTAGGTCGGGAAATCAAACGATAAAACCGAAAAATATGGTTTTTTGCCAAATAAATACTCGCGAATTTTTCTACGTGCATTCAGTATGCAAACGAACATATATCAATAAGGGATGCATCAATTCTTATTTAAAAGAAAGAACACTACATCAGCATGCTCTCCATCTAAAAAAAAACTTCGAGCCGTTAATTTAACTGATTTAAATCTCTTTGATTGGTTAAAAATTGTAAATTTGGTAAAAAACCATATTTTTTCGGTTTTATCAACTCGTTTGACCGGAAACTGCATTTGGGGCACAAATCAGTACATGTGCTGTCCTTTGAGACCAAAGTTCAAGTTTGTAATATGTCTTAGTTTTAAAATTTCACTTAAAACTAATATAATTAAAAGATAACTCTAAAATTTTAATAATTGTTTATAATTATTAATTGTTTATATTAAATTAAGATCACATGAAATTTTTTTTTAACCTTTTTTTATATGCTATTTAAAACACATTTCATATTTCACTTTCGGGAATAAAGTTCAATTAGAGGGAAATTAACGACATTTTGTTTTCTGGGAAAAAGTACCTTTGGTTTTTTTTTTTTAATTTCTCTTAAACCAAGAAAAAATTGTTTGTTCAAATTTTTGCTTTTGAGTAAAAATTTATAAAAACATTGAATATGGAAAGAAAAAATGGGCCTAAATGGGGTAAAATTATGTAAAAAAAATTAATGAAGAAAAAAATTTTTTCTTTTTTCAAAATTTTGACTTTGAGGCTTGATCTCTCAAAAACTTTTCATTAAGGGAACTCAAATTAAAATTTTTTTTAAAGGACAAAGCAATAGCTTTCAAAATCACTAAAGTATGAGAAAGTAAGTCACTTAGTTGATTTTTAATAATTTTTAAAAAAATTGAGAAAATTTCATATAAAATTGCCCCTCGCGCCTACACGGAGGGATATAGACCCCCCCCCCCCCCCCCACCACCTCCAATACAATTTTTTTTTTATCCATCCTGAGCCTTTGGAAAACCGTATCTAAAACACCCAACAAAAATAAAAGAAAATTCTAAAAGTTAATAATTAATTTTAAAAATAATTAAAAAATTGAGAGCGTTGAAATTTTTTTTTCTAACTTTTTTCTTTACGCTATTCAAAACATATTTCCGAAAATTTCATGAAAGTCCATGGACTATCCCTGGATTCCTAGTTTTTGCCTTTTTTATGTCTAACGTATATTTTTTTATTTATAAAGTTTATATGTGCAAATTTAGATTCATTGAGCTTGATACGCCATTTTTTGGTCCAATCACTAACGGTGTCGACGGCATTTTGCAATTTCTCTGCACTGCAGCCTTGACGACGCACTTACCGGACGCTAAAATTGCAGTATCATCTGCAAAAGTAGCCATAATGGTGTTGTTATCCACTGGAATATCCCTTGTATATAGCAAATACAGGGTAGGTCCTAGGACGCTTCCTTGTGGAACACCGGCTTGTATTTTACTTAGCTTTGAATATTCTTGATCATACCGTACTCTGAAGAGCCGGTTTGAGATATAAGACTTTAGTATTTCGTAATACTGCCTGGGTAGGTCCCTTTGCAGTTTGTAATCTAGCCCCTCATGCCATACCTTGTCGAATGCTTGAGCAACATCTAAAAAATATAGCCGAACATACTTGATTTTCTTCTAATGCTTTTTCAACTGCATCCGTTATTCTATGAACTTGGTCTATCGTGGAATGTTTATTTCTAAATCCAAATTGATGATTTGGGATTAGATTTCTTTCTTCTATGACTTTGCTTAGTCTTTTCAGTAGCAATTTTTCAAAGATTTTTGACATTATTGGTATAAGCGATATTATTCTGTAAGACGTCACTTCTGTTGGTGGCTTACCTTGCTTTGGCATAACAATTACTTCAGCAATTTTCCAATGATGTGGGACATATTGGGTCTTTAGGCATGCATTTATTATGAATTAGAGTTTTCTGAAAGCTTTTGATGGCATTTCTTTCATAACCTGAGCATTTATTAAATCGTACCCAGGTGATTTTTTGATCGATAGTTGATTACGACACATACTTTTTATTTCTTTGAGTGTGACAATTGGTATGTCATCTTCATCTACTTTATCAATAAACTGTAAGCTGTTTTCAGATGTTTTTGCTAAAAATGGCTTAAAAACATTCGCAAGATGTTTGTTCACCTAATTCTGACTGAATATGTAAAAAGAACCTTAATTTTCAATCAAAAAATCTTAGGTCAGTAAGTATGCTATTTTTCGAATTTTTGTTGTTTTGTTTCTTCTTTCTGATGGTGTGAAAAAGAATATATGTTACAACGGTTAGTTTGCTCATCGAAGCCAAACCCCAAATATTTTGAATTCGAAAATTTTTTTTTCCAAACGAAAATAGTTGTTCTGAATGTCAAATATAAACGACCTCAGATCGGCTTTAATTTATTTTTCCTATCGTTTTTTGCTAAATTCTATTCTAAAAATGTCTAAATGCCCAAACTTTCCATTCTGCGGCAGCGCCCCTCAGGTATGCAATATGATTTAAAACTTTAGACGCGTTTTTCTCGAAATCACTTTTTTTTAACTGGCCAAAAACATAACTCGAGCAAATCTTCACCGATCTATACGAAATTTTGACAGTACATTTGAAATACCTTTCTCCAGAGCCGTACGTAGGATTTTTTTTTATATTGCATAGTTTTTTTTTAATGAACAATTTTGTGGTTTTTTTAGTGAAAATTTTAATTTTTTGTCCTACGTACGACTCTTGCTGTTGTTTTATAGAAACTAAAAATTTTCGGGATTCTGTTCTAGGATCAAAATTAAGGAGGTTACATTTTTGGCCATGGACCCATTTAAAAAATGAGGTGCCTCCGAAGAAATGCTGGACAGCCGCCATTTTGAATTTAATTGACACGAAAAAATTTGTATTTGTATTTTTAAACCTAAATTATAAGACCTCTTTCACAGATTTTCGATTGATCTTTTGTTGAGTCACTAAAAATTCATAAATTATGCCCATTTTTTCACGCTCTAGACCAGCGTCCCCCCTTAAGTGCTGCAGTATTTCATTCAATATCTTTTGGATGATCCATCTATCATGTCAGTACAGGCTAAAAGTTGTTGAGACCTCAAACACCCCAAGCTCTCGTCTTCTAGTGTTGTGGTTATGTCTTAGAGGCTGGAAGTATCTTTCGTCCTCCATAAAGTGCTGTATTACCGTCATGCGATAGATTGCATTTACATCTAGAAACCTAAAGGTCGAACTAGAAGGTAAAATAAGCTTAGTTATACGACGTTGCATACTAAGTATCTCATCCAGGTGTGACTTTGAAGCACTACCCAGGATGATCTAAATAGTTCACTGAGTTCGAAAAATAAAACTTAGCTTTCAACTTATTATCTGCCTTTAATTTTACCACTTTTAAAATCACACTTTGTGTTTTACTAATCCAATTACCAAAATTTCGCAACTGGCGCAAGTATGGTCAGTTCTTATGGTAAAGTGATGGTGTACTTTACCATAAGAACTGACACTACCTGCACCAGCATCCTCTTTATATAGAAAAGCATACCACATTATCGACCTATTGTGAGAATACGGGAACCTTCCAGCAGTTTCGAGCAGTTTGTTCCTCCCAATTATTATATGTGTGAGCCTACTGGTCTACACACTGTGTCCTTCCAGTATATTCCTCAGTTATTTTTTTAGGTGCACAGCACTAACTCACAAGCAAGCCTTCTTTGAAAAAAAACATTTAAGAAACAAACTCATCCTGTTTTAGTTCATTATTAATCACATGTTTATTTTTTGTTCGAAATTTGGGTCTACACTTCAGGACAAACCAGGGGCTATAGTGTGATATTAGGCCTGAGTAGTGCAGGGCACGTTTAACCTATTTCTGGCTCCGAACAGTTTGTTGAGAATAGCTTTTTATGACAATTTTATTCTCGAAGGACTACCGTAGTCCTCATGACAAGCGACTGTGGTAATCTTCAAAATATCTAGAGCCACTACTGTCATTAACCAAAGATTTGTTTTCGTAACAGTGAGTACAGCTTGTTGAAGTATTACACATTAGTAAATTTTTCAAAAGATCAGGCTCTTGCATTATTTCGACAAAAAAATAGAAAAAAGTAGTGGTCGTGTTTGCCACCTGTAATCGTTGGAAGACTTTTGAATAATATGTCTTCTTTTTTTTTGTAAGAAGGCTTAAGGCTGGTCGTTTTAGCGTTCCGTAGCTTAAAACGTATCTTCAAGTTAATAAATCTGTCTATCTGCCCGGCTGGCTGTCATGACTCGCCGACGAAATCAAATCCCAGAGGGTACTTCTCGTCGACGATAGTTATGAAATTTAGCATAAAGAAAGCTTTAAAAGTTCAAGTAAAAAGTAAAATCCGCAAACCGTTACATCACAAAAAAGTGTTTTAAGGGCTGTTGCCCTTGCTATCATAAACTAAAAGTGTTTTACGATGAAACTCTCGGTACAAGATTCCGAATCACTCAGACGCTTTCTCTGTTATGTCGTATTATTTAGCATAGCATTACAACCTTTTTTTGAATAAATGTAAGCTTCTTTGGTGTTGACTGGCGTTTTCATACATACTTTTAAGCTAGAGGTTACAGTTGCTTGCTTCTTTGATGTGTTACAAATATCAAAATCCTGCTTTAAATGTAAAATCGTAGCCAAATTTTGAAGCCTTAGATCTAAGTCATTACATTTTTTTTTAACAAGCGATTACAGAGCTCTTCATGACATTCACTTTAATTTCAATTAAACTTTGCAAATGTTTTTAAGAATATGAGTTCATCATAAAGAACTGTTCGGTTTATTCGCAAGTACGCCTCTGAAATTACGTAAAAATGTAAAAGGTCAAACCCATCCCTTAGCCTATTGTATACACTTCAAAAAATGTTTCACTCATCACAACTTCGAGGTTTTAATTTTTGTATGTCCTTTTCAATTAACTTTCAGTTATCAGTTCCATTTTATTTTCTCCTGTCAAAATTTTCACTTTGCACACGCACTACGCAACCTGAACACATACATATATACCTGCTACATCTCTTTTGCAACAATTCGAATTGCTTAATAGGAGAGCTTTATTATTGCAAAATCTATTCGTAGAACAGTAGTTCCTTTTGATTGCAGGAATTCAAGTAGTCATCTGTAGTGCATCTGTAGTAGCGCACTATTTGTTAATTAAAAGTAAAAAAAAAAAAAAATAGAACGAAATTTGTTCTCTCAATCGATAAATCCAAACAAACATTGTTTTAAGCAAATAAAACTAATTTTATAGGAGGTAGCGGAACTTCGACGCCAAGTTGCTCTAGAAAATTTACAAAACCAAAGGATGGACAATCTCGAACAGGACGTCCCAACGGAATTCGAATGTTGCTTTTGCACTACTAAGGTACAGCATTACTGTTACATTCATTGTTCTAAAAAACCCTAATGAACGTATTACTATGAGTATATTGAAAAATATATCAGTGTACAGCACAATATATACCAAGAACTACACAACAACCTCAACAACAAATAATTTTATTTTTGGTTCTTTTTTCTGTTCGTTCTGACAATGTATTACTTTTAATTATGTATGTATTTGAGCCTTGTCTCCTTGTTATGGTCATAATGCTGTTAAGACTAAAGTGCTAATTGTAGGTTTTGTTTAATGAAGTTCTGCATTGTTGAACAAGTGGATGCTTATCAAATTCTGACACGGCACGGCTTGTTGTGTTGAATGTGACATTTATGTGGTTACCGATAAATGTTTTAATTTAATAATAAATTGCATGTCAGGTTATGTTGAAAGTAAAGTAGGTAATTAAAAGTAAATTTTGGTGTATTTGCTTGTCACGCATACTTTTTGGTTATTTTGTCCCATTGTATTGTAAAAATTGAAGGTAAAAATGTTTGCTCATCATCAAGTTACTTGCAGTTGATATTTGACAAATTAGTTATTGTTTAGACTTTAGATTACGAACAGTTTATTATGGGTTATAAAAATGGAAAGCAATTTCATTAAGAGCTTAGCCACATCTAAGCTGCTGATTGAACTCTCAGGAAAATCGGTTCAATTTGAAAGTGTTACCTTTGACTACTGATCGAATGCTGAGCTGGATTTATAAGCAAATGTATGTCTCCACATTGTAAGTTCAAAAGAAGGCTAAGCTCACTTTAGTGGATGTCTGAACTTGCGAAAAATGTGTTCGTTCTAGATTTAAAAAAATATATAAAAGTATAACTTATCAAAGACTGAGAATATCGATTGTGCCATCTAAAACGAAAACACCCATTCCTGCCTTTCCCGTCTAGTGTGTTGAAACGATGCTGCAGGGTTTATGTTCATTTGCTATACGTGTTCAATTTTCTTGATTCGTTTCTAGCTAGGCTTATGTCACCATACGCCTTTGCCAGTTGTCCTTTAGTCTTTATCTTCGCAAGGAGATCTGATGTATACGGAATCATGGACATGGAATCCTTCTACTCCAGTTAGCTTAGAATCCTTACTCCTACTCAATATCTAAAGGGTGTTTTTTTAGAGGTATAAAACTTTGAATTGAAATAAGACACAAGAAAATCATTTAAATGTCCATCAATTTGGCTTTATTGGAAGGAGATTCTTGTGCCATTATTGTTTAAATATAATTTTGAACATTTGGCCGCCGCGGATGGTTCGAATGTCTAGAAGTCCGATTTTTAACCACTTTTTCGGACATTTGAGGCCACATGTCGGCAATAACGACACAAATGTTGGCTTCCAATCCCCCTAACGTTTCTGGTTTGTTGACGTAGACGAGCGAATTCACATATCCAAAATAATCCAATGGTGTCAAATTACCCGATCTTGGTGGCCAATTGACAGGTCCATTCCGCGAAATTGTGCACTCATCGAATGATTATAAATAAAATAAATAGGGTGGCACAACAGAGAGAGGAGCCCTTGGGCCTAGCGCATTTCTCACAACCATCCTTTGTGAGGGAATGGAAGGGACCTACAATTTTCTGCCGGTTCCGAACGGCTAATCGAAAAAGCGCTTTTCATGGCAATGAATACTAACGGAGGACTTGCCAATTCCTCGCGAAAGGCGATACCCGTAGAAAAAACATTTTTGCCTCTGGTGGGATTCGAACTCGAACCTCTGGATTAACAGGTGGACATGCTATCCATCACACCACGGGTACCACCATCGAATGATTCCTTCAATAAATCAATTGTGACTTGCGCTGTGCGGCATGTAGTGCCGTTTTGTTGGAACTACATTTCATCCACATTCGTACCACCCAATTCTGGAACAAAGTAGTCGGTTATCATGGCTATATTCCGGTCTCCATTAACGGTAACTGGCTCGCCAGCATATTTTCGGAAGTATGGCCCAATGACTCCACCAGCCCATAGAGCACACCAAACAGCCATTTTTTGTGGATCTAATGGCGTCGCAAGGTACTCATGCGGATTCTCTTCACTCCAAATGCGGTAATTTGGCTTGTTGACGTAACCATTCAACCATCACTGAACAAAATTTTGCGATGAAAATCAGCATCGAGATCAATGATCAATTTCTCATGTTCGGCCCACACACCAAAATCACGACGCCTTGCATGGTCTCGCGGCTTTAATTCTTGCACAAGCTGGATCTTGTAAGGTCGTAAGGTCGCTCCAATTCCGGTGCACGGTGGCGAATAGACTCATTCGGGTCCTTTTTAACAGTTTGCTCTCCAGCGGCAATTGTTTCTTCGGTGCGCACTGTTCGACGTCTCTGCGGATGCGTATTATCACCATAAAGTAAACGTAGTGCGAAAACGATCCATGGTTAACCGAATTAATTGCTCTGATGGACGATTATGTCGACCATAAAATGGACGGAGCTTGCGGTAAACTTCACAATTTGCAAATTTAACATAAATGACATTAGAGTTGGCCGTGGTATCACTATTCGAGAAACCAACCTCTAAAAAAACACCCGATATATGGCAGACTTAAGATGATTAACGGTTTTCTGTAAAGGGCTTCCATGAATTGGAAAGAGTAATATGTACTCGGTTTTATCCAACGCTGATGATGGCAAAGCAATGAAATCGGAAATTTCCTCAAAGCTTTTAGAGGCTATTGTGAAGCTTCATCCAACTGTGTCTCATATCTGGCACCACAAAATATTTTATGTTGTTGTTCGGTGGCACGCTTTGTATCGTTTTCAAAGCCTCATTTACGAATAACTAAGGTCTAATAACAAGACCAAAAACCGCACCAAACAGACACACGCAGAGGATGAAAAAGGCTTTTCAACAATAACTCTTACAGCCGTATTATTCACTTATTTCGAAACTAGTTTTTCGTAGATCTAGTTTTCGAGTTTCAAGTTTTGAACAAATCGGTATTATTGAAAAACAAAGTGACACATAAAACTCGAAATCGTAAAACTATAGTTTTTGATAAAACTAGAAATTCATGAAACTTGAAACATCTAGTTCTGAGGATTTCAAAACTAGTTTTGAAACGTTTTTGTAGTAGTAAAGCAGTAGTAGTAAAGTAAGATTTTATTGAGATATAAATAAAAATAGTTTTATAGTTACATAGGTACATATGTAGTTCTTTGTTAACAATTTTCACAAAAAGACATTGGCTTATACCGTCAGCCGAAAAAAGAGTTATTTTATGAAGCAATAAAGTTCTTTGTTGATTTAATTATCGCGAAATAAAAATATATAACTATGTATACAAAAGTACAATATCAAAATGATTCGTTAATAATTTGTTGTCGATATTTTAGAGCGGGTTTCAGGTAGTTGTATAGGATTTTCCAATTTTCTCCATTTAATATGTTCATGATTTCATTTGATGAAAAAGTATTTTTTCCCAAGACAACCGGATCGAGTTCAGGATGGGGCAGATACCAATGAAGTGACATATATCTTCTCTGCATCGTAGGTTGCACAAAGTAGTTGGCTTTAAAGATTGTTGACATAAAATCCAGACTGTTTCGGTCATGGAAATAATTTTTATCACCTTGGTCATGACTCACTAGTCTATAGGTACTTCTTGTTTGGCTTTGCTGACTTTGTTATTTGAAAGCATTCCATATTGATTCTTCAGTGTTTCCTTAAAGCATCTACAGGGTGCCACCAAAAGATCTTCCATTGAGTTGCAGAAGTTGAACATCATGGATGTCACTCAATATCGTCGATTAGAAGACTTAAAGACGAAACGTTTTTGTATTATTCATCAAAACTTTATTACCTCACATCATTTTCTGCTTTCATTTTGAAGCTTCGTTTCGGCATCGGTTAGTTTGGCAAGTATGTACGTCTTCGTAGGGGATTCCGGTTATTCACATACACCGTATTTGGCTACCCCATACACAGTAAATCACCCCGGATAGGCTATTGACCCAATCAAAAGTCGGTGAAGGTCGGTTTCCGGTACTGCGACATAGGTGAAATATGGCTCAGAAACTAATAATTGCAGCACGAATTTTGCAGGACCAAGCTAATGCACCGATAATCAACTGTACTTGCTGTTTAAAAAGAACTTCTATGTTGTGTTTCTCCAACTCCAACGATTGGAAGTAATTTGGCGGGTTTCTGCTACGGAAAAACTGCATGTGACTGCATGTCGCAAGGAAACTCGGCTTGTTACAGAGATTTTAGAGCAAGGTTCACAGACTCTGTGTTGCGGACTTCGAAGTCAGCATTCAAAAGATTTTCCCATTGCTCAGCGATGCAATATTGGAAAGAGTTAGCTACCGCTGCCGTTGGATATTTATCTGCCACAGTCAAAGCAATTGGCAGGGTGTCTGTGCCAGTCAACAAATTTGGAATATCTGACTCTGACCAAAAACCATCTAAACCGAAAGATGAAAAGCATCAGCGAGATCTAACATTGGGCTTGTCACCTGAAACCTCAGTTTATCAACCTTAGCCCCCCGTTGTTATCATATTACGACGTTCTCGTGCACGCACTATCCGCAAATGCATCAAAATGAATTTGAAGCGTCTTAGAAGAACGGATATGATTCGTGGTAGGTGCATCTAATATAGGACTAAAAGAGGTGCTATTTTTATACCTACTGAATTACGTTAATGTGTTGCACACTGATTGGACAGTAATCCATTGAATGATCTTTTTTGTTTGAGTCGCTTTGCTTGTCTACTTGTCTCTTTGAACCAAATACCACTTCTACCATTTGATAAACAAACCGATGCCAGGGTCTCCATTTTTGCTTCGGTCTATATTTTACTTTCAATGATCTTGAACTGTCGCGTCGCGTCGACGACCCATATGGTCTTATTCTTGAGAAATAGAATGGTAAGTTCAACGCTTACCTATATTATATTTTCATATATTTATACAAACAATCAAAGGTTTGCAAATTACAGTAGGTACTTGTTTGAATTTTCTATTTTGTTTTCAAAAGCAAAGCAGCTCTTGATATGAATCTAGTTTCGATATTCAAAACGAGAATCCACTTTCAAAACTTGAACTAGTTTTTCTCCAGAAATCAATAATATCGATTTCTTTTTTAAACTAGTTTTGATTATTTTTTGCAAAACTTGAAACGAAACTAGTTTTACCTGAAACTAGTTTTATTTGTAGTTTTACGAATTCTCAATAATATGGCTGTTAAGCTTTTCAGGAGCTTAATACTACAATTCTGCTCGTCAACGTAGCTTGTCAACTTGAGTGAATATGTGTTTCAATGGAAGTGAAAATGTGCATCATTCGAGATGGTTCTTCAATAAAGTTTCGGATCAATTTGATGTACTTTCCGTATAAGGACTCTACCAGCAAGGATACCACTTTGATTGATTTTGAATTAACTTTAAAAACCTGCAATCCTACATCTTTTTCCAAAATTCGGTGTTATGTCTACGGTTTCAACAGCAATATTCTGAGTTGTTCTTGAGCGATATATGGTAGTTCAATTCTTTATTTCGGTTACTTATCTCCACAGCTCCATTTTTCCCAATTTCTTCGAGTCAACTGTTGAAAAAGCGAGCTATTCAAAATGAAATGTCTTACCATCTTGACCATTTATCTGGCTGACAGTCGGGTAGAGATTCCGATAGCTTGTCAAGCTAAGCCATAGCTCATGATTAAATAAAGGCAACCGTCAATTGTAAAATTAATCTTAAGTCAATTAACTTAAGACTTAAAAACATTTTAAATAAATGCCCTGATACATTGTAGCATCTTATTTGGTTTTCATCCCACTCATATTTGATTTTTGAATCTATTTCTAGTTTGGAATTTTTTCATTAACAACTTTAGTATAATTTACAATACGAAACTATGGTTACTATACCTATCATACTAGTTGGCTGTTCATTTCATTAACACATAAAACATTCATGCATATATGAATAGTGTAGACGAAACTATTTAGAAAACCTTTCGAAGATTACTATTTTTGAAAACTTATTTTTTGATTTATTTACTTAGTACTTAATTTCAGGTAAAGAGTACTTAAACCTCGGTAGATTTTCCTTAAACATTGTCAAAGGTATTCGTAGCTTAGTGAACACAAATATATACGCAATTTTTCAAACAGATGTGAAATTCAATTTAGTTAGTGATTTTTAACAAATCAAATCTCGCAAACATTTCAGGATTCAGATATAGCTATTGACGGCAGCAATTTCAAGATGACTTCTTTAATTCGTCCACCACCATCGCCTAGAAACTATCTTATGTTGAAAAAAATGATTGAGTCGGGTGTTGTTAAGGTCGATTATATATATCTTTAGGAAAAAAAAACCAACACCCGATAAAACATCGTCTAGAAACTCTGACATGGTATGTTTCAAATCAACTTCTTTTACTCGTTTAGATTTTTAATTGAGGTTTTAATATTTGTAGAATTTGAATTAAAGTAAATTTCTTGTTGCGTACATTTATTGTTACCCCAGTACTGTTGATCTTCGTATTTTTAAAAAGTAGGCTTATTAATTTTAATAGTTTTCTTATTTTGGTATCGAAATTTGTATAATAACAAGATGTTTATGAGCCGTTTCGATCAACGGATATTTATCTGAGTTACTTCATTCTTTTTATTGTATGTAAGAAAAGTGAAGAAGGTACTATTTTCTCGAAGTATTAACATTAAAATTTACAATATTTATAGCTCTAACTTCAAGAGAAATAGAATTTATATCCCTTGATTTATTATTTTTGTTTATCCAGTGATTTCCAAATAAAACTTATCAAAAAATATTTTTTTAGAAATCTTATTATATTCTTGATGAGGTTATGCCTTCCCTGGTCTTTTAAATTATTTGTACTTTAAATTTGTAGAGGCTTCAATATTTGTGAGTAGAATCTTATAATACTCTTAGAAATTTTCCTGGCATTGGTTAGGCTTGTTGAAATTTGGCAGCGGCTGTTTACTTGCTCGCTGATGTTGTGATTATAGGAATTGTATACATTTCTACATAAAATAAAAACTTGCAGTTCGGAAAAGGTGTAAAAAGCAGTTTACTGCCCGAATAAAATTGCAAGACATGTCCGAGAAAGGCAAAGATACTTAATTTTTCTTATTTAAGTGTTCCGGAAATGTCTAACAGATCTGTTAATTGTTCTTAGTTAACACAAATAACTTTAACATAAATGTGAAAGCAGAAAGGCTAAACTTTTGCCGGAAATGGTTTTTTTTATTTAAAATGACGATTTTTAAAGAGTGCCAACTGTGATTTTTGGGAATATTCGCAATTCGATAATAAATTTAGTTTGATTATGCCAAAATAAAGCGAAAATATTTCGAGATACCGATACTTGAAGTCGAAAAAAATGTTTTGCTTTATTTTTTTGACTGTCAGTATTGATATCTCGAAAACGACGCTAGATATCGAAAAATTGTATTTAACATTTTCGTTTTATTTTAGGCTTGCTAGGCGGAATTCATTGTTCATTTGCAGCGCTTACGTATGTATAGCAAACTATTTTTTTCGACTTCAACTATCTGTAATTCGTAAACGAAATATTTGCGTTTTATTTTGGCCAGTTTCAGTCAAATTGATTGCCAGATTGTGTTGCAAAGGATATCGGACTATTCCGATAATGAAAACCAACGATTTTCTTGGTAACGTAAGTTTTAAAATCACCCAAATTCGTCTTTTCTTAAAAAGACTTGAATTCAAACTTTTATACGAGGCTTAAGAAACAAAGATTCACTGTAAACTAATCATAATACTCGTAATTTATCAAACCTGCGACATATTTCCCATGCTAAGCCGGCACAAAGTCCACTGTCTCCTGGGAATAATCAAACATTAAAAAAGAGAATAAGGAACTATCTCTTAGCTTTAATAATAATTAAACTAAACGAAAACAGTTACAGTCGACTCTCGTTAATTCGAAACTGGAGGGACTCTTAAAATACTACGAATTATCGAATGTTTGAATTATCAAATGGTTCGAAATTTGTGAGGGAAAATAAATAAAGCTTCGAATTGCTTTGTATTGATCAATAAATTATTATTAATTAACTGCTATTCTATAGCTATGAAAAAAAAAATTTGAGTGTACATGTACATTCGTAAACATAAATAAACAAAAACATATTAATAATGTGAATTGATTAATGTTTCGAAAGAACTCTGTAATACTCGTTTGATTCAAAACACATTGCTGCTGCTCAGACTGTTCTTAACTTTTTTTAAGAGAAAAAGTGCCTGAAATGAGTTTTCATCACTTTCGTTTTGTAGACAGAAGCGTTGTAAGGTATCGAATGAGGATCGTGCTTCGTTAACTGACACCTCTGTTAAGAGTTCAGATGTATTGTCCTCATTTTCACCGTTGCTTTTTTCATTCGTATCTGTCGTAAAAACAAAGGCTCGTGTACGTTGATATAAGTTTGAACTTGTCGCAAAATGTAATGTAATTACAATCATTCGACCTCTTTCTCTCTGCAACTTCGAATTGTCGAGTGCTGGCCGCCGATGAGTTCGAATTACCGTGTCGTTTTATTATATAGCAATGACTTTTTCGTTCGAATTACCAAGTGTATAAAAATGTACTGATTTAGTTCGAAATATCAAGAGATTTTGTAGGGAACTCGTGATAACTTTGAATTATTGAGAGGTTCGAATTATCGCAAGTTTGAATTAACGAGAGTCGACTGTATTTACAATTGGTTTACTATTTTACCGAAATCAAATCAATCTCAAGTTATTTTTTGTTTTTCACTTTGCAAATCCCTGCTCCGATGATTCTTAGCCAAATGCATTCGCCATTAGCTTCTCTTTTCTGACCATCCAATAATTAAAAAAAGAATATGTTAGTATATTTTTATTATGATAAACTATAAGCTTAAGCAAGTAATAGAAATAAAAAACGTTCTCATGTTATTTTTATGAAATTTATATATCAACTCAATGGGCCCAGTTATAGCGACCAGGAAAACGAAACAGGAAAAATTTTCAAATATAATAATAACTATGTTTTCGTTAGAATTTATTGAATAACAAATACCAAATACAGAAATTATTTGTTTAATTAAACATTTTCTTGGCAAAATAGATTCTTTGGGTTATTTACTATCGATTGGAATAACAATTGTTATTCAATTCTGACGAAAACATAGTTCTTATTCCATTTGAAAATTTTTCCAGATTCGTTTTCCTGATCGCTATAACTGGGCCCTTAGTCGGAGATAAACTTTTCAAGGTCCAACTCCAGCCATTTTTTTACTTTTTTCAATTACAAAAATTATTCGTTCATACAATTCCTATGTCTGATTGCAACCAATTTAGAGTATGACAGACTCTTACAAAGAAGCCCTTCTAAAAAGATCGGTTCTTAAATTACAAAGTACATATTTTTACGGGCTAGTTCTACACTTAGAGAAATGTTCTTTGCACTAGACAGGTTCCTGTCTAGAAGGTCTTCCTATAAAAAAAACCTCTATCAAAGAGACAGGTTATGCTTACAATTTAAATCTTATACCTACACCAGATTAGTGGGGCAATGAAGCTTTCAAAAAGTAAGACCATATTGGTTTGCCAGAGTATTTCCTACTCCGATGCACTGAAATATTCGATTATTCACAGCTTGGGGAGATAACAAAAAAGATACAGTGGCGTTAAAAGCTACAGTGGGGTCAAAACTTTTGTTACTGGTATTTTAAAAAAAACTGTACTAAAGTTCAAGCAGGTTTAAATGAATACAATACTTTGTTACAATACTTCTGGATTGATACAATCGATAGTTTTCTCACTGGCGTAGTAATCTTGATAATAAATGTTTTTGTTTTACTTTATTTTGTGGGTTTTTATTAAGTCCATTTTAGCCTATCTCTTTGGGGTTGGGTTCGATATCCCGTTTTTTATAATCCTGCTTTTTATTTTCCCGCATTTAAAATCCCGTTTTTTAAGCCCGTTTTGTTATTATCCCGCTTTTTTAAAACCCCGTTTTTAAAATCCCGTTTGTTGAAATCCCGTTTTTATAAGCCCGCTTTTGTAATCAACACCAGGTGTTTTATTTTAAAAATCGGGATTAAATATAAAAAAGAAGAAGAATATTTGGTCTAGATAATTTTATTGCAAACATTATTTTTGTTTCAAAAGAAAAGAACATAATATGTACATAACAAAAATGTAATTCCAAAAAAGATCACAACAAAAAATGACAAAAAATGATTACAGTTGAATATTGTGAGCTATACGACGCAAATACTCAGTTTTACTCAACGTCTTTCTAGCTTCCATAATTTTGGATATTGCTTGTATAATGCATAGACATTGATAACAAAAAAATGTTCAAACAAAACAAGAAACTTTATTGTTCTCTTGCTTACGCAATAGTTTTTTATGCAGAAAATGCAACAAGAAAAACAGTTATCAGTTATATATTGAAAGATCTGTCCCAGTTTCTCTGTATAATGGTATTAATAAAAAAAAATGTTCAGACAACAAAACTTTCAACATTTGAGAACTGATATGTAGTGTTTAAATGATCAATATTGAATAAAACTTATCCAAATATAAAACGGGCTAAGCGGGATTAAACGGGATTTTAAAGGGCGGGCTTTTGATAGACGGGATTTTGATTAAACAGGATTTTCATGAACGGGATTTTAACAAAACGGTATTTAAGAAGACGGGATTATAAACTAATTTTTGTCGGGATTTTAAAAAACGGGATTTTAAAAGCGGGATTCCGATACGCTCCCTCTCTTTGAAACACTGATACTATTAATAACCGCTTTTCATATATTCTTTGATGCACTTTGCTTATGGTGTGAGAAAGTCGATAACTTTACGGAAGCAATGGAACTGTCAGCCCAATTCCGTTTTAAAAGAAAAAGAAGAAAAATTGGTTAAATCAAAGTGTGGCACTTAGCGTTTCCACCCTTGGATTAGGAGCAATGCTCAGTATTGCTAAACCGCTGAACATTTTACCAAATATAAATATTGATCCAAAACTTTCAGATACAACGCGAAAGTTTTTTTTTTATTAATTTTATTTTCTGTAAAATAAATAAGTTTAACATGGACATCCTTTATTGGTTTTATTGGACTTACAATAGGTATTTTTCAATAGCGATTTGCAACTTTTGGCAATTTTCAATCTATTGTTCAAATGAATATTAACTCTAAATTTATGGCTGAAAAATAATATAAATTTTCTTCTTTACAATAGGCAATATTTAAAGAAATAAATTTTACCTTTAAAATACTTTCTGAACTTCTTGTCAGAACAGAGGCGTGAATGTATAAATGACTTACATATCTTATTAGCTCTTTTATGAAAAAGAGAAGAATGCATATGCATATGCCTATATTTAATTCTTAGAACATTTTATAATTTCATTCAACGATGCCACTTTCATTAGAAACAACCTTACTCATCTGGATTGATGACACTCATGCCGCTTTCCATTGGATAAAATGAACCGTCCAGGAGCGTCCAGCAGCACTCTCAAACCGTTCCATTGGTGCAAAAAGAACGCTTCTCATGATTCTGAGGAGTGACAGCTGCTTCTCGATTTGAAGTGAGAATTGACTCAGGAAGCACTTACACATGTTACTCAAATGTCAAAAAGAAAATTTTCTTCAAGGAATATTTTTTAAGAGCCATAGGTGTTTCACTCACACAAACGCAATTACTTTAAACTGAATCGAAAAAATATTGGGTGTTCCATTGGTTTTTAAATTGAGTGCTTCCCCGAGTGAAACCAATGGAAAGTGACATCAGTATTGAAAGCATCTGAAACTTCATTACAAAGTTATGCTATGTCCGCACCTGAGAGTTAAACTTGTTTAACTCAAAACAATCCCAAACCAACATGATAACCAAGTGGTTTGCCATACAAAATGAAACCTTTTTAGTCACTGGGTTTCGTGATAACCTACTCGAAACCAAGTGCGTTGAATGCACTGTTTCCAATATTCCATTGAATTTGACATTTAAGAGAGTGGAAGAGAGTGGAGAGAGAATTAATTCTCTCATACGTCGTTGACGTTCTGCTCGCACTTTATGTCTGTCTCTTTTTAACTTAAGACAAAAAGATAAACTCAAAACTTTTTCGCATATGCGGACACTACTTGGTTAACTCAAATCATCCTGGAACGAAACCCAGGTTAACTTCAGGTGCGGACATAGCATTAAGTTTCGGATTACATCTCAGCTTTTGGCATAAATTGATTAGTACAGATTTGTCTCTTCAACAAATAAAAAATATCGTTTAATCCGTCCCACGATTGCAATACGTCATTTTATCGATCAATTTGACATTTGGAATAAAATAGTTTTATAGACATACATGTGTGTATATACATATATGTATAACAATTTTTTCACTAAATTTAAATTTGGTTTTGGTTTTTTTTTAGTATTCTTACCACCTAATCGTTTAAGATAACATTAAATCCATAGATTATTTTTAAGAGTTTATCTTTTACAAAAACTGATTAAAAATATCTTCAGGAACTAATTCATTTCAAAAACAAGCTAATCTTGAGAAAGAAAAGAGATGCGGTTGGCTAATACTTGAACTTGCACAGGGCTCAAGTTAAGGGACAGAATATTTTTTAAATTACAAAAAAATTTGTTTCTGATGATGAGGGCCAATTTGTTTATACTGTACAATTTTTACACAGAGCAAGATGTTTTTTACTAACATATTATGCCTTAATTTGCTTTTTCGCACTTTAGAAAATCAAACAAAATTTTTTTTATATTTTGCAATTTTGTGTATTATTTATGAACTACCACTTTTGGTTTTTGTTTTTGCAATTGGAATTTTCGCATTTTTGCTTCGAAACATCCCTGATATTTTTAATTTCATATTTGCAATCCATTTCAACAGTTTTCTTTTATTTAAACCAAAAAAACTCTTTTTCTTTTATTATTTAATATTGTTTCTTTTTATTTAAAGGAAATTGAAATTGAAGGATGTCACGGCGAATGTATTCCATTACGAGCAAATAGTGTTTAAATAAATGTAGTCTTTACTTAACATTTTTTAACTAAGATAAAAAAAAAACAAAGAAAAAAAACATGAACTCTAGACAAAATATACCCAAGTAGTAGCTAAAAGCAAGAAACAAACGAAAAAAAAACAATGCCTTAATAGTGTATTTGTGCATGAAAAATTATAATTTAAACACCATATATGGAAAACAAAAAGACATTAAGCACGTTAAGCTAAAAAAAAAACATACAAACAAACAAAAAATACTAAGCTGTTTTTCTCTTCATAATTATTATTGTTATTATTGATATCAACGTTCGAAGACTATTGATTGTTAAAATTGTTTTATTTTGGAGCTAATGAAGTAGTTGAATAGTTACCTAGATTTATATACTATAGCGTTTATACTTAGTTTGATTCTTACTTATTTTGGAATGAATTCTGTGCACGATGTTCAACTCAACCACACATTACCAACAATACAAAACAAGCTGAGTTAAACACTAGTCAACTTATAACTTTTTTCTACACAAAACTTTTATGGTTTTTTATTTTGAGAGGTGAGTAAACTTGTGTTTCCTTTTTTCTTATTTTTTTTTTTTTTCTTCACACATAGATTTAACATTAACTTAACAACACATAGTTATACTCAAATTTGTTAGATGTTATCTTGATCTATCGCAGTGTTGTACTTCCACAATAATTTTAAAGTAACACACTCTGTTAATGCACCTGTTATATGTTTTTCGTGACTTAGAAAAAATTATTAATATTATAGAATACATCACTTTAGAAATAAATTATAACTGTATACCTTATTTACTGTGTGTTATTTTCATTATTAACAAAATTAACTGATAATTTTTTAAGTGCAGCTTTTAAACGCCTTTACCTGTTTTTAACTACCTTTCACACACATATAGCCTATTTTGATTTTTCGTACCAGCTTTAACCTCTCATGCAAACAATCGGGTTGTGTTTGTTTTGTTGGAATTAGAGATCTTGAATTGTTCTCTAGTTAAGGGGTTTGATTTAAGTTTTCAAAAAAAAAAAAATTCTAGAGAAAAATCATTGTGCTTCATTATAGATCAAGAACTTTAGCGGATTTTGAAGCGCCGGCCGCGCCGTTTCAGCAACTACTTAATTTTGTGACTGTCGAAAATAGATATAGTGAGTGAATGTAGGGATTTTACTTTGCAATGTAGGTATTTTACTTTGTCTATGACTGAAAATAGTTAATTAACGTCAGTTTTACTAGGGCGGTTGACACTGGCTTGTTCTGATGGATGTTGGATGGTCGGATGTAGTTCGACGATTGACTTAGCAATAGCACAAATATTTATATTACATCCGGTGAACAAAAGATTTTATTTTATTGAAATTTTATTTTATACTTATATGAACATCAAATTTTTAGTGTTTTACATGAAGTTTTTCTCAAGTTAGACGGACTTTAGTTCACATCTGCCCGACTTCAAAACTATAAAATATATTTGAAAACCATCTGACAAGCCGGTCAACCTATGATTTGAAGGCTCACATTATCCCTTATTGGTCGTTCAGGCCAAAGTCTATTCAACAGGTTGAACAGTGTGAACCACCCTATTCAGAGTATGGTTTGGAAAAATTTATAGTTGCATATATAACGCACACTTCTAGCACACTGACAAGTTTTGCAACGCTGTGTTTTCCATATGATAACTTATTTCTCTTTGAATTGTTCTTTTATGGGCAAAAAACCCCAAATAATAAAAACTTCTAAATCGGATGCCTTATACGCCCTCATCTAATGACATACATACAAATGTATCTATATGTAAAATAGGCGTTTTCAATCTTTTTTAAGGGTACTCTACTTTTTCAACTAAACAAAGGATATATTTGAACCAGACTTCAAAATTATTTGGATAGCGAACTTATAACTCCTATTTTAGTAAATTTGAAAAGGTGAAATGAAGAGTGAATGTTGATGTAATTGAAAGTGAAAACCCAAACTTACCAGCAATCTGAGTGAAATTATGAAAAAAATATAAATTTAGTGGGTGAATATTACTTATTGATTCTTCTTCTCGCAACGTAAATCTGAAGGGACCAGAGCTCTTTCACTTTACTGCTTCACACTAGTTATGCGCTCTTGGGGTACTTGGGGAAATATTACGTGAATCTGAATATACTAAATATAATATTTTAAAGTAGAAAGATTTGTATTTATATACGAGTAAAATTCCTTGGCCGATTTCAAAATCCACTTTCAGCATTAGAATATTACATTATTCCAGAGGAACATGGTTTGTATTTTATCCCCGCTTTCTAATTCAAACGTAAACTACGTGGGTAAAAGCTAGCGGAGCGGTGAAAAAACGCTAGAGGAAAGATTTTTGTTTTGTGTGGTTGTTATACATAAACTTAAAAATTACTGAACCAATTTCAAAAATATTTCTACAGTTAGATGTTGCAAGAAAAAATTCAATAAAATAAAAAATATCTGCTTAAAATGTTTTTTATCACATGCGCTGTGGAATTTTTTTTTATTCGATGTCTAATCTGAAAATTGCCTGAAAAATTCAAGCCGTTTTGAAGTTCAAATGGTAGGCAAGACACAAATAGATTGATCTTTCTTTTTTTTTAAATCATATCCCATTGTATGTAACACGAATTACGGTACACCCTGTATAGGATAATCAACTGGTTAGAAAAATCTCTGCTTTAAAATGCCCTGTTCAGGGATTCCTTGATTAATCCTGGAATAATCATTGATTGAATATAGTCAAACGTGGAAAAATCGGCCATTGACATTTTTGAGAACCAAATATTTAATTCATAATGAACATTTTCTTCAATTATTATATTGACAGATGGTCTTACTTACTTACTTAAGGTGGCGCTACAGTCCGGGTCGGACCAGGGCCTCAACCAACATGCTTCTCCAGCCAGCTCGGTCCCTAGCTAGCTGCCTCCAGTTTTGCACGCCAAGTTAGTTGAGGTCCTCTCCTACTTTCGTGCGCCACCTGAGTCGCGGTCTTCCTCTACTGCGCCATTCCGTTGTTGTCCATTCGCTCTACTTGACCCAACCATCTAAGCCGCTGGACCTTGACTCGTTTGACCAGATCAGTGTCGCTGTACACCCCGTACAGTTCGTCGTTGAATCTTCTTCTCCACTCTCCATCTATGCAGACGGGACCAAAAATCACCCGAAGAATTTTTCTCTCGAAGCATCCTAAAGCGTTCTTGTCTACCTTTGACAAGGTCCATGCCTCTGCGCCATATATAAGAACCGGGATGATAAGTGTCTTATACAAGGACACCTTAGTTGCTCGAGAGAGGACTTTACTACTCAATTGCCTTCTTAGTCCGAAGAAACAGCGATTGGCAAGAGTTATTATTCGTTTGATTTCAGCGCTGGTGCCGTTGTCTGAATTAATAGCGGCACCTAGGTTGACAAAGTCCTTAACTACCTCAAGGTAATAGCTGTCTATGGTGACATGCTGTCCAAGACGTCGGTGTTGGGTGTCCTTTCTTGATGACAGAATATACTTGGTCTTGCCATAATTGACCACTAAACCCATCTTCACGCTGCGTTCTTCTAATTATGTCAATATCGTCGGCATATCCGAGTAATTGGACGGATCTTTGAAAGATTGTGCCTCTTGTGTTGACGTGGGAGTTTTGCACCATTCTTTCAAGAACGATGTTGAAGAAGTCGCATGACAGTGCATCGCCTTGCCTAAAACCTTTTTTGACATCGAATGTATCGGTGAGATCTTTTCCTCAGGGTCGGAAGGAGCAGCGTGCGTTCTCCATCGTCATCCTACACAATCGGACAAGTTTGGTAGGAATGCCAAAACTAGACATGGCTCTTTATAACTCCTCTCTATAGATGCTGCCATACGCGGCCATAAAATCGATAAAAAGGTGGCAGGTATCGATTCGAAGTTCCTGGGTTTTTTCCAAGATCTGCCGTAGTGTGAAGATTTGGTCCATGGTGGGCTTTGCTGGTCTAAAGCCGCACTGATAAAAACCTATCAGGTTGTTGACGAATGGCTTCAGACGCTCACACAATACGGCAGAGAGGATCTTGTATGCGATGTTAAGAAGACTAATATCTCTGTAGTTGGCGCAGTTCATAGTTCATTTTGAGGACCGGGGAAACAATGCTGAGGTTCCATTCATCGGGCATGCTTTCTTCCGACCATATTTTGCAAATGAGCTGGTGCATACTATTGACCAGGTCATCGCCTGCCGCTTTAAACAATTCGACATTGAGGCCATCAGCTCCAGCAGTTTTGTTGGACTTTGGCTTGGATACTGCTGTCTTCACTTCGTTCAGGTCGGGTTGGCGGTATTGTTGGTCTTCGTCGCGTCGCCTAAATCGAATGGTTCTATCTCTCTAACAGCGGAATTGGGCTCATCATCGCCGTTATAGAGCTTGGAGAAGTGGTCTTTCCATATCCTCAGCATTGACTGCGGTTCCACCACGATGTTCCCTTGATCGTCTTTGCAGGCTTCGGCTTGGGGCTTATAGCCCGAGGCTGTTGTTTTTACCTTTTGGTAAAACTTCCGAACCTCATTCCTGCTGTGGCACCCTTCTATCTCCTCGATAGCGCACTCCTCATTCTGTCTCTCTTTTCGTCTAAGAAGCCGGTGTTCATCTTTCCTTTTCTGTTCGTAGAGCTCGCGAGCAGCTCCAATCTTTTTGTGCAGCGCCGCTTTGTATGCTTCCTGTTTAGCTGCATTCCTTTAGTTGCCGGCATTCTTCGTCAAACCATGGGTTTCGTTGTGGTGGCCTTGTGAAACTCAGCACTTCAGAGTCGGCATCTCTGATGGCTGATTGGCGGCATAGGACTTCTTAAGAGATTGTAAGAGACTCGATCGGAAAAGGACTTGGCGATCTCTTGCGATTGTTTCGAATTTTCTTACAGTATTTCCTTGTTTTGGCTTAGATCGGGATATCCGCAGTCGTCCCATGGCTACAACAAGGTAATGGTCCGGATCAATGTTGGCCCCTCTATACTGGAGAAGTGTCGTGCCTCGTGCGTCGATCGCAATGCATCCACGTCCCTTTGTGGTGCTGGAACCGCGTACTAGCTACTAGAACGTCTCGCCCCGTAGCGAAATCGATCAGCCTGAATCCGTTATCGGAGGTCTTGTCGTGCAGGCTGTATTTTCCGATTATTCCACCAAAGATATCTTCTCTTCCTAGCTTGGCATTAAAATCTCCTAGAGCAATCTTAATGTCATAGCTAGGGCACTGCTTATATGTTTTGTCCAGGAAGCTCGTAGAATACGTCTTTGGTGTTTCCATCCCTTTCCTCTGTGGGGGCATGTGCGCAAATGAGGCTTATGTTGACGAATTTAGCCTTGATGCGGATTGTTGCTATGCGCTCTTTTACATAGTTAAAACTCAAGACTTTTTGTCTGAGTCTGAGTGACAGATGGTCACCGTAACCATATTCAATGATCTTGTTTTTGATTTTATTTTAACGGAAATGTAATAGTTAAAATGAGGTCACTGGTGCCAACTTTACAAAGAGAAAGGCTCAATTTTTAATGTGATCCAGCTCCAAGCGAAGTGATTCAACACAAATAAAATAAAACGCTGGTTAGGTATTTAATATCAAATTCTAGTAAAAATCGATTATGATATTGGTTGAAGCTGTAGCTGTGCAGGTCAGCTTGTTTGCTATTAAGTGTGAGTCAGGCTTGCCTTCTATCTTTTTGCGACTTTTGCTTTTTCTCTGGTCGCATTTATTACTACTTTATGCTGCCACTAATAGAAACTAGTTGCTCAAGGATTTTCCAAAGCAAATTGAAAAAGAATTATAGGAAATTTTTCGTCTTTAAGAAAATCTTTTTAAACTTTTCTTTTTTGCACTTATGTAAGCAATTTGTAGAAACAATCATTTAATAAAAAATGCGGAAGCTTAGCTGAATCCTCTTTGCCAAGTTCTGATCATTTTCTCACAAATGATTTATAATTGTACTTCCTGCGCGGAAATATTCCGTTAATTGTTTATACTTTAAAGTCTAAAATTAGTTTGGAAACAATGGCCTTGTGGCCATCAAATTTTAATTGGTAAAAACATACCCACAGGTGGATCGGTAGTGTGATGCAGTCAAGTGAAAGAGCCGTCTGAAGATAAGAACAGCTTGAAAGTACTTAGTCCCTAGCTGTTTTACGGCTAACTTTGTTTCAGAAACATCTTTAATTTTTTATGAGAAAAACATTTAAAGTCCCATTTCTAAGCATATACCTATAGCTCTTTTTGAACATTGGTTTTGGGAAATACCATAAAAAATGACTAAGTATATTCTTGTTTGATACTTATCAAAGGCTTGTGTGTTTATAAGTTAACTAACCCTCAATCTGATACTGTATGTAAGTTTAACACAGAAAAGGATTTAATTTTTTTTTCGCCACACAAACAATAACACTGTAAAACGAATCTTGCAAACGATTAATCCATCAATGTTCTTCCGTGTAGTGACGTCATGACTCATAATTACTCTTTTCCAGGATTTCAAAGAATTTACAGATGCCGAAGGGGTTATTTCACTTCCAACATCGGACTTCCATAAACCAATTTGTTTAGAAATGCGTTCGTTGCAATCCGATCAAACGAATCAATTAAAACTTCTGGCACCACCACCTCCGATTCCACCGCATCCGTCGGCGGCATCTCTAATGGCTAATGGTGACAGTATACTACTGCCATCTGACGTTAATTCCGTATCAGTAATCACAACAGTTGCATCATCATCGTCTGCATCATTTGGCACAACGACAACAACCGTCGCACTACCATTAGAAACTCCGCTACGTTACGCGCCTTTCATTAGCAATAATATTAATATTAGTAATAACTTTAACAATAATTACAATAATAATTTTAATAGTATATCAACGGGAGTAGCTAACACCGCCAACAATAATGTTAACAATAACTACAACAACAATGCCGATTTGGCTAGTGTCGATAGCTCCGACACATATGCCAGCTGCCAAACGCACCCGTTCTTGTCACAGGCCGATCTAACATCAGATCTGGTTGATGAAGCATGTGCCCTCGACATTGACATGGACAATCTGTATATAAATCCTCTAGAGAAAGACACACAGCAGCAAAGTGTTCCAACTGTATCGTCCAGTTTGATTCGGTCGCAAGTGAAAAAGAGCGCCTCTGGTGATACAGCACTACGGAGTTTGGGTGGAGGCGTTAGTCCAATGGATGACACTTTTCAAAATTTCGACGCACAAGACCGTGGTAGTCGGGTAAGTCTGAATGAGACTCCAGTGCCAAAGCATCGTAAGACACGATTTCAGCAAAGTTCAAAGCCACGTGCCAGATTTGAGGACACCAAAAAGTTGTCACAGGAGAGTCTTGCAACTCAGGAAGGCAGTGTTAAGAAGAAACGATCCTCCTTCATGCCTGCCAAGAGTCTTGCAACAGCTACTAAGTTAATTAACCAGCATTTGTTTGGTATTCAAAATGTCGGATCCAGGGGTAGGTTTATTTTACTTTTTGTGTTTTGGTTTTTTTTTTTTGAAGATGGCTTAACGGTGTGTGACGTGTACAATTTTGTAGCTAAATTCGAAAGCAGACATTCTTCATCAATTGATTCAATTGACGCATCGCCAAATCTGGAGCATCATCGACGTTCCAAGTCGATCTTGAAGAATAAGTCAGACGTGTCGAGAGTACTTGCCGATCCTGAAAGTGAGCGGTTACTTGCGGACAATATGTCAGGTTCGGGCATATCCGACAATGGGACCGTAATGGTGAGACTTTATTAAATCTCTATCCGATATAGTTCCTTCAATTTTGATTTTGAAATTTCACAGTGCGAATCCGGAAGCGATTACTCACCGAACAAATTACCTCACTCAGTTTTAGCAAAATCAATATCCCCACCTCCTCTTAGGCATCGAACATTAATACAACAACGCTCAGGACCAGCATCACTGCAATCCAAGCCAACTAAATTCCAAACACCACGCTATCCGGAAGAGCAACAACTGAGACATGTCAAGCCCATACTTTCCCGGTCATCGGGTACGTCTCAACTAGCGGATTCACGTTATGACTCAACCAACAGAGACAGTAGCTTAGGTGAGGATAATATTTTCATAAATCAAAAATTTCTTTCCTTACTCTTTTCCCTTCTATGTTCTCTAGATTTTGTTTAGAGGCTGTTATTCAAGGCATTTCTAAGATGTATCTTCTTATTTTCTGTATAAAGGAGAGCTTTTCTCGTTCAGAGCTGATCACGATCATTCAAAAATTTAATACAAAATTTATTCATTAAAATTGGCAGAAACGTTTCAAAAGTAAATTCAAAAAATGCTGATTGGACAGTTCTAAACTTAAAAGTCTACATTCCAGGTACTCATATCATTAATTTATTCATCACTCAATTGCTCACAATTATGGTTAGGCAATCACGTTCGCACGGTTTTAAGAACTCATAAATTTATTTCATCAAATTTAATGTTTACAGTTTAAAACAGCAAATATCTGAAGTAGGGTGTAATTTGTTGTAAATCATTCTATATTTAAATTAGAAGGTATACGGAAGCTTCTTCAATAGTACGTTTGGTTCATCTAAGCCAATGATATACAAGTAATTAATCAACGGAACCAGCTTTTGAAATTGTCATGTGAAATGTACGTCGCTTCGCGCTAGTAAAATAATCGTCAATTTTTACACGTTACAAAATGAAGTGACAAGCCAAGTTAAAGACAATTCGATATGCAGATGACGGAATGGATGTCAATGAAAACAGAGCTGCCAATTGGTAACTTTTCCGTACACGAAGACTATGTGAAATTTGATGGCAACTAGTCACAAATTTTTTCAGAGTTACTTAGGTGGGCATTACAGTCCGGGGTGAACCTGGGCCCCAACCAACATCCTTCTATAACGACTTCGAATTCGGGCGAGCTCTCTCCAGTTTTGCACTCTAAGTCGGTTGAGGTCTTCTTCCACTTCATTGCGCCACCTAAGACGAGGTCTTCCCCTTCCGAGATTTCCCTGCAATGTGCTTTCGAAAACCGGTCCAGCCGGAGCGTTTGGAACCATCCGTTCTACATGGGACAACCATCGTAGCCTCGCGATGCGTACTCTTCTGGCTATGCCCATGTCGCGGTGCAGCTCATACAGCTCGTTGTTGTATCTTCTTCTCCACACATTGTCTTGGCATACGGGACCAAAGATCATTCGGAGAATTTTTCTTTCGAAACGACCAAGGGTTTCCTCATCCGTTTTCGATAAAGTCCATGCTTCCGTTTTGATCGTGTTCATTTTTCCCTTAAGCGTTAAGTGCGGTCTACAGGAAATTTGTAAGCACGATAGCTTTTGTTATACTCGAGATAAATTATCTGTGAAAACCAAGAGCTTTGGCTTGTTAAATCACATGTTAATGCGCATACTTTCTCTAGCTCTTTCATACGCCGCCGAAGAAACTTCACCCCCTATCCTAAGGTTTCCTATGGAGTCTGTCTCTTAAACCAAGCTATGTAATGTCTTAAAATGAAAAGTGTTAACAGATTCCTGACTTATCGTGATTTGAATTCATCATTCAGCAGAGATAGCCCGTATAAAAGTTTTGCAGGCATAGTTAGGTTGACAGGTGGATACAGGAGATCTGCTTACTGCCACGCAAGCATTGATGCTTTATGATGTCCTGGTGTTATTGCGACTCCCATATCTTAGACTTTAATGAGAATAAAAGAAAATTTACAACTTTTTTTTTGGAATTTCAAGCCCTTCTAAGGCGTTTAAGCAATTTGTTTTCAGAAATTTCGTAAAGTTTCTTTTGTTCCATGAAGAAGTGTGCTCCAAGGATTCTGTTTCTTCGGTTATGTAGTGCTCGTTAGTGCGTGTAAAGTGTCGTCATGCACTTCTTCATCACCGTTTCCGTTCGCAGACTCGTCTATATGCTGAGTTAAATTTCCTTTCATGTTAATCTATTACGTTTTGTCTGAAATTGATGCTCATGAAAGAGTTTTGCTATTTTCTATTTATAACTTTATTGGTTGAATTTTTGCCATAGTTTCCTGATTATAACACAGGAGTTCAATGCGTTCCGTCTGTAGCCAGTGGGCGATATTATTTGTGTTTAACTCAATGGTCAAAGATTGCTTTTATTTCCTCATGGCTGCCAGCGTCTGGTATTGCCAACATTGCCACATGTTCACCAGCTGTCGTCACTGTAATAACGTTAACATGGAAACCGCTGCTATAGTCAGACAGTTTCATTGAACTTGTTAGCCCGAGAGTTTCTGATATTACACCAACATCATTTTATATTTTGGAACAGTTAGTGTATCGTCGCATCGGTTCCACGGTTGGTTGTCAGTGGTTCATTCCACTGGACATAAGCGTTGTCAATGGTTTATAAAAGTCTAGGACGCTTGCTTAGTATAAATAAACTTTTTCGCTCATAAATTTCTGAAAAATCTCTGTATAGCATTTAGAGCTGTTTCCAAGCAGCTGTGGCTTTCTAAGTGATTCAACCATTCGTAGCTTGGTCTTACAGCTAAAAGAGATATTTCTCTGTATTTTTTTTTTTTTTTTTTTGGACAACACTCCGAGTGCAGTATTTGATTTCCCAAGTTAATTGCAAAGGGTGTTTTTTAGACGTGTGGATTTCAAGAAGACATAAAACGCATAATGACCAGAACTTTGCTTTATTCTAAAAATGAAGTATTTCCATTATGATGCCATTATTATAAAAATAATTCCAAACAAGCAGCTGGATCGCATAAATTCCAATGGAAAGGCCCAATTTTCGACCAATTTTTGCAGCATTCAGTGGATGACCAAACTGAGCGTATATCAAGTGACGTAGTACCAATTTCGAAACAAGTATTGCCAAACTGAAAACCTTTATATTTCAAGTCTCGTTTCTTCTTCTTCTTTTTTTCCTGCGTTATGATCTCGAGTGGATCACAACCCTCACACTAAACTGCTTCACTCCATTAATCCGCTTGTGGGGTGTGCCGATGTCAATTTCTGTTTCATCCACAGTCAAGATAAATTGCTCTTAAAGTATCGCACATATATACTTCTTTTTCTATTGGTTGCCTGGATACGTTTATTTGGATTGGTACGCTGATTCTCAAGGCTGATTTCAATCTGCTTTTTTGAATGGATATACAGCCCCGTGCTTTGAGCGTTTCTCTTTACTAGTATGGCCATCTGATACAAGATAAACGTCCACCTAGTCAAGGTAGTGGGCATAAGGCATCCATTTGATCTCTCCACTTTATTGTTCTACAATGCTGCGTGAAGTCGATCAAGATAGTCTGCCTATCTCTATTTGGACATCAATTTCCTTAAACAGGTAACCTCTGTGAAAGAATGCTATTTGAAGCCATCGTCATTTGTCTTTACAATAGCAATTAATTTATCTGGATCTGAGGCGAGGGACTCCATTTACAATATTGGTATCAACTAGACCGACGTGACGTGTGTTTTCGTGGCTATGCGTAATCCTACAACAGCTTCGTAGAAGCAGTTGTCATATAGTCAATCCTATTGTGTACCTCACACACAGGATAATTTGTAAACTACTGACCGATCGCAATGACGTCAATTAAGTTAGAATTTGCGTATCTATTTGAAGCGATTACTATTATTATTTTTTTAATAGCAAAAACGGGTATTCTGACTTGTTATGCCATCAGAATGCATTAAAACCTTTTCTTATTTGCAAAACTATAACTTCTTTCAACTAAAACTATAAACGTAATATATATTTCTCTTTTAGGTCTTGTAAATAAATAAGTCAGTTCTCGCCTAATGATTTAATTTTAAATTTCAGATTCAGAAACGACGTTCACATCGAATGTTAATATTCGCGATGAAAGTGGCGAAGGTGGTGGTTCCAGTGACGAAAATCGTTCTCTCATCCAGCGAGGTAACTCATATGAGAAATCTGAATCTGGTGGAGGTGCTTCGTAGCACTAAACAAATATTTAAGTAAAAATTTCATTCAACTCGTATCTAAAAGCAATTTATTATGTCCTTAATATAAAATCAAAAACACAACACACGTAATAGAAGAAAAAGAAAAAACCAAAGAACAAGTACAGTACATACTTTAGTCACATCAGTCTAAAAAAAAAACATAACATTTATAGATATAAAATCATTTTTTAAATATAGTTAGGTCATTTTATTATTCAAAGAAAGTCTCATTTACCATTGAAAAAAGGTCATTAATTTGTATAAAATATAAAACGTTCAAACCGACTCTTGTGACTAAGTGTATACTTCAAAACACCTACCAAAATTCGCGGTGCTCCTAGAACTCATTTCTTAAACACACGAACACATTCACCTCTCACTCACTCACATATACCTCTTTATAATACTCTAAAAGATACATTTTACATAAAAAAATAAACTTTTTTATATCATATAATAAAAGCATAAATAAATGTACAATATACATTATATATACACACCTTTACGTGAATAAATTTAAAAAAAAATAAAAACAGTTCAAGCTTGATTATTAAAAATAAAAAAAAAATATATGTATACAAAAATATATATTTAAAGTAACAAAAAAAAAACTAGTTAACTGGGAATACAAAATTAAAACAATATTTCGAAATAAACGATAATCAATGTCAATCAATTTTTATCATCGAGATGCAAAACCAAAAATAAATTAAAATCTAAATCACAATAATTACAGAAAAAAGAACATAAATATGAAATCATTATTTTTCAAAGTAAGGATTTAATAAAAGCATAAAATCACTCAAAAAGACAACAATAAAATAGAAAAAAAAAAGAAGCTAGAAATTCATAAAGCCAACCAAAAAATGTTCATTACTTCTTATTACTAAATTATATTGTAAATACTTCGTACAGCAATTTTCAAACTAGAATATGATTTTATTTTAATATTAATTTAAAAATGTAAAATAGAACTTTATGAACTAAGTTTATCTTCGAGTTTCGGATCAAAAGCGATCGCATTTTGCTGAATTTTTCAAAATTTCATTTGCTTTCTTTTGTTGTCTTAAAATACGTGAGTAGATATCAGGGAGAATTAAGTGAAGGATACCAAAAAAACAGGTTCTGTATTTCAGTAACTCAGTAACAGAAATTTCTATATTATTCGGTAGGACAGGAAATAATCCCCTAAAATCACTATTTACCAACAAAAAGTTTAACCAAAAACTGTTGTAAGTAGTTTTATATGACTTAATCGAAAGGAAAAACAAAGTCGCCTATTACCGCCTGGCATCGCTTAATAAAGCATGAAAGTAAGCTGTTAAAAACTGACTGGCTAAGCACCTGGACCGAACATCTTTCATTAAATAAACTCAACTAACTCCTTTTTTTAAGTCAGTAATAACTCGAGTCGCTTAGTTTTGAACGAGTGGTAATATGGGTAAATATTTAATTGATCGTGTTTAAAAAATTGGGATAAAAGGAACTTACTTAGAAAGTAATACTCATGTGTTTTCTCCATTTCTGACATAAATGCTTACGACTCTTCACAAGGAACGGTTGAGAGAAGTGTTCTACCCTGTTCACAAGGCCTGTTATACACTAATATATATGTTTTATCGCTTGAAAAGTTCCCACATCTTTAGTAAGGCTTCATAAAAACAAAGTCTAAATAAGTTGGACTTATATGTGCGATTAATTGAAAACTTTTCAAACTTACTAATTTCGTCAATGATCATCTCTCACGTGATTCGTCATATTGCAGACTTTATTCGACATTTGAATAAAAAAGTCTTTGTTTAGTGTTTAATATTGAAGGATTAAAGCATAATGGTCGTTCCTCGGTTGATATTTCAATTACTTCTTTGATGAAAAACATTAAAGATGGGAAAAAGTAAATTTTTTCAGAAAAGGACTATCCTTTATCGTCAGCGAAGAGCACTATAAGTCTGAATATTACACACAAAATGAGTTAACTCCAGCTAAACAACAGCTTAAGCTCTGCAGGGCAAAACGATTCGAAAATTTTACAATTCGCTTAATGTTGACAGATAGTTTATGTACATATATTAAATATTCTAATTCGACCAAAATAGGCAATTTTGCAAACAATCCAATTTCAAATGCCATTCGTAACTTAGTTTGATGAAAATCCTGTATACAAATCGAACTGCAAACTTGACTCAAACCAATTTTCGCTCATTATTTTCTCAAAGTTTTAAGAAAGGATTGCCCTGGAGTCTAAATCGTAAAAAACAGCTGTTCTCTCAAGAAAAAAAAACATGACTATGAAAAATTACAGAAAGTGTCAAAGAGTCAAATATATATATTATTTTACCTCGAACAAATGTAATTTGTAATTATTGAAGTCTTGCTTGCTATCACCTGTATTGAGCAAATTCCTATAAATGTAAATTTTTAACGAATGAATGGTGTACACTAAGAAACAGGACTTTGAATTTTAGCTGAGATTTATGGAATGATTCTGCCCAAAAGTCACAAGTCAAAGACTATGGCCCGCAATGACTCCAATGACGCGTTCGACTTTGATGCGTTCAGCTGACAACTTCATCTTTTACATACGTGACAATTTTGGATGTGCCAATGAATCTGTCGTTAATGCGTTTTTGTTTTCGGTAGAAAATAGTGTGGTATCCGTGGTGTGATGGATAGCATATCCGCCTGTTAATCCAGAGGTTCGAGTTCGAATCCCACCAGAGGCAAAAATGTTTTTTCTACGGGTATCGCCTTTCGCGAGGAATTGGCAAGTCCTCCGTTAGTATTCATTGCCATGAAAAGCGCTTTCTCGATTAGCCGTTCGGAACCGGCAGAAAATTGTAGGTCCCCTCCATTCCCTCACAAGGGATGGTTGTGAGAAATGCGCTAGGCCCAGGGGCTCCTCGCTCTGTAGCGCCACCCTATTTATTTTTTTTTTTTTTTAGAAAATAGTGTAGAATCGAAATGAACGAAAAATACAAATACATAATAATAATAATTTTACTTTTAATAGAGGCTCATAAGTGTATTTATTTCAATGAAAGTAAACGACGTTTTTGCGCCCCAAAGTTTTCAAATATATCTAAGTTGACAGTTTTGTTTTTCACCAAAAATAACAAATATCTTCAAAACTAAGTCAATACTTACCTTGTGAATAATCCATTTTTATTTATTACACAGAGTGTCTATCAAAAAAAAGTAAAAATACGAATGGCAAATGTCAATGTCGTTAAGTGCATTGTTGTTAAAATGTTTTAATTTCAACGCCGCGCCGCCACGGACGTCACGCACGTGCACGTTTCTTATTTGCCAATCCCCATAAGAATACATGTGTTTTATTGTTGTCAGTTGTCAGTTGTGGCCGCTGAGGTTGAATGCGTGACGGAGTCATTGGGCCTTCACAACTGCGTCAATGTAGTGCCATTTTGTGCACAAGCTAAACTAAACCGGGAACCTTGGTAGCCGTTTTTTTAGCCGCTTGGTTTAAAATTCATTATAAAAAAGTGAACTTGTTTTCGATATTTTGGGTTTGTAACAGTGGAGAATGTTAGCTTCATTTAAATGAAACTCAGGTGCACCCGGTGGTGCTCATTGCGTAATGGCGAGCACGTCTGCCTGTTACGCGGAAGGTTCATGGTTCGAATTCCAACAGAAAAGAAAAATGTGTTGGGGTAAGGCCCCTCATGAGGAAGCTTCCCGATAGTCAATTTATTGCCATGAAAAGCGCTTCCTCGATTACCCTTTGTAGTTGGCAGAAAATTGTCAGTTCTCTGCATTCCCTCACAAGACATGGCTGTGAAAAATGTTATCGGCCCCAACGCGACGGTCCTTGAATTCACGTCAGAAAAAAAAGGGTGTAATAAGGAAAGGGTGTTACGAGTCTGTAGTAGCTACTCTGTGTATATGATCTGCTGAGGGCTAGCTATATCATATTTTGTGCATTAAGTGGAAAATTATAACTTGTCTACAGACTGCAAAGTTGTGACTTATGAGATATCAGTGATGTCGATGATAAATCTAAAATTTATTTGTATCTCGAGTTGCAACTAGGCTTTCAAAAGGAATATTTTTATAATACCCTGTTTGATAACCTCATTATTAAAATATGTTGTAGTGCAATTTTTCCGGTAAAAACCAAAACTATCAGCATTTTTTTAGAAAAAGTTTGGCACTTCAAATAAAAATCAGACCCAAATTCAAAATTGTAGGAAGGTATGTTCAGTACATTGGTTTCCAATTATACCTTAGCTCTTTTTCACTTTTTGGATTTGCCTACATGTTCACTATTGATTTTTGATAACTAATAATAATTTGTAGATTGTAAATGAAAGTGGTTTGACTAACATATAATATTAAAGAAAATAGTCGGATTACTGGAAAACGTTCTTGTTCTTTTTCTTCTGTACACACAGCCCATGTAATAACCTTGCTATTATAATCATAAAGTTTGAAAAATCTAAAGTAAACCATCTTCTACAATAGTTGTAATTCTTCTTGGAAAGTAAGACCTTCAATCTTTTTTCAGCAATGTACTTATTCTTTTCAGCTTTCTCCATGTTTTAGTTTGTTTCACTTAAAAATACAAAATTTTTCACAGTTTCTCTTTTTCTATTCAAGCAAATCTTATCACAAAATGAAAATTTGTAAAATACCTACAAGTAGCACTTATATGTATACTTCTTATAAATATTTACATGTCGTAAAAACAAAACTAGGTCGGTTTATTTATAAGGCAGGCAATACTAAATTGTAGTAAAAATCATAAACAATACGAACGTTACCCTACATTGCGTGTATAAATGAAGACTTCAAATAAAATATATAAAAACCGTACCAAATACAATTCAGCAAATAAAAGCATATTACTGCAGTCAAGCGTATTATACACATTTTATGCAAATTATTATCCTAAAGTAACTTAAAATTAAAACAAACCAAAACAAAACCACACAAACATTTATATTAACGAAAAAAAAAAAGAAAAGAATTAGGAGTGAATTAGTTATTAAATTGATGGCTTTTATCTGTGATTATTATAACTAAAATATAAATAAAACAAAAAAGAAAAACTATAACCAAAAAATTGTAAGAACAAATTGCTTATAGCACTTTTTAAGCTTTTATAAGTAAGTACGGTTTATTTACAAGATAAGCATTTGTGAATTCGTTCTTTTTTTTATTATATTTTTACACATCATGTAGAGACATCAAACAGAGACATTTTTTGTAAGTTGTAGATATAGAATCATTGTTGTTTTATCTTTTCTTTTTTTTCATTCTCGATTTTAGTTAAGTTTAAGTTGTTAAGTTTGTAGAGAACTATTTATTTTTTGAAATAAAATTTAAACCGAGTTTCGCTTGAGTTTTCTTTTTTCTTTTTCATACTTTATCAGTCAATTCAATTGGTGTAGTATTCTTTTGTTTAAATGTAAATTAGTCAATAAAACAAAACTGATATTATATACCAAAGGTACATTGCATGTTTAAACAACAACAAAAATTTTGGACAAATGTTTTTTGAAAGCTGCTAAGTGAATGGTCCTTAAAAAAAATGTTAACAATATTAATATAAATTTTTCCCCCAGATAACCCAAAAGAATGTGTAGTGATCCTTTTCGAACGTGTATAAATATTGATATTTTTATTAAAAATGTGTATTTGGTTAACAGAGATGAAAAAGATGATATAAAAAGTAAAGTGATTTTATTGTTGTGTAGTATGCTAGTGTAATAAATTAATATTTAAACGAAAAGATGAATATTAACTTCACGTCCTAGAATGGAATTATGTGTAACGTTGTTGATATTGTTTTTCTTTTTATGTCTAAACAAATTCTATATAAATAAATTTAAAAAAAATTCTAGCGAGCGCGGTTCGGAACTTTCCTAATTTTACTGCAAGCGCATTGTATTTGTCTGAATTTTGATGCAATTTTACAATTGTATATATGGGCGCCAAAACATAAATTGATCAAAAATATTTAGTTTTTTAATGTTCAAATTTTTACTTTATTTTTAGAAGTCAAATGCTCTGTGGGCTGTCAATGTATTTTTCAATTGTTATTTCGGTTTTCAAGAAGCCATTTTGGTGGAAAAAAGCAATCATGCATGTAGCTACAACTATCCGTCCATTAGTATTTGTCCAATTTATTAATTTATAGATTCCTCTCAATATATCAATGTATTAGAGTGTGATCGAATAAATCATTATTGTGATAAAAACATTTCAATTCCAGCAAGTTGTAAATAAAACCCAAACGCCTGTAGTTTGAAATATGCTTTTGTCAGAGGATTTAAAAGTATTAAACTAGATAAACCTTTCATCGAAAAAAAAATGATTTAATTTAGTTGGCTTATAGTAATGGGCGGTAGTGCGTTTAAAAAAGTAAAGATGGAGTTCCCTTTCCTTTGCTTTTTGTCAGTTGTCTTTTCGAATTTTGTTTTTTTTTTTTTCCTACACTAAAAAGTTGGTGCGCAGCCTAACTGTAGAATAAAAGTGTGTATACGCCACAGTGAACACGGTTTGTTGACCGGTTCCCTGCTTTCCTAATTGGTTTATATAAACAAATAACTAAATTGGTGAGAGTACAACAAGCTCGGAAGCGGCCCATACCATGTAGAATTCTCTCAACCGTAGCTTGTGAGGAATGAAGGGGACCTTCCCCTTATGGCTTAGTGAAAAGAGTTATTCATTGCGATGTAATTACTTTCGGAGGACCTGCCAATTCCTTCTCGTAGCATGCCAACACCAATGGACCTCAGGGGGCGTATTCAAGGGTTTTCCATTGAGATGTGTTATTTTGATATTCAAAGAAAAATAAAATTTTGTGATATAAATAATCGGATGAGGAAGGTATGCCATTACGGGCGGCCGTGGTGCAGTGGTAGAGTGTTCATTAGATAGGCCGGACGCGTGGGCTCAAATCTGGCTATTCATCTGGACGCCGGGGGGTCGCGGCGGCGCCGCCCTTGAGATCTATGTGTGTGAAATTTCTAACACCTTATATCCATCTACTGCATCAAAAAAAGTGAAGGCTGCTACCATGTATAGTACAATTGACCGGAAATCAGGTCTGAGTACTCCAAATAAGCGTAGAAAGTTTTGCCGTTAATAATGGAAAGCCATACCAGCCAAATTGAAGCCACCGCTATGCTTGCAGGACAATTTCCTTCAAATGGTATTTTCCATCACCAAACCAGAAAGTGGCTACTGAATATTTAAAGTCTTGAATCGAGCCTGGGTATTGGCGTAGACCTTTTCTTTCACATAGCCCTAAAGGAAGAAGTATACCAATGTGTTAATTCACACGATTTCTGTGGCCAAATGTGATTAGTGATTACCTCTTCGAGAGATAAAACGGTCCGGAAACTCTTCTCGTAAGAGATCGATGGTTTCGTTGCTTGTGTTGCAATTAGCGCCGTCTTGTTGAAAGTAAACGTTGTTTAGAAAATGCCATCCGATTTCGATACACCGAGCTGTTGGTCCAGCCTCATTTTTGAAAAAGTAAGGTGCTATAAACCGCACCAAACAGTTACACGTTGAGGATGGAGAGGCTTTTCAACAATAAATCTTAGAGTTTCTGAGCCCCAGATGCGACAATTTTACATGTTCACGTAGCTAGAGTAGAGGTACAAGTGGGCTTCATCAGACAAGATGTTTTTTCGATGAAACTCCGGATCATTTTCATGCATTTCCATAATTCAATCAGCAAAGACACGATACGTTGTTGATGATCGGCCATCTTGAGTTCTTGTGATAACTGAACTTTATAAGCCTTGAAATTCAAGTCTGTGTATAGAATACGGCTTAGTGACGTTTGTGGAATGCCCAAATGAAATGAAATGAACGAATCTGGGTTTTATCCAAACACTTTGGGCTGCAACAGCAATTTTCTCAGTTGTTCATGAGCGACGTGCACAGGTTTTATTCTTCACATCACTAACTTGTCCCAACAGCTCGAATTGCTCCACCGATTTCTGTATTGCGGTCCGACAAGTTGCTTATTGAACCATTTTCCTCCTTTGTTCCTCTTTGACCTGAGGTGAGGTGAATACTCAAATGTATGTGAGTCATAGCTTTAGGACGTTTGCACTCCAAATATTTACCTTTTGTACACAAAAATCTATGGCATTTGGCATAAGTAACGACAATTTCTGCACTCCACCTTGCCAGGTTGTTTCCATTGACATGCCAGTTCAAGACAAAGAGAAACATTTAATACTAAAATGACAACTTTCTAAAGAGCCCATTTTTCTCACGAAACATTAAATTCTTAGTTCTTTAAAAACTTAAAAAACTTAGACGCTTTCTCTTCAGTTGTTTATGGTGGAGGTAAATAAGCATTGCTTACTCCACCAAAGGTTGTTAGATTTCAGATTATTCCTTTGTTTAAAAAACTATGCTAAGATAATGTGCATCAAATCGTTAAAGACTAGCAACATGATTTTGATCACAAAATTTTAAGCTTCTTTCGAACTTTTATTTTTCTTTTTTCATTTGTCTGAAATTAATGTGTTTGTATTTTCGAGAAATTTGGTTCTTCTCAGTGCATGTCACATGTATAGATTTATATCTCATTTACAAAGAATCACCTGCTTTGACCGTCCACGATCGAAATTAATTTTAAGAACTTCATTTCATTACATTCACAAAAAAAAACAGTTTCTCTAAACATGTTCGCGATATTATAAGTGCAATCTGACTGGGCAAAGTAATTCACCCAAAAATATAACTAATCGTATTTTACATGGTATCTTTTTTTTAATATTTATTTATTATTTTATTTTTTCAATTCTTTGATTATAATCAAAATGAAGTAAATATTTATATATAAAAAAAAGCAAAACAAAACATTAATAAACTATTTGTAATTTACTTACTATTAAATGAATAAAAGGTAACATTTTACATAGCCTATTAGAGACATATCAGATTAAAATGAAAAAAAGATTAACAAAATACAAAAAAAAAACAAGGAATAAAAAAGTGTGTGAAGGCTGCGTAATAATGTTGTACTATAAATAAATTTATAAACTAATAGATTTATACATACTAGAAGGTCTCACAACAAATAGCCTTCATTCGCTTGAATTTTCCAATTCGATCATACCGCTAAATTTGCTTCATTCATTAAGTCGTTAATTTTATAAATAAAAAGAATACATATAACACTAAATAATATTAAAAAATAAAAAAAGCAGACTATTTGTATTATAAAGCAAAGCATTGGGTAACTTATTTAGATTAGCTATACAAGAACAACAACAACAACAAAATGATTTATATATATATGTATATATTATTTAGATAAAATATATATAGATTAACTTTACAAAAACAAAATAAGAAAAAATTATATAAGCACCATAGAAAATATACTATAAATTTAATGAAAACATCTAAGAAACAAAGAAATTCAATTCAAACAGAAAAATTCAATAAAAACGAATACTGTACAAAACATGTAAGTAAAATGGTTTTGTTTACTGTTATATTTTTAGTGTATTTTTTTTTTAACTCACACACTTAGCTTATCAAAAAAACAATCTATGATTACATACTAAATGTGTGTAGTTTAAAGACAAGTTATGTTGTAATTTATATAAAAACAAAGAAAGACAATTAAGAAAACATTTGTTTGATGAAGCCATTTTAATTTTTTGACAAACAAAAGTAAATTATTTCACACACGAAACAAAACTTAAGATTGAAATCATTAAAAATTGTTTTAAGACATAAAATCTGTTTTGTTTTAATTTCAATGAGGTCTCTTGGACTGAAATGCTGGTAAGTATAAAATCAGTAGCTAAAAGTTTGTGAATCCGAATGGTTTCTAATCGAAACTCTGACATGAACATATAGCAAAAGAACAAACATCAAGCAGAGCTTTAACCATTGCTCCTTTAATTTTAAAGCTTCTCGATCATAATCCTGAACAGTTGATCATTCCTACACATTTCCGTAGGTTAAAGAAAAAATTAAGGTATCATCTCAGTGTGACCTCCCGAAAAATCACTGATTTTTGCGATTTTTTTTTTTTTCATGGTTAGGACACCCTAATCGGTTTGTGTTTTTTTTTAATAAATTAAAGCAGCGTTGTAGAATACGAAATGGTTTTTGGTGCGGTGATTTTTTAGTTTTTTATTATTTGTTATTAATTGTCAAAAATATTGTGTTGAGTCCTAATCGGTGTCCACTTTTCCAGGATCAATTCTGATCTGAACCAAAAATTTCAAAAAGATTATTAATCTGTAGGAAACCGCTATAGGTGCTTTTAAAAAAAGAAATTTCGACAAAATCGCGGGGATTTCAACAAAAAGTAGTGGCCTTTTTTCGATACTTTTTCGAGAAAAAAAATAGGAAGCTTCCATAGGACGATAGAGAATGACGAGGAGAATTTTCTGTAAAACTTTGAAATTGATAGCTTGAAAACTCTTCTTTCGGCCGCGGACACCGTTTTAAAAAACACCATTCCGAGAAAATTGCCCTTAAACTTTAAGGTCCATCCATAGTGAATGTCGAAAAAAATTGAAATGCTTGGCTTCCCAACAAACCAGTTCTATACCTTCAAGGAATTTCAAGAACTGAATACCGATAGAAGGTCATGCGCAGGTAGGACCATAATAAAAGAATCAACAGTTGAACGACTGGACGGACGCGGTAGATGTGACGCTGCGTTCGCTTTCTCTAAGGAATGCTGTAGTCACGAAAATAATTTGAGTTTCGATTTAAAAACTTGACAGCATGATTGTAACCGTGTATGTATATTATCCGATAATCAAAAAAAAGAAACGATTTTTCGAAAATTTCACACTGAGATGATCCCTTAATTTTCTTGTTGTCTTTTGTAGCTTTTGGATCCCAACCAACACAAATGTGTTTTTTGTTCTGACTGCAGTACCAACGAATAAAATTTTTTTTTTTGTGTAGAATGAAATCGTCACAAAACTGTTTTTGGAAATTTCACCGAATTTTCCCTGGGTCTGTACCCAAAGCCGTTAATCAGTAAAGTAGCTCACAAACAAGAGTGATTACTTTGCATTAGATCAAATACCTTTTATCAATTTAGAAAAGAATTGAAAATCTAAAATGAGCTCTACAATAAAAAAAAAAAAATACGTTAAGAAAAAGGATCAACTCAACATATGTAGATACATACGAATATCCTTCAACGTTTGATCGACGGTATATAAATGTTTATAGAGGTGGACGATGGACGTACTGATTGGCCTTATCCTATCTCTCTTATACTGACCCGATGCCAAACCGAATGAAATGGCAATCCTTTTGCCACCCAACATAAAGTGGACGCGCCTTTAGTTTTCCGGGACCGCAGTCAATTTGAATACTTTTACCAAAGTGCTTGTGAAAACGATACTGGAATTAAGTTGGCCTTCTGAAAAAATATTTTGGATATGCTGAAAATAAAATCCTTGCAAGGATGCAGAATGCTACATTACTTTTTTGAACCCACAAATGTAATTGGGGGTAAGAATGGTCGTGTAAAACGCTACACTGCGTCACAGTTGCAGAAGGAGGGTATTAGAACAAAGCATTACACTAGTTTTTTTACTTAATAAAGAGTTTTGATGGAATTGAAATTTCCCAACTTTGGAACCTTTTCTGTTTATGTTTTACGAGGAATCCTGCAAATTATATTGCATTAAATTTTTATTTTGCTTTCAAAAGTTGCTTAAATTTTTTGAAGGTTGTTTAGATGGTACGTGTAACGCGTTTAGGGAGAGCCAGGGGTGAGAACAAAGGTAGGGGAGAGAGGCTTCCAGATAATTTGTTACGTATTATGTAGTTCAAGAACTGCAAAAGTTTTCCAATCTCCAAAACACACAGTAGAAGATCTGGCAGCAATTGGAATTCTCCTGTGAATTTTTCATTTTGTACCATTTGCTTTTAGAAAAACAAAAAACTACGGTTTCGTGGAGTGAATGGTTTACAGAGACGTTTATACTTTAGCTACTATCAGTAGCCTATTTCACCAAACTTAACTCTGATTTAGAAAAGAAATGAAATGTTATTCGTGATTTTGAAATGAGTCAAATTAATGAAGGACTCCTCTCCAGTTTTTGCTTTAAAGCCGCCAAGAACGTTTTTGTCATTGAACATCGGAAACTTATCATACCTTTTACCCATTTTTTGGTTTTGGTTGTCTTCCGATTTACTGAATGCGATTCAATGAACTGCAAACGCAGCCGCAGCCGCAAGAGTTAAAAAAAAAAAGTTAACTAGTGCTGCTCCGGCTTGCGTTGTTGAGTATGCATCATTGCATTCACGTGTACTTGATATTTTGCGGTAGCGGGTTCGTATGCGGCTCCGAATCATTGTGTTCACGCAGTTAAAAGGAAAGGTTTTTCTTTTCCGATTCAGTTAGATACTTAAGTAGTGTTTTGATAGGTGCCTTTTTAAATCAACTCAGCATTAATATAATGAATTTTACGACTGTATTCAGTTGTTTTTGTGTTCAGTTCAGTGAATAGTTTTTTTAATTGTTTTTGTGCTCAATTGTAAAGTGAATTGCTGAGCTGATTATAGCATTGCTGAGTTGTGAGTTGTGACCAAAACGTCTCATCTGACATTAGCACATTTCATATTTCGTTTCGTTCATTTATGAAAGAATGCCAAATTGTACAACTAAAGGGCTTGATAAAGTGAAGTGCACTATCAGGACTCACGATTTTCTCTATAAAGGATCTCCCAAATCAAAGCGTTTTTGCAGTCGCGGTTGCGGCGGTTGAGTTGTCAAAATTGTCAGGAAATCACAATAAAGCAACGACAATAAACAAAGAAAGAGAAGAAAAAGAAAAGTCAAAAACCATCCAAGACAATTGGACAATCCTCAACCCACAACTTTGCGGGTTGAGACTTTTTAAAGTATTTCTATTTTGCTTACTTTCTCTTTCGCACTTATTTGCGTCTTTCCTAAAACGTCTGAGTGTAATAACACACTTTAGGGAAAAATATATATATATATATATCCCGCAGTTTAACGTCATGTGCTTTCAACTTAAGTTATATTTCAAGACGTGAACGTGAAATCAAATATTCTTACATCTATTGTGAATGAATTTCAGCACAATCAATTTTTCTATTGCATACTTTTCGTTAAAATTGATTTAGCACACGCGATAATTTTTCATCCAATATCTGTCAAATTTTTTACAAAAAAAAAGGTAAATTTACAAATTTCTTTTTCTATTATAATTAAGTTTTAAATATTTTCACAAATTGAACTGAATGCTTTGCCATTTTATAAAAAAACACGTGTGCATTGTCTTACGCTCTCAAATTCCCTTACATACTCAAGTTTCCGCCCGACATTACTGGAAGAACATGGATTGCCCCACGCTGCATCCTCCCATTACAGTTCGTGGTATGACCGTACTTGATCGCGATGCTTTTCAAAAAGTTATAAAAGTCCCCATGCTCAAAGTTACAGAACAGAACTCTCAAAAAGTAATTCCATTGATTAAAAAACTACTCCTCAAAATGGAACGCCTGAAACCAGTAAGGCCAATGTTGCGAAAGGCAAACGAAAATCTTAACCTCCAATACAAGGAGATTCTACTTCACCCATCTCCTGTATCTGGTTTTGCATCTCTTCCAAGCGAAATCACCAAAAACGGTGTGCAAGAGTCTGACTTTTACTTTGGGGACTTGGAACTTTATTATGAAAATTGGCGCGCAGATGAGATTCTGAAGTTCGTTCTTCCGGACGACGACGAAGGGGTTACATCGTACTCTAGGGTTGGACATATTGTACATATTAACCTTCGGGACCACTTGCAGCCTTACAAAGCGTTGATTGGTGATGTGTTAAAAGACAAAGTAGCTGGCTGTAAGACAGTCGTAAACAAAGCCTCCACCATTGACAACATTTACAGGAACTTCCCCATTGAGTTGATTTGTGGCGAAGACAACTTTCAAGTAGAAGTTAAAGAGAATGGCATAGCGTTCGAGTTTGATTTCTCTAAAGTTTACTGGAATCCACGTCTATCAACCGAGCACGAAAGAATTGTTAAGATACTTCAGCCAGGTGATGTGCTCTACGATGTATTTGCGGGTGTTGGTCCATTTAGTGTGCCCGCTGCCAGGAAAAAGTGCATTGTCCTCTCTAATGATCTGAATCCAGAAAGCTTTAAATGGTTAAACCACAACTCGAAGAAGAACAAATGCACTGCAAACATTACTACGTTCAACAAAGATGGGAGGCAATTCATTTTAAATGAAGTTCGAAAGGACCTCATTGTTCGTTTGAATGAAACATTGCCTAAGCACAAAATTCACTTGACAATGAACCTGCCAGCTATGGCCGTTGAGTTCTTAGACGCATTTCGTGGCCTGATAGGTCCCGGAGAGGTCGATTTCGATAGAAGTGATATCAATTATCCCCTTGTCCATGTCTATTCTTTCGCGAAAGGTGAAGACACCAAACAAATAGTACAGCAGCTTGTAGAACACAATCTCGGCAACCCCCTTACAAAAAATATGCATTCAATCTCATTCGTTAGAAATGTAGCACCAAACAAGGACATGTACCGAGTAGCCTTTTACCTCACAAAAGAAATTTTAACTACGCCGAAAACGGAGCAAGTGCGTTCAAAGCGATCATCGGAATCTGTAGTTGATAACAGCGAGCCGAGTCCCAAAATCCTCTGTCCCCAAACTAACTAGACTAAAATAAAATAAAACTTGACATCAATCAGAATGAATGTATTTGGTTTTACTTGAGAATATTCCTCTATTCATCCACAGAATAACTACAATGGGCCGTAATGCAAAGAAGGGTGGCAAGGGTAAGCAAGCAGCTCCCAGTAAATCAAAGAAGGACAAAAATGTGTTCAAGGTTAACGATGCCAAGTCCAAGAAGAAGCCCAAAGAGGTTCAGGGTAAATTAAAAAAGGTCATGACTTTTTTATTTACAAAATCAAAAACAATCCAATGATAAAATTTTGAATCGATGTCCCCTCTCCAGATCAAAGAAGCAGTCAAAAACAAACAGGAAAAGGTCGATGCAAGCCTCAAGGAATTACACAAAGACATGGTAGTTAAGAAGCCAGTAGCCAAAGCAGCACCTTCAGCAAAAAAAGGAAAGAAAGCTCCTGGTAATGCAAAGAATGTTTCGGCTAAGTTGGGCGACTTGAAGGTCTAAAAATATTTACTTTGTTTTTTATTTAAATCCTTTACCTATCCCTTAATCAAAAACTATATGCAATTATTAGAAAAATATTTTAAATCAAAATATTAGACGAGTCACAGTTTGTATACACATTTGGGGTTTAATATTTACATTGTTGTAGAATGTATTTGAAAATAAAAACTTTAAGGATTTTATAAACACGTAAAGTTCACATTTGTAGACCAATCCAAAGCATAAGCGTTTGCTAAATAAAATTTAAAGTACAAATTGACAAATTTCAAATGTTTTTGTTTTTGTAATTCATCATCACTTCAGCGGGTTCTTTGGCAAGTACTCACAAGGAACTTGATTTGCTTTCCACTGTAATTTTGGACTCACTCAGCCAACTAGAATTATGACTAAGGTCTGATAAAGTTAATCAGCTGTTTGGTGAACATAGGTACCTACGATCTAGTTGAAAAGGTTTCTTTGTTGTTTAAAAATATCAGTAACTTGACTCTGTAAAGGTACGGTTTATATTGGATGATACAATCTTAACCTCCCTGTAGTGATCGTTTTCTGTCAAGAAATTCAAACTCTCCCCAACTCTACATCAACTAAATTTACTCGTGATCGTATCCACACTCTTGAAAACAATCCTGGTATAAAATTTTAACTATTTGTGAGTATTAAGTTTTGAAGCTGCTAACGTTTTTGAAGCGTCTGTGAATACGGCAAAGTTTCTTGCATATTGCCCCTTCTTTGAGCTGAAATCAAATGAATAGTAAGCTCTTATGTCTAAAAATCTTTCTTTCTTTATATGAAACTATCCATGAAAAGACTTAAAAATGGCTTATACTCAAAATCATATCGGATTATTTTTGTATCTATGTTTCTGTCTTCGTTTGAGAAAATAACAATACAAAGCTATCCGCAGGAAGGATTTGGGCTAACTTCTTTAACGTAAACAATTATCAAGATCAACGGATGCAGAACTGTCTGGTTGCGGTTGGCTTCAACAACGAGCACTACGGTTCTGTCTGCAGCAACAACCAAGCTGTGCTTAGGGCTCTAGTCAACCTTCAAACTACTACAAAATCGAAATCGCCGATGAACTTGCAAGACAATTATCTCAGACAGCTTTCTCAGGACCTGAACCAGCGAATAGTCGGCCAGGGTCTTCACTTATACCTTCAATCAACGATTGGATCTGTCAAGAGCACAACCGTGACCAAACATATGCTCCTCAAAGTTAATAAGAAAACCGCAACGTTTTTGCTATCTCGTATCAGAAAAAACTATAAAGCTTATTGGCTGCCATGAGGTACTTCTATTTTGCCAAGCATTAACGTGTTAGGCTTAATATGACACCTATGAATCCTGTGTAGACGATGATGACACCCCGGACCACTTCCTATGTGAATGTCCTGCATTTTCTAGCATCAGGTTACATATACTCGGCTAAAAAAATGGTGAGACGTGAGAAGTGGTAATCTAGGTTCCTTATCATGGCACGTCTTCCGGTTTTTCTACGAACTTCTAGAAAATTATAACAAAAGAAGGATAAACCTGTATTCAAGTCTGAATGCTCTTGCTGGTTTTTTAAAAGCTTCCGACAGAAAAAGAAAACTAGTTTGTATTTGCACAGTAGCAATTTCGATAGTTAATTTGCTGAGCAAATAAACAAAAATACTTCACAGTCCGAGGGATAGGATTTCGATCCTTCGCAGGAAGGAAAATTTTTCTTCTTTGGTACGAGGTTTCCTCCGACTGTTTAATTAGGCGTACCTTCGAAAAAATTAAATATTAGTTATGCAATATGTCCTTTCCGATTACGGTTTCCGACAGTAAAAGAGTTGTGCTCACCACGATGAAAATAAATCTCATAGTCGGAACTTCTCTCCAATCGATGATAGAACAGATTACTTTACATTCCTCCCCTGAAACAATTTAGCCGCAACACCCGCCTCGCTAGGAATGCTTATCAGTTTTACCTTGAGCCCAACTTCGGGCGTACAGTCAAGTATAGAGATTCGTATTTCAGTCGCACCACCCGAATGTGGAATGCTTTACCTGGCTCTATATTTCCCCTGCATTACTATTCACAAAAATTCAAAAGCAACGTTCATCGGTGTCTTCTTTCAAATCCTCTCCTATTATTTCCTAAATACTCGCACTGTGTTTTTTTTATAACATTAGGTTTGTTCGTTGAAGCCCTGGGGTTGCCCTAGGGTCGCCACAAAGCGTTTTTTGAGAAACCTAAATTCGCCCTGAATGTCAAATTGAGTGTTTTTTGAGCCATAGGTTTGCCATAGGTTTTCCCCAAACTCGCCCTAGCTTTTTGCTGTGGCGATTTGAGGGCTGTCAAATGGCATGTGTTTTTATTTAAATGACAGAGATGTGTGGCGATTTGTGGTTTAGCGTTTTTTGAGAGCTGGAAAACCCAGGTTTTTTTGGCAACTCATGGGGTTGTCAAGAAAACCTGGGTCAACCCTGGGGAAAGTTCAACGAACAGACCTATTATAAGGGTAGTCATAACCCGCGCGTTAATTATATATATAAAAAAAAAAGATAATAATTTTTATTAATGAAAATTCAAAATGAAATTTGCAGCTATGGATAAGAGTTAGAGATGTTAATAAAAGGTGGCAATTCTGTCTTTGCCTTCATTAAGATTCAAGACGCTGAACAACTTTGTTGCATGTTCATCTTCATTCAGCGAATCTTTATGACATGATGAGAGTAAGCCACATTCTAACTTCATAAACCAAACTTTTTAATATTAAGTAAAGTACCTTTGATTGTTGTGTAGCCTAATTGCAATACAATTTCCAAAATCTCATATGTCCAATCCTTTCTAATAACAACATTTTTTCTTTCATCAGTATGGGCCTTGGAATATGAGAGACCAACATAAACTTTTCTTTTTTTAATCTGGGGGCCTACTATGTAACTCGATTCTATAAGAAAAGTGTTCGAGTGGCCAAAATTACTTCTCAACGACAACATTCGAATAATTCGAAATTAGAGTATAGTTACATAGTTGGGCCCCTAACATTTAACTAAGATTTTTGTCTTGCATTGTCCTGAATCAATTAATTTAAGGTCTACTAAAAGGCTAGTTAAAAATAAACAGCTACTTTTTGGTATAAATTTTCTATCTGGCATTCATTCATTTGATCTTTTGAAAGAGGTACGTAAGTGGTGTTACGTTGGGTTAAGTTAGATGTGGCTGTCAGTATACGGAGACCGACACACCTAGTCCACAGAGGGTCCATTATGATACCACTGAGACCACAAGGCTGAACACCCTCTGATTCCTATCTAGAGGAGTAAAGAGTTGAAACACCCTCTAAACGAATCTGGACTAACGAGTTGATCACCAGTTAGTCAAACCATCCAGAAGGGAGAGAATTTAAGGTCTTTATTAGCTAAATCGCTGGTGTTTTCGAAAAAGTAATCATCTAGGTGAGTTTTCCGTCTGTAAGCAAGCGCAATGCATGAGCAATGGATTGTCTCCTCTTCCTCTGCAGAAGTCATTGGAGAGTGGACACCAAGTCTTTGGGCGTGTCTATCTATAAGGCAGTGTCCTGTAAGGACACCTATGGTTGAATTAATTTCACAGAAGATTCACACATGGCCAAATTCATTTAGTCATAAGGCACGTATTACTCTAAGTCCATCTGGTGCTCATCTTCCCAGAAGCGTCCTGTTTTAGCAAAAGTTAACATTTAGCGATAGGTATACTTATGTTTCTTTCAGTCAGGTCGAAGATGAGAAGTCGTTCTATTTTTGGCGAGTTCGTTTGCTATGCAGTTGCGTGGTATGTCTGTGACCCAGCACCCATGTAAGGTGAATGTTGAACTGTTCTGAGATCTCCGTGTTTTGGAACGTAGTTGATTTTGTAGATAGAGAGGCAAGAGCTTTGAGAGCAGCCTGACTGTCCGAGAAGATGCGAATATCCTTGGAGGATACAACGTTTTCTCTCAGCCATGAGAGAACTTCTTTTATCGCCAGAATTTCCGATTGGAATACACTACAGTAGCCAGTTAGGCGAAAGGAAAGGCTTGGATTCAGCCTTTCCAAGAAAATTCCACTTCCTAGACCATCACAGGTTTTGGATCCGTCAGTGTAGAAGTGTAAGGCTTTATTATCCAAGAGAGTACCGTTCTCCCAAGCTTCTCTTGAAGGTATGGTTACTTGGAAATTATTATCAAACGCCAACTTAGGAGTGGTGTCTAATCGATCCGGGATGAATCTTAAATTGTTTAATTTGACTAATTTGATTGTTGGTCCACTGTGAGTTATCTTCTAGTCGAGTTCGCTGCTGACTTTTTACCAAAAAGGCTAAGGGTATAAGGTTTAGTATAGAAAGTGGTGTTTCTGGGGAAGAAATAATCGTTGGGTTACGTTTTCTATTTCTTAGTCTGGGTTTGGTAACAAAAAAATTATTTTATGAGAGTGAGTGAAAAATGAATAAAGTTTAAAAGCCGTCTCAGACAACAGTTGATTGCCCTTTGTCGACTTAAGGAAATCAGACCATGTTTGTATGTAACGTATGTATATTATATTTTGTAAATAAAGTTTATTGATTTTATTTTTCCGTAATCTTATCATTGTCCATTACAAAGATTCCAGTACAAAGTTTCATAAGACAAAACGGACACATTTTGAAGCCATGTGAACACACATAATATATAAATATATAATACATATACAAACACATATATATATATATTTGAATATCTTAAGGCAATAGTTTTAAAAAATTAAAGGCTAACAATAACATAACTAATATTTAAGTCAATTCTTAGGAAACAGTTATTTCAAGAAAAATATTTGAGTTTTTTTATAAAACATTTAAATGGATGAATATACACGGGTACTTAACTTTACAAAGGCGAGATATTTTAGTATAATGTGTTGTGTTTTTCGTTTTTAAAACTTTAACCGATGTTCAACAAATGCAAGTGGCAAATTTCTTATTTCGTTATTTCATGTGCTTTGGCCTAAAGAGACTAGAAATCAATCCATTTATAAAAGTTTACTTATTTTTTGTGCACAAGTTTTAAAATAAAACTGAAAAATAATTAAAATTTTGTAAAAAAAAAAATAGTTGTGCATTTTCAGTGCTAACCATACACATTTATAGAAGACAATAAATTGCAATCGCATTTTGGCGTTAACTTTTAAATCATTCCTGGGGTATCACGTTCTTGATTTCCAGATTTTTCGAAGAACATTGCATCCTTGAATGAAATAAAAATAAATTATTGAAAAGAATATTTGATTTTTTTTAAGTTTTAACTTACAATTAGGAATGTGGCTCCCAGGAGAACAGCTTTCATTCGAACATCCAAGTCCATTGGGAAACTAATACCAAAGAAATCGGCATCAGTGAACATTTCCCTAGCAAATCCAGACCATTGTTTCGAGATTTTTCCAACCTTTTCGCCAGTCAAAGATAAAACCTTCGAGAAAGTAAAAGAACTTTCATTATAGTTCAAACAAAGCGGTCGATTGTTGACATTGCTGACGTACCTCAAACTCAACATCACCACACATAGAAAATGTACAAAATGGACCCTCAATTCGTAGCATAGTTTCATCTCGTTCATTCTTGATTTTAAACGATGGCGAGCATAGGGACCATTCTTGTTCAATTGAACCGATCACACTTCCAGGTGGCGAAGATACTTCCATGGTTTGCAAACAACACGGAAAGCAACATTTGTCACATGCCAATGGACGATTCAAGTGTATAACTTCATTTTTGTAATTGTCAAAAATTCTCATATCGAATGGACGGGAAGGACCGCAACAGTTACGAGTGCAGCAGTCATTATCTTCTGCAGCAAAGTAAACTTTTTGGCCTAAACTATTTTTGATTGAGAACTTGTTGTTGGTCTCGAAGCCGGTAAATGCTTCGAGCAGTTCAACTTTTTGTTTAACTAAGAGTTGGTCGATAGTCATAAGATATTCCAAGCCGCGCGGACAGTTCGGAGCTCCAACGGGTATAGTCATCCATTCGCCTGAAACGAAGATAAAATATGTTAAATTATGCACTGCTCTGCAACGTACGACTTTTCATTTAAATGTAACAGCAAATTGCAATCCGTTACAATTAAAGGGGAATGCAAACAAACTTCGGTATGGTTCTTGTGCTGGCTTGATTTTTATCTTAAGTATTGGTATTCTTTATGTACTGTCTAACAGTTTGTTCATTGTTGAACAAAAACTGAAATATTTTGCAAAACCGTATCAGTATTTTTACGGATTAAACACAATGCCTTTACATTGGGAAATTTTTGCGATTTAAGTTATAGGCGAGCCATAAAATTAAATAAAAAGCCCAACTTTCCAAGACAGCTCAAATTGGCACATGTTTGCGATGTTTCCTCACTCTAATATTTTAAATATTTGCTAATGTACGTGTAGTACATTCGTCCTATAAAAGAGCACAGAGAAGATTCCTGGTATCATTGTTCGTGTTAGGTTGTTCGACTACATGGCCGACCGAGTTCTATGGTTGGGTTGGGCTATAGACAACACTGCCATTCCACCTTGCAGTACCTGAAATGTGCAAAGTTTTTGTGGTTTTGGTTTTTGGCACCTGTCTGCCGAAGGGGCAAGATCTACCCCTGATCCAGTGATCTGATTCGGGCTTCGCAATCATGCCAGGTCCCTTCATCCCGACATTTTTCTTTTTTCTTTTTTCACTATACCCTATTTCTTCTTTTTCTTTTGTCCAGTATTCTCTTCAATTTTCTACCTTTTATGTTTTTTTTTTAAATTTGCCTTTCTCTTGTAAGTTTTTTCAAACATAGCTCTGCTTCTTTTCTTTTCCTTATCTCCTCTCTTTTTTCATCTTCCTAACTACGGTACTACTGCCATTATAACGGAGCTCCGTAATACAAGCCAGTAATATCTGTTTCATCCTTGCTTTCTACACCACAGATAGTCTTACTAGCCAGTAAGTCGGTTTTATCCATGTCTTCTACACCACAGAAAAAAGGATGAGCTTTTACCCGCATTTTGTCTTGTTGTGCGTATTAAGAAAAGTACCAGATGGAACCAATTAGTACGTCTGGTTCTGAGAGTTATGCTTTTTAAAACTTTCGAAAACTTAAACTCACTTTGAGAGTTTGCATTTAGGTAGAAATCATTTGCACAGAGTTGTGATGCAGTCAAATCAGTAATCATAAAATTTTTAAATTCAAGCATAGAAATTATAGCAACAGCAACGAATTGCCGTTACAATTACAACCGTCTGATTTAAAAAGATTTATCAATATGGCTGTGATAGTTCTCTTCAAAAATGGTTTCTTTCATACTTGAATGGTCGATCCCAATACGTGAAATTTAAGACTTGTTTTTCAACAGAGATGTTACATCTGATGTACTACAAGGAAGCCATTTATGACCACTCCTTTTTTTATTATACATAAACGACCTGCCTCATGTGCTTTATCACTCAAAGATTCTCCTCTACGCCGCCGACGATGCCAAGATATTTTCATCGTATTCAAATCCTCCGGATTCTTCATATTTACAAAACGACTTTGATGCTCTTCTGAAATGGACTGCGATTAATAAATTATCATGATCATGAATTTCTCTCGTAAGTCTTTGGATCACTAAGTGGTGGCAGTTACTAGAACGATGTAAAAAGTTCAATGATTTCGGAGTGCTCTTTGCTTACTTTCAATGACCATATTAACAATGCAAAATCAAGACTGGGAATGATTAAGCGTTGGTCGAAAGAACTTAACGACCCATATGTTACAAAGCCTCTTTATGTTGGACTCGTACGAAGCTCCTTGGAGTTCGCTTGTCACCTACATAAATGCTATCCATATTCAAAGGATAGTATCAGTCCAGAAACAGTTCCTGCTATTTGCACTTCGTCATTTAAATTGGAATGATTTGACTTAAATTGGAATTGATTTTACTTCCACCATATCGTCATAGATTATTGTTATTACAAATGAACACACTAGAGGACAGGAGGAAGGTTTTCAATTGCTTAACAACGTTAAAAATCATCAAAGGAGAAATATCGTCACCATATTTACTTTTCCTAATCAAATTTAACGTACCTGCTCGTCGGACTCGAAACTATACACCTTTACACGTCAGCTTCCAAAGATGTAATTATTTAGTCAACGAGCCTCTGACAAGATGCTGTAGAACTTTTAATAATTATTACTTTGTTTGTGATTTTTCAACTAGTGATGTATCAAAATTACATTTGTTAAAATATTTCAAATTAAGTTAAGCTTGGCTGTTAGTTTTTTTAAACTGTAGTTAATACAAAAAAAAATTTAATTTATTGCAAAACAATCGATACAATCTAAGCACTTGGTCACCTTTCACACCCAAATATTTGCTTTGAGCAGCTAGGAATACAATTTAAGTTTTTTTCTTATATCGATTTCTATTAGGAGGTGAAATCCAAGAATTGTTCGTATACATTCCAATCTACAGTTTGGTAATTATTTTAGCTTACAATAATATTTTATCTAAATCCTTTACAATCTTGTGTTTTTGAAAGAAACTCAACTCAAGCGTAGGACTTAGCAGTAGAGGAGAGAGAAAGAGACGAAGATTGAAGTTGAATTACTAAGAAGTTATGAAAATTCAAAAACAAAACAGGATTCACATTCCTTCAAACAACAAACCTAAGTTCTAAAAGTTAAAATAACTAAAACATAAAAAGAAACCACGTCGCTCTGTCGTCTCAAACGCCAACGACTGACCCTCGACTCGGCCCACATTTCTCAATTGAATCAAATTAAATATTTCAACATCAATCTGAGGCCAAGTCAACTCTACTTAGTAAGTACAGAGTTAAAGAAAACAATTTGTTTGTCACTGTCAAGATTAATGCGAGTACGTAGTACATAATTCAATCGTATTCATCCGCCAAATATTCTATTTTCCAAGAACTCGGTTTGTTTTTGATTATCTTGTCACTATCTCGTAGGTCGGTACGATAAGAAGCAATAAATTTAAAAAAGTTTAAAAACAATACAAAGACGAGCGATAAGTTAAGTGACTATTGAGAGCTAATTGGCAGTGACTTTCCATTATTAAGAATGACCTTAGTCTATCTTCGATTATTATCAGACTACTGATTTCCAACATACGAACGAATAATAATTACCTTTTCTCTTCATCTGTAAAAAATGTTTTGTATCCTTTTTTCTTCGAAGACTTGCTCATTCGCAAAGATCTGCGCACTCTCTTCCCCAATGATTTAGCGTCTGTTAGTGTTGGGGTTTCAAAGGGTATTTTGGTTTTCCGCAAATTCGAACACTTCTCACACAGCTGACTCCAAAAAATTTGAAAAACATTAACTGATGTGGAACCCTCTGGGGGATCATTGTAAAGTTCACAGGTAGAATTGTAATTTATCACTACACTCATTTTCTGACCGCACCACAACCGACTGTGTTACGGATTTATTTAAAGCTAAGTGCTCAGACTGAGATCGTTTTACCGACTGGCAAAGGCAAAGCTGCCAAACCATACACGCAGAACCGAACCAAATACAATCCAGCTTTTATTTAAGTCAAAGATCTGTAATCACAACAAATAAGGTCCAACAAACAACTAAAATAACAAATACAAGTAAAGAAGCAAAGTTTACAAGTATGTCCATATGATTTTGTTTAATTAAGAATGATAAGAAGCATGCCGTACATGTACGCTAAAGTGCAAACAAACTATTTTCGCCCGCCAACCAACCGTGTGTTTTTGTGAGTGAAGATTTCAGTGACTGTAGATATTTGATCCGATAAAGTGGGTTACTAAAATATAAAGTGTAACCGCGAAGCGGGAGGATGTTAGACAACAAACAGCTTGGTTGTCAGTTACAAAACAACCGTTGTTACTTCATTGAATTGAATCAGTGCAATTGAATGTGCATTTCACGGCTTTACCCTTATTATTTAAAGGCAATCGAGGTTGAGGAATAAAAATTATTAATTCTGCGTACCATAAATAATCTCTTAGGTCAGAGGCTAAGTAAGTGCTTATCAGTGAGATATTTAAAAGACCATTAACTCGGTCGAAATATATTCGAAGCTAGCCGAGTATCTCTTTAATTAAGAAAATATAATATTTGCGAGACAAATCCAAGCAAACTGGCCCAATTTACCAAGGATTATCAATTTAGGAAAACGACTTTATTGGCATTTGGTTAAGGGAGAATGCATCTTTTGAGGTTGATGCACTGATAGTGAAACTCGTATGTAATGCAAGTATTCTGGTTCATCGAGGAAATGTTTTCATAAATTGGTTTCAAAATAATTTAAATTTGTTTTTACTTATTATCTTAAGTGTCTGTCTATTTATTGGCTGTTTAAAATACTATTTAATTTAGTGATGTATTGACAGATTCAATTTGATATTGTTGGTGGAAAATGTATTTTCCTTCGTCTTTTTTCGGTCACTTTAAGATTAGCAAAGAAACAAGATGAATTTTTGGTTTTTTTTTTTCGACGTTTCGGCAAGGGGGGTTGACTTCTTCAGAAAATTTTGCTAGACCAAGACTAATCTTCATACAAAGAAGAGAATATTCAGCTTCAAATGTTTGTATTGTGAAACTTTGTTTATTTAATATGTTTAAAAATCTCGTTTAAAAAATGTAGGTTATCTTTGATTGTTCATTTTTGTGCATACTTTATACTAAATAATACCCATTTGTTTATATAATAAAGTTCCAAACAATCCTTGTCAAGAAAAAAGCGAAAGATCCATCTTGTTTCTTTGCTAAACTTAAAGTGACCGAAAAAAGCCGAGGGAAAATGCATTTTCCACCCACAATATAAAATACAAATTGACAGTTACTAGTGTTCCCAAAAGATACGTCTAATCACGCGCCAATGTCAAGTTGAACGACTTAAGGCTGGGTGTCCTGCGAAACGGTTCGACCATTACAAATATGTGGATAACTTTTACATGTCAAGTGATAATTGATTGAAACAAAAGCTAGTATTTAGTAAATATATACATATACAGGGTGTTCCGTACTTCGTGTATTATCCTTTGGGGTGTGATTCTTGGTCATATTCTAAGAAAAAAAAAAAAAAAAAAAAAAAAAAAAAAAAAATCCTCCTCAACGGGTCTCCACCTTGCCGTGGTGAGGAGGCTTACGCTGGAAACCTCAAGCATGATGGCTATGGTTAGATGCTTCTGAGCGGAAAATCAGCTACCAGCTAGGGTTTTGGGCAAACTAAGTGAGACCCACCCCTATGAAAATTTATGAAAAGGAAACAAAAAAGCAATAAAAAAATAGCGGGGATATACGCTAAAGTGTCAGCAGATGTCACGGCTGCTGGCTTGGGCTTTGCCCTACGATCTCAATATCGTAAGGAGAAGTCGCCAGTGACTGACTTTTCTTATTTCACTTTTTGTTTGGATTGTTTGACGATTTTACTTATAATTTTGGATCTTTTCCTTTTTTCTTTTTCTTTTTTCGTTCTTTTCTTTTTCTTTTTCTTTTTCTTTTTACATTTTCTTATAGATCCAACTTATATAGTACTCAAATTAACTCCTAAAAATAAAAACGATAAAGCTGAACTAAAAATGAACAACTTAAAGAACAACAACGTTTCGAAGATGACCGAGGAAGAGGAAAACCTCCTCCTAGACCCATTCTCCAGCTTAGGTATGGAAGATGGAGCCAGTGGTGAGGCTATCATTGTTGATGACATCAGCGATGCCAGCTCCATAGCGGACTCCGATACGTCAAACCTATCGTGCGTGTCCAGGCGGAGTAAAATCTCCAACTGCAAGCGCACGGTCAAAAGGCTGGGGAAGGTTGACTGGAACGATATGACTGACACTGACCGGAAAAGACTCCACAACGCACGAGCCTTTTTAGACAGGGAGAACTTGGGAAAAGACGGGCCTACTGCTAGTCTAGCACCAAGCCCCCTGCAAGGTAAGACCGACAAAACTGACAAGACCGACCAAAACGAACCGCACAACACACGAGCCTTTTTGGATAGGGAGGGCTTGGGAAAGGATGGGCCTACTGCTAATCCAGCACCGAACCCTCTCTCCCTTCTAGGTGAGAGTGCTAAGACTTTGATGGGTCCGCCTGCTCCATACGCTGATAAAATTCAGCCGAAGAAAAGGCCAACCCCATCGATGGCTGGTGCAAAGACTATAACGAATACAGGACATAACACGAAGGACAGACAGACAGACCCTAGAGTACGGAAACACAGCGGAACTCCTAACCCAGAAATGGGGAACGAAGTCCTTGCTGAGGGGAAGGAAGAACGGTTGCGTGAAGGTAGTGTAGAAGGCCTCAGCCCTCCGCAAGACCTGAACGTGACTGAGGAATCCAACCCCGAAAACCCGGCACTAGACAAAACAACGGACAGTCTGGCAACTGTCATCGACAGAAATGCCGGACAACGACGACGAGCTGGGGTCCTCAGTAATAACGAACTACTACTGAGACAAAGACGCAACGCGGAAAGGATCGTCAGACGCCTGTCGAAAAAGGACCCCGAATCCTTAACGGTAAAGGCCAAAAGGGCGCTGGTCAGGTCCGAACAAAGACTACGGACAGTGACACCAACAGACATAACAAAACGAACTGGACAAGACCCAACAAACAAAAAACAAGCTGGCTGCGGAGCAAGTACCGGAACTGGCGAGGTGGCCTCCCTGCCCTTTGTCGACACCGGTATGCCGAGCTGCTCAAAAAGAGCAAGAAATGCCAGCTCTTCCCCAAATAACTCCTCACCCAACAGGATACCTAAGAGGATGAAGACCTCCTAAGTCCCTGCTGTAAAGGGCCACCCAGTCGCTATCGCCGACTTTGGGAAACCCGACCGCAAACTGAGTGAAGACGAATGGCAGTTACTTGAACTAAGAATCCTGGAAGAGGTAAACGAGGCGATCGTCAAGAGTAGGCCACCGCCACTCTTCGGGGACCTCACTACCGTCCATGGTTTCAAGATGATGAACTGCGAAAATGAATGGACCCTTCAATGGCTCCAGGAGTTTGTGAAGAAGACGGCAGCTCCCTGGCAGAATGCCGATTTACGGCTTGTGACTGCCAGTGAGATTAAAGATCTTAACCGACCAATAGGAAAACTATTGGTCAAAGGCCCCGCTATTCCCCGCGATCGGCTGGAAAGGTATATCCTTTCTCTAAATGCCGAACTTCTGAGTGATCAATGGAAGATCATGAAGGTGGAGAAAACGGAGACAGGAACTGAAGTGATTGTGAGATTGAACCACAACTCCATACCACTTTTAAGACGAGTCAGCTTTAAAGTTCGCGTTGGCATAACCCGATGCAAGCTCAGGCTGATAGCCAGAATCAAAAAACAGGTTAGTAAGGCGTTGTATATAAAACAAATTATGTCATGGAATTGAAGTTAATACAAATAAATCTCCAACATAGTAAAGCCGCCTCCGCCAACCTGGTCTACCTCATGGAGAGTAGACAAATTGATGTAGCCCTTATACAAGAACCTTGGGTCGCAAGAGGAAAAATTAAGGGCCTACACTCCAAAGAACTTACGCTGTACAAATCTAATTTTGTCAGCCCAGACAGTAACCTCAGAACATGCATAGTAGCTAGAAAACAGTTAAATCTTTTTCTTCTAACTACTTATAGCACAATAGACCAGACCGCAGTAAAGATGGAAGTTGAGGGACTCCCACCTCTAATTTTAGCTTCCATCTACATGCCACATGATGGAATTGAAGGACCACCAGCGAATATTACTTACCAACTGGTAGAATACACAAGTAAGAGTAGACTAGATATTATTATGGGCTGTGACGCCAACGCACACCATGTGCAATGGGGAAGCACCGACACAAATTCTAGGGGGGAACTCTTATTTGAATTTATTTTAAGAAACAATCTTTTGGTTATCAATAGAGGTAACACACCTACCTTTGTTACAAAAAACCGTAAAGAAGTACTTGACATTACCCTCACTAATAACTCGGACACTTGTCCAGTAGAGCAGTGGAAAGTACTAGAAGAACTCTCTTTCTCAGACCATCGTCTGATAAATTTTATCATTCCCACTACAGATCGCCCAATCAAACCATTTCGTAATAATAGACGAACAGATTGGGCAACCTTTAGTAGGGAGGTAGACGATAACATAGATTCCCTAAATACAAATAGGTACCTTGAACCGCAAAGCCTTGATAAGTTGACTGCAGAACTCACAGGGATTCTGAGAAATGCCCTGGATAAAAGCTGTCCTCTGATCACAACGGTAAAAAAGAACAAAAAACCAATTTGGTGGACCAACGAGCTGAGCAGCATTAGGAAAGAAACTAGAAGACTTTTCAATGCTGCCAAACGAACCGGCTCCGAAAATGACTGGGAACATTACAAATCCAGCCAAAGGAAATTCAAAAATGAAACTCAACGAGCAAAACGCTGCTCATGGAGAAATTTTTGCAGCGAAATTGAGTGTACGAACAAATCGGCCAGACTACGGAAAATCCTCTCTAAGGAGACCATACCTCTTGGTTCTCTGAAGAGACCGGATAACCACTGGACTGAATCCCCGGTAGAGAGTCTGGAACATCTGTTCGATTCGCACTTCCCTGGATGCAGCCCTATAGAGAACGGTGAAGTAGATACCACTAATTACTCTAGACATGAAATCCCGATAGATATCGTAACAGAAGAGAAGTTGGAATGGGCTATCAACTCCTTCTCCCCTTTTAAATCTCCGGGTCACGATGGCATTTTTCCTATGATGCTTCAAAAAAGCAGAGAAAAAGTCATCCCACATCTCAAGAACATTTTTGAAAGTAGCCTCATATGGGGTTACATTCCCAAAATATGGCGGGAAGTTAAAGTCGTTTTCATACCGAAAGCCGGCAAACCCAGCCATACAGAAGCAAAAGACTTCAGACCTATAAGTCTGACCTCCTTTATACTGAAAACTTTTGAAAGGTTGCTTGATTTACATATCCGTAGTTTTATGAAACCGGAAGTAATATCCACCTTTCAACATGCTTACACAAAAGGAAGAAGTGTGGAAACAGCACTTCACTGTGTAGTAAGAACCATAGAAAAAACGCTGCAAGATAAGGAATACACTCTGGCAGCTTTCCTGGACATTGAAGGAGCTTTCAACAATGTACAGAACAGTGCAATTAAGAAGGCCCTAAATGATCTAGAAGTTGAAGAAACAATAACAAATTGGATCATGAATATGCTAACAAAACGTCAGATCCACAGTGAACTGGGAGGTGCAAACTTGAAAAAGTGTGTGTCAAGGGGAACCCCACAAGGAGGTATCCTCTCACCCCTGCTCTGGATCCTGGTCATGAATGAGATCCTCGTAGCTCTCAAACATGATGGCGTAAAAGTGGTCGCCTATGCCGATGATCTAGCTCTTCTGGCAACGGGGAAATTCCCTTCCACTATTAGCGCACAATTGAACTACACACTAACCAAGGTAAGCGCTTGGACAAAAAGGTGCGGCCTTGCAGTGAACCCCCTCAAAACAGAGCTGGTACTCTTTACAAATAGAAGAAAAATACCTACTTTCGAGTTACCAAGACTAAATGGGACCCCTCTTAAAATCTCTGATCAAGCCAGATACCTGGGTGTGATCTTAGACAAAAAACTAAATTGGAGTCCCAATATACAAGAAAGATATAAGAAATCTATGATAGCACTATATTCGTGCAACAGGATTTTTGGCAAAAACTGGGGACCAAATCCCAAGATCATCCTGTGGATGTATACTGCCATTGTTAGACCTATCCTACCTTATGGCAACTTGGTCTGGTGGAAGGCGTTGGAAAAATCCACGCATTTAAAAACCCTAACCAAAGTTCAAAGATCTGCCTGTATTTGCGTAACTGGTGCAATGAGAACTACACCGACCGCGAGTTTGGAAGTAATCCTCAATCTCACACCTCTTGATCTCTACGTTCAAGAAGCGGCAGCAAATAGTGCACTTAGACTAAACCAATGTAATGTCTGGAAAACCAGCCAAATAGGACACGCACAGATTTTATCAAGATACGCAGATAACAATATCTGCACGGATTACATAACTCCATACTTGGACTTTAAAAAATCCTTCACAACTAGCTTCCCCAATAGACAAGATTGGGAGAATGAAACACCTTACGAAACGTCTATAGCAATCTATACCGACGGTTCAAAAATGGAAGTTGGAACAGGGGCAGGTTTCTTTTCAGAAAGCCTAAAACTTGCCAGTTCATTCAGACTTCCTAATCACAGCAGCGTCTTCCAAGCCGAGATCTTGGCAGTTACAAACGCTGCAAAACAGGTGTCCATGATGGCGCTATCACATGCTGATATCACTTTTTTCATTGATAGCCAAGCAGCAATAAAAGCGATTTCTGCCACTCTTGTCAAATCAAGGCTTGTTTCTTGCTGTCGCGAAGAGCTAAGGGTTCTTGGCACACAGCATAACGTTAGACTCTGCTGGGTCCCCGGTCATAGTGGTATACCGGGAAACGAAAAAGCGGACGAACTAGCGAGGAAAGGATCAGCACTTGACCCTTCTCTCATTGATAAATCAATCAGGATCCCACCCTGTGAAATGAAACAGATCATTGGTAACAAAATAATGCGAAAATCCAATGAAAGATGGGAATGCCTAGATTCCTGTGTTACTTCCAGGAAACTATGGCCGAAATATGATAAGAAAGAATCTGAAAAGCTGCTATCATTGAATAGAATTTCATTGCGAACGCTTATCAGTATCATAACTGGACATAACCTACTTGGTTATCACAAAAAGAAAATGGGTCTTTGCACCGATGACCTATGCAGAGGATGCAATGACGAAGATGAACATGAGGACACTAGTCACTTCCTTTGTCAATGCCCAGCACTCTGTCATACCAGGAAAAAATTTCTAGGAAATTACTTCTTTAATGAACTAGAAGAATTATCAGACGCTCCAAAGAGCAGCCTGTTAAACTTCACTAAGAACACAAAATGGTTAAATACTGAACAGACATAAAATCATAGGTTTCTGGGACGTTACAATACGTCAGGGTATCACAACGGATCTACATTGATCTAAGTGTGATGGTAATAAGATCAACCGTCAGCCCATTTTACCTAACCTAACCTAAGAAAAAAAATGTTCTACAGTAAAGCTCAATTCTCAACTTTGACATCACTTTTTGACGATTTAAGAAAAGGCTAACTTTGGTGTACTGTGACCTATGTTAAATTCGATATCCCTGTCAATACTAATGGTAGAGACCTAATCATAGTCTTAATTTTTTGTAGAAATAACAACCTTTAAGACTGTATTTAAGTTTAGCTTTCACAGGTTAAGGGTTGCCAGATTTTCAATTTTAAGTGCTGTTCAAATTTTCTTCCCGAAACAAAGTTTTGACTTTGAGGTCATTTTTTTGTAGAAAATGCCTGGTAAACATAGAATTTCTTTGATTTTAACAGATGAACTAAACAAAAATAAAAAAAAAAACTGCGTTAAGTGCACTCAAAAACCCATACATTTTATGATATTTGAAAAAATACAAAATGGGTAAAATTAAAAAAAAAAAAAAAAGATTTTTAAATTTGAGGTTTGTTTGAATAAAACAATAATATGGGCACTTTTAGTAGTTTTTTCATGTATTTTATACAAATACAATATTAAAACAAGTGCTCAAAGTGATGAAAAAAAAAAAGTGATGAAAATCTGGCAACCCTTAACCTGTGAAAGCTAAACTTAAATACAGTCTTAAAGGTTGTTATTTCTACAAAAAATTAAGACTATGATAAGGTCTCTACCATTAGTATTGACAGAGATATCGAATTTAACATAGGTCATAGTACACCGAAGTTAGCCTTTTCTTAAATTGTCAAAAAGTGATGTCAAAGTTGAGGATTGAGCTTTGAACATTTTTTTTCTTAGAATATGACCAAGACCCAAAGGATAGTACACGAAGTACGGAACACCCTGTATAAATATACAAAGCTATATTGTTTATATTATAGTGACTCCGAGAGTGTAGGAAACTTTAGTTTTGTCATCATTTTGCAACGTAGTTTAAATATCCCCACTTTTTCACAGTAAGATTAATGTTTTTTAATTTTTTTCTTTTTAAAAAAATTTAATTGAATTTGATGCTATTTTCATAGATTTAGTTGTGTTTGAACAGCTATAACAGCTCCAAATTAATAGGCTTAAGAGTTACTGCGACACCTGGGATTTGAACATTAACACCTCGAAATCAAAAATTATGATCTTTGCATTCCGCAGGTAGAAGACTTCCGAGAGAAAACTGGCAACTAGCAGGACAACCAATAGAAGTTGTTACCGAATTCAAATATTTAGGTTACTTGCTATCCTACAACCTTAATTTGCGATCGCACGTAAAAGAAAAAGTCAGTAAAGCGAAAACAGCGATTAATCTAATGTGGTCAAAATTTTATGGCAACAAAAATGTTGACAATGCATCCAAATTTAAGGTATTTAACGCTACTATCAACTCCTGTCTCTGCTATGCAAATCAAGTATTTGGCTATAAAGAAGTGGAAGAATTTGAACGTTTGCAGGGCTTTTTCTTTAAACGCATATTCAAACTTCCTACCACGACCCCCACTTATTGTATTTATGTAGAGGCTGGAATCCCACAAATTTACTGCAGAAACCTCAAAGCTAATGCGGACTTCATTATTAAAATAATGAGACGCAGAAACTCAAATTTGCAGAATCAGCTTCTTAAACAAGCCTTAAGATGCAATTTTTCACCTTTCAAAGAATGGTTAGATCTAGCTGCGGAACTAGGTATGGTCCTTAACTTAACTATTGAAAACGTAAACGACTGGCAAGATAAATTTTACGATTGCATCGCACAGGTAGATCAACGCTTTTATGAAAGTTGTCTCAGCCGGGCGCGTTTGTCTGGATCTAGAAGTCTATATAGAACGTTAAATCACACTCTTGGCGCAAATAACTATTTCTGTAAAAATTTTACAACATATGAAATCAGCACAATTTTTAAAATGAGAACGGAGACACTTTGCCTCAATTTTATGCCTCACAGACCAGATCTAACAGTGATATGCAGTCTCTGTAACCTTAATGTACCGGAAGACATTTTCCACTTCCTTGCAAAATGCCCAATTTTAATTGAATTTAGGAGGTTATTTTTCTCCAAGAGCTTTCTCACATTGCAAGAGGCTTCTGAACTTTTAAACGGCTCTTATGGTTGGAAAACTTTATCGCAATATTGTATTCATGCCTATAAGTATCGCAACAGTTTTATTGAATTTTCTTAGCTCTCAAACTTTATCTTGAATCTTTAATCAAATTGTCTAATATTTAATATGTATATTATTATATATTTTTTTTTTCTTTATATAACTGTATAATCAATCAATCGGCAGACGGCTAATCAATGCCATGCTCTTTTCTTTTATTAAACTTTTATTGTTAATTGTACTTAAGTTGTTAAATAAAGAACTAATAATAATAATAATAATAATAATAACAGCTATAACTTCGTCAATTTTCAATATGACTGATCAAAACAAAAAGTAATGTAAGGCCAAACTCAAAAATTTTATTGTTGTGTCCAAATTTTGATAATTTTTTACTATTCAATGTTCATTGAAAAAGCCCAAGGTTAGGTTAGGTTAGGTTGAAATGGCTGTCAGGAATACAACTGACACACTTATACCAATATTAGGTCCATTGTGATACCATAAAAATTTACATTTACATTTACATTTACATGAAACCTACTCCACACATAAATCTGAGGAGTAGGGGGTTGCAGCCGGGCGACAAAGACCATTTGGCTGATACACCACAAGAGTAACTACACAAATATTATATAGAACAAATAACACATGACAACAGCACGCAGTAGTACAGGACGGTCCCCCATCTTGCCACTAACAGCGCTCATTCCGATTTAATTACGGTGTTCTAATGGGAACCGACCATAAAAATTATGCGAGGGAGTACCTCACTTAACAAAACCATTTGGAGCTTTCAATAAAGCGAAGGAGATGCAGGGGATCTGTGTTCACCAAATCGCTTGGATCATCAAGAAAATATTTTCCTAGATGCCGTTTTCTTTTAAAGGAGAGTGCAGGACATGAGCAGAGGAGGTGTGGGATTGTTTCCTCCTCCTCCTCATCTAAGCAACTTCTGCAGAAGTCATTAGAGGAAACGCCAAGTCTTATGGCTTTTCTTCCTATCAGACAATGTCCGGTGATGACATTGATTACGGAACGTGCAATCTGGTTATGGATAACAAATGTCTTGTTCGTTTTGGATTTAGTCCTGGCCATATCCGTTTTGATGCCACACACGTGGTGATATTGTTCTATCCATTGCCTCTTGCTTTAGCATAAGTTTACATTTAGCGGTGGGTATACCAATATTTAACCTGCTGGTTGAGATCGGTAGAACGGTTCCTTTTCTGGCAAGTTCATCGGCTTTGCAGTTACTCACGATATCTCTGTGCCCCGGCACCCAAATAAGGTGAATATTGAACTGTTCAGCCATCTCCTTAAGAGATAGGCGACAGTTAAGGGCGGTTACTGAGTTCGTAGAAACAGCGCCGAGTCATTTGAGGGCTGCTTGACTGTCTGAGAAAATCCGGATATTCGCTGAGGATATCACGTTCTCTTTTAGCCATGATAGGACCTCTCTGATCGCCAGAATTTCCGCTTGGAACACGCTACACTGGTTTGGAAGGCGGAAAGAGAGACTTACGTTAAGTCGGTTTGAGTACACCCCGCAGCCTACCCCTTCTTCGCTTTTTGAACCATCTGTATAGAAATGAATTGAATCATCTCTCAAAAATTCTTCGTCTTCCCAGGTCGTTCTTGGTGAGATTGAGGCTTGGAATTTATTATCAAAAACCATTTGGGGGATGGTGTAGTCGGAGTGGCAAGGGATTGATCCGAATAAATTCAGGATTGTAGCGTGGCCGATGTTATTAACGGTCCATTTGGAGATAGCTCTCATACGAATGGCTGTCCTGGCGGCCATTTGTTTGCTGAAGATATCTAGTGGTGTGAGGTTAAGGAGTGTATTTAGGGCAGCTGGGGGTGTTGATCTCATTGCTCCGCTTATACACAAACAGGCTGTTTGTTGGACCTTGCTTAGATTATCGCAGTAGGACCTTTTATCAAGAGCGGTCCACCATACCACTACTCCGTATGTGAGTATTGGTCTGATGACCGCGGTGTAGAGCCAGTGTGTGATTTGGGGGGAGAAACCCCATTTATTACAAATGGCTTTTTTCACAGGAAAATAATGCTACGAAAAAGCCCAAATAACAATTTGTTTTTTAAAGAAAATTTGAAAATTTAAAAAGCGATCATAGTTTTTTTTTCAATAATTTTTTTAAAAAGGGTCTATTTCACGTTTTTTTCCTATGAAATTTCCATTGTACATACATACCGCATAGACGTCAAACTTTGATCTATGACCACTGGATGGCGCTTATCTTTTTCTCTCATTTATCTTCATTTACTTAGCGCCTATTGGCTATTACAGTTTCCGCAAACTGGTTTTTCATTGACTTTTTTTCGTGACCAGAGTGAAAGAAGTGTAATGGATACACATAGAAAGATGAAATGATTCATTTATCTATTGTTCTTTGGTTTCTTTCTTTTGCTACTCATTAGTAGGCCCATTTTTTTGTATGCAAAAACAAAACCAATTCACAGTAAATGTGATCCGAATCTGTTTTTCACAAAGAAAAGAGAAACGGGTGAAAAATTATGGTCCATAGAAATAGAAAGATGTTCCAATACTAGACTTACAATAATGGTTTTCTTTTTTTCAACTCTTTTTGTGTAAAAAAAAAAAGGAGGAGAGAAATGAAACAAAAAACAAGTTCTTTACTCTGACGCTGAGACGCTGATAGACTCCTTGACTCTATTTGGGAGAGGAATAAATAAAAAAAAAAACCTGGCACTGACGCTAAGTTTTATCACAAAAAGAGCTCACTAACACAAGGAAAAACATTTACATGAAGTCTTAGTTCGTCGATCGGGGACACACAGCCTTAAAGTATGCAAACTTACGGAATAGCAAATCGTCATGCGGTCTAATTCAAGGAAGTACTCTCCATAGATGTACGCTTCACTTGCGCCTACTATTTAATGTTTCTCTTTGTAAAACTTAGTCGCTTAGACAGCTCGCAATAATAGTTAATCCCCAGCCCCCAGACAGACGCATATGTAACTTAACTTTAGGCCAGAAAGCACTCCCCTTTAATAAAAAAAAAGAATCGTTCACCGTTTGCACAAGTAAGTTACTTACTTACTTAGTTCGGGGTGAACCTGGGCTTCAACCAACATCCTTCTATAACGACTTCGATTTCGGGCGAGCCCTCTCCAGTTTTGCACTCTAAGTCGGTTGAGGTCTTCTTCCACCTGATTGCCCCACCTAAGATAAGGTCTTCCCCTTACGCGATTTCCCTGCAATGTGCTTTGAAAAACCCGTCCAGCCGGAAGGTTTGGTTCCATCCGTTCTACATGGCCCAACTATCGTAGCCTCGCGATGCGTACTCTTCTGGCTATGCCCATGTCGCGGTGCAGCTCATACAGCTTGTTGTTGTATCTTCTTCTCCACACATTGTCTTCGCATACGGGATCATTCGGAGAATTTTTTTCTCGAAACGACCAAGGGTTTAATCATCCGCTTTCGATAAGGTCCATGCTTCCGCGCCGTAAAGCAGGACTGGGATGATCAAGGTCTTATACAAGGTTACCTTGGTTTTTCTGGAGAGGGTTTTGTTTCTCAATTGCCTTCTTAACCCATAGAAGCAACGGTTGCCAAGAGTTATTCTCCGTTTGATCTCCGCACTGATGTTGTTTTCCGTTTCTATAGCGGATCCTAGGTAGACGAAGTCCTGTACTACTAAAGATTGTTCCTCTGGTATTGAAGTTTGAGTTTTGTACAATCTTTTCAAGTATGATGTTGAAGAAATCGCATGACAGTTTGTCGCCCTACCTAAAGCCTTTTTCATCATCACATCATCATCACCAACACATCAAAGGTCTCGGTGAGTTCTCTACCGACATTGACGGAGCAGCATGAATTCTCCAAAGTCATCTTGCATAGTCGTACGAGTTTTGCAGGGATGCCGAAACTAGACATGGCTCTGTACAGCTCTTCTATGTAAATACTGTCACACGCGGCTTCGATAAAAACATGGTGTACAAAAGAAAAAAACATTAGATGCTCCCCTTATTTGCACTACAGCTCCCTTATTTTACGTGCAAAAGACTTTTAAAAGTGCTCATTTTAAAGCTTATTTCAAGCACTACAAAACATTCTCTTGTATTAGAATGCATAAAATGCATCTGCTCGCCGCTAAATGGCATTGACCACAACGATAAAATTTCAGACAAAATAAAAAATGGCTTTGATCTTTTATATCTAGCTTAATATTGTTCTTAGAATACTTAATAAAAAACCAAATTGTTTATTGCTTTACCAGCTACAATTTTGTTCTTTATAAAATTTTCGATAAAACGTATAGTTTTGGAGATGTTTGCAATAAATAGATGAAAAACGTGAAAAAATTGCGAATTTTCAATTGCCAATAACTCGAAAAGTATAGGACTTAATGAAAAACTTTATATTTGATTTTTTGCTTAAAATTAGGCCTTCTATCGATATCCGACGTTATTTTGAATAAAAAAAATTCGCCCCCGAAAAGGGGTGGCAACCACCCCCAGGGTGGTGGCGGTGCTCAAATCATTTTCACTTTTGAAGTTAAGAGTAAGATGAGCCTAATTCCAAAATTCCATGCAAATCGGTTCACAGTAAAAAAATTCGGAGGTAAGGCCCTATTTTTCGCTTCATTGACTGCACTAAATAGAATTATTTTAAAATTGTCCTGTGGATTAGACAATGAGATATGAGCATTTGAAAATTCTTTAAATAAAGTTTAGCACCTTGAAAATTGCTTTCTCAAACAACTAAATCATCATTTGTAATTTTCTTAATGCTTAATCATATGACAACCATACGCCGCGAGATCATACCTAGAACTTTATATATGGAACAAGAGCGAAGCCATGTCGGCATTAGACCTTAAACGCATTGATGTCAACTTTTAGATTCCATTATATAAATCTTAGAAGATAAACAATAAACAAATAAAAAATTAAAAGCAAATACGTGCAAACCATACCCAGTTGCGCGGAATAAAACAAGAAACAGAAAAAATAGCACCACTATACATTAAGGAACAAGATGTTATTAAGAAGTATTTAATCTTACCAGGTCCAGCTCCTGGTGGGGGCATAGGTCCGGTCGGTTGGTTAACTATTGGTTGGGGTCCATACGCACCATAACCTGGTTGATATCCGCCATATGCTGGTTGTTGCCCATACCCTTGTGGGGGTGGTCCAGGTTGTTGCCCATTAAATTGCTGCATACCTCCTTCGTAAGCAGGAGGATTTTGGTTATAAGGAGGTTGCCCACTGGGGTATGGAGGCTGACCACCTGGGTAAGGTTGCTGTCCGAAAGCTGATGGTTCCTGCCCGTATTGAGGTACTGGAGCATAACCACCTGGGCCACCAGATGGTTTGAATCCCTTCAATTAAAAAAATCTTAGTTTCATTTGCAATGATAAATACTCGTATGTTTGTAGTACGAAAATTAGACAAAAGAGAGAGAGAGAAAGAGAGAGCTCAAAAAGTGTATTTAAACCGTCTTTCATTTAAGAAAACATTCACTGTTTTTCCATTTTCATTCATACATACATGCATCCAACCGTAAGGGAATGGAGCGGACCTACAATTTTCTGCCGACACCGCACGGCTAATAAAGAAAGCGCTTTACATGGCAGTTAATTTACTATCGGAGGACTTGTCAATTCCTCGTAAAATGTGATACTCATGGAAAAACATTTTATGGTTTCTGATGGGCTTCAAAAAACACTCAATTTGACATTCAGCGTGAGCTTAGGTTCTTAAAAAAACGCTTTCTTGCGACCACAGGGCGTACCCATGGCTTCAACGAACAAACATATTATTTACTAAGGCAATATATATTTTTATATATTTTTTTAAGTTATGTTAAAAATTAGATATTTGTCTTCAATGTTGATGTTTCTTATCTTTTTTTATGAAAGAAATTCTCATATTTATTGCCAAATGGAAAAAACTAATTTTTGAAATTCAAGTGAAACGTAAGTTTTAGCACTTAAGTGTTTGATGTAAGGCCAAATCCCGAGCAGGTATTCAGACATTCAGAGTATTGACAGAAAATTTTAGCGCATTGACATACCCAATTGCAGACTGGGGCTGTACACGCTGAACAAACCTACTGCAAACACGAAAGACCTATTCTTCAATGGTTGGGGATCTACTCTGAGATCACACATTCATCGAAGTATAAGAAGAAATAATAAATAAAAAATTAATTTTCGACGAAAGTTGTTTTATTTTACTAATTCTTTTACCTTTGCTTATTATTTCTCTTATGCTTTGGTGTACATTTCAAATTATGTAGTTTTTTGAGAAACACAGGGTTTGATTCTTTCTTGCTTCATCCACTGTTGATTTTTGTCAACCTAAGTATTAGTACGAAAGGTTTCGGGGTTCCCAATTGAATGGCTTGACTTCAATGGTTTCCTTAATGATTTAAGTGCGTCAAAGGCCTGAGCTTGATTTTATCTTAAAAATAATTTTCGCGGTGTTTGGAAGCAAGACAAACTAAAAAGGTGATTTTTTTTCTCATGAGACTTTTTATTCTGTTACTCACAGCAGTTCACATTGCACAATTAGTTGGACAGACTTCCTTGGATGGATGTTGGACGGTCGGATGAAATTTGCGTTCAGACTCATCAGACTTGTCGTCCAACATTATGACATATATTCCTCCGCTCTGTCCAACTTCAAAATTTTCAAAAACATGTGAAAACAAGAAGTTGGACAAGCGGTTGTCTAAGAGTTCACATTATATAAACCAAAGTCTGTCCAACTTAATTGTACGGTGTGAACTGCCCTAATCACAACCCTTTCTGTATAAACTTAAACTACATTTTGTCTTAATTCTTAATCTTGACAGTACCTTTTTCTCAATGAACTCAAGTAAAAACTAATTTCGAATAAAGCGCAGAATAGATAAGAGAACCAAATTCCTTTTATAATATTTAAATTTTTAGTATCCAGTTAAGTTATGTAATGCTAATACAACAGCAACTCGTAGGTCTGTATCAACGCAACGAAAACTGAAAACTAAACTAAAAATATTTTAAAATAATTATTTACAGGTGCTTGGGTCTACGAGTGTATGTCATCAATTACTTTGGTAAAACAGACGGCAACAAAAAAAAACTTTATCTCTAATTCTTATTTATAAACCGCAACTTTTGATAAACCTACCAATTTTTTGGTGTTTTTTGAGATGAGGAGTTGTGATCTCGAATTTTGATTTCGTAGTTTCTGGTTATTATAACACTTGATTTAGATCTAAGATTCTGCTTCAATTAGAGACAAATAGACTAAGAGCCGACTACAAATGTGCGACGTGAAATTTATGTATAGAAAAAAAGATGGTTATTTTTACATAGGTCTCGCGTTGCGACAGTCTAGTGTTTTTGGATGAGCCTTTGAATTGTATGTATGAGCAGTCAAAGTATTGCTCATTCGAGGCTTTTGAGAGTAATACGTTATACTGCCATGGAGTTTTTAAATCCAAAAAAAATTGCTGCCAAAATGGCAGGTTAGATTAGGTTAAAGTGGCTGTTAGCTCGGCTATCACACTTAGGCCCGTTGGGCCCATTGTGATACCACAATAGATCTAATGCATCTTTATCCTAATGAAACCGTTTCGAGCTTAAAATGAAGCGGGAGAGATGCAGGGCGTCGACGTAAGTGTATCCTACGTTTGTGAGCTAAAGCTGAGCATGGACAGAGAAGGTGGGAAATAGTTTCCTCTTCCTCACCATCCATACAGATTCTGCAAAAATCCTTTGAGACGACTCCTAGCCTTGTGGAATTTCTTCCAATAAGACAGTGTCCTGTGATGACACCTATCGTCGCACTAATGTGCTTTCTTTTGAGAGAGATCAAGCCATTCGACCGCTTAAGATCTAGCTTGGGCCAGATCTGTAATGGTAGGGTTTCCTTTTATTATTGCAAAAACTTTCTTAGTGAAAGTTTGCATAACTCAGAGCAAACTTGTCTTAAACAAATCTTTTTGGTATAAGTTAAGTAAACTCTTATCATATTGCTAACCAGTTTTTTGTTTTTTGTTTTTTTTTTTTGTATCATGATTACTCAAGAAAACGCTTGCTATTGCAGTCTACCTTCCAAAGGCAAAAACAAAAGAGTCTGCGAGACTTTAATATCTCATACAAACTGTTCGAACATATATTCAAAAACACGTATCTTTTTGTGCTATCACTTACATCCAAATTTTGCGTTGGGCTATCACCCTAAGACTTTCATGGCAGTGATTGAAAAAGATGTTATTAAAATTCACACTGTATCTTATCTTATCACATAGATAAGAGGAACCTAGATTTTGGGTACAACATGTTCAAGTTAAGAAAAATAAAATTACTTTTCCATCTGACAACTAATTTATAGTAAAAATACTGGCCAACAATTGCCTACAGTAATGGCCACAAAAAGTAGTAATATTTGAAAATATTACTTCTTCTTTTTTTACGGCACCACGAGTGATCAGATCAAAACTCTCCCACTTGTTTGCTTCACACTAGTAGTTCGCCCTTGGGATACGCCGTTATTCGCAAACAGAACTCAGTTCAAAAAGTTCATTTTTTATGTTAGGATGGTTGTTATTTATTTTACAAACTGTGCCTCGCTACTAGAAAAGATAATTAATATACCATTAACATACCCAAGGAAGGATTGACGATTGATTGATTCATGAATTTTACCTCAAATCCAGAAGTAACATAGACTTCTCAGAATAGTGAGGAGCGATATTTTTGCATCAATCGAATGGTTTGAGAATCATTCAAATCAATTCAATATTGTGGACATTTTTTGTTATTTATTTTAGGGCGCGAAAGCGTGGACTTTATCGAAAGCCGATGAGGAAACCCTTGGTCGTTTCGAAAGAACAATACTCCGAATGATCCTTGGCGCCGTATGTGAAAACAATTTGTGGAGCAGAAGATACAACAACGAACTGTATGAGCTGTACAGCGACATGGGTGTAGCTAGATGGCTGGGCCATGTAGAGCGGGTATATTGGAGTTTTATTATAAATAAAATTAAAACTGAATTAAATAGCAAGTAATGATACATTTGGAAGTGCAGAGGACGAAAGCCACAGTAGCTAGTGCTCTATTTCTATATTTACATTGTAATTTTTAATTACTTGTTAATAAATTATAATAATAATAATATATAAATGTGCATACAAACAGCATACTAGATTGGAATATGAACAAAGTAACAAAGTAGTTTTGTTACAAGAATAATTTTAACACCCCCACTTGTTAAAATATTTAAATTATATAAAATTTATTTTTTGATATTCAGCCCCATATTTTTGACACATAGTTGGTGTTTGTCATGAGAAACTGCCTTTGCTAGATTGTCAGCTGCCATGTCATCAAATGGTATATAACATACACCAACAGATTTCTCATTTATACGGCCGAGAATGTGATGATGACGGACCTCAAGTGTTTCGATCTTGATCTAAAAGAATTGGTTTCCGTCAATTTATTTTGAACTTTGGTTATCACACGGAATCATTATGGGTTGGTTGCTAAAACTTTCATGAATCTCCCTCCGCTCCGAACTTTTTGAGCCATATCGCTTCTTGGACAGCTGATGCATTTTCACTGTATATTTCGCCATAATAACAGTCCAATAGATTTGCTTTGATAGTCTGGTAATGTTTACAAAACTGCTTTCAATTCCCATGATGAAGGGTTTGAAATCATCACTCAGACTAGCTAGCAATATTGCTCCTAACCATTCTGACGAAATCGAAAACTTGCTAACTTATTTGCTGTACCAAATATTTGATTGACATAATCCGTCATACACTACACACAGTTCTCTAAACGTACCCCAATAAGTTTTTGCAAATTAAATCCTATAAACTTTGTAACTTCTTCCAAATTTTCAAATGCGCTCGTCTCATTCTGAACATGCACATAAAGTGATTCATGAACGGATAGAACAATCTTAGTCTTAACTTTGCGAAGCTTTGCAGCATCTTTTTCTATTACCGGATCTGCAAATGTTCCTTCCAAATCGTTGTATTCGAGAATGTTCTGCATGGCAAATTTCCATGAGTGAAAATTTTCTCCTCCACGATTGACTCATAATACGACATTGTTCTAGAAAATTTTCCAACGATGGTTATTTTGTTTTCTTGTGCAACGAATGCAATTTTCATTTCAAAAAGAAAAAAATCGCAACAAATGCGAAAAAAAACAGAAACTAATCAATTATCTTAAAATTGGTCTTTCGTTAAATTTAAATGCAATTTTCTTAGTTTTAATTACTATATACATACATACAAACAGTATACTAGATTGATAGATAGATAGATAGATATTTTATTGCAGCAAAATATTACATTATTTTTTCTAAAATTTATATTGCACAATTTACTGGATTGGAATATGAACAAAGCAACAAGTATAATTTTAACAGGATGGACATCAACTCTCCGGCTCGATGGGTATTTGAAAACACAAAATTGTTAGCGAAAGATGTTGGTTGAGGCTCGGTGCCCCTGTTCTGTAACTATCGCCTCGATAAAAGCAGGCGATAAACGGTCGAAAATGGAACGAAATCCTACTAAATTCATAGAATTTCGTTCCATTTTCCACCGTTTATCGCCAAGGCGATAGTTACAGAACAGGGGCACAGGTTCACCTCGAACTATAGTGGCCAGCTAAGTAAGTTCTTTAGGCGGTTGTAGCATTCTTGGAGACGTCGAATATGTTTCCATTACAACAAAAATAATTGATTGAACACTTACCACATACGGACAGTTTTTCAGTATTATTGTGCAGGTACTATTTATGGTTTAATGGCGGGGTCTGTTCCTTGGATTCTTATTACCTAATGTAACAATGCTGTTAAGATCAGAATTCGATGAACCAATCATACGCAACTGCTTCAGTTCTACGTCCGAAGAGCAGTTCATATCAGACTTAAATGATATAACACAACTTGAACTAAACCATCGATCGTAAAGATAATTTCAAATCCAACGAAGAGAAAAACATTGATACCAAAAGCAAGCGTTTTCGATAAGATAGTCTGATGCCAAACTCTTTTAAATGCTTTAGACATATTAAAAGATTATAATCTTACTTTCTTCAGGTTATTACACTTTCTGATCAAATAAGCTATCAGAAAACCAGTGGGGTTTTTTGCTACTAAAGCCGTACTGTCTGTCATTATGAAACCTCAAGAAATTTTTCAACTTTAATGACCTTCGAAAGGAAGGAAAGTAAGATTCGAGTTTTTTACGAACAGGATGGACAAATAGTGTGTTCCATCTACTCGAGAAGAACCCAGAAAAATAGCATAGATAAAAGGCTCATTTTTATCGAGGAACTGCTAAACGAACGTGACTGGTGGAGTTCCTGATGTTTTAACATCAACAAAAATGTTTGCTTCCATCTGAACACAAAAGTTTTCATTCAAAAAAATTGACAATGCTCATAGTATTATATACGCATTACAAATATTTATCTGGCCCATTTCAACATACATATGTACATACTTGTGATTTGGTTTTCTTATATCTTGGAAATGTTATGTCTCTAACCGTAATTACCTCTTTACAGCCCATATATTTTTCTGCAATATCTAAAATCAGGTTGCAGGAAGAACTGAACAGAACTATAATAAGAATCTATCTCTGAAAGGTTGCTCTTGGTACTACAATGGTCGGTTTATAAATCAGACGACTTCATGTAGTATTTAAACGTGCCACAAGTCAAAGTCATGACCTATGACAATGAGGCAATATTGAATTGATTATTTTGACACTCCCAAATCAAATGACTTGTGTTCTGTGTAAGAAATCGTATTTTGCAGACTAATAGGTACGCAGTGTCTTTAATTTCATTTCTTTTTAAAGCTTACTATCTTAGAAGATAAAGAACAAGAGGGAAAACCATTAGATGTCTTATTGTTGTATCTCATCTGTTTACTATCCTACACTATACACTAACGATCGTAATAAATAGCCTACATAATGTCAATACATGTAGGTCATGTACATACATAATATACACTTCAAAAGGCAGAACTGCCGATTTGATAAATTTATACTAACTTCTGCTATCGATGACGAACATAATATGGTCGCTCCTATTTTCGAAACCTATTTTCCTCTCTTAAAGTTCACTGAAAATTCAAATAATTTTTTTTTTTTAGCCCACAAGAATGTGTTAGTTTGGTATTTTGTTATTTTCTTTTATGAAATGGAAGGACGGCAACTACTGACGTCATTATTATTTTAGTCCAAACTATAGAAACAGATTTTTTGTATTAAATAGCTATGTACGAATCACCGGGTTTTCACAAAATCAAGTTCAGATAAAAATTGTCGGGAAGCTGGCATTTACATCAACTTGTTTACAATCTCGTTCTTTGAATCATTTTTTTTTTTATGGTGTAATTTAATGTTTAAAGAATTACTCACAAAATTCTGACCATCCGCTGGTGGTGCATTTGCTTGGGGTGGTGGGTATCCAGCTCCAAATCCTGGTGGAACGTAACCACCTTGCTGTATATTATTCATTGGCATAGACATTGTGTCAACACTACAAAAACAAAAGTTTTAAAAATTAGACGAGGGACTTGATACCAAGAGACTTATTAAAAAAACGTGATGGTGGCCACATCAGAATGGAATCATTAAAATACACCCCCAAATATATGTATATGCAATAAGTGACGATGGTCATTAATTGTTCAAGTTTTAACTAGAGATCATTGCGGCATCCAAAAAAAAATATACATATTTACAGGTTAAAGTTCACTTGCCTTAAGTGAAAGTATGTACTTCACACTGTTTGAAACTAAAAATAAATAAGTACACACTGCGATGTTTACGTTTTTAATGAAATTGATGAAGATGAATTCTTGCGAATTCCGATGCGAAGACAGGAAGAACTGGGCGCTGATGATATCGGCTGTCGCTGGCGATGGCGGGTCGCTGGGTGGGTGAAAATGACAACTTTCACATAAAAAATCTATTCCAATTTCCAGGGATGTTAAAATACATATTTATAGGACAGGTAATGCCAGATCCATTTTGAGTGCATAATAAATAATTAAAATAAAAAATTAATGGGAAGAAGTTTTCATATAAATAAAGACGTGCAGACATTTGCATTTAGTGTCTTCCATCTTTATCAGACAAGTGTGAATTTAATACGGTTGTCTACTTATTCTGCTCTTCTGTACAAGCAGCTACATACATGTAAATCTATCAATTATAGGTACAACCATAGTTTGAATTGTTCAGGAGGATAGTAAATCTTGTAAAATTTATGTAAATAACAAAAAAAAATGGTAATAATTAAATACAGATTAGAAAAAATTGCTTTGACACGGAAGCATTTTGTTTTGAAACCTTTGCTGTCAAAATAAAGTTATAACTGATTATAGCACCTTCGAAAGGAGATCTCGGTTGTCTCTTTCTGCCTTTTGTGCACATAATCTTTATCCGTTCCGATTTATGCTGGGTTTACATGCATCTGCAGCTGCAGAAGTGCAGAAAAGTAAAGCGGGACGGATGAAGATTATAAAACACAAAAGTTAAAAAGAGAGGCGAATAGGATTATGGCTGCGTATGAGGGATTATGGGTGCAGATGAGCATTTCCCTCTCTATCAGACAAGTATGAATTTTACATCTTGTGTCTTTTTCCGTTTTTCATCTGCACTTGCAGATGCATGTAAATCCACCATAAATCCACCATCACAGATATATCTCGTGTTACAAAAGCAGCAAGCAAGTTAACAAATGGAAGTTGCGGGGCAAGAGAAGTAAATGGTTTTCCCTCTTGTACTTTATTCCTCTAAGCTTGTGGGGGAATGGCATGGCGGAAGGCGGAGACCTACAGTTTTCTTTTGATTCCGAACGGCGAATTGAGAAAGCGCCTTTTCATGACAATAAATTCAATATCCGAGGACTTGCTAATTCCTCGCGAAAGGGTATATCCTTGAAAAAACATTTTTGTTTCTGTTGGGATTCGAACCACATAGTAGGTAAACTCTACTGGGAACCCTCGTCGCCATTTTTTTGTCAGTTGGTTTGAATTCAATTTGAAAAAACAACATTTTTGACCGTACACGTACAGTCAAGAATGTAGAAAACTAGATCTTCTCAGTTGTTCTCGATACCTACCTGTTTCCTTTTATTACTTAAAACGATAGGCGTTTCTACCAAATATTGAATGGCAGCTTCAAATGCAAAAAAAAATTAGTTCTTTAAATTTTTTATAAAAATAATTTATTTTCTGTTTTCAGTTCATTGAGTGGAAAATGATAAACCGTTTTCAGTGACTGTCCATGAACTGTAATTCCGATAAAAGTAGTATGCTATAAGGCAACGGACGGGGTTGTGGCGACAGAATAGTGAGCGTCTGTCTTTCGGAGTCAACATCAGTTCTGCCAATAAATAGAATTTATTTTATCTCAATTTCCGATGAACATATGTTCATATAATTTTAAACTTACACGCATACATATCCAGCAATATTCGTTGAAATAAGATCGTCCTCGGGAGACTCTGCAAAGCTCACCGACAAAAGATGATGCGTCAGCGATGGACCGGGTTGTACAGCAACTAACTTTGTGTGATTATCCTCTGCTTTCATCCCGATTGGCATACACGAATCTGGAAGTGACGGTGCTCCAATTTTAAAAATTTTAATATCACTCCACTTGACTTCGAACGAAAATGGATACAGGGGTGTACGGAAGCCATAAAAATATTCTTTGACGCGAAGATCTCGTGCTTCATTACGTAACGCTTTGCTACGTTCCACTACTCCACCGCTTTTCGGCAGAAGAACAACTTTTACGAACGAGGGTATATCCCGAAGTAGCTCGTTATAAAGCCGCTCTTGGTCAAGAACAAAAATTGCCCCCACTTCAAATGCCTGAGCAGTATGCAGCAGGTGTCGGTACCCTTCACCTTTAACCCAGCCACAAGTGTTGATGACCATTCCAGAATACTTTGCTGTAAAATATTACTTCTGTAGAAATACAACTTTTGGATGAAACACAAGTTTTTTCCTTACTGCGTTTATTCAGCAATGACTCCAAATTAACTTCGGCCATTTTTGATATTATTGTCGTGTAGAGTGTTTTATTTTCATTAGGACTTTTATGGCCAAAATGAAACGCCAAGGGTGCAGATTGTGAGAAACCATCCTCAATGCTGGCGGGTCTTTCTATTAAAATAGTAGCGATGGTACCTGGTATTGAGATAGCACCTTGTCCAACATCAATATCGGCATAAAGTGGTCGTCTTCCCAGACGAACCGCGTAGTTCAGCAATATACGACACAAAGTACTCTTGCCAACGTCACTAGGTCCCACAACCATGGCAATGGGGCCACGAGTATCTTTTTCTTCAGCCTTGTCGCGCATTTGTTCTAAAGCAGCGTGACAATTCAGATACTGAACCATTGGTGTCTCTTTGGATGTGTAGCGAACGTCTGTTTTGCCACGAACTCCAATGAGACAGCCTTGGTACGTAAATATAGCAACTTTGGCACCTGTTATAAACTCATAGCACTTCTTTTTGACTAGTTCAGTGCCAAACATTTCAGCAAATCCAGATTTGAGCTGAAAATACAAAGTAAAATGTATAATGGCAGCTGACTGTTTTTCTGGTAGTTTACCTGCACATAGACTTTTGCATCCTTTTCCTCAATTTCGAATCGCAGTTCGGAATCTGTTTCCAAAGTAAACGTTTCTTCTTCCATATCCATTTTGTTTGTTCTATAATAAATGACAATAAACAATAAAAAGTTAAAATAAGTTCCTGGAGAAGCAGAAGTTGGTTCAAATACAAAAGTCAAAAGCAGGACAGCTGAGAACTGACATTTGATTTGTTTATGTACAGTAATGAATGTAACATCACTAAATAAAGGTGGAAATGCAACCTTCGCTTAAGTTATCTTGCAGGGTGCTTCAGATTGTGATGTTTTTTTTCTTTCTAAAAATAGAAAATTCTACTTCAAAATATTTTTTTGTCGTAGGTACCAAAAAAGCTACAAAAGCATTAAAAGATGCGTTCTCAGCAGTTCTACTATAAGCTCAGCAATGGATTCATTCTGCCACTGAACACAAAAAGACATCAAAACTGAGCAGTTTTAGCTCAGTAACAAAAACAAATCCAATGCGGTTCTAAATGATGGATTTACATGCATCTGCTACTACAGAAGTGCAAATAAGAAAAGCTAGACGAATGAAGATTATGATGGTGGAGTTACATGCATCTGCAAGTGCAGATGAAAATCGGAAAAAGACACAAGATGTAAAATTCATACTTGTCTGATAGAGAGGGAACGAACTTCCTAGTTATGGTTGCAGATGAAAAGTTATGGGTGCAGATGAACATGTTCATCTGCAACCATAATTTTTCATCTGCAATCATAATCCTATTCGTCTCTCTTTTTAACTTTTGTTCTTTGTAATCTTCATCCGTCTCGGTTTACTTTTCTGCACTTCCGCAGTTGCAGATGCATGTAAGCCCAGCATAAAACACAAAAGATAAGAAGAGAAACGAATAAAATTATGGCTGCAAATGAAAAATTATATATTTTTTCTTCCGAATTCTATAACTAGATGTCAGCACTTGATGTCTTCTCGCTCTATCAGAAAAGTACGAATTTTACATTTGTCTATTTCCTATTTTCATCTGCACTTGCAGATACATGTAAAATCCACCAATAGTTGGAAGAAACCAATTATTCATTTGCGACTCCACCTTTAATCTTGTTTTTCTTCCAATTGCCGTCCACCAATGAAGCCAAGTCGTTTTTAAATTTAAACGTCAGCCACAACAGAAAGGGACCGACGAAAAGTGTTTTGATTATTTCTTTCCCAATTTATTATTAAACATTAAACTAAAATGAGTAGTATCTACATTCAGGAACCTCCATCATCGGGAAAAGTAATTCTTAATAATCCGTACAGTAATTCAAGTTCATTAAATAATGAATATTTCAGGTTCTCCTCAAGACGTCTGTCGGCGATATTGATATAGAACTCTGGACCAGAGAATGTCCAAAAGCATGCCGAAACTTTATTCAACTATGCATGGAAGGCTACTATAATGGCACAATCTTTCACAGGGTCGTTAAAGGGTTTATAGTTCAAGGTTTGAGTAGTTGCTTTGAAAAAAAGATTTTGTCATCTAATCTTCGTTTGTGCAGGTGGTGATCCCAATGGAGATGGAACAGGCGGTGAATCGATTTATGGTGCTCCGTTCAAAGACGAATTCCATTCACGTCTACGCTATGTCCGCCGTGGTCTTGTTGGAATGGCTAATTCAGGTATCGACGATAATGCGTCACAATTTTTCTTCACGATGGCGCCAAGTCCCGAACTTCAAAATAAAAACACACTCTTCGGAAAAGTAACTGGTGATACAGTATTCAACATGCTAAAACTTGAAGAAGGCCTAGTTGATCACAATGAACGACCCCTTTATCCACATAAGATCATTAAAACAGAAATTTTGAACAATCCATTCGAAGACATCGTCCCACGGAACATCAAAACAGACTCAAAAAAAAAAAAACGAAAGAAGAAAGAAAAAGGAGTCAAGTAAGTGAAGTTGATAATGATATCTATGTACACTTATTTTACTAATTGAATCTTTCCAAGGAACTTTGGCCTGCTTTCTTTTGGGGAGGAAGCCGAAGAAGATGAAGAACAAAGTCACACGTTTGTTCAGAAAAACGCCGGCAAAGCCAAATCTCTGCACGATCTTGTTGACGATCCCAAACTGAGTAAAGATGTAGCACGAGTCGAACGTGGAAACACTCCATCTGACGTTGAAGAATATGACGCGGGTGATCGCGAAGAAGAAACTGAAACAACTAAACAAAAATTAGCACGAATCAAGAACAAGTTGAAAGCTAAGAAAGAACCAGCTAAAATTTCAACTCCTCCCAACGAATCTGATTCTGAAGAAGACGTACTCATGACAGTAGATCGAGAACAAAAAGCTCAACAAGCCAAAAAGAAGGAAGAAATAAGAAACGAAATATTGTCGCTTAAGAAACAGTACAAGACTGACAAAAGAATCAAAGACGAACTGCTGCAGCAAAAAATTGAAAAAGAAGTCGAAGTCAAACCCGAGTCGTCCAACGAAATGGTTAGAGACTACATCGACGAGAAGGAAAAATACACAAACCTGAACCAGAAATTGCCGAAAAAAGGTCCTACCAGGTATTGCCTCAACGTCTACTTCTGATTGATTTTAATGTTTCCTTTTTTTTGCAGGGAACAATTCACATTGGATTTGCTGAAAAAATTTCGCAATAAACTGGAAACTCTGAAACAAAACACCGACTACGAGGATACAATAGAATCTCTTAACGAGAAGAACGTAGAGAAAGAAATCCAAGGAGACGAGTGGCTTGCACATACTCTGCGATTTGAACAAACAGCACCAGTATTGGCCAAAGACGCTTCGACAAAATCCGATGACTGGTACGATGCCTACGATCCCAGAAATCCCCTAAACAAACGAAAAAGAGGTGAAAGCCACAAGAGCCAATCATCATCGTCTAAGAAAACGCGGTAGTTAGTCAATAAATGTATTTTTATTGAGAAAAAAATTATAAGTAATTTCTCCTTAGCTCAGTTGTTTCTCTCAAAGTACTTCTTCTTTTCCTTTGGATTTGGCACAATCTGAAACAAAATTTCGTTAGTTTTGCAAACTTAAAAAGAAAAACAAACATTTTTGAAACTTACAGTGTCACTTCCTGGCTTCCAACCAGCCGGACACACTTCACCGTGTGTATCTGTGTATTGGAAAGCTTGAACCAATCGTAGAGTCTCATCGACCGAGCGACCGACAGGCAGATCGTTCATTGTGATTTGTCTCAGAACACCGTGTTGATCGATGATAAAGAGACCGCGTAGAGTATGACCCAAATCATCAAGATAGACACCATAATCTTTTGAAATGCGATGTGTCAAATCACTAAGCAGTGGGATTTTGATTGCACCAAGACCTCCTTCTTTGCGTGGTGTATTTATCCATGCCAAGTGTGTGAAGTGTGAGTCGACACTGCATGCAATAACTTCGGTGTTGATTTTACGGAATTCTTCGATGCGATCGGAGAAGGCCAGGATCTCCGTGGGGCAGACAAAAGTGCTTTAAATCACAAAAACATATATTTTTTTAAATGAATGCGAAAGAAGCTAAGAAATCTGCTGTTTTAAATAAAAGTTTTTTTGAAGCGTGTAAATGTGACACTTGAGAAATTAAGGCCAAAGCCTCATTGGCGTTTCTGCTAACACAAAAGACTGTTAACTTTGTTTAGTATTTATCGTAAATTAAGACACAACCAGCCAGAAAAAGCAGCCTCAACCAATTCAGTGTGCTCAGCTAGAGGTAGCTATAGCTAGTTAAGGACCAGTGCTAGACTGATAGTAGGGAATATTGGTTGAAGGCGGGCGTGGTTCATCGCTGGCTCCAAGCGCCATTCAAAGTATGAGTTAGTTAGTCACCAGGCATTAGCTCGGCATAGTTTACTATAAAAACACTTTTTGTGTTGTGTTTGCCATTTTTTTAAGAACCTTGGCATATTCGCATTAGAAACGAATATTGTAGCCAAATATAAATTTTGCGGCGGCTGAACTTTCTACTGAATGCAAAGGTAAATTCACCTTCATTACCATAATGCATATCGCATTACAAATTGCTAGCCATTGACCTTCACCACAAACAAAAAATGGGCTTTACTTACAAATCCAATGGATAGAACAGCATGACAACATATTTTCCTAAATAGTTTGACAAAGCCAGATTAGTTATTTCTCCGTTTACCACAGCAGTGCCTTCGAAAGCTGGTGCCGGTTTTGAAACTTGAAAATAAATTATTTTAGGTTATTTTCTACAGAGAAAAAAACATAAATGTAAAACACTCACTAACTGCTTTCGTGTACTGCAATTGATGTTCGGCTTTAGGCTGGCCGGCTGGATACACCGAACCACCAGCAAACGAATAGCACGAATCATCATCGGTAGCAAGATTGGCTTCAATAAATGGCAGTAAAAGCGCTAAGCCCAACAATGATGCGAACTTCACTGAATCGTGCATTTTATAGGTAGTTAAAGCAATTTCTTTTCTATGAAAAACAAAATTAGTACATTGGGGAGTAGGCCGGCTTGAGCCACGAAGACAATTTCTTTTTACCACGTCCTTCTTCTGATAAGCAAAGGGCAAAGCTATCAAATCAGAGGCGTATCTGAAATGGATTATTATTTTAGTTGTTGAGAATTGAAAATACACAGTCAATAGAATATGTTCAAGATAAGTTAATCAGAACAATTGTACAGGTAAGGTACAACTACTTGAAAACAACGATAAAAGTGATAAAAAAGTAGACAACAAGTCGTATGTCGTACCGTACGTGATTATTTTGCGTTATGTTTTCTTTTCGAAATGTTACCCCTATTTAAGATCGAGTTCGGACGAAACTTCAATCAACCATACTTATTCCAATCTGAATGTTGGCTCAACTGAAAAAAAAAATGATGCCAGTTTCACAAAATTTTGATTTAATAAAATGTTTATGACGTTATGGGATTTTTTTTCATGTTTTCGAACTAAAAAATGAAATTTAGAACTTTGAAGAGCTTTAACTGATTTCCATATTTATAAAGAAGTTTTAGACTGTGAGTAAGCTAACACATCTCTGAGAGAAGCTTTCTAAGTGGCTTTTCTGTGACATGGAAGGTGTGTTATAAATAGCCCTATTCACATTGTACAATTAGTTGAACCTTCGTTTTATGGAAGTTGGATGCTCTGATGTAGTTTGCGTTCACACTTATCAAGCTTGTCGTCCAACTTTATGTCACATACCCTTCCACTCCATCCAACTTCTAGATTTTCAAAAATTTTTGAAAACCATCCAACAAGTTGAACAAGCGGTCGTATGAAGGGTTCACACTATCAAGCATTGGTTTGTCAAACCTAAGTCTGTCCAAATAATTGTACAGTGTGAACAGGGCTAATGCTATTGCGTTTTTAATTCCCCACACTGGGGCTGGTTGTGCATTCTAAATCCATCCTTTCATTTTTTGCCTACAATTTTTAATAGGAAAGATGATTTTGAGCAGGTGAATAGCTCGTATTTATTTTAACTAGCAATTATATATAAAGTAATTCAAAAAGTTTCAGAGAAAAAGGTATTTCTTGTTCTTCTACTACATTAGCCATGTTCTGCTACAAGTTTTATCAACCAAACAAAGTGCAGCCAACATTTTGATACTAAATCTTCAAATGACAAGTAAAATTTTTGTGGCAGTCTTTTTCGATTTTCGAATAACTTCAGTCAAAAAGATTTCGAAAGCCAAGCGTGTTGGTCGACGTCGGGCGAAAAAAAAAAATAATAATTAATTTAACTTTCCTCCTTTTGGGTGTGTTTTTTAGAATTGAAGAATTTTCTTATTTTCTTCGGTTTTTTCATCCTTTTCTTGCTTCCCTATGTTCTCGTCTTGTGAAATGTCCATAAATATATAATTAATTTCAGTGAAAACTTGAGAAAAATAATAAGCAAATGTTAGTGGTTTAGTGAAAGAAATTCCAGTGAAAATGTTACGACCGATGAGTGTACTTGTGCCAATAGCACTTCTTGTGATTGTCGTACGGAATGTTAAAGCAGGTAAATTAAGCCATTTCATTATATTCTACAATTATTTTTTAAGTACTTCAACATAGTTTAATGACAAAGCTTTCTATTGGAAATTGTTTTCTTATATTTCACAAAATGATGAAAATGAAAATATTACTGCGAGGTTCTACAACTAAGCATTTAGAGAAGCAATAAACGTTTGTGAACTTTGGGCGTGTACAGCTTGTTTGGATCAGTCAGATGAAGAGTGGGGGAAAACACTACGGCAACGATCGATGTAACATCACAATGGGGAATAATCATACAACATACTGAACTGGCTCCATTGATGGTGCATAGAACACAGTGGATCTTGCCTCTGTCTGTTGCTCTATTGCTTGAGTTGAATGTCATCATAGGTGCTGCTCACCGATGATTCACTCTACTAAACAGTGGTTGTTGTTATCATAAATGTTTACGTCATGGAGAACTTACACGTTTGTTTTTCTTTTTATATTTAATGCTTATGTTTTAAAATGAGGCATGAGGTTAGTTTAATTGAAACACCTGCTATGCGGCTTTTTGAATTCAAAATTGGAGAGTTGACGATTATATCTGTTTTTTGCCGGTGCAATTATATGTATACAGATATATAAATACATATAAGGATAAGAAATTTGCAATCTCTACAACATCTACTGAGCATGCGATTATCCTTGTCGAGGGGTTGTTTATGGTTGGCACTCGAATTGGTCCATGTGAAATGTGAAGAGAAGTCGGCAGGAACACGTGATGCGATATCTACCTACATACTTTTTCAAGCTTTAGGTATATATGTATGAAGCTTCCTGTAAACTGTACACAGTCTAGGAGTAGAAATGCGTGTTTTTTTTTTTTTTATATATTTATAGGTATGTTGGTATGATGAATTACTTAGCTGAACCATACACCGAAAATGTTTGAATGGGGTTTTATTAGATACCTACTTTTCCTTAGAACAAAAAAAAATCAAGGAGGAGGTATTGTTGCATGTAGGTAGAAGCTTTAAAAATAATTCTTTTCTAGCTAATCAGTACAAACATACATATGTATTGCTGCTGAATCAATTTTTGTTATTGATTGAGACTTTTTATATTGAGCAATGCAAGGAGTTTTCTATGTATACCTCTACCTAACCGTAAAACGCAATTACATTTTTGAATTATTTCGCACAACATTAAACATGAAATGGCGAACGCGTATCAGGACGCATTCAATTTGCTGAACTTTTGGATGGTGACGTACCTACATATACAATATTGTACATGTTTAAATACCTACATAATTAAAACTGACTGACAGTTTACCTTTTTAATGTAAATTTATTTAAAGTGTGTTTAATGAGAAAAAAGCAGAGCAGCGCAGCTCCGAGCAGAGCAAGAAACATGAAAAATGTCAGGCAACTTAGAGCAGAGTCAGCTATTGCCAAAAGTCAGCTAAAAAGAAAGCAACAAACATTTTGTGACCTTAGCTAGTTGACAATATTATGTTTGGTATCCTATTATAATAAAAATCTATATTCGGAAACATTGGAATCAAAACTAAACTTACATGCGATGTTAATTCAATTGATTCTAAATTAAATTCAATTTCAAATAGATTGCAAAACGCAAAATATAAACAAAAATATTTAAAGCAAATGTCAACAGCTGACTTTGACACTTTGCTCGAATCTGCTCTGACTCAAAAGCAAGTGCAGAAAATGCTGCTCTAAAGTGATCTAGAGCAGGTCAGTAAACACAAAAAGTTCTTGCTTCGAGCAGAAAAATTGTCATTAAACACCAAAAAGCTGCTTTTTCTGCTCTAGATCGATCTAGAGCAGGTCATTAAACACAACTTTAGGCACCTGCATAGTTGGATTTGATTTACGTCAATTTCGAATTCAGGAATTGGCCTTAACTTTCATACGCAGACAAACGCCAACTTGACCTGAAAGAAAAACTGTTTCTTTTCAATTTGTTTTTTAGTTAGTTGGTTAGTTTTTGCAATCGTACAGAAAAGAAATTTTGAGATAACAAACAAACATGACATTAGATGATGTTAGAGAATATGAAAAAATTGGGTCCTGCTCAATGCTGTCATTTGTCCTCAAAGTTAAACTTTAACGCATTACCATTAACTATAAATGGTACCAGCATCCAAGAATCCGAAAAGCTGTCAGTTAATTGGTATTTGGTATGTGTGTAAACGATGATCTTCGTTGGAATGGTCACATATTTGAAGTTGCCAAAAACGCTGCTAAATGTTTAGGCTTCTTGAGAAGATGCTGGAACTTCTTGACTCCTTCTGATCTGGCTACTTTTTGCAAAGCGTTGATCAGGTTCTCCTCAAACGTCTTGCCTACTTGATAGGGTACAAAATAGAGCGTTAAAATTGATAGGTGATAGTTCAATCGTAGAATCGATTGATTTTCTTGAACATCGCCGAAACGTTATCTGCCTCACTCTCTTTTATCGCTTTTTTTACAAACAGTGCTCTAGTGAAATAGCCAGCTGCATTCCTCCCCTCAAACAATTTAGCCGCAATACACGCCTCGCTAGGAATGCTCATCAGTTTTACCTTGAGCCCAACTTATTTTAGTCGCACCACCCCAATGTGGAATGCTCTACTTGGCCCTGTTTTTCCCCTACATTACGATTCACAAAAATTCAAAAGCAATAACGTGCGTCGGTGTCTCCTTTCAAATCCTCTCCTATTTTCCTAAATGCTCGCACTGTGCTCTATAACATTATAAGGGTAGTCTTAACCCCTTGATGTGCTCGTTAACAAAAAAAAAAATAGTGAAACCCTCCCTCCGCGCGGAAGAAGTGAAACTTCCTAATGTGGAAATTAAAATAGGAAGGGGTAGAAATTGATTTTTAGTGAAATTCTATTGTTTCCTTTAAAGAAAAAGAACAAAGAACTAGTTTCAATTTGATTTTCTCCGAAAATAATGCAAACTTCCACCGAAGAACACATTCCACGCATAAGAAGTTTCACTTTAAAAAACCTTTTACTCAGCCTTAAAGATTTTGATATCGTACTTAGCACATCGTACTTGTGGTACCCGTGGTGTAATGGTTGCCATGTCTGCTTGTTAACCCAGAAGTTCGTGCTACAAATTTCAACAGGGGCAAAAATATTTTACCACGGGTATCGTAAGTTCTTTGTCTTGAAAAGCGCTTTCTCGATTAGCCTTTCGGAACCGGCAGAAAATTGTAGGTCCCCTCCATTCCGTCACAAAGACAGTGGTTGTGAAAAATGCGCTAGGCCCCGGGGCTTCTCGCTCTGTTGCGCTATCCTTTTTTATTTTTTTATTTTACTAAGCATACAATCGCAAGTTCGTGCGACCCAAACGTGCCCATTTTTTTAGTTAGTAATATACCATATGTTTTGGTCCTGGGGTTTTCTTTTGTGACTAGTCAGTCTATGAGCACCAAAAAACGAGACCTAAGCCTAAGTTAAACGAGCGAACCTTACATTTAATGTTCAAAAGTGTTTATTGAAGCCAACTCTCAATTATTATATTCACTACATTTTGAGTGACGCGCCGTAGCTTACGTAGATATAGACCACAGAGGAGATACAACAAGAGGCCAAACCACACACACACCACGGCATCTGTCTTTAAACTGATTTCACAAACACCAATTTATTTTCAGATTTCAAATTGGTTTTGAAATCTGACACAGCTTTATATTCAGCTGAATACGTGTATCACAGATAGATCTCGTGTTACAAAAGCAACAATGTAAACAAATGGAAGTTGCGGGGCGCAAGAGAAGTAATGGAAAACTCTTGTTCTTTATTCCTCTATGATATAGACTCTATTGGCTCAATTGTATAGCCTATTTAATTTGGTGGCGCCCGTGCCGTAACGTAATGGTGAGCGTGTCTCTCTGTTACGTGCTGGGAGGTTCGAATCTCAGTAACATCAATTTTTAATTAATTTAATTCAAACCTTTGTTGTAGCGTGATCAGTTATATAAGGGGGTTTACTTACTTAGGTGGGCATTACAGTTCGGGGTGAACCTGGGCCTCAACCAACATCCTTCTATAACGATTTCGATCTCGGGCGAGCTCTCTCCAGTTTCGCACTCCAAGTCGGTTGAGGTCTTCATCCACTTGATTGCGCCACCTAAGACGAGGTCTTCCCCTTCCACGATTTCACTGCAATGTGCTTTCGAACACCCGAAGAGCCGGAGCGTTTGGGTCCATCCGCTCTACATGGGCCAACCATCGTAGCCTCGCGATGCGTACTCTTCTGGCTATGCCCATGTCGCGGTACAGCTCATACAGCTCGTTGTTGTATCTTCTTCTCCACACATTGTTTTCGCATACGGGACCAAAGATCATTCGGAGAATTTTTCTTTCGAAACGACCAAGGGTTTCCTCATCCGCTTTCGATAAAGTCCATGCTTCCGCGCCGTACAGCAGGACTGGGATGATCAAGGTCTTATACAAGGTCACCTTGGTTTTTCTAGAGAGGGTTTTGTTTCTCAATTGCCTTCTTAACCCAAAGAAGCAACGGTTGGCAAGAGTTATTCTCCGTTTGATCTCCGCACTGATGTTGTTGTCCGTGTCTACAACGGATCCTAGGTAGACGAAGTCCTGTACTACCTCGAAGTTATGTCTGTCTATTGTGACGAATTGTCCAATTCGTCGATGTTCTGTGTCCCTGTTTGATGACAGCATATACTTCGTTTTGCCCTCATTAACCATCAAACCCATTTTTGGCGCTTCTGTTTCAAAACTCGCAAAAGCACCTATGACATCACGCTTTTTTCTTCCCATTACGTCAACATCGTCTGCGTAGGCGAGTAATTGTACAGACTTTTGAAAGATTGTTCCTCTGGTGTTGACGTTTGAGTTTCTTACAATCTGTTCAAGTATGATGTTGAAGAAATCGCATGACAGTTTGTCGCCTTGCCTAAAACCTTTTTCGACATCAAAGGTCTCGGTGAGTTCTTTACCGAACTTGACGGAGCAGCGTGAATTCTCTAAAGTCATCCTGCATAGTCGTACAAGTTTTGCAGGGATGCCGAAACTAGACATAGCTCTGTACAGCTCGTCTCTGTAAATACTGTCATACGCGGCCTTGAAATCGATAAAGAAGTGGTTCGAAACAACTAATATAAGGGGGTTTGTTCCCCCAAAATAGGTACATTTTGTGATTTTTTTTGACAATTTAGTTAGTATCTATTTATGAAAATCAATGCTTCTTTAAGATATAATAATTAAACAATACTGTGTGAAAATTTCTTAAAAAAATATTAAAAAATTCAGCAACAGCAGCAGTTATTTTGAAGCGTCTCGAAAAAAACTCGATTCGATGCCCCTCATAACTCGATACTCGATCATCCGAAATCAAAAGAGCAAATCTACTTCGTTTGATAAAATTTTGTTGGAAAATGAAATTAGATTAACACAAAACTTAAAAACCTTTCTTACGATCTTTTTGTGCAAATTTCAAGATTAACCAATTTTTTGCGCGATCTCGGTATATTGTACTTTGTACATTATCTTGACTCCTACGAAACAAAGATCACCTCAACGTGATTCGAACCCCAACAGAAAGCAAAAAAAGTTTTTCCACGGTTATCGCCTTTCGTTAGGAGTTACCAAGTGCTCCGTTCAGAATCGGCAGAAAATTGCAGTTCGCCTTCCATTCCTTCACATGGCATAGCTGTGAGAAATACCCATTTGTTGCTCTGTTGTGCCACCCTTAGTTGCTTTCCATTGGTTTCTCGAGAAAGCACTTTGTTTTTAAAATAATGCAACACCCTAAATTACTTCTGCTCATGTTTTCCGTGTTGTCTCTGTAAGTGAAGTATTTAAGGCTCATCAAAAATATTCTTCGAGAAAAATTTTAATTTAGACATAAGAAATAAGGAATAAGAGGTTTTTAAGTGGATTCTCATTTTAAATTGGGAAGCGGATGTCACTTCTCAGAATTATAAGAACTGGTCTTTTTGCACCAATAGAACGTTTTGAGGATGTCGCTTCTCCGGGAGTATAACGACGTTTATAATTGTAAATATAAAGCTGCAATATGCTTCCATATCGGAATTTTTATGTTCATTATCAGACACCTCTGTGATGATCTTGTCATATTTAAGTCAACGTTATTATTAATTATTTTCTCGACGTTTAAAGTGTGAAAAAATTCCCTATTTTGTTTGTAATTCCTTGGTCAACGCGGAGACAAAGTTCCACATTTCTATACGAAACATTAAGTTGAGTAACTTACTTATTTATGTTGGCATTACAGTTCAGGGTGAACCTAGGTTCGCCAACAATTTCGTTTTCGATCTATAGCACTCTCTAGTTTTGCACTCACAGTCGGTTGAGGTATTCTTTCACTTTGTTGCGCCACCTTAGACAAGATCTTCTCCTACAAGAACTTCTCTATATTGTCCTTTTAAAAACCCGTTGAGCCGGAACGTTGATGTTTATCCGCTCTACGTGTTCAAGCCATTGTAGTCTCTCAACGCGTACTCTTCTAAATATCCCCATGTCGCGGTACAGCTTACAACTCATACAGCTCGTTGTTGAATCTTCATCTCCACACATGGTCTTCAAATACTGGACCAAAAATCATTCGGAGTACTTTTCTTCCAAAAAGACCAAGGGTTTCCTCATCTGCCTTAGATAAGATTCAAAGATCAATCAGATGTAGCAAATATGTAGTTAGATTACCTGACAAATCCATTTAATGTTAAAAACGTATGATTTATAAATACCTGCCTCCAATTATGCAATTGAAAAAAATTTAATGTGGGTAAAGAGCTACATCTCAAGATACACTGAATAGAAGGTAACATATTCGTGGCCAATTTTGGTAACAACTTCTTCGAACCTTATTGCTTGACTTGAATTATAAATTGCACCACTTATAGGATAACGAAATTCGCAATATATTACCTTTTTTCTGTATATATTGGATACATCTATCTAAACTTAAGCTTCGGAAGCGGAATGAGCAGATCGAAACTTAATAGAACACATATTGTCAATAACTGTTAATATGATTAACTTTTGCAACATTCTTGCGGAAGTAATAAGATTTTTTATAAGAAGTATGCGTCATCTAACAACTAAAATTCTAAAGCAACGTAAAGAATTTTAGATGATTCAACTTATGTCTCACATTGTACGACATCAATACAAAGAAGAAATGCAATTAGTTTCTGCGTGTCGATGTATAAAAACACATTTCAAGGCATCTATTCCAATAGCAAGAAATTGCTTTCTCAGCAGCTAAAGGTCCCTCTTCGAATTTATAAAACTTAATTAGCAACCCTCTGATTATGTTGGCCCTATTTTGTCTGCCAACTAAAGGGGGCGAAATGATTTTCGTACAGATTAGGAACGCAGCGTATGTGACGTATCAGCTTGATTTTCTACCAAGTAAAATGAAATTTAATGACCCACTTAAGCAATTGGATTTTTATGTTCAATGCGTGTAAAAAAATAAATCTCTCTATGTGCACGTGGTAAAAGCACTTCAGACATGTAGCCATTAAAAGGTATTCAACTTGCCTTTGTTCTCTGACGTTTAATTCTGCATGTAACGTTGAGTTTAAAATTCTTTAAAATGCAACAATAACTGCAGATCAAAGTGCAAGAAAAGTCTCTTATCCTACACTCTGCTAGACTGTGCCTGTACCAGCAACCTATTCGCACAAAGGTGTGTATGATGAATGATGTTACGAAGAAATAAATATAAGTGTAAGTTTTCAGTTTTACCAACGCTTAAATAAATTCTTTTACTTTCTGTAGTACACGCAGTTGAGTGTGTTAAAACTTATTAAGGCTAATTTTTGTGACTGGTAGGGAGGGAAAGACATCGTCGGCGTGTCGTCGCCAACAGCATCGAATTGCGTTTAAGATAATTGAATTAGAAACCGAAACGCAAACTTAATTAAATGGGTGGGAAGAGCAGATTAAGACCATTTTGTGACTTTTGTGGCCTGAAACATGATTCTTTTAAGCTAAACTCCTATTAGAGCTAAGCACATACATTTAATTGATGTGTTTAATGGGTGGAAATTATAATTTTACACATTTATTTCACTGGATTTTATTGGCTGAATAAATAGAAAAAAAATGATTTTGATTAAATTTTCAGCGTTTGTAGGTACATATTAGCAACTGCAAAAGAATAACGTTTTTTAGATTTCCGCTTGATACCTTTGGAATATTTAATTTAGTTTAAAAATTTCAATATTTTTCGTGATTTGATTAGATTTTCATAATTAATGTGTAGTTGGCAACCCTGTACCACCAAATACCTATTTCTCACTTCTCAACCCGAAAAATACAGGGTTGTAGTATCATTTCCTCTAGGTAAATCGGACCATTGTGTCATATCGGTAGATTTTTCGTTTTCCGTCACGGTAAAAAGATAAAGTCCCTAAAAGAACTGTGCGGCAATATGAGAAAGCCAATTGGAACGGCCTGAATAATTAATTAATTGGTCATTGTGCTTTCACGACGGAAACGTTGATGCATCAGCTGATATGATATCTAACGTAATTCTCAACGGCATGAGAAATTTTGCACTTACGTCCCTTCTTTCCAAGGTCATGGAAACGTTGATAAACCGTCAACTTATGAAATACGAAAGCTTCTTAACGAAAGCTTCTTAATGACCGACAGTACGGCTTTCGTAGCAAAAGGTCCACTGGTGATTTGATGGCTTATCTCACCGAAAAGTGGAACCAATCTTTACATTGTTTTGGAGAAAGTAAGATTACTGGTGTGCCCAAGGGCTCCGTTTTGTCTCCGACTCTCTTCGTCATTTTCATAAATGATTTCTTGTCTGAAACTTCTAATCCGCTTAACTGTTTTGCTGATGACTTGACCCTCAGCTTTTCATATTCGTTTCCAAATTCACGTTCCTGCTCTTCGGATGTGGAACTGGAACGGTTGCGTATGATAAGCTCATTGAATTCTGCCTATTTGACAGCATTGTTACATGGGGTCATAAAAACCGAGTAGAATTCAATGCTTCGAAAACTCAATGATGTCTCTTGTCGTTGAAGCTTAACATTCCCCCATTGCCATTATCCATGAATGGTACCTGCATCCAAGAAACCGAAAAGCTGTCAGTACTGGGTATGTGTGTAAACGATGATCTTCGTTGGAATGACCACATATTCGAAATCGCCAAAAACGCTGCTATATGCTTAGGCTTCTTGAGACAATGCAGGAAGTTCTTCACCTCTTCTGATCTGGCTACAATTTATAAGGCCTTCATCCCCCCAAAACTGGAGTATAACTCCCATATCTGGTCAGGTGCTCCTCAAACATCTTTGCGCCTTACCTTTTTACCTGTAACCTGTAACCTGTTTCCTTTTTTTTTTTTTTTTTTCTAGTGAAGTAGCCAGTTGCATTCCTCCCCTGAAACAATTTAGCCGCAACACCCGCCTCGCTAGGAATGCTCATCGGTTTTACCGTGAGCCCAACTTCGGACGTACAGTCAAGTATAGAGATTCGTATTTTAGTCGCACCACCCGAATGTGAAATGCTTTACCTGGCTCTGTATTTCCCCTGCATTACGATTTACAAAGATTCAAAAGCAACGTGCATCGGTGTCTCCTTTCAAATCCTCTCCTATTTTCCTAAATGCCGGCACTGTGTTTTTATAACATTATAACCCCTTGATGTGCGCGTTAATATATAAAAAAAAAAAAAATACACTATGAAGAGCGAATACTTAAACCTTTTACTCAGCCTTAAGATTTTGATATTGTATTTGGCACACAATTGCAAGTTCGTGCGACCCAGTCGTGACCATTTTTTATTGGGGTGTGCTGCCAATTTATACAATTTGTTTGATTTATTAGTCATTAGAATGATAAGTAACAAAATTTGAAAACAATTTTAATGAAAATCTTTCAATAGTACCTATATAGTAAAACGGTACTGTCACCGAAAAAGAGTGTGGTTCAGAGATTCAAACAAACAGCAATATGTTCATTAGTTTAGCTTCAAAAGAAAAAATATTAACATACCCGTTCAGATGTGTTTGAATACATTCAACAATAATTGAAGTATCAGTTAAGTACGCAAAAAGTTCACACGCAAAAGCTTTTATAGATCAAAAAACATGAGTTTGATATGCGCGTTTCCCTATACAACGTTTTTTTCGCAATACCCTTCATACACCTACGGTTTCCAAATTTCTAATGCGTACGCCCTGTTTATAATGCATATCGAAATCAATTCAATATTTACAAAACAATTGAAAATAACGAATCAATTAGTTTTTAATTGTAAGCCAACAACACCTGGCCCCTTTATTTTTATCCGTCAAACAAAAAGACTGCCGATCAAAATCAACATGCACCATTTAGTTGGCAAAGTGAATAAACTCATTAATTTATTGATTTTCCGCGCACAATACGAGGTTGTTCGCTTCCTAAGCAAACTACATCGAGTCCTGTTCCTGTGCTTCAATTCCATGAAAGCATGTCACGTCAATTTGGCCGCTCCTTTTTCAATGAATGCTCATGCGAAAAAAAACTTCGTCCGTTCGCGTAATGATAAGAAAATGATTTAGTTTTACCATCCACCTGAACAACCCCAGGAAAACAAATCGATTAAACAAAGAATTACTTTGTCATTCTTTTGTTCTTTGAAACGTTGTAATTTGTTAATCTAATGCAATAACCAAGCGACCAACATTCGCATGTATAGTAAGTAGCATACGAATAAAAAGGAGTGTACTGTACATCCTTTGTGGAAAATGCACTCTATGTATACACTTGGTCTGGAGTATGCACACTCAATGGCATTTAACACATACTGCATGACTGGCTTACTGAAAAAGAATAATCTAAATAGCTCACTGTCTAGCTGATAGACTGAAGGGTTGTTTTTGTGAACTGCTTGTCAGGAATGAAATAGACTATGGCATGGTGTCCTCTTTTGGAGGACCGTGTCTCTGGGGTGGCTATTGTGTCCTCTTAGGTTTTCGTACCCAAACAACGAATAAAACACAAAAACAGTAAATGACTGCAATAACAATTCCTGTTGCCTCTTAACGGGAAGTTCACACTTTAAAGCTATCGCTGCATCCTCTTTTCTCTTCACCATGCACGGGCATGGAAATATGCATTTGAGTTTGTCGTCTAGAATTATTCAGGAGGTTGTTGTTATTCATTTCTATGGTGGGTGTAAGGGTTTTTCGGTTACAAATGCATTTGCATGCTATAGTTTAATGAAGCATTTGACGTTACGTGAACATTTTTCTCGTAGAAACAACCGCGTCGCCGTCGCATTGTAACGAAAAAAAGATTTTCAATTTAATGCCTAGGCAATTATTCTTTAAAGTTTACATGATTACAAAAAAAATTCATCATTTGACATTGCAAGTGTTTTAGGTCTGGGATCTAGAGGCACTTAGAATACAAACAAGATGTATTAGAGAAGGAAGGTAAAGTCAAATCAAGAAAGAAAATCGTATGCGAAGGAAGTTTGTCTGTTTCCTTCGGTTAAGGAGAGGGACAAATGCAACTGGCTTCCAGAAATTTTGTAAGAAGAAAAGGAAGAACTTAAGCATACGCATACCTAGAATTTCAAGGGAAAATAATAAAAAAAAAAAAAAAAAATAAGCTGAGGCTCCAATGCTCGAAGAAGAATATGAGCCTTAGCGGCGAAGTTATCAGCACAGAGAACTTATTAAATACTTTCTTTTTTATTATCATTAGAAATATCAATCAATAAATAAATAAAAATATGTGCCCAATTCTGTCCAAAGTTTAAGATCTTGCCAGAAGTTGTTTTGACAGAAAATTTGAAAAAAATCAAAGGCACAGTTTTGAAGTTATTTTAAAAAATCAATTGTTTTTTTAAGCTTACAAAAATTTCAAAATATTAAAATATGCAATCATTTTTAAACAACTTAGGACTTCTAAAATACAAAATTTTGTCAACATCGTGTAAACCATTGACGAAAAAGTCGGTTTTGTAAAAAACGATACTATTTCTTATTTTACATCTTAAGAAAGACAACCTAAAATTAATCCTTCACACAAAATTGTATCGAAATCGTTGGAGCCGTTTTTCAGGAAAATAAGTATTATCATATCGGTTATTGTTGTTATTGTCCGCTTGATAACCTAGAGGTTCGTGGTATGAATCCAAACAGAGGCAAAAATGTTTTTCCACGGGTATCGCTTTTCGCGAGGAATGGACAAGTCCTGTAAATTCATTACCATAAAAAGCGCTTTCTCGTCGTTCGGAACCGTCAGAAAATTGTGGGTCCCTTCCATTCCCTCACAACGAATGGTTGTGAGAAATGCGCTAGGCCCTGGGGCTTCTCGCTCTGGTGCACCAGCCTATTTATTTATATTATCATATCGGTTGTATGGCAGGTACCGTCATTTCAAGACCTAGAGACTCAATTTCAAAAACCCCTCTGTAGGCTGCCCCACAGACCCTAATCTCTAACTGCAAATTTTGAAGAAAATCGCTCCACCGGTTCAGGCTGTAGACAGACATACAAACAGACTGACTGAATTGCAGGACCCACTTTTTTCGTTTTCTCTTTCGTCGTAATGCCATGTTTGATTGTGATCTCAAAAATTTTTTCTGCACGATGGCAAAACTTGCCTTATAGTACCTGTAATCGAGTAAAAATGGCACCGACTCGATGGCCTTTCAAATTTGACTCTTTAACGCTTGGTGGACAACCGCTTCCGTTAAAATTCGAAATCACAGCCAAAAAAAGCACCCAATCTGGCTAAATTCGTATCATTTACAATGGGCACGTTCAAGAACCTATTGGGTAGCCTATCTCGGACAGCCATATCTTAGATACCTTTTTGAACGATTCAGATATCTTTTCCAGATTGCTGCAGACAACAGTTGTGAAATATTAAAATATCAAAATACCTTCTCTAGACGATTATAATTTATTTTTTTTCGATTTTCCATGCATTTTAAAAGACTAATGCTGAAATAAATGCACACCAAAACGAAAAATCAACATGAAAAGAAATAAAAATAAAATTTCCATCAGCTGATCACTTGAATAGAAAGGTATACCAAAAATACTCATATACCTTTAGATAGCTTTTTAGTAGAAATGGGTTTGTGACACTGCTAAACGTTTTAACACGTAAACAACAACAAAAAACTATCCGTATACGATTGTTGAACACCCCCAATGTCTGCCTTCGAAACTGGAGAGAAGGTCGATGCTATTTTGATGGATTTTAGTAGAAAGAAATCTCACTGAAAATGAAAGTATTGATTGTGAAATGATCATTTCAGGTAATTTTTATTTTAATGTTAAAAATTTAAGAAATCGTGGTACCCGTGGCGTGATGATTAGCATGTCTGCTGTTAACCCAGAGGTTCGTGGTTTGAATTACAAGAGAGGCAAAAATACATTTTGCGAGGGATTGGCAAGTCCTCCGTTTTTAGCCGTTCAGAACCGGCAGATAACTTCCATTCCCTCACAAGGAATGGTTGTGAGAAATGATCTAAGCCCTGGGGCTTCTCGCTCTGGTTCGCTACCCTATCCATTTATGACACCGTAATTATGTGATCCTGTCGTCTGTTCAATGCCCTCTAAGCATTTCCCATATTCGAAAAATTGGCATAGGCCATGATGCTCGAAAGTTTCTTGCGGAATTTTAAGGTATCGTGGATGAATCTCCCATGGGAAATTTATATATCATTTTACTTTTTGTTTCGCGTTTACTTTTTTAGCAAGACATAACTATTAATTAAACACAGTATGAGCAAAAACATGTTTCTTTTTTATTTTGATAATTTTATAAGCATTTATTCCCTGGGAAATTCATTTTGATAGAGGTTCACGATAGCGAATTTCTTGGGATATTGCCTATAGGTTAAACAGTGTTCTTCTCAGACCTGCGTATCAAGTCGTTTCTCAGTTACTAAGTGGTGCCCTGGCGTAATTGTTAGCATGTCTGTCTGTTACATGGGAAGTTCGGGGCTCGAATCCCAACAGAAAACAAAAAGTGTTTTTCCGGGGGTATCGCCTTTCGCGAGGAACTGTCAAGTCTGCCGATAGTAAATTCATTGCCGTGAAAATCCCTTTCTCGATTAGGCGTTTAAAATCGGCAAACAATTGTTGGTCCTCTCCATTCCTCCATTGCTCCGCCCTGTTTATTTTTATTAAATTATTTCTTCCAGTTATCTCCTATGCAGTCACCTAGATTATTGAAATAATCATCAAACATCCCTGTAATCGCAGATGATATTGTGTTTTACAAATTCATTTCTTCAACTGATGATTTTTCACATTTCCAACTCCAAAAACTGCTTGGGGGTTGATGCTGCCTAGTGCCAATCAATCACCTTCTCATGTAAACGCTTCAAATCTCTTTTCTTGCTTTCCAAAGTCAATAAAATTTTTAGGAAGAGACTTTGAAAGCGGAAAAAGTCTGTTAACTTAAGTTCGAAAATCGAAAATTTTTCGGGCAACGAGTGATGATTCTGCCCTAAACGAGGGCAACCTAAACGAGGCAACCTTTTCGAACTCCAATTGTTTGAACCATTTACTTGATACTCCCCCATTAACCTCAATTCAACATGTTAATCAATGTTCTAAAAACTGAATAGCAAAATTTCTATCTTAACTCCTTTAACACGATTTCATTTCAAATTAATTCGTAAAAGGTTTTATACCTACTCGAGAACCTACCCAAAGAAGAGTCTTTTGTGCAAACGTTTAGTCACAACTTATGCAGCATTCATGTTCTAGAAACGAAATATTCGAATGAAATGAAACCCAAGGGAAGAGTTTGACTAACCATTCTCCTTAAAGAGCATGATATATTGCTTTGAAAGTCCAATGTAACGTTTGTAAATGCTCAGAATTTGTGTCAAAGGTGTTTCCACGGGAAACAACAAAATATCACGCGATGTGGCAGCATGCAATTTTTTGTAAAATAATTTATTTTTGTATTTTTTTCCGAGGCAGTCTAACTAAATGTTAACCCCTATAATACATATATCGCGTTTAAATAATAATAAAAAAAAAAAACATAAAACTTGCAAACTCACATGCAGAATTAGACTACAAGAGCTTAAAGACTTTGTTGTCTTACTACCTTTGCTGTGAGAGTTCAAAGAAAGCTGGAAAGGTTTCCAAAAGCGGTTGGGTTATAAGAAGGAATAAAGACAGACACTCTTCGTATACGTATTTCAATACAAGAATAAACAACCGCACTAGGGTATCGCCGTGCAACGTATATGCGCTTTAACCACATAATCTTGCACCCTTGTATCGACTCGGTCTGGTCTGGTCTGGTAGCACGGTATTGGGAAACAAAACCAAATGCGAATTCCTTTTTTATCATTTGTCTTGTTGAGTTTTCCCTGTGAATGCATTTCTATAGCCAATCTTATTGCATGGAGTATTCCTAAGCTCATTAAATCTTTTTTTTTCTGGTCTTAGCTTAGATGGGAGAGTAGAGTATAAAGGGTTCTCGACAGCTACTCATATATTAATATGTGGTCTGGTATTCTAAACTCATTAAGAATGTGAAAAATAATTCGACCGTTATTACGGTGTAGTTCCACATAAATACTTACATGGTTTCCACTTGCTCTCACCGACCCAAATATCATATTGTTTGTGATTTCTACCTTTGCTTTTGTCCTGAATATTTCTTTTGTTAATTGTTAATTCTTTTTTAGGAAAACAGATGTCGGCACATATTTATGCCTCTTTTTTTGTAGTTTTTTAACTTTTGTTTTTGTTTTCTTTTTCAGATGCGTATAGCGACTATTTTTCGGATTATGAATGCAACGCGCCGCTGCTTGAAAAAGCTGTACTGACTGCCACATCCTCACTTCAGGATCGTGGTCCCGAAAAAGCAAGACTAAATGGTGAGTTTAATTGTTAGATTTGATAAATAATTTTTTTATGTATTTTGTGTGCTTGTATGTTGAAGTAAAAATTTGAAAAAATTGGCTTGTTTGAATGCCATGTGTAAGTGTATGTTTTTGTTGAATGCGAGTCGTACTTTGAATTGTAATAGTTGTTATATTTTTTAAGTAAATTTAATTTAGAACACGCGATAATGCGATTAAATAAGAAAACAAACCAAAGGTGCACGGATAAGTCTTTTCTTGACAATCATTCAATCCGTCATCATGTTAGGGCATCTCATAGCAGGGCCGGAAATAGCTGGTAATTGGTATCATTTTTGGTAATTGTAAATCGAAATTGGTAATTGTAAATCGGATTTCTGGTAATTGTTATTTTGCATTCTATTGTATAAATTCTGTTGAATCAAACTATCTAACCGAAAATCTGTAAATCGACATGAACATTTTATAATGGGCGCGTTCGTTGCAATTCAGATTTTAAGATTAACTGAAAAACTTATTTTAAACGGAACGAGAAGCAGTCGGACTGTTCAAAACTGCACTCGGTGCAATGGAAGACCTTTTTGGCCACGAGTTTGTCTACAATGTGATTCTAATGAAAACTTCTTCCATCTGCACAGATGGCACCAATGTTAACAATGGAGAGCGGGGGGGGGGGGGGGGGGGGGTCTCTGGAAATTCTTGGAGGATGAAATTCAAAAAGTTGGATCGTGTTTACTACTACTGAAAATATGGTGTGCCGCTCATCGAGTTGATTTGTCTGACAAAGTATGGAGTCATTGGGCCACACTTCTTCCGAAATGATGCTGGCGAGCCAGTTACCGTTAATGGAGACCAGTATAGAGCCATGATAACCGACTTTTTTGTTCCCGAATTGGATGGCATGAATGTGGATGAGATGTGGTTCCAAAAGGACGGCGCGGCACTACATGGCACACAGCGCACGTCACAATCGATTGTGTCAATTGGCCACCAAGATCGTGTGATTTGACACCATTGGGTTAGTTTCTTTGGGGATATGTGAAGTCAGTCGTCTACGTCAACAAACCAGAAAAATTAGGGGCTTGGAAGCCCAACATTCGTGGCGTTATTGCCGACATACTGCCTCAAATGTTCGAAATAGTGGCTGAAAATTGGACCTCTAGACTTGGCTTTATTCGAGCCAGCCGCTAAGGCTACATTCCCGAAATCATATTTAAACATTAATGGCATAAAATTATCCTTCCATTAAACCTTATTCGCAAACATATTTTAAAGCTAAACACTCGCTAAAACAGAAATCCTTATCTATAAAAATAACTCTTGCATTTATGCCAGTGATTTAGCTAATAAAGACCCTAAAAGTATCTCCCTTTTCGTTCGAAGTTCTGAATGGTTTGACTAATTGGTGATCAGCTCGTTAGTATAGGGTTCAATTAGAGGGTGATTCAACTGTCTAGTCCCCTAGATTGGGGCCAGAGGGGGATCCACCTTCTGATCGTAGTGGTATCACAATGAACCCTCTATGGTCTAAGTGTCGGTTTCTATACTGACAGCCACATCTAACCTAACCTAACATTAGGTACATACATATATGCTGATTGAGAGTATTTTTCTGTTGTGGCTGATTATTCCCTGATTATCTTTTTTTCTACCAAAATTACATTTCACATGAGAAGAGTATAAATTTAAACCATTCTTCCAAATACCCGTGGAGTGATGGTTAGCGTATCTGCCTGTTAACCAAGAGATTCGTGGTTCGAATCCCAACAGAGGCAAAAATGTTTCTTCACGGGTATCGCCTTTCGCGAGGAATTGGCAAGTCCTCCGTTAGAAAATTCATTGCCATGAAAATCGTTTTCTCGATTAGCCGTTTGGAACCGGCAGAAAATTGTAGGTCCCCTCCATTCCCTCACTTGGCATGGTTGTGAGAAATGCGCTAGGCCCTGGGGCTCCTCGCTCTGTTGCGCCACACTATTTATTTTATTTCGAATTGCAAAAAATGTTGCTCGTCGCAGCCAGTACAAATATACATTTCGAAACAAATCATTTAGGTACTTCACAACTCTGTGGAGAAAATAACAGAGTTTATAACGATATTGGTTTCGCTTTTATCTCTTTGGTGGAATTCTGCAGTGATTATATCTGTACTTTGTTTAATCTACGAGTAATTTGAAACTGTGCTGTGAAAAATTACTTTTGCCTTGTTCAGAATGACCTCATAAGCTCAATTGGGAACCGATCCGTACAGTTTTCCAATGAAATCCAATGAAATGGCTTACGCGCGTTTGATGCCTCCAATTAGTTTCGGTTCGTTAGAATATTGTTTAGAACGAACTAACCCCAACACGTTTTATAATACATACATTATTGATGTCGTGTCAGTAGATGGCTACTCTATTTTGGGGTTCAATCCATGATTTAAATGTTTAGGCAGTATGGATTGGAACATTGTCGTGTGGAAATGCCACGAAAAGTTACTAAGCAGATTTTTAAAATAGAGACGAATAGTTTCAAGTATTTTTTTTAATATTGCCAAAAACTGTAGCTGTAGGTATGTTCAATACCATAGTATAATAGATAACTCCCAATTCCATCATATCCCCACACGACTATGAACAAAAACATTTAATCATCTCACTGTTCAAAATCAATCAGTTTAAAATCTGCAACATGCTATTCGCCAAAATATTTTCTTATTGATTTTCCGAACTATTGGTTTTGGAAATAATTTCATGAAGCAAATGATTTATCCACCCCACTGCCTTATTTATTTTTATATTGTTATCTTATAAGTAACATCCTAACACCATATATACATAAATCACTTAAATGCGAACCACTTACACATTGATGATGATGAGTATTTATGGCGTTGAGGAAAGGAAAGACGTTCAGAGGTGCCTGTTGAGTGCACTCCAATGAAATACTTTTCTTTCGGCCAAGTCATAAGGCATTGGCACTTTTAAAATATTTATAATTCTCACATAATGAGAACAATGGCATATGGTGTGAAAATAAATATTTTTTTTGTAGCTCTTAAGAAGAAAATTGAATTTTCCATCGACTGATGGGTGTTTTTAATCAACACATTTATAATAAAAGCTGTTTATTTGCTACTGAAATTAATGGTACTTATACAGGCCGTAGATATGTGTATGTGTAGGTGTTTTGGGGGCTTTAGAATGCTTGATTCGTTTTTAATTAGAAAACTTATTGGTTCTTTCAATTTTATAGATAAAACATTTTTACGGGTAGTGTAATACGAGTAGAACTCACATAAAAATAGCATTTCAATTTTGAGTTTATTGCACCACCATCAAGAAAAAGAAATAATATTTTACCTGAATAAAAATGAAATCATGTTTTCTACCCGGAACTTTTTGTTGAAACTTAAAGTGCGTAGCCCACATACATAGATTTTTTTGTGTGGTGATTCCACAATTTAACGATTTTTGAGAACCGAAAACGCAGAGTTTTTCTTCAACTTTTGTGCTAATTTAGTACTTAAATATAAAATATGACTGTATTTTTGACCTACAATAGGTTTTTTTGTCGTTGTAAGGGAGCAAATAGAATGCTTTTGTTTTTCCTTGTGACCTTTAATGGCAAATATGTCAATTCTATTGGGTTACGATATTTCTGCTCCCAACGTCTCAATTTTATGATTTAATGACAATATGAGTACACTTGATGAAAAAATTTGTGAATACTCCATCAGCTGTATTTATAATCGCATTTTAAACTCCGCGAAACTTTAAAACATGTTTACTCATTGATTAAAACAAAAATCGTATTTATAGTCATTTTTCGACAGTAATTAAGGGCTGAGTAGCTTAAACGCCGAAATACGTGTTTTAGTTCATAAATGTCATTTGTTTTTAGGCTGGAGTCGACGTTCAAACTAATATGGGATACGTTGTAATCCGTTGATCCCGGACAAAAAACTCCACAAGAACGCAAAAATGTATGACGAAAATTTACCTTTGTTAGAGACCACATTTAAAGCGAAATTGAACCTCTGAAGCTAGGGTTCGTTTTGTTAAATAAAATAGCCTAGCTTTTCACTACTTTAGGGTTGTCAAGATAACCATAGTCGGTTTCTTATGAGGCTCTCTAAACTTCTTTGAACAATATTATTTGAAAATCAAACGACACCGTGTTTTCATACATTTGCAGTTGTCGGAACGAAGAAAAACTTGTCAACAGCGTTTCTTCCACTGCCGCAACTGCAGTATCTTTTTGGTTTTATGGTGACACCCTTCGTCACCTTCGCGCCTGAATCACGGGTGTATTTTTGACAATGGATTATGAAAAAACTACACACGATACTGACACAAAGTTAGTTTTATTTTAATACATTATTAAAATTAAAACAACAAGTTTTCTTATTTTGGTTATCTTGGCCTGGACTTGTCCTTAAATCGACCTCTGCCGGAACGACATAGCACATAGTAGACTTTGTGGTACGATTTGTCAGCTTAAGACCCTTGAAACAAAAGTCATATTTTTCTACTTCTTACTAATCCGACTACTAATAGATGACACAAGGTTTATTTTTTGAAATTAAAGAAAATAGCTGCGATTAAAAAAAACCTTATAACCCTATTTTCTAGCTTAAAAAGCTATAAAGAAAATAAAATTTTTTTTTTTTAAAGTTGGTCAATAGTAAGACGTTTTATGAATACGAAACACTAGGTTCGTTCGTCTATGAGTTGTCAAAAAAACCTCGGGTTTCCAGTCCTCAAAAAACGCTAGCCACAAAACCACCACACATTCCTGTCATTTTAATAAAAAAAAAAAAAACATACCATGAACCTAGGGCGAGTTGCGGGCAAACCCAGGTCAACCCCAGGGCTAAAAAAAACACTCAGTTTGACATTCAGGACGACTAGACTTTAGGTTTCTCAGAAAACGCTTTGTGGCGACCACAGGGCGACCTCATAATCTTCGATAAAAAAATCGATTCTTCGAAACCGCGAAAGTAAACGACCCCTTTAAGCTTTAAAATGAATAAGCGGGGAGAACAGATCGCCTTATTCTAGCGCATTTCAGTATACCAAACTTTGCGGCATACATTAAGCTACGTGCACCACAACATTTAATAAGATTGCATTTTCACACCAAAAGACAATTGTAAAAACCAAAAAAAACCATTTTCTATAAAATAAAATGTGTCATGCGATTCTTTTATTTAAAAATCCATTTCAGTTGGTAAAGCAATTTATATATCATTCCATGTCTAATAAATCTAGTACACTATTCTTCTGTTTTCGGTTTGGCAGCACCTACTTCGTTCATATGTCACTTGAATGACAGGAGAAGAAAATAGAACTGTCATCTGTAATAAATAAATTTTCTGTTTCTGGCACAGCAGAAAAAATAATTTCATTTACAAATATTTTAATTAAAATCGCTTGATATGAGTGCAAAGCATTCATATTTCCGATGGGCGGTAGATCTAAACAGGTTTACACCATCGCTTGCACAATTAACGACGGCATGTGCCTCCATTCAACCTGAAGAAAAAACACGACTCATGAAATTTCATTTTATTGATGATTTTCTTTCGTCACTGGTGGGGCGATTGTTAATGAGAAAATTTGTCAGTGAAACCACAACCATTCCATACAATAAAATCGTATTCGACCGGGATGTGCGAGGGAAACCATATCTCAAGAACACCAACCCAGATTCACCACAAATCAGTTTCAATGTCTCTCATCAGGGTGGAATGGTTGTTCTAGCTGGGGTAGTATTGAGCAAATCTAATCAAAAAGAAGAGCCCCTATCTGACTTTGGAGTGGGTATTGATGTCATGAAAGTGGAATACTCTGGCGGCAAAACACTATCAGAATTTTTTCGTTTGATGAACCGAACATTCTCTGACTCTGAATGGCGCTTCATAAACCGCGCCCATCACACAGAACAAGACAAACTGAAAGCATTCATTCGAAATTGGTGTTTAAAAGAGAGTTATGTGAAGAACATTGGTGTCGGTATATCGATAGACTTGCAAAAAATAAGTTTTACTATACATTCTGATAAACTTACCGAAAACAATGTTGTCACTAGCACTACACTGTGTGTCAGTGACGTTCATGTCCCATTGTGGCACTTTGAAGAGCACATGTTGGATGCAGACTATTGTGTAGCTATTGCTTTCAACAATTGCACACCGCACGAAGTGGGAGACTTCAAGTTTTTAACATTCAATGAGTTGCTAGTGGATGTGAGCTCAGGTGTGGCCCCTGAATTGGACGAATATTGCCGCAGTGTTCTGCAGAAGGAAAGAAAGCAAAAGAGGTCATAGCAGTAAATTTAATAAGATCTTAGTTTGTCTATAAATAAAGTACTTTTTTTAAGCTGATAGAAATTGTATTTTGTTGTATTTGTGACATGCATGCAGTGCAGACGGTTCCATTGTTGACTGTCTAAATCAATTATCTAAAAATAGAAATAAATTACATTCTTCGATGGGAATAATTTATTCTTATCTGTTGTGAAGGACTTTCTGGGATCGGAATGGCTTTGTCCTAGTTTTTCGAATCGGATAACTGGATTGAAAGAATTTTATTGCTTCTATTATGAGTGTGTAAGTTGTGCCGCGTCAGTCTGTGGTAAAGTAACGTCTCAAATCATCGACTGTCTAGTCTTCCTGTCTGGCTTTGCTAAATTATGTAGACAGACAAGGAAATATGCGATATGCGGGGTACGTTTTGGGCGTTTGGTGATTTGCAATGACGCGTCGTACCAGGCCAAGTACATTACCAAAAAGGGAGAAATTAAAATAATGTTGATGTTATCAATTCTGCTGATATAGAAGTGGTATTTGGTTTTTCTTCTTTTTTTTTGGTAATAAATGTTGGATATGGCGAAAGTCAGGAAGTTAAGCTTTGAAGTTTTTATTGACTGCTGGGGGTAATTACGCGTAAACACAAAGAACTGTAAACCCCAATGGCTTTGAGTTGAAAAGAGGTTTGGAAAAATGGTAGATATTTTATGGGATCAAAACAGGAGCGAGTTTGAACAAAATCAATGTTTTATAAATAAGTCTTCATACGAGCCCAAACGCAAAATATTTGGCCTAGTATTGTGTTTTTCATAACATAATATTTTCTTTTGCTTTTTATACGAATAATTTTTTTTTCTTAGCATGATTCATAAACATGTGTTCTTGTACAAGTATGCATAATCAATAACTGCTTTTACACGATTCAATGAAAACAAATTTGTTTTTGTTGCAAAATACTTGGCCCACTAGTTTTTCGCCGCAAAATAGTTGGCCTAGGCCGTTTTATATCTCTCTCACTCTTGAGATGTGCCGTTAATATATATTGATATTGGGAAAATGATGGAAATATCGCGGTCTTCAGTTAGAAATATTATAAATTTATTCAAAAAGAACGGAAATGTGAACCAACTGAAGAAAACGGGAAGACCAACAATTGCTAACGGTCGAGACAGAAGAACTTTACGAAAAATCCTGAAGAAAAATCGTCGTGCTACTACGGCCAATATCACATTGGAATGGAAAAACGCCATAAAAAAAACAGTTACCAGAGACACCTGCATTCGTGAAATGAAAAAAATGGGATACAAATTTTACAAGGTAATCTTGCCATATTTGGTTAATTGATTTAATAGACTAGAAATGAATTTTTCGGTCAAATGTGTCACTCAGGCAAAAGAAAAACCACTTTTAACTCCTTTGCAAAAAAAGAAGCGCTTAAAGTGGGTTCGGGATCATCAAAACTGGACGTTGGGACAATGGAGGAATGTGATATGGAGCGATGAGTCCCGATTTGAGCTTTGTGTTGGAGACTCTCGGGCAAGGGTATTAAGAACCCCAGCTGAAGCATTTCACCCAGATTGTTTTCGTAGGAAAACAAAATTTACAGCTTCAGTAATGGTCTGGGGGTGCATGTCAGCACAAGGAGTTGGCAACCTATGCTTCATTGATGGCACTCTGAATGCAAGTAGGTACCAAGACATCTTGGAGCATCAACTTTTGCCGTCAATTCCAAGGCTGCAGGCAGAAGATGGCTGTTTTACTCTTCAGCAAGATGGCGCATCATGTCACACAGCCAAACGAAGTATGAGCTGGCTTCAAGAACACAACATACCAGTTCTAACTTGGCCCGCAAATAGCCCAGACCTGTCTCCCATTCAGACTCTGTGGGGAAAAATGAAGAAAGTTTTAAGGAATAATCCGGCTAAAAACTTAAGTGAGTTGAAGCAGAAAATTCAAGAGGTTTGGGATGCCTATACACCTGAATCCTGCCAAAGCCTAGTGGAAACACTCCCTAGTCGGATTACGTCCGTTATTAAAAACAAAGGTGACGTCACTCAGTGGTAAACACCAGTTTTTTTCTTTTGGGCCAAATTTTTTGCGTCAATAAAAGTTTGGGCCTACTATTTTGCGTGATGGAAGATATGGCAGTTGTGAGTTTTTTTCTATTAAATGAATTCTTGTTATGTTTTAAGTTACCGTTATTATTTGTTTTTGTCTAACTCATTCTAAATAATGAAATAAATTTTTAATTAATTTGTTAAATTTCTGTTGACAATCTATTAAAAAGTATTCAATAGGGCCAACTATTTTGCGTTTGAGTCGTAGTTGTTAAGAATTCGTGAAATCTGCTGTCCTGAAAAGTAATGTTTTTTTTTGCTATTGGAACTTGTTTTTTAACAAGAATATTTTGGAGTTGTATCTAGTAGTAGTGTAAGCTAGGATCTAGTTCATTTATCTTATCCATTAATATGGGAAATGGAAAGGACTTAATTTTCTGCTGATTTCTAGGAAAGAAAGCTGTTTTCATGGTTTTCGGGGTACTTTTGGTCGTCAACTGCTGATACTAACAGGGCGAATTTAACCCTTATATCCAACTTATTAGTCTGTTACGCTAACCATTAAAGTACAGATGCCCGTATTTAAGGACTAGTACGAACTTTTTATTAGTCTTTAAATACAGGGTGCGCCATCTGGACAGGCCCTATTGAAATGTTGAATAACTCCGCCATCTTTCCAGCCGATTTTGACAAACTAGTCAGATTCTGAAACGTCAGCCTATGTCATTTTAGACATGGATCGACTCAGAGCCCAAAATTTGGCTTAAATTGTAGCGCAGTACATCGAAAGCAATCTTTCAATTGTGAAAACTGTGTGTGCCTATCATTTTTCGCTCTCTGGCGGGGTCAATAAATAAAACTGTCGAATTTGGGGAACAGCGAACCCACACATCATTCACGGAACACCATTGCACGACGTAAACGTTACTGTTTGGGCCGGAGTGTGCTCGGAAACGATTATTGTACCATTTTTTTTTTTCAAAGTTGGAGAAACCGTCGGCGTTTCACGCTATCGTTGGGTGTTGGCGCACTTTGTTTGTCCGGAAATGCGTAAACACGGTCTGGCGAACTTCTACTTGTCACACCGCAGTTGCTACAGAGCAAGTTCCCGGTACGCGTTGTGTCAAAAATGGGTGATTTGAATTGATGAATTTTTCTGTGGGGCTACTTGAAGAGTAGGGTATATGCCAGCAAACCGATGAAGACTATTGAACAACTAAAATTAAAGCAGAAATTGCTGCTATTACCCCCGAAATGTCAAATACAATACGAAATGCCCAAAAAGGGGGTTATTTGATCGATATTGTATTCTGAGTGAATTGTCAATAAATGGTATTCTAAACCCTTAATAAATCTTTTTTATTTACAAAAATCGGCTGAAAAATGGCGGAGTTATTCAACATTTCAATAGGTCCTGTCTAGATGGTGCATCCTGTACTAATTCAAAATAAAGAAAATGTGTGGATAGCCTTGCAGATTTCAAAAATTTTACTTTCAAGTTCTAATTAAGAAAAAAGGATAGGTAAATATTTAGTTTTTTTAACGCCCGCTCAGCACTTAAAAGACAAACTACGTTTTTATTTCATGTCAGAAAATAATATTTTAGTAACACAAGTAATGGCCAAAATAAAACGCTAATGGGAATACTTAAACTCATCCCAACCTTGATTGTAGTACTTGTGAGCTGTAACTTCTCTATTTGTTAAATTTGTCTGTATAAAATTGTGTCTCTCCTTTTTGTTTCGTTAGACTAGACTAAATAGAACTAATTTATGAAGCGTGCCAACTGTTTAAAGTCATGCCACATGAAGTGGAACAAATACGACCACTCGTCCCTTTTGTGGACAGTCAGAATAACCAAACAAAACAATTTTATCCTTAGTCCGCCCCCGCCTATTTGTATTGTCATCAAAAAAATTACCGTAGACAGACTTTAGCAATTGAAGAGAAGTCCATTAATGTTCACCCCCATGGATATTCAAGAGAAACAACGAAAATTGGTTTAACAGCCGTGCACTTTGAATTGCAACAATTTCTATTTATTGGCACTTTCATTCACGAATAGGTTACCCACCTAACAATTACATGTTTCCGACCCTATTTTTTTTTTAAATCGTTTCCGAACTGATTGATGAGAATCTCACCCCTGGCTTCAGAAATTAACTTCCCCTAAAAGTAAAAAAGCAAACAACAAAGATGTTATCACAAGAGGGGTGTCAGAATTAAAAGGCTGATGTACCGTGAAGGAACCCAAAATCAACAACTACCCTCAGACCTGAGTTGGTCTTAAGTGTTTAGGTTCTCTTTAGGAGAAACTAAAAATGAGGGATTAAACAATGCAGGGTGAGCGTTTTCATTCATATGTGCTGAAGCATAACATTGGAAACGATCACGTTGCAAAATTGAACTTGAAGGAACCAGAGAAGGTTGCTCAAGCGCAAATACAATTTTAATAGCTAAACGCGATCAAACAGAAAACAATTTTTGTTTACTTTTTTTTTTTTGTTATTTGGTTCGATGAGAGAACCAAAAAAAGAAAAACGAAAACATTTTAAGTGGTTTTAACGATTATGCGGCACAGGATAATACTATAAGGTCCTTGAGTGCGGTGCTCGTTTTGTTTCTAACATGAAATCGCATAAGGCAGGTGTTGTGCCATTGAAAACAATACTCGCCTTGGGATGTCTGCATAACACAAAATATATGTGTACTTACCCTTTGGTCTTTTAACAAACATAGAAATTAAAAATTTACTTCACTGATATGATTTGGTGTACCCATACCAATATTTCCGGTTGATTTCATCGGGGATAATGTTTTACGAGTTTCCAAAGAACACAAGCTGAACGTAGTTGTTCCGATTCTCGTGGTCGTTAAATGGTTGAGTGCTCCAGCGAAAATACTGAGATATTGAGATCAATTTTCTCATGAAAATAAAGAACGTGCTTTTTCCAGTTTTGAAAGGAGAATTTTTGGATTCTTGAGTAAAATGTTTGGCATTTTGGATCGTTTCCAAGTGCTGTAATGCATCGTGGTTTTTGCAGAATCAAATTATACTTGAGCGTTTTCAGTGACGTTAATTAGTTTTGATAGTTGTCATTTTTGGTTTTGTCGTTTCAATTCAAAATGGTTTTATGAATTGTGATTCATGATGTCCTAAAATTTTTTCAAACATGTTAAACACCAGAAGTTTTGAGTTTTTACTGAGAAAATTTATCACAGCCCAACAGTATTTCATTATCTTTTGGAGAAATACGTATACGAAATATCAGGAAATTGTAAGACAAATTGTTTTAAGTGGAATGATATGTTTCAGACGTTCAAGCAATGTAAAAATATTTTCTTTCGGTCCGAGTCAACCCATTCCCTTTTCCCTGAATTTACAGCACTGTTTTTTTCGAGATTGGGCAGCAAGTTTTCATGAATATCCTTGAAGTCATTAAGATTAACTAGTAGATATCGATGCTCGCTGATTATACACCTTTGCAAGCTGTGAAAAGCAGTGTTGGGGGCAAAGTACTACGTATTTGAGTTGAGCTAAAATATTAATCTTTATATTAAATAAATATACGCACCAAGTTGAGCTGAAGGTAAATCTGATGACTAACGAGCGTTCTACTCTTCTAGTGCTATGGGTGTCCGAGCTTTTCGAGGGTCCTACTTTGACTTGGATATAAAGCTGGAAAGCTAAAACCGCAATAGATAGCTAGTGCCTTTTACAATGGAGTGTCCCTCCGACTATCTTCGAATTTTTTGTCACCAGCATTGAGCATTGGAGACCAGTGCCAACAAGCCATTTGAACCGCAGTCTCTGAGGTTCTGATGCACTCAGCCTTCAAAGCGAAACCATCTGCATCTACAGTTTTATTAACTTACAAACGATAAGCTTAACTTCCTTTAGGTCAGGAGGACGTCATTCTTGATCATAGTCTAAGTTGAATAAGGCTTTCTGTGTGGGAGCGAGGTTTATGTCATCATCTGTGATAAACAGTGTGCTGAAGTGGTCTTTTCAAATGCTTAGTTGCATTATGGCTTCCCTCAATTTTGTCAAACAAGTCTTTCTCATCCTATTTTTTTTTAAAGTGAGAATACGATGTTCTTCCTTGCTTTTCTGCTCGTAGCGCTCAAGAGCAGCCCTGATTTTCCGTAGCACCACAACTTGGCTGTATCTGACCAAAAAAAAACTTTAGAAGCTTCTGTCGCCTTATGAAAAATATTTTAAACTATTTAATTTTACTATAGGCTAGGGTGAAGCAGTTACAAGTCGACATTCCCAAGTTGCGTCTCCTATTATTACACATTGATAACTATTATTGTTGTAAGTACCTTAGATGGCTAGAAAAGTATTAGCGTCCGCAGCGACATCCAAGCTGCGCTTAAGGTTCTATTCAAGATTCCAACTACTTCGAAAGTGAAGCGGGGGAATGCAAGACCTCTCTGAATGCTCTTGGAAGATCGAATTCTCTGAGTTTCGTTTGGTTTCCAGGTAACAACATGATTGGAAACGAGATCGCCGAGGAAATTGCGAGGCAAGGATCTCAAACAGATTTCTTAGGACCTGTACCAGTACTTGGTCTGTCAAGGTGCACTGCGATGCAGATAGACCAAACGTATGTTCTCCAACGTAAATAATAAAACCAGAACAATTTTGGTATCCCATGACAAAAAGACTGTAAAACGCTTATTCGTGTTGCCACGGGACACTTCTCTATTATTAAGAATTTAACCCATTATTTCCTAGTGGTTTTGCTACGTAACCATACAGTACATTTTTTTCTACAATCGTAGTGGTTTTTTGATGAAATTATTTTCAAACTTTTATGCAAACATTTAAAAAATTGACCACTCCGGGAACAAAGGATTAGTGATACCATACACTGTGAAACCTGTGGGGAGTATGACGACACATCGGAACACTTCTTCTATGAATGTCCTGTATTATCTCGATTCAGGTTATAGATACTCGATAAATGATGGGAGCTGGTAGCTAAGTTTCATTATCACGGAAACGTCTTCTTGCTTTTCTACAAACTTCTGGAAAGTTATAACAAAAGAAGGTTGTCATCTGGTTTTAGGTCTAAGTGCTCCAGCGAGTATTTTAAAAACATCCTACAGAAAAAATTTTAGTCTTAAGTTCGATAAAGGAAATAAATAATTTTTCAATGAGTTTGGTATTCAATGAAAACCGAGCTCAACTCGTTATGTTTGTGAAATTTTTTCAAAATTGGTCTTTTAAACTACGAAATGTTTGAGCTTAAAGTTTATTTTTTGACAAATATTTCGAAATTCCGTCTCTGCCTGTTACGTGGGAGGTTCGATGTCTGAATCTCAACAGAAGAGAGATTTTGGCAAGCAAGAGGAATTGGTAAGCCTTCCGATAGTAATTTCATTTCCATGAAAAACACTTACTCGATTAGCTCTTTGGAATGGACAAAAAATCGTTTTTCATCAGAAGACATTGTTGTGAGAAATGTGCTAGGCCCTGGAGTTGCCTGTTATGCCACCCTATTTCAACAACTACGACAACAAAGGATCTAATGTATCCTTATCCTAATGGCACAATTTCGAGCTTACAATGAAGCGGGAGAGACGCAGGGCGTGGATGTGAGTAAGATCACTAGGGTCATCAAAGAAATACAAACCTAGGTTTATCCTACGTTTGTTAGCTAAAGCTGGACATGAACAGATAAGATGGGAAATAGTTTCCTCCTCCTCCTCATTCATACAGCTGTTGTTACTACAATGATCTGGAAGACAGAGCGAGATGTTTAATTTCATTTTGTCTGAATAGACACCAATATACTCCTTCATTTGTTTTTGAACCGTCCGCCGTCCGTTTAAAAATGAACGTATTCGTTTTCCAAGAATGATTGGTTTTCCAGTTTCTTCTGGATGGAATGGTTGCCCGGAAATTTGTGTCAAATTCGAGTTTAGGTGTGGTACCTTCTGTTTTTAGCTTGGGGATTCCGAATTTGTTCAGAATGTCAGCATGGTCAACATTTTTGTTGGTCCATTGTGAGACTTTTTGTAATCGAATAACCGAACTCGCAGCTGTTTGTTTACTGTAGACGTCAAGTCTCAAGTGGGACTAGGTAAAACAGGATGTCCAGTGCCTCTGAAGGAGTGTTGCGTAAGGGAACGCTCATACATATGCATGCCGAATGAGACTGTCACGATCAGTTGCTTTATCTAGTGCAGTCCACCATACTGTAATACAATTGAGGATAGGTCTGATGACCGTAGTACAGCATTATTAAATACCCAATATTCGCAGTATAAAACTGCACTTACAAGAACTTTGCAGAAGCGTTGAAAAAAACAAACTAACAAAAAATTCTTACTTAGCGCCACACAAATTATTTTTTACTCTTAAGTTGTTTTCAAAAAAAGTTGGTTTCTGAAAAATGTCTCGATCGAAATGCTAAATGTTATTTCAATGTAGAATTTGCATAATTCGCATTGACTTACATATGTGTATCAAAAAGCACTTATTCTTTTCTTTTTTGAATGTTAATAAAATTGTTCTTACTACACTATGTATTCAAGTTGGATCGCATTATCGTGTGGCTCGTATTTTTTTTTAATATGTCGTGTGTTTGTTTGTGTGATTTGTGTGCATTATTAGTTTTTTATGATACGTTTTTTATATTTTAATTTGGTTTAATTTTTTTTTATTCATTGCACCTTCGTATTATTAAACATATTTTATATCAAAAAATATTTAAAAACAAATCTAAAGCTGGAACATCATGGTCTGCCCGCCATTCCGATTTCGACCAGCAACTTATAATTGATCTGGGCAACGTTATGAATGTGACCCACATTGCCATTCAAGGTCGTCCGCATAGTCATGAATATGTTACCGAATATTCAATTAGCTATGGCATTAGTGATTTGGAATTTGCAGACTACAAGGAGCCAGGAGGCAACGTAAAGGTAAGCGAGCCAATTTTCTTTAATGGGCTTACACGTGGATCAAATTTCTTGTCAACAATGCCCTTACGTGTTAAAACACAGTCTGGCATTGAAATGATTGTTACAGCATCAGCTGTTGAGTCATCTTTCATGTTATTGTCCTCATTTATTTTGGCTCTAGCTGTTTGTCAATATGGGTGCAGAATTAACACAAAAAAAGGTGCGCATGGGATTGTGTGTCTCTTCATCCTTAACCTAACCATCATATAACTCCACCCCATGTGCATTGTCTTTCCTTAATGTTCATCTTTTGTGTAAACAATTTTCCATATCCTTTTGATTTTATTATAATTTTTTTCTTTTTGTTTGAACTGGCATTTGGTATACTTATGGGTTGCACGTATGTATATTGATGTAAACATTTTTGTCTGTAGCTATTAACATTTATTTTAAACTTTTTTTTTTTTGTTAATTAATGGTGTTGGCTGTTCTGTTTGCTTGTGCTGAATGAATGGCATAATTTCAATAGATTAGAAAATCAATATGTTATATTAACACGAATGTCTAATGGGTGAGTTTCGAACTCATCGATTAACATATGAATATTTAATCATTAACACATAAATAACCACAAAACTTTCTGTATCCTCTTGATTATTCTCTTCTCAAAATAACAAAATGGTGCACTGAAACTACTAAACTCTACTTAACTTAACAAAATTATGAAACTAAAAGGTGAATCTGCATGGACGCCGGTAGAAAATACTTACAATCACTTTCTTACGATCGATTTGGGTGAGAAACGAAAGACAAGAAAGGTTGCCACAATGGGTCGGCCGAGGACAGGGGAATTTGTGACAGAATACATTGTCCAGTTCTCGGACGATGGTGAATACTGGCGATCATATGTTAGCCCAATTAGTGAACCGCAGGTAATTTTTTTAAGAGTATAATTATTTTCATTTCTTTTTTTTATTAAAAAAAGGACTTTTTCTATACCATGCTCTTGTGTTGTTATTGTGATTGTTTTTTGATTTTGAAACTAAAAGGCTGGTCGTTTTTTTAAGTTGAGCTTCTTGTCTTGATGTCATGATTGTTTTTGAGGTTACTGAATTGAATACAAACTTTCCAATTCCTGATTCCCTAATGTGTTCTTCCTTCGACAATCCAACGCGCCTTATGGATGAGAGGTCGTTTTCATTGAGCAACTCCAATACCGCTTTAAAAATTTATTATTGCACTTCCTCAACTTGTTTTAGATTTCAAAAATGCTAACAATCCCTAAGTGGTTTTTGTTGAAATAACAAAAAAAAAAAAAAAAAGAATATTGAGGATTGATGTCGGCAGATTGATGAAGATCAAAATAAAATAAATAGTAAAACAACAGGGTATCGCATTTTACAACAGGGAGCCTAGCGCATTTCTCTCAACCATACTTTGTGTAAGAATGGAGAGGACCTACAATTTTTTGCCTATTCCGAACGGCTAATCGAGGAAATGCTTTCCATGGTTGGAAATTACCATCGGAGAAATTGCCAATTCCTCGCGAAAGGTTATATCCGTGGAAAAACATTTATTTTCCGGCGGACACACTATAACCATTACGCCACGGGTACCACAAGATCAACTCTTGCTAAAAAATTCGAGAGTCTGTTTAAAGTATTAAGAAAAAACACAAATACTGGAATCCAGCTTATGGGGGCCTACTGCATTTCCTTTCAACTACTCCTACGACCTTGTTGTACAAGATGTGAAAGTGTTTCCGGTTCCACTTATACCCGGCATAAATATTTAATGGAAATCGATCTTTTGAACAAGGAAGTCGTTGAAATTAAACAATATTTTCACTAAACCTTGCATGTTTTTATTGCTCCGACTGGAAATCAATTCAGTTCAGTTCATATTCTTAAGACTCCGCCATAGCGAAAGATAGAATTTTCGATTACTCTTATATGCTCACTACTTATTAATAAAACAACTTTAAATGCAACAACATACTCTAATTTTTCACAGCTTTAAAGACAAAAGAAATTTTTTATAGATTAAATTTTAATTGTTTTTGCATTGTCTGTATGGGGGCATACGTTTCGACAATCTATTAAAAGACACAAGATTAAGCAATCAATAAGATGTCATGTGGTTCGCACATATGTAGTATCACGTTTAGACACAATTTTTTGCGCGTATTTTTATGTCCAGTAACTAACTCAGGGTGTTATAAAGTTTCCTTCGATTAACCCTAGAAAGGCAGCCATATTTTTAAGTACGTTAAAAGTAACCATTCGTCGAATCGACGAAGCGATATTCAACTGCGCTTTTAGAGAAAAGTTGCAAGCTTATTCCTGTGATGTTAAATAATATATATGTTCCGCTCACTTCAAACACTCAGAGATGACTAGGGTTACACAAAAAAAATGCAATCGGCAAGAATAGTCAAAAGAGAAATGAAAAAATAAAATTGATGTTCATCGAATCGACGAAGGTTACCTTTCTAGGGTTAAGTAACAACATGGGTTCAAATAAATGTATTTCTTCTATGAGCTTTTGACCCCTTCTCACGAGTGATATGCCTTTAGTATACACCGCGTTGATCTAAGCAAACGTGAAAAAGTCTTCCGATTTTATTATTGCACTAGCTGAGCCACCCGGCGTTGCTCGGGTCTATAGTTTTAAGGTTCCCGTTCTGGTTTTTCCGCTTAAGTAGGAACTTGGTGATGAAAAACAATCGTTTTTACATTGGGATTATGTGGTATCCCAATGACGAAAGAATTTTTGAGATCTGTCCAGCAGTTTATATGTTTCCGTTCCCAGCCCCGTTCCTGTGGGAATCTTCCGTTACAGCCGATATATGTGAAATATAAGTCTATGTCACTGAGGGATGATGTAATATCCTAGAGTTGAAAGAATTTTTGAAATCGGTCAAGTAACTTTAAGGTTTCGGTTCTGGTTCCCGTGGGATTATAGGGATGAAATATAATCTAAATTACTAATGGAGGGGGATAATGTAGCAATCCAAATGCAGGAAGGGTTTTAGAAATCTGTCCAGTTGTTTCTAAGTTTCAGTTCCCAAACCCGTTCCTGTCGGAATATCCGTGCAATTTCTTAAATTCCGTTCCTGTGGGAATATGGTTAACAAACCTTGACAGGAACCATTTATAAGTCATTGTCACTGAGGGATAATGTAACATCCTAGAGTTGAAAGAATTAATGAAACCGGTCAAGAAACTTTAAGGTTTCGGTTCTCGTTCCCGTTTCTGTTCCCGTGGGATTATAGGGATGAAATATAGTCTAGGTTACTGATGGAGGGGGATAATGTAGCACTCCTAATGCCGAAAGAATTTTAGAAATCTGTTCAGTAGTTTCTAATTTTCCGTTCCCAACCCCGTTCCTGTGGGAATATCCGCGCAATTTTTTAATTTTTTAATGTCATAAGAACATTCTCCATACAATTACAAACACAACAAAAAAAGAATTGGCCAAATTGGTCCAGGCGTTGTTGAGTTATGCGCTTACCAACACATTTTGCGATTCATTTTTATATATAAGATGTGGGGGAGGCCCAGGGTTGTAAAAGCTTAAGCTAATTTATAGCTTAGGTCTGGATTTAATTCACAAGCTATTTTGAGAATTGTGAATTGGAGAATATTCAATTAACAAGCTAGTTTGGGAATTATGAACTGAGAAAGATTCAATTCACAAGCTAGTTTGTGAATTATGAATTGAAAAATATTCAATTCACAAGCTAGCTTATGACTTATCCGAATTATGAATTGAAAAATATCCAATTGATAAGCTAGCTTATGAGTTTATAATGAATAGGAAAAAAATCAATTCACAACCTAGCATATGAATTACCTGAATGTTTTCCAATTCATAATCCGGATTCATAAGCTAGCATGTAGCATGTGAATTGAATATTTCTCAATTTATAATTCACAAGCTAGCTTGTATTCACAAGCTAGCTTGTAAATTGAATATTTTGGAAGCTAGCTTATGAATTAAATATTTTTCAATTCATAATTCACAAACTAGCTTATGAATTGAATTCTTCTCAATTCTTAATTCTCCAACTAGCTTATGAATTGAATTTTTCTCAATTCTTAATTCTCCAACTAGCTTGCGAGTTGAATATTTCTCAGTTTATAATTCTTAAATAAGCTTATGAATTGTATTTTTCTCAATTCACAATTACAAACTAGCTTAAGAATTAAATATTTTTCAATTCTGAAGCTTATTATTAGCTTCAGAAGTGGAGGGGAGGCCAACCAACGTTGCTTGCTGGTGCTATTTGTTTTGCCTTTCTTTTTGTTTCTTTGCGATTTTTTCAGAACGTCGCATGTCCCTTTTTGACGGGGTTCTCCGAATCTTTGTTTGAATATGACAATACCAAACCACCCGGCCATGCTTTATTTTCCGCAAGATTTTGTTTTTGACGTGAAGGCTACGACGGATGTTGGTTCTTTCAATACTATCAAACTTTTTTGGGCGAGAGGTCTTGATACAATAAAACATAAAGCTTACTAACTCCAAGGACATTTTTCGGTCAAAGAAAATAGCGGAGCTTTCCCGCTATTTCATTTATATATTCATTTCGATAACTGATGTCGTTATCAGAAGTTACATACTTTGTTATTGATCATAGCTCCCCTTCCCAGATATTTTCGCAACAGTAGTCTTTTTTTTTGTCGAAGAACATGGCCACGTACTGATCAGCAACGCGGAAAAATCAAAATTGAAAACTAAGCGACATCGCTCTGCCGGTCAGTTTTCAATTTTGTTCTAATTTTGCCGTGCGCTAATACGGTATCCAATTTTCAAAATCGTTTACATAAACGTCAAGTGTTCCTTGCAGGGTTGTAGAATTGCTTCATCTTCAAAAAATATTTGATTTGTTTAGTACCTACTTTACTTCGGAACAAATTGTCGAGAACAGATAACTTAAGACCTTTCTTGGTGTACACCTACTGCAACTTGAAATTCTTTGGTGACTCCAGCTGGACCTTTGTGATCATTTTCGGATAGGCTTCTGGAACTTCTCGTGGTTGTCGATGAAATTTTCTTAGTTAATTCCTCCAAGGAATCATGATATTTTTCATACGGTTTGGATTCGTTGTTGACTTACTCATTATACAAACCCGTATTGCTCATCAGATAGCCGCAGTCGACTACCCAAACCCACTCATCGATCTTTAAAGTGCGGGACATCAGCTTGATTTGTTGATTATCATATCTTTGTCTATTTCCCTTTCTTCTGCACATTGGTATAAGGTAACTTTCAATACATTGCTTAGACAGATTATCTCCTCGTTTAAGCTTGAAGATGAGAATCGTGAGTCATCTATACCCGACGTCTTCCATCTTGATTTAAATTTTTTTTGGTATTTCAGTTGGCCTTTTTTTGGAGTTCTAACTTCTTCTATGTTGAAGAAGGTATTTCCGAGTTTCAGCTGTCTGAAAATGATTTTGAGGGAAATGTTTGATCTAAAGACCATCACATTTGTGCCTATTTCAATAGTTCATTCAACACAACATGGTCTGAAAAAATATTTGAACACTACCTAGCAAAGTCGGATAGGAGTCACTTTAAGAAAAACCAATAATCCCAATCGATTCTTTATTTCTTTTTAGGGCGGTAGAACTTCCGATATGGATAACTTCCAACTTGCCCAATTCGAAAATTAGCTGTTTATGCTTTTTGTTTCATTAATTAAAGCTCCTGTTCTTATTCGAGGCTACATGCCATCATATCTCACTCTGCTGTAAAGTTTTTCAAAATTGTTCAACATGCATAGACTTACTTACAAAGAACGTTTATAAAAATCGTAGAGAAAAAACCCCAAGGTTGTGATTTTGGCTACTCGCTATTGCAATTTGACCCCTCTTTATAACTTTTTTTGCGAGATTTTCAGAATCGCTAATAAAACATAATACATAAACAAGGTCATGAACATCACCGTAAACTGCGGACTTACGTCGAACGTACCAAAACATAAGTATAGTTATAATCACGTTGGAAAAGAAACGGAACATTCCGCATATAATCCCATCTATTTCTGTAGCTGTTAAAGCAGGTTATCTTGGCGTGATTCTTGATCGTTAACTTAACTGACAAATTTGAAAGAAAGAAAGAAAATGCAGGAAAAGATGGTGAACTGGCCCCAAGACCATTCACTGGATATCTTTTCTTATTCTTTGACATCTAAATGCGCTTTGAGATCTCAAAAGAATGTCAGCGGCCAGATTCAAATTATCTTGTTTCACTTCCTCAAGGTTGAAGGTGGATTTTTGACAGAAGCATTTAAAACAATCCTTCAAACATATTCACGGTCTTTTACAACGTGAGTTTTAAGTAAGTGAGTGAGGGTTTTGAAACTTTGCCGAAGGTACACACAAGAGTTGCGCTTGCATTTGCTCAACCAGTTGCACACAAACCACACCAACCGGAGACCTTCCTCTTCCCTAACTTATCCTCAAGTTTTTTAACAAAAAATGGCGAAAAAAGGGCGCTGCGGCTAAAGGTTAGGTTAGGTTAGGTTACAGTGGCCGTTAGCTAGGCTAACATACTTAGACTCGTTGGGCGCATTGTGATACCTAATGCAGCCAATTCGAGCTTACAACGAAGCAGGAGAGACGCAGGGCGTCGATGTAAGTAAGATCACTAGTGTCATCAAAAAAAAAAAAAAAAAAACCTGGGTGTATCCTACGTTTGTGAGCTAAAGCTGGGCATGAACAGAGAAGGTGGGAAACAGTTTCCTCCTCCTCCTCATCCATGCAACTTCTGCAAAAGTCGTTTGAGGCAACTACTAGCTGCGGCTAAAACAATGAATTAACTGAAAAAGATTCCTATCAGGTCACAGAACTAGAATGAATTAAACCGACATAACAATTCAAACAGAATATACCCCACCTACAAGTAATAGACAAGGGAATGTTGGGAGGATAACATGAATATAAAAGCATAAATGAAAATCTTGTCTCCATCTTCACAGATGATTCCAAGAAGCAATATGTGGGCAAGGTCAGGTTTCTTTACAGATTACTCTACCAAAAATAGATCTGTAAAACTTTCAGAGTTTTGCAGTTTTTCAAGCTAAAGTAATTGCAATATGTGAAGATGCGAAATATCTAGCTACGTGTGAATTGCTCGATTCTAAAATAAAAGGGTGCTATCTCCCTTTGTAATTTTTAAGAACGTAGTGTTTGTTAAATTGGAAGAGTTCAAATTCGGTTCTACTTTCATTCTTATTGGAAAGTAGAAGCAAGAATAACTTTCCAATGATTCGAAAGTAAAATTCAGATACAGTGGTATCACTATGGATCGACCCTCTATGGCCTAAATGTGTCAGACTACGTACCTTCACACACATCTAACCTCACCTAGAATAGAGATGCACAGTTGGACCCCAGAATCTGACAGACTTTTAAACTTCTAAATCTTATTTTCGAAACAGATGCTATTTGTTATGCATATATAACCAGATGTACTTCATTGCGGTTATGGTATGAAAAATTTATTTTTAACCTGACCACACCATCTACATTTAACTAACCCAATTGGTGAATGTTTTTACTAAACTGTTTCATTTTAACTAACTTTTCAAAGTCGAAATGTAGAAAACCTAAATCGATTTTCCTTTTCCGCTTTCATAATTTGTTCCTTTTTTTTTAAACCCAAGATGTTCAAAGGCAACACTGATGGCAATGGAGTGCATTTCAATGTCTTCGAAGTTCCCATTATTGCCCAATGGATTCGAATAAACCCCACCAGATGGCATGACAGAATATCGATGCGTGTGGAGCTTTATGGTTGTGAATACAGTAAGTTGTACTTATTTTTAAAAGCAAACATAAAATAACCATCTCTCTATCGTTTGAATAGATGCTGAAAATCTTTACTTTAATGGTACTGGTTTGGTGAACTATGATCTACTGAGAGAACCGATTGCATCAACGCGGGAGTCTATACGATTCCGTTTCAAAACGGCACAAGCGAATGGTGTTCTGATGTATTCCCGTGGCACACAAGGCGACTACTTGGCACTTCAACTAAAGGATAACAAAATGCTTCTGAATATGGATTTGGGATCGAAAATCATGACCTCCTTATCTGTTGGAAGTCTTTTAGATGACAATGTATGGCATGATGTGGTTCTGTCTAGAAATCGTCGTGACATCATCTTCTCTGTTGATCGGGTGATTGTTAAAGGACGAATCAAAGGAGAATACAGTCGTTTAAATCTGAATCGAAATGTAAGTTTATTGAAATCACAAAAGTCTGTGAATTGTTTGTGCTTCACATTTTGTTTATCTCTTATAGCTATACCTGGGAGGTGTGCCAAATGTGCAAGAAGGTATGTTAGTTACACAAAACTTTAGTGGATGCATTGAGAATCTCTTCCTGAATTCATCAAACTTCATACGAGAAATGAAAGACAACTACGAATATGGTGAAGCTTTCCGTTATCAGAAAGTGCACACTATCTACGCCTGTCCATCACCTCCGATTTATCCGGTGACTTTCTTGACAAGAACCTCTTACGCTCGTCTCAAGGGGTACGAAGCTCAAAAACAGATGAACGTGTCCTTCTATTTCCGAACCTATGAAGATAGAGGTGTGATGATGTATCACGAATTCGCATCTGGTGGCTTTGTCAAAGTATTTTTGGAATTTGGAAAGGTGAAGATCGATTTGAAGGTTGGTGAATCCCCAAGGATAATCTTGGATAACTACGAGGAGCAATTTAATGATGGTAAATGGCATTCCCTGGTGCTGACGATTGGAAAGAATAAACTTGTGTTGGACATTGATCAAAGGCCGATGACAACAACAAAAACAATTCAGATATCAACTGGTCGAGTGTATAACATCGCGGGTGGCTTCGACAAGAATGGTTTTGTAGGATGCATGAGGCTAATATTGGTCGATGGTAACTACAAATTGCCCAAAGATTGGGTTCAAGGTGAAGAAGTTTGCTGTGACAATGAAGTGGTGGTGGATGCGTGTCAAATGATCGATCGTTGCAATCCAAATCCATGCCGGCACAGTGCAACTTGCCATCAAAATTCAATGGAATTTTTCTGTGATTGCAGTCAGACTGGATATGCCGGAGCTGTTTGTCATACTTGTAAGGATGACTTATTTCATTTTGATAAAATAGTATAAATGATAATTTTTTTCGTAGCCAAATATCCACTATCCTGCTTGGCTTTGAAAAATGTACAAAGTGTCCAACAGAGGGTGAACATTCATATTGATGTCGATGGAAGTGGACCATTGAAGCCGTTCCCAGTTGTGTGCGAGTTTTATTGTAAGTTTTTTTTTCTTATAATAATTCTGAAAAGGAGTTATATAAATGACAAATTTTCTCATCAGCTGACGGAAGAGTCATCACTACCTTGGGTCATAGTCAGGAATTGACAACAACAGTTGACGGATTCCAGGAGCCTGGCTCGTTTGAACAGACTGTGATGTATGACGCTGATTTAATGCAGGTCGAGGCTTTATTAAATCGATCCCATTCCTGTTGGCAACGACTGAGTTACTCTTGCAAAGCTGCTAGACTCTTGAATTCTCCAAGTAAGCAATTGATTGCTCTAAACATAATTCATAGGTTTAATGCACGTTTTTTTTAAAGGTGAATCGAATGCTTTCCGTCCGTTCTCCTGGTGGGTGTCAAGACATAACCAGCCTATGGATTATTGGGCTGGTGCTTTACCCGGATCACGAAAGTGCGAGTGTGGTATTTTAGGAAATTGTTTAGATCCTACCAAATGGTGCAATTGCGATTCAGAAAAAATGGAATGGACTGAAGACAGTGGAGAGATTCGAGAGAAGGAATACTTACCAGTGCGTGCGTTGCGGTTTGGCGATACGGGAACACCATTAGATGAGAAACAAGGACGTTATACTTTAGGGCCGCTGCGATGTGAGGGCGACGATTTGTTTAGCAATATTGTTACATTCCGTGTTACTGATGCAACAATCAATTTGCCACCTTTTGATATGGGACACTCTGGAGATATTTATATGGAATTCAAGACAACTACTGAAAATGCTGTTTTGTTCCATGCTACAGGGCCAACGGACTATATCAAATTGAGTATAATTGGAGGTACAAAGTTACAGTTTCAGTACCAAGCTGGCAGTGGTCCGCTTGGTGTAAACGTGGAGACGAGTTATCATTTGAACGATAATCGCTGGCATACTGTGAGCGTTGAAAGAAATAGGTAAGTTACTATAAATAGCTTTTGACAATTTAAGACCTAGACGTGGTATAAACAAGACTTAAGTTTATGTCGCTTTCCATCGGACGAGAAGAACCTCCAGGAGTGTCCAGGAGCATTCTCAAACCGTTCCATTCGTGCAAAAAGATCGCTTCTCAAGATTCTGAGGAGTGACAGCCACTTCTCGATTTGAAGTGAGAATCCACTCAAGAAGCACTAACATATATGTTGTTCAAATGTCAAAAAGAAAGTTTTCTTCAAAAAATATTTTTTAAGAGCCATAGGTGTATCACTCACACCAAGCAATTACGTTAAACTGAATAGAGCAATTGTTGGGTATCCCATTGGTTTTTAAAATAAGTGCTTCTCCGAGTGAAAACAATGGAAAGCGACATTAGAATTTCATCCGCTTCACTGTAGATGAGGACCTATTTTAGTTTTTTTTTCACAGAAATGAAGCTATTTTCTGAAATTTTTTGTTATGACACAAAGCCACAAGTCTACAAGTCAAGAGCCACTTGCAGGACTATGTCCATTACACTTGTAGATGATAAAGCAAACTTTAGCTTTGTGTTACAGAAATTTCCTGAACTTGTTATTAACAAGTGAATGTGAAATAAATAAATTAAGTTGCGCAACACAGTGAGGAGCCCCAGAGCTTAAAACCATTTCTCACAACCATGCCTTAAGAGGGAATGGAGGGAATTTTCTGCCGGTTCCAAGCGGCTAATCGAGAAAGCGCTTTTCGTGGCAATGAATTTACTACTAAATGACTTGCCAATTCCTCGCGAAAGACGATATGTGTTGAAAAACATTTTTGCCTCTGTTGGGATTCGAACCATGAACCTCTCGGTTAAGAGGCGGACATGCCAACCATCACGCCACGGGTACCACTTCACTTGTACAACAAGCATTTGTAATTTTGTGTTACAGGCCCCTGGTGGCTTCCGTCTGAATCTGGTTGCCTAAAAAGTTATAAAGCGCTCTTTGTAATTTGAGAGCTAATGCACACTTAATTCCACGAGCTAAAATCTTTTTAGTAAAATCTCGGCACTGAGATTGATAAATTAAGCAGGTTCTTTTACTTCTGACAAACGAAAAACTCTACTAAAATTGAGGAATTTGTTACGCGACCTTTAGAAAAACTCTACTTACAATACAAGCAAAATTTTGTGTCCCACGAAGGAAATACTGAAATTGCTTGCAAAGCATTCTTCGTGAATTTCTCAATTAATTAAATGTTAAATGCCCCCTGAAACTATATTCAGTAAAACATTTCGCTTATTTGTTTTCAGGAAAGAGGCTCGCCTAGTCGTTGATGGATCCCTTAAAGCCGAAGTTCGAGAGCCACCTGGTCCAGTTCGAGCACTTCATCTAACATCTGATCTTGTGATTGGTGCCACCACAGACTATCGCGATGGATACGTTGGATGCATCCGAGCTCTCCTTCTCAATGGCAAGATGGTTGATTTGAAATCATATGCAATTCGTGGATTGTATGGAATAAGCGCTGACTGTATTGGTCGATGTGAATCAAGCCCTTGCCTTAACAATGGTACCTGTTATGAAAAATACGACGGGTATTCTTGCGACTGTCGTTGGAGTGCCTTTAAAGGACCTATTTGTGCTGATGGTAATTTCTTCGACATATTATTGCCTTGGGGCTATTTCTTTAACACAAATTTGTTTGATTTCAGAAATTGGAGTGAACTTACGTTCAAGCTCAATGATTCGTTACGAATTCGAAGGTTCCTTCCGTTCGACAATTGCTGAAAATATACGTGTAGGCTTTACCACGACAAATCCAAAGGGTTTCCTTCTTGGTTTCTCATCAAATTTAACTGGAGAATATCTGACAATACAAATATCGAATTCGGGTAAGAGTTCCTATTGGCATGTGAGATGCAGTATGTAAAATTGTGTTTTGTAGGTCATTTGCGTTGTGTATTTGATTTTGGCTTCGAACGGAGAGAAATAATTTATCCTAAGAAACATTTCGGCTTGGGACAATATCACGATGTACATTTTTCGAGGAGGAATAGTGGTTCGACAGTAGTTCTCAGAGTTGATAATTATGAATCCGTGGAATATAATTTCGATATCAAAGCGTCTGCAGATGCGCAGTTTAATAATATCCAATACATGTACATTGGAAAGAACGAATCTATGCCCGATGGTTTTATTGGTTGTGTGTCCAGGGTTCAGTTTGATGATATATATCCTCTTAAGCTCATGTTCCAACAGAATCCACCTCAGAATGTCAAGTCTTTGGGATGTAAGTTTTTGTTTGTTTTTCTAATATTGTAAAGAATATGTTTTTAAGACAATTTGTTCCATTATAGCTCAACTAACTGAGGACTTCTGTGGTGTGGAACCTGTAACTCATCCGCCCATTGAATTGGAAACACGTCCTCCTCCTTTAGTCGATGAAGAGAAGCTAAGGAAAGCATATAACGAAGTGAATTCTGTACTCTTGGGCAGTAAGTGTCGCATTAAATTTTCATTCTCTTCAAAAGTGACGCATTATGTTCGTTTTCCCAAAAAGGTCTTTTAGCGATTCTTTTCGTACTGATCATAATTATGGTAGTCCTGATAGGACGATATCTTCACCGACACAAAGGCGACTATCTTACGCATGAAGACAAGGGTGCAGACAATGCTGATGATCCTGACGAGGCTGTTGTACAATCCACAACCGGGCACCAAGTTACAAAGAGAAAAGAATGGTTTATTTAGATTGGTTTCAAAAACAGATAGGTTAGTCAGACGAAAAAGAGATGACGACAAAGAGAGAGTGTGTTTTTATTTCGCTTTATTTTACAGTTTTTTTTTTAGTTTTGTATTTATGTTACATTCGAAAATGTATTGGTTCAGTGAATTGTAAAAAAAAATCGATAATCTGTTTGTAAAAAAGACTGAAAATCGAAGCTCAAAATTCCCTACATTTTCCTTCCTATTTGTGTTCTTGGAAGCTTATTTTGTACGTCCTTATTTTTTTTTACAATTTTTCGCCCATTGTCCAAGTACATAAATATTACAAATGAACCTAGTTCGTTTCTTCGAATCTCAAAACGAAATTTCTACCACGCTTTTCACTTCGAATATCTAAATGCATAAACGAATTAAGGATTATTTTTAAGTTATATAGACAAAAAACAACCAACCAAACTTAAGTTGACAGAATCTCCTTTACAAACAAAAATATAGTAATCGAAAGTCATGTTAACGATATTATTTCGTCCCGTCCATTTTGTACTTTAAGTTACTTATATTATTTCGTAATTATTTCTCGTTTTAAGTTTTATTTCTTTAACTCTCTTTTTTATCATAAAACAAGGCTTTATGTAATCGAAGCAACTAAAAAACTGGCTTTGTGGCTTGTATCAACTGAGGCAAATTGTGTACTACTTGTTGTATGTTTGCCGATTTTATTGTATATAATAACAAATAAAAAAACAAACCATTTCAAATGAAATTTAATTTCATTGCTTGCATTTATAAATAAAAATATAAATAAAGAACTAAAAAGAGGAGAATATTTTCTTAATAAGCGAGCAAATGTACAAAAAAGTATAAAAAGCTTAGGGTTGCTTCAATGATCGATCGTTATCTCCGTCTCAAATCTCTTGCATTGATTTTCTTTTGAAAGCATTTTTTTATTCTTAACAAAAAAGTTCAATTATATATCGAAAAAAAGTGAAAGATAGTTTTTCTGTTTCGTGTTTTTTACATTCCATTATAATTAGTAATTTTAAAAATTAACAATTTATGTAAAAGATTTGTTATATGATGTTTTTTTTTCTTTAATAAAAAACAAAAAAAAAAAGAAATGTTTATAAATATACAAAACACAAGAGAGAACTAAGAATAACATACAAATAATTATAGTTTAAGCGAAAAAAAGCGAATAAATAAACAAAAACATTTGATTTTGAATAAGAACCACACAAATTTGTTTAATTTTATATGAAATACAATTTTCATTGGTAATTCTCCTGAATGCTTGTTTCGTGGGAGTTATAGGTTCGAATCCAAGAAACATCCAATTGCTTTTACACTGGTATCGTCTATCGCAAGACCTCGGAAGGTTCTCTTTCTCTCTCGGTAAAGAGAGTCGGCAAAAACGTAGTTCCCCTTCATGGAAATAGGCCGCCACTTAAGCTTTAGAAGCTGAAATATTTGTTCGTTTCCTGAATATTGATTTCTGTGCGATTCTGACAAATATGCAAGTCAACAAATCTTCACAACGTTCCAAGAAAAAAAGATCTTACTTACTTAGTTGGACAACACAGTAGGAATATTCCAGAAAGCGCGGGTGATCGCTTTTGGTGGCGGAAATGAATTTTCTTATGAAAAATTTAGCTATCATCAATTAAATTGCGAGTAATTTTCTTTTTTTTTTTAATTAAAGGAGTAAAAAACACACCACGACACAAACTTTTTTGATGCTTGTTGAGTTTATGCAACAACAAGGGATAACAAAAGGATTGCTAAATGCTCAGAGTCCAGAATATAGACCAAATCGCTCATTACTTTAGAGAATAGAGACCGTGGGTTGAGCCATGCCAATATGGAAATCCTGCCCAACGCTTTTTTGGTATGAACCCTCCGCTAAGAAACGAAGAGTAGCGGCGAGCTTCAGAATGAGTCTATAGAGTCAATGAGCTGCTATTTTGAGGATTAAAACGACCCTTTGTTTCATCCAAAATATAAACATCCAAATGTAAATATTGGAAGTTCAATTTCCAACTACATATGTTCGCTTTTCAGAATAACCTAACGCGAAGTGCTTCGCAATTTATTGAACTATCTCTTTGAATACGATCCTCCGCACTTTCTGGAATAGACCTACCGGGGTAAAGCTGATGCCCAGATCGAGGGCAACACCTTTTTATAACAATTTTGATTTCGGACAGTTTTACACTCTAAGTTTGTTGACTTCGTCTTCCACTTGATTGCGCCACCTAAGACAAGGCCTTTTTTTTCACAATGTGGTTTCGAAAACCCGTCGGGTCGAAAGCGTTGATGGCCATCCACTTTACATGTCCCAGCCATCGTAGTCTGGCTGTGCGTACTCTTCCAGCTATGCCCATGTTACGGTACAGTTCATATTGTTCCCTGTTGTATTTTCTTCTCCACGCATTGTCTTCAGATATGAGATTTAGAGAGTGTTTTATTTCTGAATTGTCTTCTTAATCCAAAGAAGCAACGATTGGTAAGAGTGATTCACCCTTATTGCGATAGGCGTTTCACTTAAACGCCTGAAAAATGACAGAGCTCCAGTCACCATCATTTTTGTTTTCATAAAAATATAAATTCAGCCCTCTATCTATTCCTCATTGCTCTTATCATTCCTTTAAAAGTTATTTTATTTAAACGGCAATTCTGGCACCTAGAGATAAGTCATCTTATTGGCGTTTTATTAAAACGCCATTCGTAATAAGGGTGATTATCCGCAGACAAAAAATAACATTACACATTAATTTTTTAAGTAAAACAGCGTTCAAATCTTTTATCCTATATTGAGACAACTTCAACTTCTAGCTAAAGTAAACGAAACATTTTTCTTCCTTTAGCTACGGACAAAAGTTATTCGGCCTTTTCGAGGTAACCGTCGAAGCAGAGTTTTCTCCGCACCGCATCCTTTTTCAGAAATTCAATTTTGCTACGAAGTGTTGCCATCGTAAAGCTACGTGCAGACGGCATATAAAAAGCCGCACATATGTGCGGTTCTGACGTCACATAAAAAGTTGTAAATTCAACGCAAATGCTATACGTAAATCAGTGTACGCAAACTCGCATATAAGGGTGTTCAGACGATGTGCGGAATCTGTCCCAAAAGCCGCACATTAGTTTGCGTTGATTTGCTCGCACATCAAATGTACGCAAATGAATACGCACATTTTTCGGTCGATGTGCGACGTGTTCACACGATATGCAGAAAAATACGCACATCAACCATTTGCGTTCATATGCAAGTTTGCGTTAATTTAATCGATTGTTTGACTTTTGTGTTTAGCTCATTTTTTTTCATTGTTTACTACATTAAATTGAAAATGTTAAAATGAAAGTAGGTTGCTATTGCTGTTTTGGCATTGGATTTGAAAAAGATGAGAAAAGTGAATTCGCGAAGAATCGGGCATGGAACGAACGTAGGGTGTGGACAAAGGACTGGCTTCTGCATCGTGCTTCACAACTACTTTATTTCTACAAATAAATCGAAAAACGCACTGAATAATATCGTTTGACCAATACGATGCTGAAGGCAATATAGTGAGTCCTGGTGAATGGCGTGCTGATCTTCAATGCTCAACAATGTATCCACTTGAGGAACTACGATCGCGAGACCATGGATCTGAAAGTAAAGGCATTCGAAAAGAGTTCACGCACTACTTCACCGAAGAAGGCCATATTGAATTGACAACTCACTTGTAAACATAACAAAAAATTTTATATTTATTATTAAGTTCAATTTGTTTATTGCTTTCATTAGAATTAAAAAAAAACATAGATTGAAAAATAAATACTCAAGTTAACAGAAAAAAAGATCTACTAATATTTAAGTACATAAGCAGGTATTGTATATAGGGAACAAAAACATAGAAACAGCCAGCTTGGTCTTCAGGAAGATGTCTTGAATGGCACAATAAATAGTCGCTGAATGTTGAATTCTTGTCGCTTGATTGCAAAGCGGAGACTGCTGAACTTAAAATGGTCAATCGAGCGTTTGTTGAACATGATGGCCACGGCGACGTTGCTGTCGAAGGCGGTATTAAGGTTTTTGTCATAAACCTACGTTTGTGCTGCTGGGGCTGGCCGACTGCAGGTTCTGACAGTAGTAAATCATCTGTAACTGCTTCATCAACGATTGCAGCAAAGTCCTGTAAAATAGAAGTAAATTGTTTATCTAAAACGAAAAGCCAGCATTTCAGAAAAACTTACATGGTCAATTGACGAAACATATGAAGTGGATCTTTTTACATCGTCGGCCTCCAAAAACATCATTTGATTGAAAACTGCCAATGCACGGAGGATGGTTTTGTGCCCTGCACTGACTTTTTGGTGCGAAGTTTTTCCAAATTTACCTTGAACATACGCCCCAGCCCCACTAGCACTTGTCTTCCTTAACAGTAACGTCAGCCGATTTCGTCAACCATCTCACGCCAAAAATCAAGATTTTCAAGCTTGTACTCTGCCGAACATGTATCCCAAAGCCGCCCTTCTCCACCGTAGTAATTAAGGTTTTAATTCCATTGGGCGTCAAATTCTGCTGCACTATCCGAATACCGGATTCTGATTTCCTTGTGCTGTGTGATTTATTGTACTGTGAGCCCTCGAAATCTATTTTGTTATTATTTTTTTCCTTCTGCAATTGAGTATTGATCACAACTACACTTCACAATCACAACTGATTTGCGTAAAAATATGCACATTTGCGTTGTCCTATTTTCGTGTCAACGCATATGATTATGACGACCGCACATCCACGCACATGCACGCAAACTGTCACAAAAAATGTGCGAGGGTGTTCAGACGATTTGCGAAAAAGTCGCACACTTATGTGCGGTTTTGCTGTCGCACATCGTCCGCAAACCATTTGCGTGCATGTGCGGACTGTCCCAAAAGGGTGTTCAGACGATATGCGTCAATACTCGCAAATTATGACGTAAAAATGACGTCAGAACCGCACATATGTGCGGCTTTTATATGCCGTCTGCACGTAGCTTAAGAAATTTTTCACAAATGCAACAACACATTGCATATTGCATTCCCAAAACTAAACCGCAGCAAAAACTTATCGGAGGACGTCGGGGAAATATTTGTCAAAAATAAAGCCAACAAAAGTACTTAATCGCAAACCATCTCATATAAACGGCAAACGTTGTATTTTGTCGGAGAGAATATCCGACCGGGCGATGGGAGAACTACCACGAAGCAAAATATATCTGAATCGTAGGAAAACGGTGAGAATTCCGCTCCGACGGTTGCATCGATAGGGCCGATTGTAACCTGGTACATGAACCCTATTCTTTCACCTCAGATTTACTGCACCAATGCTCGATGAATAGGGGAACAGAGCGAAAGCGAACAAACGTAAGGGATGATGAAGCCTTAAGTTCGAGGTAGAGAAAATGTGTAAAATTTCTGTTCCGCGTTATGACCCATCACACTTAAAGGTATGCGTTAGTTTCTCAAATGAAGTTAGAGTAATCCTAGACAGGGCTCAGGCCTGTTAGCCTTGGCAATGTAAAAAAAAAAAACAGTTTTAAGAGAGTTGGCAAAACTAATTTTGAGTGCAGCCTCACGAGACGACATGTTGCATCGCAAAGATGTTTTGTGAATTGATCCTTTATCATTCTTTTTAGCGTTTGAAGAAAAACTAAGTACCACCGCTATAAAAGAAGTTCGATAAAACACTCGCATCCAGTCGATCGTTCGATTCGCTACTCATAACAAAATTCCAAAGTTTTTGATAAAGACAATTGCGAAATAAATTTTTTGAAAACTAGAGAAAATTATGTTACAATTAACAATTATAGTACATTTTTATTTAAAAAAAAAATTAAACTAACGATTTTATAAAACGTTTATGTATATGCTGTTGTTTGTTGAGATTTCGATACAAAATTAATAAATCTAATTCCATATTGTCATTAAGTATGAATCGTTTGTTTTTGTTTTTTTTCCGCTATGCGAAACTCTATAACAAATTTCAATTAATAGAACTCCAATCAGTAAAAGGTCGCATTGCCAACATTTCCTCTGTTTGAAGACTCGAAACACATAAATTCAACTGTAAAAAATAATAAATTTTTCAAGCTGTGCAAAATATTTAAAACTGAATTGCTTACATCGTGCGTGGGTGCAATCATAATCGTTGAATGCTCATTCCACTATAACATCGAACAAAAAATAAACAACAAAGACACAACAATTATCATGGCGGCAATATCTTTTTGGAGAATTCGGTCATGGTACAACGATCGATAGGATTCTCTTCGAGTTCTTTGAAACAGCCACAACGGTATTACTACTTGCAGAATATCAGGAACCATAAATCCAATATCCCGTATCACTTGATGTGCAAATCCTTCACCACGAATTACATTTGTAATGAATTGATCAAAGCTGCTAGTCGCTATGTGAAGTATAGCTATTCCAACGATACATAAAACCTTCTTTGAAGAAACCAAATTGTGTATGCTTGCTAAGTGAACTATCATCACAGTTGAAATCAGCTCAGTTATCTAAAAGAAAATAAACATATGCATTTCGATTAATGAAATTCTAAAAACTTTACACACTCCAAATAAAAAAAAGTGGGAAAAAGTTCAAGTTAGAATAATAAAAGATTTTGAGACTTTTTATGTTGGCGAGTTAAAATTTTACTTGATAATGCTTCAAAAGTAAACTTTAATAAGAAAAAAAAAAGTAAAACAATGGACAGTTGAATGAATAAAGGCAGTTAAGTTGTAAATAAATTTCCAATTTTGGAATGTAGTCACTGAATGCCTAGAAAGCCTTTGTGAACAGAAAACAAAATAAAACAGACTTTACATGAGAATCAGGAGAATTTGGGGCAATGTTTCTTGTTTTTGCCACAAGTATTAAAATATCGAATTCAGAGGAACGCGACGTGACTCAACATGTTCGATCAGTAGCAAGTGTATATTTAAAACAAAACGGAACCAAAGCATTGAAATCAGCGAGAGTTCTCGTTTAAATAAATAAATAGACTGGTATAACAAATTTGCGGAGGACGGGGCCTAGCTCATTTCTCTCAATCATAACTTGGGAAAGAAATAAAGGGGACATAGAGTTTTTTGTTGATACCGAAATCCGTATGGTGAAATGAGTCAGCACTTTTCATTTAAATAAAATTAGCATCGAATGAATTGCAAACAAGAGGCTACACCAGTGGAAAAGCTAATTGGATGTTTCTGGGACTCGAGTCTCGAAATTCCCATATAAGATCCAGACAACGTTATTACGTTATGGTTAGGGACACCATAAATGATAGAATAGAATATAGCTCATGTGTAGTTACATCCTAAGAGAGGTGATATGAATCGTGGAATAAATGTTTGGGATAGCCGATGACAAACAAAATCAACAATGGAACCATGAACGAACATAATTATTGGCTTATGTCTACTAGAGTTTACAATTATGTACCATGTACAAAAGTGTTTACTTACATTGACAAAATGTGAACTTTGGAAAACCCTGCACAAGAAAAAGTAAATTAAATTGAAGCTTCGGCACTGATTTGAATAAAAATTCTTAACAAAAGTCAATAAAATCAAATAAATCAGAAATTTCACATTTGTATCGAAATTTATCTTCTTCTTCTTCATTTCCGGCGTTACGAGTAGTGATCTTGAAGCGATCACAACTCTCCCACTTTTCTGCTTCACACTAGTGATCCGCCTGTGGGTTACGCCGAAATTGTATCGAAAATTATACCACCAATAAAGATAAAGTGGGGAGGGAATGTAGAAAATTTTATTGAAAGTTACCGCAATAAAAATTTTTTGTCATTAAAGTGAAATAGAAAGACGATAATTCAAATAAAACGTAATCTTACATCACACATCAGGAAAACATTAGGGTGTTTCATTAAAGGAGGGGTACTAAATGACTCTTTTTACTAGCCACTCTCTACGTAATAATATCCTATCTTTATAACTATCATTCGATCAAGCTGATAATTCACAATTTGAAGGTCGTTCACCAGGTATTAGGTGTCCGACAGCGAAAAATAAAAAAGCTATCTCTTTATTGAGGTGCAGTAGATGAAAAACAAGTGGTTGAAATTTCAAATATAACCTCTAGGGCCGCGTCCAGATGAACCTGGAAGACTGGAAGAAAAGTAGATGCCCAGGAGCAGGATGACGAGTGGGATGAAATTTTCGAAGAAGTCCAAAAAAGAATGAACACTTGCGTTGCGCGTTTTCCAATGCGGAAATGACTGTTCCGAACATCTATCTAAATAGAAAAGTGATTAAAAAATTTGAAATCTTAAATATCAGAAATGTTTGATTAATGGTAAAGCAACTTCTGATGACGACATCCATCATCAGGCGTAGGGTGGACACTGGACAAATTGACAAAAACACCCAATTCTCTGCTGTGAACTAAAACTGCTTCTTAAGCTTAAGGAAGACATAAATACACAGCTCTCACATTTATAATAAAAACTCTCTCATACTGTTCGCAATGAGAATAGAATACTATCTTGCAGAAAAAAGAGCCCAAAAAGCTCAGCAAAAATTGTCACGTTTAAAGGAGGGATCCAAAGAACTTCTTCATAAAAAGAAGGCAGACCAAAAAATTCACAAATGCGTATACAGCAACCATAATTTGGCCTCAGACATAAAATAATCCAAAACCGGGAGATGAGTGCTGTGTATTGTCAACCGACCGGTTGCGACCCTACAAGGCTAGAATACGAAGATCATTGATTGATTGATAGATTTTTTTAAATTAACTAATTTAGATATATCGTCGCCCGAGAATTGTTTTGTCGTAACTCCCAAAAACACAATTTTGGGAAATCGCATTTAAAGGTTTACGTTACTATAAAAAGAAAACGAAGCGATTAAGTTGTTCTTTTTTTAATTAGAATATATTGTGTGGAGTATCTTCTTTTTATTTATGTATTCAGAATTGTCCTAACTGTTTTGGTTTTCAAATTATAGAGCGTTTTACCCAAAATGAGTTTGTCGTATACGCCACCAAAATAAGCTTTTTGTTTCCATCCCATACACGTACGACAAAGTGAACGCACGTACGACATTTCAATATTCAAGCGTCTTGTTTAAATCGTATAGAAATTGGTATGAGAACCAATTAAAAAAATTAAATTTTCAATGTTAACGTTTTTTTTTAAGTTTTATTTATTTTATAAAGGTTAAAATAGGAATACATATCTACATCACAAGAGTTTTTGTGTTCATAGGCAAAATCTTGGTGTGAAAAAAATTAACTTGAATAGTAATAAAAAAAAATACAATAACAAAAAAGGCATCCTATGACCATAAGATATCAATGATATTTACATTTACAGGTACAAAATTTCATTCACATTTTGATTATAAAACTACCGAAAAAGTCATTTTCTGACTATGAAATATAAAATTAGATCTTTGAGATCGAAAATGTAATTTTTGTTAGTAAACTTAACGCTTACATAAGTAACACTATATGATTTATAAGCACACCATAGTATAAAAGTATAGTTTCAAATAATAAATTATTGATGATTTCATTCTTACGCTCTTGATTTGAACAAGGCTTCGTAGTAGTTTTAGTCTACCTTTGGCACAAAAACAAATAAACTTTTAAGATAATTCATTTTGTCATTAAATAGTTTTGACTTGTCACCTGCTAAAAACAAGACGATTTTGAGAGAACAAATTTGTTGGAATTGCCCGGCTACTTTTGTTTGACTTTTTCTATATTAAAGCTGTTTTATACCCAATTTCTCTTCTGTTCGTTTTATAATAGAGCGTAAATTTTTCGTCCTTAATATGTTTAAGAAACTTTATTTTGCTAAATGGAATTGACGAAAAGTTTAATTGGCCCGCTCTGGTTGAAAATGCTTTGAAATCTGTGGGCAACATTTGTATTAATTTTAATTTTACGTTCTTAAAGTTCATATTTTTAAGATGTCACATAAGCGAAGGCAGGCTAAATATTTCCAAGCTGCCTCTGGAATTAGAGAATCTCCAGGCTCTGAAAATTTTTGTGTAATTTATTTTAAGAATGTTGAATTTTGATTGAGAAAAATCACAGCAGTGGACATGGCCTTGTTTTAATTTTGGGGACGCAGGAGTCACTCTAAAGAGGCAGAACTCAAAAGGATTGTCAGAAAATATTTGATGTATTTAAAACTGCGCTGGCAATATCTTTGTATTTATACTTCCTGCACCGCCACGCCGCCCCAGTTGAAATATCTATACACGTACGACAAACCAAACCGCAATCCTGTTTTTTCTCATTTTTGTCGTACTTGCATACGATCAGTCCTACAATATGTTAGTAAGTGTATGTACGACAAAGCAATTTTAAGGTTTTATTTTAAATTATTGATCGTATGTATTAAGCCTATACACTTAAGACAAAACAACATTAAGAAAAGAAAAGAGGGAAAACACATGGAATTTTTGTCGTATATGCCAAAAAATGGCGGTTACGACAAAACAAAACTCAAGGGGTGATTATTTTGTGGATATACGACAAAATGCATACTAATTATCTCAGCAACGGTAAGAGATAGGCAAACTCTGACAACAGAAATGAAAAGAGCACCTTTGAAAACATAAGACTGCATATCCAGTTTAAAAAAACCCATTTTGGCGCTTACGACAAAACAATTCTCGGGCGACGATATCTGTCTTTCGAGATTAATTTAATGAACTTGTTTGAATTTGAGTTCTTTTAAGGTACTATTTGTAAATCGAATTCGTCTAGCATGAAAAGTAAAGACAATTATTGATCTGTCTCCTTTGTTAAAAGTCTCATCAAACAGACAATCCACCGAAATAAGTCAGCCATTGCCCGGCAAGTGTATTTCGTGTTGTGGTTACTTGTTTCAACTTGTCTAAAAAAAGATGCCAGCTATCAAAACGACGTTTGGGGAAAAGGAAAACAAATTATTGTTGTGCTTTTTTACTCTTCAAATTTCTTTCGATTTGCTCAAAAGATCAATTATTCCTATAAAATTCTAAATTGCACATATTTTATTTGAAATAAATAAGTACGGATCTAAATACTCCCAAATGATATTGTTTTCGTCTCAATAATTTAAATAAATTAGTAATTTAATAGATCAAAAACTTACCGTAAAAAACATCTGGTGGTTCCACTGGCGGTAGTAATCGTCATTATAGTAATTAATACACATCCACCATGCATAATAATGTGAGAATATTGACAAAGCAAACAAAAACATCATTGAGTAGCGAACTTGTTTTTGTATGGTTAAAGCTATCAATCGTTTGATACACTCATAGAGGCCGATCACAGCAAATACTGTTAGTATCCACATTTTTGTTGTATTTTGTGTGGCATTAAAGTACATGTGCTTGTACGATGCAATTCCAGATTCATATGGTCCTTTAAATACAGTATCCCAACAAGAACATGAACAAACTCTCTTGTCTACAGTCAAATTGAATTTATCCCAAAAATACCATAACACGGCAATGTGCGCCGGTGGCACGAGGGCAGGTACAAGGCCGCCTAAGGTTGCCGGGATCCATTTTAAGCTGACCATACTGAATTCCGGCCTGGAAAATAGGGAACAGTTTTTTAATTTTATTAATATCATATTCTCCTAAGAACTTATAAACGTCTTATTTCTAACTTCCTAAGTAAGTTAGCTATAGTAAATTAAAATTTAAATAGTGAAATTATTCAATTGCGGGGTCTTGATATACAAATAACAGTAAAATAAAAGTAAATTAACAAAAAACTAGTATGGATTTTATTGATTAAAATGAATTTGTTGTAAAAAGTAAGAAACATTTATAGAATCAAATAACAGAGTTTAGCAAAGTTTTGGTTTCATATTTATCGAAATCAAGAGGCCATGATTTAATTGATATAAAGGTTCGTTCGTTGAAGCCCTGGGGTCACCCTGTGGTCGCCTCGATGCGTTATTTGAAAAACCTAAACTCGCCCTGAATGTCAAACTGGGGTTGACCTGGGTTTTTCCTCAACTCGCCCTTGGTTTTTTCTGGGGCGCGTTGAGGGTTATCAAATGGAATATATATTTATTCAAATTACAGAGATGTGTGGAGATTTTGTGGTTTAGCGTTTTTTGAGGACTGATAAGCCCAGGTTTTTTGACAACTCAAGGAAACCCATCAACCTTGGGTAAAGTTCAACGAACGGGCCTTTCGAAAACATTGAACGGTTTCTAATGAAAAGTTTAAAACTTGAACACGTTGGAGCATGGAATAATACTCTAATGTCATTTTGTCCACTGAGATCATTGAACATCATGAATTTGGTTATGGTACTGACCAGAGATCAAAATGAGTATGTTCAAATCTGTTCAAACACATCAAAAATTTCTCAACGATCGCTCAGACTTGATCATTTTCCACCCCTATTCACAAGCAAATAGCTCGCAAGCATATTTACTCACAAGCAAAAATTCTTCTGAACAAACTAAATCAGTAAGGATGCTCACAAGTAATTTTTTCTGTATTGCACTCACAAGCAAATGACTTGCAAGCAGATTGACTTGTTTGAACTTACTTGAATATATTCAAATACTCATGAGCACGCAAAATGTTCACAAGCAGGTAGTGTGTTCACAAGCAGGCAGTGTGTTCACAAGCAGGTAGCGTGCTTACAAGCAAACAGTGTGTTTATAAACAGGCAGTGTGTCCATCGGAAAGCAATGTACTGAACATTTATACCTAACTATAATTCTATTGAAAAACAAAGAAAGGCATACAAATGGTTGGCTTTGGATATAAGAAAGAACGGATTGGTTGCATTGCTGGATGATAAAATATTTTAATTTCTGATTCCAAAATTTCCCTTTTTAATATAATAATAAATTTTACAGTATAATAAATTTATATGCCTTTATTGCGGAAATGGATTTTGCTTATCATTTTTTTATGACAAGTGATTGCTTATTATCCTTTCGTTTTATGGCATGCAAATGTTTGGGTTTAAGCTTAGTTAGGTACAAAAATTAAAGGTCATCAATGAATTAGGAAGAGTTATAAACATGTAGGTATAAATACCTATTTTATAGTTGCATATTTTTTTTAATGCTTTGCTTTTTTTAACTTCTAGTTGAGTTCTCTGTTTACTTGAAATTTTTTGTTTCTATGTATAAAAACCGTTTTCTTCATATAAAAGAAAAGAAGAAAAAACCAAGCTATTAAATAAACGTACTTCTCACCTAGGTATACCTAGATTTTTATTTTACTTAAAACGATCACGCCATCAAACTACCCTTTTTGGTATGATCACATTGCTTGCTTTATGAACACACTGCTCATTCACAAACACACTGCTTATTCACAAGCACACTGCTTGCTCATGAACTTTTTGCTTGCTTACGATCAAAGTACTTGTGATCACTTTTATTCACAAGCACTTTGCTCACAAGCAGTTTAACTCAATGTTATTCAAACTCATTTTGACTTGCAAGCAAGTCTACTTGTTTGGTTCGTTTGAAAATAGGGGTTGTTCAGAGTTGCTTGGTTCACAAATAAGATTGTTCAAATTAACTTGCTTGTGGGTTGACTCAGTTTGTTCAAACTCGTTTTTTTCAAGTAAATACTCATAGTTCACAAGCAGACTTAGTTCATTTTAATCTCTGGTACTGACTACAAGTTTATGGTCCGCAGAAAATAACCTCAAAAAATGTACATCATGGTTTATATTAGAAACCGAATTATATGAACTAAGTGTATTGCATACAAATGCGATGTCATCAGAAAAGGCATTTTTTTTCTTTCCCTAAAAAATACCACGGAATTTATATGTACAAAGAAAAGAAATGGCCCAAGTGCTGATACTTGTGGTACACCTAAGTTAATATACATATTACTCAAAACATTGTTGAAACCCATTACAGAGGTAGGATTCAAATTTTAGACAAACCTTCGAAAGTCAACATTATGTAACTTTTGAAGAGTTTGACCATATTAAAGGCTTTTACGACGTCAACAGATAAATATCTTATAATTTTTCCTCTGAGTCACGACGTTTATCAAGGATAATCTGTGAAACTTGTACTCACTGATTATCGCGGTTTTTATTTTCATGGTTAGGATATTCTGGGATTTTCTTTGATAAATTAAATGTTGTAAAAAAGATTATTAATGTGTAGTTAAGCCGCAATAGTCCTATGGAGATTTTTTAAATTTTCTTTTTTGACAAAATGGCGGCTTTTCGAGGAAAAAATAGGAAGTTTAAAAAAGCTTCTAAAGGACAAGAATGTTCTGTAGAACTTTGAAATCGATAGCTTGAAAACTCGTTTTGAAAAACACCATTCCTATAAAAACGCGCTTAAGGAGAAAAAATCGATTTTTTTTTTTTATTTCAAGTCATTCCGAGTTGAATTCGAAAAGTTACAGTGATTTTAGAGAGTAGGTATGCGCGGCGAGCGAATAGAGGAGGGCCGGCCGGACGACCTTGAACCAACCTTTTATGATTGATTTCAGGTAGCTCGAGGTCTTCTTTTCTGTTCAGGGAAGGGGAGCTCACTCTAATGACGCTTCTAACGGAATATTTTTGAGGGGAACCATTCAGTGTGCTGTTTATCGCGATTATCTTTAAACGTGTTTATCTCGAAACAAGTATTTTTAAAGTCGGTGTGCAAAATATCTCGGCGACTGTTGCACCGATCCTTCTGAAATTTTGCACACTTCGTTAATATATATTTTTAGAGGTAATAACACAAGGATTTTAAAAATTTTTAATTTTTCCGGAAATTGACAGCTACAAGATGGCGTCATTTTTAGGCAAAAAAACGATTTTTCACTTTAAATTGTCACCAAAATTTCAAAATTCCAAAAAAAACACCTCGTGTTATTACCTGGAGAAAGTTGTCTTTTAACGAGATCTTTTTAGAATTTTGATTTTAATGATCCTGTCAAAAGTTATCTTGAACACCGCAAAATATCGAAAAGTGGAGGCGTCTCGGAAAATGCACTATCATCGGTTTGTTTTTCAATATTTTTGTTTGCAAAAATTATAGAAGATACTTGAGACTATACTTAATAATGTAGCAAATCAATAAATTAAATTGGTTTATCAGATTTTTCATAAAAAAATTCGCAAAAAAAGCCTTTTTTCAGCCTCCCAGGGCTTACCCTTCCCTTAAACTTCGAGGTCCATTCATAGTGAATGCCGAAAATAAACTGAAATGCTTGCCTTACCAACGAATCAGTTCTTTACCTTCAACGAATTTAAAGAACTGAATACCGATAGAAGGTCACGCGCAAGTAGGAGCACAACAAAAGGAATAACGGTTGAAAGACCGGAAGGACGCGACGGATGTGAAGCTCCGTTCCCTTTCTCTAAGAAATGATGAAGTGATGAAAATAATTCGAATTTCGATTTAAAAATTTAACAGCATGTTTGTAACCGTGTATATAATCCGATAATAAAAAAAAACGATTTTTTGAAAATTTCACTCTGAGATGATCCCTTAAGTTGTACAGCGACATATAAGAAGACCAACTCCCACGCGAGAAAAAAACACAGCGTTTTTATACATTTGTACTGTCGCGGCGGTAAAATTGATGACAATATCGTTTCTGCCGCGACCGCAACTGTTTAAGTTCCGATTGAAAGAAAAACAAAAAGCAAAGGCAATGCTTCGATGGGTATGCTGGTAGACTTTATAATTAACCATAAAAGAACCAACAGTTTTGTGTGATTTTAAACAAACTAGACATAAGTTTATTTTATTACTATTGTATTTTAATTTTTCACATGGTCAAGAATTTTACAGCAACAAAATCCTATCATTTTATGGATAGCACGGAGAAGACTACAAATAGTTGTAAAAAAAAGTTAAGTTTTTATTTAAATACTAGCTGAGCGGCCCGGCGCGGCGGCGGCGTTGCTCGAGTCTGTAGTTTTAAGGTTTCCGTTCTCGTTCTTCCGCTCAAGTGGGAATTTATGGATAAAAAAAAATCGTTTTTACTTTGGGATCATGTACCATCTTAATGCTGAAAGGGATTATGTGACATTCAAATGCCGAAAGAATTTTTGAAATCTGTCCAGTGGTTTCAAAGTTTTCGTTCCCAAACCCGTTCCTGTGGGAATATCCGCGCAATTTTTTAAATTTTTTATGTCATAAGAACCTTCTCCTGACAATAACAAACACAATAAAAAAAAGAATTGGCCACATTGGTCCAGGCGTTGTTGAGTTATGCGCTTACCAACACATTTTGCGATTCATTTTTATATTTATGTAAGATAAGATTATAAAAAAATCGATCATATAAACAAGACAAATTGTAAATGGTAGGTTGCTTTCAAATTAAATTCTGAAGAGATAAAAAGGTTTACGACGGCAAAAATCTCTTTGAAAATTCTACAGCAATCATATTTAAAGTAGTTTTGCGTGAACTATACTACAATTTAGATTCAATTACTAAATCAATCTCTTTTAGGATTGCTTTAAACTTAAACTCATAGCACAATACTTGCCAGAAACAGTTTTAAGTTTAAAGCAATCCTAAGACAGAGATTACTTTGGTAAGTTTGTACACAGACTCAAAATGATTTTTTCGAAAAATTTGTGATGCGAGATTTCTTTGGTGAGTTTCTCACAGCAAAGTTGTGAAAATTTAGCTTTTGAGTACTCATTGGTTTCTTCCACAACAACAATTGAAGTGAAGAGTAGGAACGTACATACTATAGGACTACACTACCCACCGGTCTAGTATTCGAGTAAAAATGTTTTTCGTAAAGTAAAAAAAGGCCGGTAGCACAAAACAGCTTGTTATCAAAAAGAAACGAAATAATTCTTTCTCTTGCCTGAACTATTTCTTATCAATGAAAATGTTTAAAATGTCTAAATGCTCTGAGGTGTGCGACCTTCTTAGACCTTTCCGCAAGGTACACTGTTTATTACTTGACAAGAAATTAAGATTTTTTATTTTCACTCAAATGTTGATAAGAGCTTGTCAAACCAAAACTGAATTGATAACGAAACATAAAATAATAACGATAAAGGCAAGCAGTGAAACTAATTTGTGGGCATGAGCTTAAAAATTGATAAACAAATAAGTGAGTCAATCAATTTCTTAAAAGATAAGCCTCTAAAGAATTTTTGTGTTCAAAGTGTGAATTCTTGTCTTCTACATAAGATAAGGAATACCTACATCTCTGGAGGCGGAGAACCGAAAATAAAAAACCGGTCAAAATAACCCGCAGGTGTCTAATCGAATTTGATAGCTTTTGCTAACTTTATTATAATTGGTTACAAAAATATTTTATCTTTTTTTATTGCGGCAACTGACATTACCATAAATCTGTAATAAATAATAAAAAGTTGATAAGTTTGTTGTGTGTTGTGTCAAAAAGAAAACAAATTAAATATAACATGTAGGCCAAATGAACAATCCACCTTGATTGTAGGTTTTAGTTAAGATAACACTTGTAGCTTGTCAAAATCGCATTGCCATGACAGTGGAGTTGAGAATTTTTTGGTGGAGTTTTTGCTCACGCATAATTTCAGTAAACGATAAAGACGCTGAAATGTAGACCTTCAATAAGATTTCAGGATCCATAAAAAAACTTGGAACAATGCGACAAAGACCAATTATTCTTTTAACCTAATATTTTAAAGTACGATTCTAAGCTGCGCCCAGAAACAAATACAATACCCGCAGGGTTGTTTTTATCTTACACCAAGGCACTAACACCCACCCACATGTCACATCTCCCGACTCTTTGACTGGTCATCATTTTATCGATAGTGAATGAAGTCACCTCTTAGTAAAGCTCTTATTAAATTACAACTCTATGGCTCATTCAATTTACATATAATTTTGTCAAGGCAAAACATCAAACTGCAACTTTGTTTCCATACCCACATTGAAAACTCATAGTAGCTTATCTTATCCGCTACGACAGTTAATTAATTCGAAGCATTCTTATTCTGAATATAAAACGAACTAAAATCCAACTGAATAACAACAACTGGTTTTATAGTGATTCAGAATAATCTATACTCAAGCCTTGCATAAACCGTCCGGGTACAGAATAGTTGCATTGAAATTTTGTACTCACCTATCGTTTGTATTGTTGACCTACAATTATTCCTTTTAAAACAAATTCAAAAGGAAGCAGTTCTAGGTACATACATAAATATCAATTGAATTTATGGGATGAACAACAAAAACATATTTTGCACAAACTGTTACCATTTACTTAAAAGCAAACTAAACGGAGAATTGAATTAAAAAATTATAGAATCAAACTTAACGTGCAGTCAGGCAATCCTATTTTCCAAATGCGATAAAACAAAACTGCATTTTTTTGCATTGACACATGACAGACAGATAATGCAAAAAAAAAACCAATAGCGCAACGGGCGTAAAGAAGCTAGCTATAGTGATTCAATATGTAAACAGATATGCTTGCTTTCATCTTTCATGTTTATGTTTTGATTTTTTTGCGAAAAGAAAGACAGAAACAAAAGACATGGCTTCTAAAGAGAAAAAGAGACTGATGAACAGTTTTTGTACTTTTTTGCGCTCATATATGATTTCTGTCAGAAATGCCAAGCAACAGTGATGCCAAGCTGTTGGTCATAAAACCAGGGGTGTAATGTGGTATGCTTCATTAGGTGCGTTTTATTGAGAATCTTATAGCTTGTGCTGTGATGAGTCTCATTGAAACGCTGTACTCACTAATGCAACTTTAGCCGTGTTTTATTGGGAATCTATTTTCACGTTTGTAAAACATCGCATATGGGAAAACAACAACGATAAGTGAACAAAAATAAGTCAGTGTTCAGAAGTGAACAACAGAGTTGGCTGGCAAATGATGTTTATGGAATAAAGTTGCATTAGTGAGTACAGCGTTTTATTGAGCGTATTAGTGAAGATGACTATAAAATTCCCAATAAAACACGGCTATTATTGAGGAAAAATAACCTGCTTGTACCTTCATAACCCCTGGTTCCACATGCTTTATATCTATCGCAGCTATTACAGCAGCATTTGAATAAGTGGAGACCATTATAGCAGCTTTATCTTCATGGAACCATAAAGTTACTCGACCGATTTCAAAAATTCTTTCAACTCTAGGATGTTACATCCGTCAGTGAGATAGACTTACATTTCATTCACATATTTCCACTGGAACGGAAGATTCCAACAGGAATGGGTTGGGAACGGAAACTTAGGAACTTCTGGACAGTTTCAAAGATTCTTTTTCAGCATTATGCTGGGTTTACATGCATCTGCAACTGCGGAAGTGCAGAAAAGTAAAGCGAGACGGATGAAGATTACAAAGCACAAAGGTTAAAAAGAGAGACGAATAGGATTATGGTTGCAGATGAAAAATTATGGTTGCAGATGAACATTTTCATCTGCACCCATAATTTTTCATCTGCAACCATAACTAGGAAGTTCGTTCCCTCTCTATCAGACAAGTATGAATTTTACGTCTTGTGTCTTTTTTCGATTTTCATCTGCACTTGCAGATGCATGTAAATCCACCATTAGGATGCCACATAGTCCCACAGTAAGAAAGATTATATTTCATCCCCAAATTCCCACGGAAGAGGAAAAACGAGAACGGGAAACTTAAAACTACAGACCCGAGCAAAGCCGGGCGGCTCAGCTAGTTCCTAATAAATTTGTAGGATAATAGTAAAATAGCTTTACACCAACTGACAAAAATACAAAAAAAATTTTTTTTGTACCTAGATACAATGGACGATGGATGATTGAATGACTATCGTCTAAAAAGTTATGGTATCTAGGTCCAGTTTTTGACCTTGCTAAAGATAGCCTCATCATCATAGTTGATGTCCTGCAGTCTGCTTTCAATCAGGTGGGCAAAGACTTCAATAAGAATCATATCACTCAAATGCCTTCTTCGTGTGAACCCATTTTGACTTGAAATTCTTTGGTGTTTCAAGCTTTGTCACTGCCCCTTCGTAGATATCCTCGACCATATTTACAGAAGGCCTCTGTCTCTGTGCAAAACGACCACCCATATTAGAACTCGTGGATCGTGGTTATCGACCACTTGCAAATCCTCGGATGAATCACAATGTTTTTTCATTAAGATCTTTATATGCACCCATCTGGCATAGTAACTTTGCCTATTTTGGAGTCAGTCGATTTTGATTTTGCTACGATGTCAGGTACTTCCAGTAACTTAGGTGTCACAAAGTCAAAAAGTGCTTTAGCAGAAACTATTCGTTCAAAAGACCCACAGTTGTCCTTAAGCAACTATAACAAACTTCAGTGAATAAATATCTTGAGAGCCAGAGAAGAATCTGAGCGGCGATTTGAAGGCAATCGCTCCTTACTGAAGTTGTTTTGTCGATTTTATCAAAGAGCTTTACTCGTATCAACAAATGGGCAGTCTTTTCTTCCAGCTCCCGATACATAATACCCTCCATGTTCTTTGCCTGAGTTGCATTTATTCTTCGCTTCCTTCTTGCATTTTTTGTTTTTCGAGCCGAACCTTTTTCATTTCTATTATTTAAGGGGCACTTTTTGCCATGCTTCGAAATACGCTTTCTTCTTACTTTTCATTGCTTTAGCTTTATTATTCCTTCATCAAGTTTTTTCGGATTGTTGGTAGTGTATCTTTGAAGCTCCTAGGTTTTAACATGGGCTTCATTTCAACCATAGGTCTTACTGACAATGCGTTGGTTTTTTTATGCATTTAGTATTTAATGCGGAAGTGCCATATGAGATTTGAATTTACAAATGTACTCAAAATATCTTGAGCACGAGAGTTTTTGGCAGCATGTCCCATTCCTTCATGGCAGTCTTTAGGTTTGTTCGTTGAAGCCCTAGGGTTGCCCTGGGGTCGCCATAAATTGTTTTTTGAGAAACCCAAAGTCGCCCTGAATATCAAATTGAGTGTTTTTTGAGCCCTAGGTTTGCCATAGGTTTTCCACCAACTCGCCCTAGGTTTTTGCTATGGGGAGTTTAGGTCTGTCAAATGGCAAGCATTTTTTTTTTTAATGACAGGGATGTGTGGTGATTTGTGGTTAAGCGTTTTTTGAGAACTGGAACCCATGTTTTTTGACAACTCATAGTGTTGTCAAGAAAACCTGGGTCAACCCTGGGGAAAGTTCAACGAACGGACCTTTTATAATCCTCTTTTGCCTTACTGATATGACACTTTTTGGGATATTCCTATACCCACATCCAATTTGGGTAACATTTTCACTGACAATATTCCACACTCTTGCCTGCTCACCTATTTAACTTCAGTTCGCTGCTAAATTCACCTTCCCCTTGTTCATAACGACTTCTTTTATTAATTTTTTTTGGTTATTTCAATTTGTCCTTAAATCGAATTGAAAATGATTGCTTTCAAAGAGAAAGATAGAAATAATAATTTAGCCTTTAAATTCCCTTTCATATTTTATTTAGGTGCATGGTCTGTATATTCAAAAATGTCTTTCCTTCTTCTATCCTACTAGATACTAATAGAACAATAATTTCTTATTTGAAATTTCTTTCTCTGTTTCCATATTCAAGTGTTGGTATTTTGGATTTCAGCAGAGAACTTGAAACCTTCTACTAGGCATAAATACTCACCTTTTCCTTAAAAAACATTTTGATTCTTAGAAATAAAAATAAACTCGTAAAATTGTTTCAATTCATTGGGAAGTAATGTTTATTTCTTTTTTGCTACTTAAAAAAATTGTAAATCATTATCAAAAATCTGTAATCAATCTTCATTAATCCTTTTTATTTCTATTATGGAGAATTGAGTACAAAATACAAAATGTAAACTATTTCATTGTATTGTCATATAAATATATATTTTTAAATATTTTGGTACTATAATGAGTAAAAGAAATCGTTTGTCATGCAACTAATTCCTATTGAATAATTCAAATAAACTAAAACCAAATAATAAAGTAACACTATTTAATTTTTTAGTTGGAATTTTATACTTCAATTCGTTTGTGTAGGTAAATGTATGTATATGTTGTATTGTATCTGTGTTTTTAATATTTTATCTGGAAGTCTTTTTCATATATGGTCACACCAAGTGTAAAATATTCTTAAATCTACGTTGGAAATCACTATGATAATTTTAATAGACTAAAGTAACAAAAAAATTGAAACTTTTGTGTAGATGGGTTGTTGGTTTTTTGTTTACATATACAATTCTGTTTCGAATGATTAAATTGTAAAATCGTTACCCTTAGATCTATCTGAGCGTTCGTAATCAAATGCTGTCTTATTATTGAGTGTGAAATTCTATCTCTAATGAGAAGAAGAAACTAAATCCAAGTCAATGGGAACAAAACGTAAACAGTGTCATCAATTTCGGTTATTATTTTATGCTGCCTTTTAAAAAGAGTAAATGCTGACGCATAAAGATTAGAACTTAGCAAATTTGAGAAAGTGCAAAATTTGGGCATTCCTTTCAAAGCTAAAATGAAATTTCCTAAAAGAAGATGGTTTTTTTGATAGTTTTTTGACGTTTTTTTAGTCAAAAAGTTATGGAGGGATCAAGCCCAAAACAAGATCTTTAGAAGCATTATCTTCTTCTGAGCTAGGTTGGTATAGCCATTTTACAACAGTATAGACATTATTTAGTTAGCATCCGGCTGGTGAAAAATCTAGTTGCAAACAGCACGCAAATTTTTCACACAAAATAAAGGTGGGCTCATCAGCTGCGGTACCCATGGTGCATGTCTGCCTTTTACACGGGAGATTCGTGGTTCGAATCCCAACAGAAAACGAAAAATGATTTTTCCACGGCTATCGCTTTTTGCGAGGAACTGGAAAATCCTCCGATAGTTAATTCATTGCCATGAAAAGCTCATTCTCGATTAACCGTTCGCAATCGGCAGAAAACAGTGGGTTCTCATTTCATGGTTGTGAGAAATGCCCCAAACCCAGTTATCAAAAAAAAAAAACCTGGGTTTCCATCCCTGTTAATTGAACTCGCCCCAGCAGAAACCTAGGGCGAGTTGAGGGCAAACCCAGGTCAACCCCAAGGCTCAAAAATACTCAGTTTTACATTGTGGACGAGTTTAGGTTTTTCAAAAAACGCTTTCTGGCGACCATAGGGACGACCATAAGAACGAACCTATTGTGGCACAAGTTCTCAGGCTTTTGGTGTTCTAGTGTTCAAACACTTCCACGGGATAAACAGAACTGATTAGAGTTTAAAATTATTACCCCATTGCTTCTATTGTTTGAGATCTCATGTCGTATAACGAGGGCAGTTTGTGTTAGAGAAAAGTGGTAACAAGTACATGGAGTTTACGCTTCTAAACCACAATTTGAAAAGGAAGTAAAAGAAGTTCGCTCGTGGAAAATGAAATTTTTTAAGAAACCGACACTGGTCTTATAGGACAGACTTTTTTTTTTTTTGTTTTATTCATTGATGTAGCTGGTATTTTCTTTCACAAAGGACAACTGCTGCAAAAGATCGACAGGTCATTTGGATTAGGTAAAAAGCATTGAAATTTGAACCTGTGTAGGTTAGGTTAGCTTAGACGTCGCCCAGTTCGTCGAAAAAGTATTCTCCGAGGGTTTTTTTCCGAGTGTGGGCCAAGCTAGGACACTCACAGAGGAAGTGGAATGATCCCTCCTCTGCCTCCTCATCTTGGCATCATCTACATAAGTCGGATGTGCTAATGCCCATTCTCATCATGTGGGTACCCAACGAGTTGTGTCCCGTGAGAATGCCAATCAACAGAGAGAGCCGAGGTCTGCTTAGCTGGAGTAGAAATTCTGGTTTTTTCTTGGAAATATCAGGCCAAAGGTTTCTAGAGACTCGGCATGTTTCTAAAGATGACCACCTGTCATTGGCGGTTTTTAGAAAATTGTGTTTGATTCTGTTTTTTTCTTGCTCAAGTGGCCTTAGAACTGAGGTGTTCGTTTCGCTGGATTCGACTGCTGACCCGATTTTAGCCAGCTTATCCGCCATTTCATTACCAATTATGTCACGATGTCCTGGAACCCAGGTTAAACTAACTGTGTTTGTTTCGCTGAGCAGTCTTAGGTTACTGCGACAGCTGTCTACTAGTCTGGATTTTGTGATAATGGATGAGATACCTTTAATTAAAAAAAAAAAAAAATTTAATGGCCGCTTGACTGTCTATAAATTTCAGTTGGGAATTTCTATATTAACTTCACTTGCGAGTCTCAATAAAATGCTTTTTCATTTCACTTTCACTTTCCCATAAACGCCATTTACCAGCCATCCCTGTTGTTCACTTCGGCAAGTGAGTTATTTTTGTCCTCTTACGCTATTCACTTTAGAGTTGTTGTTTTTCCATGAGCGATGTTTTGCGATGTTTTGCTGAAGTGAATATAAATTCCCAATGAAACACGGTTATTGTGTTCACTGAAATCTTTGATCTGCTGGCCAATGGGGAGGCAATTGATACGGAAAGCTATGCTAACCGTAGCAAAATCAGCAGAGAGGTTTCGAACTTTTGAGTAAAGAAACAAAACTTAAGGACAATCTGCAAAGCAACTATCAGTTTTCTGTCCGAGTTTGACAGCTTTTAAGTTAATTCCAAAGGAAATCTAATCAGGTTTTCAATCACTTAATGTAAGAAAGCATTCTCAGCTCAGATAGTTTCTATCTTATCAATTCTATATGTAAATGTTTTATAATAATAGTCCTCACTACAGCATTCATTGTATACAACTTTTTAAATTGGATATGTTTCTTTTTTGCATAATTCTTAAACTGAGTAAAATAATTCTTCATCAGAACATTATGCGTATAATGTGAATCAGGCTGCTTACCAATATATGGAAATGCTTAAGAGCTTTTATATGCAAGTATAAATGCCTCTGTGATATGTGTCATTTGGCAGTATTAATTTGTCATTTTTAAGACAAATGACAGCTTGAAAGTTTTGTTAATAGATTTTTGTTTTAAGGTTCGTTCGTTGAACTTTAGTCAAAGCCTCCGTTTATTTGACAGCCCCATGCGTTTTTTCGGTTATGACAACTTTGTGTATTGCCAAAACTCAACTCATCGAAAACCTAGTATTACTCTAATGTCGCTTTCCATTGGTTTCACTCGGGGAAGCACTCATTTTAAAAACCAATGGAACACCCAAAATTGTTTCTGTTCAGTTTAACGTAATTGTCTCTGTGTGAGTGCAACACATATGGCTCTTAAAAAATATTCCTGGAAGAAAATTTTCTTGTTGACATTTTAGTAACATGTGTTAGTGATTCTGAGTCGATTCTCACCTCAAATCGAGAAGCGGTTGTCACTCCTCAGAATCATAAGAAGCGATCTTCTTGCACCAATGGAACGGTTTGAGAATGCTTCTGGAAGCTCTTGGACGGTTCTTTTCTTCTAATGGAAAGTGACATTAGTGTTTCTTGAGTGGATTCTCACTTCAAATCGAGTAGCGCGTGTAACTCCTCAGAATCATGATAAGCGATCTTTTTGCACCAATGGAACTGTTTCAGAAAGCTCCTGGACGGTTCTTTTCGTTCAATGGAAAGTGAAATAAGACGAGTTCAGGGCAGAGCCAATAAAAGTCGTACTTTAACGCCGAATGTAGGTTTTTATAAACTGATTTGTGTCTGCGCCATTGCGACTTCAAGACAAACCCGGGACTCAAGATGGGCATAATATTCTCTTCATATCAGAGACGGACTTCACATGTCAAACCTCTGACCATAAACTTGAAAATTTTGGACTGTTTCAAGATTTTATTTTACTCAGTTTAAGAACACTTAACTCTATTCTAAATATTATTTCAAAATAAAAGCCAGAACATACAAATAACAAATAGCCCCTAGGGCAAAAATCACTAACAATTATCTAAAAACACCTATCCCCTTTGAGAAGTGCTTTTCAACTGACTTTCTGTCTAATCTAAAGGTTTTCAAAAACAAAGCTCTACAATTATTATTGGTACTCATCATTTCTTCATCCATTCTGCTTTTCCAATTGCAATTAGATACACAATTGAAAACTAATACACGCTAAACAAACAACCAAAATAATTGAACGCACGGCTATTAACTTACATCACATACAACTTGATACCTGTATGGCACATCCCCAAGTGTTGTTCGCCTTAAATCGAACCGGATTTGGATGTTGTCAAGTTAATCTCATCACAGAATCGAACAAACAGTGAACAAGGATAACACAAAAAACATCATGGCGACAATGTCCTTGTGAAGGTTTCGATCTCTGTAAAATGGTCGAGTGGTATAGGACTCCTTACGGCTTTGTTGCAATAGCCAAAGTGGTATCAACAGCTGTAAAATATCGGGTATCATAAAACCAATATCGCGTACGACTTGATGAGCATATCCCTCGCCACGAATCACATTCATAACAAACTGGTCGAAACTGCTGGCGGCTATGTGAAGAAGGGCGATGCCCACGATGCAGAAGACCTTCTTTGAAGTGATAGCATTGTTTGTGCTTGCTAAGTGCATCACCATCACAGTTGATATCAGTTCAGTTATCTGAAATGAGATTGGGAAACTGAATTTTAAAAGGAAAAGTTTTATAGTGGGAAGATGTTGCAGTGAATACAGCAACCTGCTGTGTCGTCTCATGGGGTGGTTATCTGGCTGTCATGATTCTTAATGAGCTTAATTGTGGCATGGATAGAGCTGTGGCAGCAGTGGTAGGTACTGATGTTTATTTAAGAAAATACACAATAGGGAGTTCGGGTGTGAATACCCTCGCAAGTTTGTCTGACAGGATAATGATACTTGTGTTGAAGAACAACGCTATTGAAATATAAGTGCGGGTGGTGCTTTTAACGTAGCTTCAAGTTTATTTAGCATAGAAGCTGAGCAAAAAACTAAAAATAAACTCGTGACTGAAGGTTTTAAAAGTTCTTAGATTCATTGGTGTGAATGATGTACTACTTTCAAAATGCAACGTAATCGCCCTTGGCATTTAAATAAAAAGACGATACGCCAGCACAAAAGTTTGGAAGTTCGATAAATGTTTTCTAAGTTGGAACTGTTATATGTACATAACAAACCCATACTCGCAAATAAGTAATGTCTCTTTAAACATTTCAATCGATCAAATAACCAAATTTAACATAACCCAAGAGAACAATAATTTGCCACGCTATCTTTCACATAGAGTATTGGCGATAAAACAACCACAAAAACCCAAATAACAAAAAATACCTAAGAGGTTCACATAAGGCGCTGGTCCCTTCATGAATCATATACCACCACCACCCACAGCCACAATACCAGCCGACCCATAAGTTTAACCCCTCTTACCGTAAAGAACAGTTGATGGTTCCACTGGCTGTAGTAGTCATCGTTATAGTAGTTCATACACGCCCACCACGCATAGTAGTGGGAGAATATCGATAGCGAAAATAGCAGCACCATTGAGTACCGCACTCGGTTTTGAAGAATTAATGCAATCAACTGCTTGATGCATTCGTATAATCCAATCACGGCCAATACTGTCAGGATCCACATTTTCATTGAATTTTGCGTTGCATTAAAGTACATGTGCTTGTAGGAAGCAATTCCAGACTCGTAGGGTCCTTTGAACACAGTGTCCCAACAGGAACACGAACAAAACCGCTTATCCACAAACCGAGCATAGTTCTGCCAAAAATACCACAGCACGGCAATGTGAGCAGGTGGTATAAGGGCTGGGGCCAAGCTGCCACATGCTGCTGGTAGCCATTTGGTATGAAACATTTTAGTTACTGTGTTGTCCTTGGTCGTATGGTTTGCTGCGAAGAGAACAATGAATAAAATACAATATAAATAAGTTAACAGTAATGAAGAAAAGACAATCACTCACCTGTCAGAGATATGTATTTTTGCTTAAATTACTGATGTAGGCAAATGGTTCGTGTCTTCTTCATATTGCATGGTAAAAACGCACGGTCACAGTCAAGCCTGACAGAAGTTTTTTGATAGCTTAAAGTAAACAAAACAGTTTTCACCATTAGCACAGTTTTTTAATCGCTAGACGTGTTACAATTTAACGAATGTGAAGAGAACATGTTTTTGAGTTTGAGTTTCGTAGAACTATTTATTTTTAGCTAACTATATACAGCCAGATACTTCATATCTTTGGTTGACATTTTTATCTTTTCATTACGTTTATGAGAGATAGTATATCAGGTCTTTTATGAAGTGTTAAAAACAAAATTAACCCTAAACGACAGCAAGAGCAGGAACAAAAAAAATAATGTAATATGATAACCTCCACGCCCGTAACATCTGGAACCTGGAAAAGCTCACTGCAAATATAGCTAGCTAGGAGCCAAAGACTTTTTATATTTCCTCTAGAACTCTTACTCTGACTAAGAACATTTCTTATGTTTTCTAGCTCATTGGCATAAATTGGGGGGATAAGAATGGATTGATGAGAGGCAGGTTATGCAGACCAGGTGCTGTGGTGTTTAAGCTATGTTACCTATTGCTTTTTACATGTATAATTTCAATAAAATTCTTTTGCTCCTAAGCCAGTTAATGAGCTACTGGGATGAGTTAGAGTTTTCCCAATATTTACTTTCGATTCTAGATTTTGAGGAGCCCCTGGGCCTAGCGCATTTCTCACAACCAACCCTTATGAGGGAATAGAGGGGACCTATTTTTTTCTGCTGTCTCCGAACGGCAAACTGAGAAAGCGCTTTTCATGGCACTGAATTTACGATCGGAGGACCTGCCAATTCCTCGCGAAAGGCGATACCCGTGGAAAAAACATTTTTGCCTCTGTTGGGACCAAGGATTTCTTCATTCGATTTAGACAAGGTCAGTGCTTCTGCGCCGTATATTCCTGAATGATCGAGGTCTTACAGAGGGCTACCTGGTTTTTCAAGAAAAAGTTTTACTCCTCAGTTTTCAACCCAAAGAAGCAGCGGGTGGAAAGAGTAATTCTCCGTTTGATTTACGCACTGATGTTCCATTCCGTGTCTAGGAAAAGACGTCTAGGTAGACGAAGTCCTATACTAAATCGATGTTATGCCTGTCTATTGCAACGTTTTGTCCAATACGTCGATGTTCCCTTTTCTGACAGCGTATACTTCGTTTTGCCTTCATTAATCTTTAAACCCATTTTTACTGTTTCTGTTTCAATGATCGCAAAAGCACCAATGATATCACACTCGCATCTTTCCATTACGTCAATATCGTTTCGTTACCGAGTTATTGGAAAGACTTTTGAAGAATTATTCCTCTGGTATTGACATTTGAATTTTGTACAATCTTTTCAAGTATGCTGTTGAAGAAATCACATGACAGCTCTGAAAAATCGCGCGATTTTTTAATTTTATTTTTTCAAATACTCAAAAATTCAAATTTTTTAAGTTTCTTTTTTAAATTAAAAAATTTTTACTAACTTCTACAATTAAAATATTATCTCCTAATTCCGGAAAACCATATCTCTACTTTCTAATGAGTAGTAAGTTTGCTTTTTGAAAAAAGAAGCTTCAAGAATTTGAGAAAAACACAGACAATTTTTCAGAAGGGCTTCTGAAAAAAATGTCTTAGCTTGTAAAAAGTATATTCGGAGGGACAAAAGTCCCAACTTTTATTTTTGGGACTTATATGTCCCATCTAAGTGAGACATAACTCCCAAATCGAAGTTGGGACTTATGTCTCACTTAGATGGGACATAAGTCCCGAAAATTAAATTTGGGATTTATGTCCCGGGGACTAACAAAAGAAACTTAACTAGTATTAAGCCCTAAGATTTTGATATTGTACTTATCATATAATCGCAAGTACGTGGGACGTATGAGTCGTATGAGTCGCCTTTTCGAAATCTATTTCGATATCAAAATTCTGGCTAAACTTCTTAAATAGATCTTGACCAAGCAGTACCCCTTTTGGCTTTTGAAACAAAAGTTGTAGAGAATTTATTCTTCTACAATATTGATAATAAACACAAATGGCAAATAACCCATAGGAAACGAGATATTTGCGAAAAGTATGAAAAAATCGATTGTTGTGACCTTTGACCTTTGGTTTCAATAGACGCTGACACCCTACAGTATGTAGATTTTGAGACGATGTCAAAATAGAAGCTTATACAAATTTACAGCTGGGTATCTCACACTCCGAGGTGAACTTACTATAAGGACTGGACTGTACGTGCAACTCATCTCTGCAAAAACTGTCGAAAAAATTGATATCGATTTAAAAGATTGTTTAAATGATTGTAGACTTTTCTTGTCAAAGATGTAAGGCTTAAATGTTCTATTACAGTTTAAGCTCTAAGCACATAGTTCGGGGTATACTTTATCTGTGCGTTTTATGCTGTGCCATTACAAGCAGGATTGTGTGAAAATTGTTAACAAAAATTAAGTAAGTAATGCAACAAATTCAAATGTTCTACTGCTGGTGGTGTGTGGATTGGAAATTGTACTCTGGAGAGAGATCTCCCTCCACACTTATTAATACAATGGAGATTAATTCCAAACAATGTAATTTTACCCTTGATTTTCGCTACATGTTTGCTATCGGCTAATTTAATTTCAAGCGTTAAATGAAATCATGTACAAAATTTATTCCCGTGTGCCATGCCTGTACATTTCAAGAAAAAAAAAAACTTCCTAAGGACATGCATATTCTCCACACCGCACTAGCATGCAAAAGGCACTTTCAATGAGCTAAGTGAGTTTTATCACCTTTTTGTCCTGCGGCGGTTAACAAGCATTCATTGATGTGTGTGAAATTGAATCACAGTAATTTCCCTTCCGCCATATATAGGGCAAAGAAATACTTTGGTTTTTGTTCCAGTTGATTTAAGTTATTCCAAGTTGGAAGCAGATTACAGGCACGACTCCTTTGCAAGGACTTGCAGGTGTAAGCAACAATAAAAAAAAATATGAAAATTAGGTAGCTATTCGCCTCCGAGTGTGGGCTTTTGAGTAGTGCAAACATTTATGGGAATTGTACTTCCGGTTAAGCGTTCACCTGTTATATGGAGCGTGCAGCACGCGATGGTCAAGAAAATGATTAAGTTTTCAATGGTAAAAAAGGAGGTTAGTACAGTTCGTCAAATTAAATTTTAATGTGACAATTGAGTGAATTTAAGGACTTGCGGTGTTAATTTTACCTTAACGAGACAATAAGCCTCAACGAGATTGAAGACTTAAAGAGCCAGGTGCGTCATTTCTCATAAATTACAATGCAGTGTGTATTGAGGATTTACGCGTAGAATACTCAAATTCTATTAAAAATTACAGCAAAACTTAAAAAAACTACAAAAAAAATTAGTTTGAACCTTATTAAGTGATAATGTGACACACTATGTATATACATATACAGTACCTCACACTCAAAGTGGGACACCTAAGAAATAAAATCTTCAATAAACTTCTTTACGAAAAAAAATGCAGAGTTGCTCACTTTTTTAAATAATTTTTATTTTTATTGCTTAATATTGACCTCAAATTATTATAAAATAAAAAAAAATGTCAAAAAACAACCCCGATTTGTTTAAAAAAAAAGATGAAAATGATCTGTCTAGTATTTTTTTTTTAATGCAGGTCACACTCAAAGTGGGACACCTGCTGTTTAGCAATTGCATTCTTAAACGACTATTCTTTTCTTATACTAACGGTTTTTTGGACGCAACTCAGCCGCTCAATTCGTTTCTCCTTAGGAACGGGCAAACTGTTTCTGCACTTAAATCAACATTTTCAGTGTCCTTTAACATTTTTTAAAGGTCAATGGCAGACAGAAAGGGATCACTTCTTATTTTTCTTAAAAGAAACCACCCACCTCTATCGCTAATTTTTTTTTTGTACTTTCAACATTTTTTGGTTTATTTCCTATTCGACCTTCCGAAACCGTTTTATTACACTAAACACCATAGATTTACTTTTTTGAGAACTTTACTTATTTTGCGAACGGATTTTCTTTTTTGGTAATTGAAAATCACAATTTGCCTTTCTTCAAAGGTTGTTTGCCTTGACATTTCGATTTTTTTTTTAATGCTATCACAATGAAAGCTCTACAAAAACTGCAACTAAATAATATAGATAACGTGGCAATTACAGTTAGTTTTCTTAGAAAACAGCAGGTGTCCCACTTTGAGTGTGACCTGCATTAAAAAAAAAATACTAGACAGATCATTTTCACCTTTTTTTTTAAACAAATCGGGGTTGTTTTTTGATATTTTTTTTTTATTTTATAATAAGTTGAGGTCAATATTAAGCAATAAAAATAAAAATTATTTAAAAAAGTGAGCAACTCTGCATTTTTTTTCGTAAAGAAGTTTATTGAAGATTTTATTTCTTAGGTGTCCCACTTTGAGTGTGAGGTACTGTATATATGTAGATCGAATTCGTCAGCTTAGTCAGAAATCAGGTGTATATAACTTAAACAGAAGACGCGTAAGACACTTAAGCTTGCATTTAGATTTTAAGGATAAAGTGGCTGAGATGACATACGATACCACAATACTTTTAGTTGCTAAGCAAATCTACAATTTACCGCATTTTTTAATGGTAATGAGTTGGAAAGTGTCATATATAACGCTTATTGAACAGAAATAACAGTTCACGTGGACATTATTTTAGAAAAACCAGAACATTTTCTGCATCTATTTATTTAGCCGGGGTTGGATATTGAAATGAATCGTTAGGTTCGTTCGTTGTACTTTACCCTGGATTGACTCAGGTTTCCTTGACAACCCTATGATATGTCAAAAAAAAACTGGGCTTTCCAGTCCTCAAAAAACGCCAAACCGGAAAATCACCACACATCCCTGTCATTTGAATCAAAATACATGCCATTTGACAGCCCTCAACTAGCCCCAGCAAAAATCTGGGGCAAACCCAGGTCAATACTCAGTTTGAAATTCAGGGTGAGTTTAGATTTTCCAAAAAAAGCTTTGTGGCGACCACAGAGTGACCCCAGGACTTCAACGAACGAACCTGTTATAAACACTAATAATACAAGTTTTTTTTAGGAAGTTTGGTTTCTTAATTGGCAGGACTTTTTCTATTTTTTGTCAGTTTGACAATTGGGGGTATATTTGTGGCACAGAGTAGAATCAGAGATTCAACTGTAAGAATGTAATGCCATTTTGTTCACAACTTGCCCATGAACTCTCGTCGCCTTTTTTCGTCGGTTGTTTTGAAATCAATCTCAACGTGATTTCGATGTTTATGGGTTTTGTAGCAGTAAATAATAGCCGAGTTTTATTGGGAATTTTTATATTCACTTCACTTAGGCGCTCAATTAAACGCTGTACTCACTTACACAACTTTATTCCATAAACGCCATTTACCAGCCATGCCTGTTGTTCACTTCTGCAAGTTATTTTTGTCCACTTACGTTGTTCACTTTAGAGTTGTTGTTTTTCCATGATTGCGATGTTTCGCTGAAGTGAATATAAATTCTCACTGAAACACGGGTAATGTTAAAAGCTTCATCGAAAAGTACCACAATATACCTACATTATTTGCCAATCAAAGTGAAACTACATTAAGAAAAGCGGAAATAATAAAACACGCAATTGCAGCCGGATATAGCCGTTAATTCGAATAATACGCTATCTTTGATTTGACCTCCCAAAATAAATTTAGGGTAGTTCAGGGAAAGGTAGTATGAGTTGACTCTCTGCACTATCTGTTTGATTTGTGGTCAGCATGTTTCATAATGAATGCACTTACTTCAGAACCACGGAGTAGTACTGTGTTCACAACAACGCTTGCAAAGTCCAGCGTATCCCCACGAGCGGATCACTAGTGTGAATCAGTATAGTGGGATGTGGGAGAGATTTGATCCCTTCGAGATCACGATGGACGTAACACCGAAAATGAAAGAAGGTGTGCAAATCGTCTTTGCCGATAAATGAACCCAGATGCTCGAAAAAATGGTCGACTTCTTGTTTACGCTTCATTTAAACCAGCTGTGGGGCTCGTATGCCCGAAATCATTAAAGAGGTAATTTCATAAGTTTATCTCTATTTTAAACAATGACATGATGATCGAACTTATTTTTATATAATTTATATGGAAATTTTGTGCTTAAAAAACACCCACTAATAAAACTAATGATAAAAGAGCGCTGAAGAACGAAACAAAATTGTGTGAAATGTACTGGTTAATACAATAGAGCAGTGTTTTTCAATCTTTTTGATTTCGCGACCCCTTTACAGGTTGAAATATTCTGGCGACCCCCTCACGTCATAGAAAGCCAAAGAATAATTTAACTAAATTAAACTTTGGTACATTTATCTATTATTCACGCTGGCTTAACTGCGTCGGCGACGCGACGTTGCCACACCGCATTGTATGTCGTTGCGGCGGCAAAAAGTGCCACGCGCGTTCCACCCACTTACTTGAACATGTTCAAATGTTCATGAACAGACAATCTGTTCACACAGAACAAGCAGTTGAAAAATTAAAGAACAGCCAACATTTTGCTTTGCAGTTTGACGAATCTACAGATGTTTCTGACTGTGCACAGTTTGTGGTATTTGTGCGCTTTGAAACAGATGAAAGTATCACGGAAGAAAACTTATTTTGCAAAGCACTTCCTGCAAACAATACTGACCAGTGTTTGTACGATATATTTTTCGAAAGTACTTGCAACTAAAATATTGACTGAAAAAATGTATCGCAATTTGTAGCGATGGCGCTAAAGCTATGACTGGCAAAAGTAGTGGACTCATTGCAAAAACAAAAGCGATAATGCCAAACATATACCGGACACACCCTTTTTTCCATCGACAGGCTCTAGCTGCTAAGATAGTACCTCCTGATTTAAATGACGTGTTCATGGAGGTATTAAAAATGTGAGTTCTATCAAAGGCAAAGCTTTGCAAACCCGGCTGTTCAGAATCGTTTGTGAAGATATAGGCTCGCTTCATCGAAATCTCCTTTATCACACAGAGGTCAGGTGGCTATCCAAAGGAAAGGTATATTAACAAGAGTTCTGAAACTGAGAGCCGAATTGCTAATGTTCTTAACAGATGCAAATCTGAATATGCGTATCGTTTTCTGATCCTTTTCGGTTCCTGAAATTAGCATTTTTGGCAAATCTTTTAAGCCACTTTAACAATTTAAACAAGAACCTTCAAGGAAGAGAAGAAAATATTTTAACTGCCAAAGATAAAGTAAAAGCATTTCACGCAAAACTTCGTTTCTGGTCAACCTCTCTACAAAACAATATGTTTGAGTCTTTTCCAAGTGTTCAGAAGATTGTTGAAGATAATCCAACAGACCAAAGTTTTGCAGTATCGGCTCACATTCCTTGTATGATACAGAGCTTGAATAATTTACAATCGAAGCTATTCACATACTTTCCGGATTTGCACAGTGAAGCTGACAATGGGGGTCGACGGATTTTAAACCCTTTTTTGGACAAATCAATAGATCTGGCTAATGTCAACACAGAAACGAAAGAATGTCTTCAAGATTTGGCTGCAGATGGCATACTTAAAATGGAATTTTGTTCGGAAAGTGTAGACGTATTTTGGATGAAAAGAAAACACGACTATCCAGAGCTGGCAAGGGAAGTTCTTAAATTATTGGTGCCATTCGCCACTTCATACCTGCGTGAAGTGACATTTTCTTCAATGGTAGGCATTAAAACTAAGAAGAGGAATAGGCGGCAACTAGAAAATGATTTCATTATAAGCGTTTCAAAAATAGCACCTCTACTTTTTTTTCTAGCCGGCGACCCCCGTAGGGGTCGCGACCCACAGATTGAAAAAATACTGCAATAGAGTTATTATCTACTGTTTTGAAGAGTTGTCAAAGATAAGTGATAAGTGTGTGTAAGCGTTCTTGTTCCAATTGCTCCAAGTAGGTTTCCTAAAACGTATTTTGTTAGTATTGGTTTTACGTCGATAAATCTGTCAAGAAGAATGGTTCTTTTCTCTTTATAGATGATTAGATGCTAAAAACTTCTCTTCACCATTGGTAAGGTCATCTGCTTAGTGGATATAGAAAACAAATTTATTTGATACTAAGGAAACTTTTCGACTTGCTTGTAGGAGTAAAAATTGTGTCACCACCCCGTGATCCATGAACTTCCTGAACTTCACAGTCACAGAAAAGTTACTTGCAACAAGTAACTTAAGTTCAATAAAAAAAGCTGAGGGAAAAAGTCTGACGCAGTTATGGTTACGATTTGTATGTCCTCAAAGGTCAAAGGTTTTTATTGAATCTTGTAATTTGCACCTATTCAAGAAATATTTCCACATTCTGCACCACATGACCAAATATAATCAATTTCCCATGCTCCTTCATCTTGCGGCTTATTGTTAAGAGTACATAATCAGCCTTATTATGAGTTTCACGTGAACAGCATTCCCCTCGAAAAAAATCCCTTTTCACTTTTCCCTTATTATGAGTTTCGGGGGAAAAATTTTCCATGTTCGAAAAAATTCCCTTATTATGAGCTATTTTTCCCCGTGAAATGTGAAAACGTTCAGAGCAATTTATTTCACTTATTTTTGTGAGGCGAACAAGTAAACAACAAAAAGCGGAAAAAATGTAAGTTTGTTTTGTTTTAGTTTAGATGAAAAAAAATAAAACTGAGATTGTCCTATGTTTCAGGAGCAAATCAATAAACACTGCACAGAGCGAAATGCTGCTTAATAAGATGCAGCAAAATCCAGATATTGCTAAGGGTTTTGTCAAGCAAAACAGAGAAAAAGTTGCCGAGTTCTGGAAGCGGCTTCAAAAATGAATGCGAGTGGAAAAAAGTAAGACTATTTTATTTTTGATATATTACTGACTTATAATATATTTTTATTAGGCATGGACTGATCAAAAGCGCTATGTGCGAAAAAAAGCGGCACTGAACAAAATGCACCAAAGAGGAACAGGAGGTGGGCCAAACAAAACCCAAAAATTTTCACCTTCAGAAGAGGCTATTTTCGCACTAATTGGAATGAGTGAAGCCATAGAAGGAGTTGGCAGCTCACAGCCATTTGGTTTGCGTCAAGTCGAGGAAACAGATGAAAACATTCCGGTTGCACCCAGTTCACCTCCTGATCTAATTTTTGAAGTCCTTGACTCCACGGTACCGATACCGAATCAAAATGACAACCCAACCAATTCCGATCCTCAAAGATGTAAAAAAAGAAAGGCCGTCGAAATGACCACAAGTCAAGTTGTGGCAGAAGAATTAGAAATCCAAAAGAAACTATATGGCGAGGTGCGTGAAGCGGTTTCCGTAATGCGAGAGCATAACACTGAGACGAAAGAACTCGTCAGGAAGTTATGTCGTTCGGTAGATCAATTTAATGAGAACTTTGAAAAGTTTCGATTTTTGGAGAAGGACAGACACAAAGAACAAAAGCGCCACAACATGGAAATGGAAAACTTCCCTAGATCTGAGCTCGAAGCGCAATTAGAAAAAGATCAAAAGCTTCTAGAGCTCGAATTGCGCAAAATCGAAATAATGGAAAGGAAAGGCTGAAAAGTGAAAAGATGTGATATGCAAGAACCAAAAAGTGAATTTTTTTTTATTTTTATTGAAAGACTTTAGTGTACATACGTTTTTTTTTACTTTTTTTATTTGAAAATGTGATTTAAGTTAATTTTTTTTTATTATAACTGTACATACGTTTCATATTAGATTTTAAGAACATTATTTAATTTGTTGAAACTTTTTCAGTTAAAAAAAATATTAAAAATATTTTGTCTCTGATTTGGTTTGTTTCCGTTCATTTCGAAGTTCCATAATCAAAGAATATTGGTGATGTTTGCGCGAATGCGTTGCCCAGCTGTAAGATATACAGGATTTGCTTCGCTGTGTGCATCTTCAAAATCTGGGACGTTCACTGCATCTTCATACAACACATTTAAGTCGCTTTTGTAGTGAATGGAAATGTTATGCAAGGCTGAACAAACATTTATAATCTTAGCTGCCTTTTCCGGTTTGTAGTACAGTTCTCTTGCACTCAGTAGACATCGCCATTTGTTCTTAAGAACGCCGCCGCCGTTGGTTCGCTCAATAATGTTTCTACAACGGGAGTGAATATCATTATATTTAGACTGTGGTGAACCACTTTCTGGTGTTCTATATGGTGTTAAGAGCCACGGCTCTAAGGGATATCCAGCATCTCCTAAAAGAAAAATAAATGTAGAGTATATTTTACAGCTGGTTTCAATTGATTACCTAGTAGCCAAACGTTTTTATTTTCTTGTAAATAGTCACGTTCCATTTTTGATCTTAGCTCACTGACGCTGACGTTCCAAATGAAAGAATCGTGACAAGCTCCAGGGTGCGTAGCATCCACGTACCGAATTTTAAGATTGTTGTCGCACACCTTTTCAATGATTTGTTATAAAAAAATCTAGTTTACATTTATGATCAAACTTACTAGTAAGACATTTAAACTACACTTTCCTTTCCTATTGTAGTACAGATGTTTGTTAACTGCAGGTGAAATAATGTTCACATGTGTTCCGTCTATGCATCCTACAACACCTGGTAGCTTATACTTCCGATAAAAATCCTGTGCAATGGTACGTTCTTCATCTTGTGTGGGCCAAGTTATCCACAACATTTATTTTCAAGAACAGATAAAACTTCCGCAAGTACCACACTGAAAGAGCCTTGTGCCAAACCCACTTCATAGTCCTTACCAACACCTTTTTGATATCCACCTTCAGCGAAAAAACGCAAGCAAGCTGAAAGTTTAACTATAGGTGGAATCCCAAATTTTTGTTTCGTTTCTGGTAATGCTTCGGTAAGAACATCAAGCAAATATTTGAATGCTGGTTTGTTGAGTCTGTAATGCTGTTGAAATCTATAAAAAAAAAAAAAACATCATCAATGAAAGCAACCAAATACCTAATCAGTTCATACAATGGCTCACGCAACTCCAAGGGATTTGAGTGGTCTCTTATATGCCTCTGTATTGCCCGTTCTTGATTCCTTTCCTCGATTTGCATCAACATCCGCAGTGCTATGCTATACATGTTTAAATAAGTTCGCAAAAATCTTCTATTTGAAATGTTTACACTTCGCTTTCCAAACACAACCTTTTTATTTTTGTTTCAACTTCAAATGACACTTCACAAATTATTAGGTGTGTTCATTTTCTGATCGCGATTACTGATTTGTTTTAAAACGAAGTACAACACGACCATTGCAAACACATATAATTTGGGAAAATAACCAAAACTTTTCGCAATATTATGGGTTTTATATTATTTTAACTTAATTGCTGGAAAAAACGACAAGTTATTAACGCGATTTATTCTTATTATACATCAATTTAGCAAAACAGAGAACTTCAGAAGTTGGAATTTTATTTTTTGTTTTTATCTGTTACGGGAAATTTGATGCAACTGAACGTGGTCTTTTTTTCGAAGGGAACTATTTGATTCGAAGTGGAATTTTGTTCAGGGGAAACTCATAATAGCTTTTAAAATTCCGGGCGAACAAAAATGTTCCGGGCGAATAGCTGTTCACGTGAAACTCATAATAAGGCTGAATATATTTCTTCAATGGTATTTCTTAATTACGATAGCCTCGGGTAGTCGAGCATGCACGCAGAATCTTAGGAGTATAATCAGACCGAACTCATCCTATCCGTCTCGTTGGATTCTGTACTACTTATTTGCACAATTACCCATCTGGTCTATAAATATCCGTTTGTTCAACTCAGCGAGGAGAATGAATTATATTTAATTGCAAACAACACACTACATTGCATTGTGTAATTATAGAAATAGAAAAATAGTTTGTTTATTCGAAGGGTAGGCTTTTCTATATTTAAATTTATTATCATCAAATAATTGGAAAAGCCAAAGAGTAAATGTTGAATACGAGAATTTATGCGTGCAATTAACATTGATATAATAGTATACAATACAAACTCTTATTAGTTAGATTAATGATGTTGTTGTATTATTCAAAATAGCACTCTGATTTTAATATTCTATTGTCCAGAAAACGTGCCGCATTTACCACACATCAGATTCACTAATTGAATTCCACTTTTGTAGATGCTTTTTGCAGCACTAGAAAGTACAAAGTAGTTAGTTTGTTAACAAAACGACTAAATTTTATTATTCTCCATAGTTCTGGCAAATCTGTGGGATGACCGCACAAACTGACAGAGATGCAAAGCCAATATAGATTGGTTTTTGGCATTTAACTTATTTATTAAAAGTTCTAAGCAGTTAAATATGTACATGGGCTTAAACCAGCGTATAAACCGACCCAAAAGTAATTATTTAGTGAAACAAAATCATTTTTTTATGTGTTTTTTATTAGTTTGTTGTTTTTGCAATACACTTGTTGTCAACATCTTCTATGTTGGATCAAACTTCAAACTCCAACCATTTTTTTTTATTTCGCTCCCTGGTGGTTGGTAAAGATAGGTAGTAGTCGTCAAAAAGTGTTTTTCGGAAAACCTTAACTCAACTTGCATGTCAAACTGAGCGTTTCTTGTGCCCTGGGTTCGCCCTCAACTCGCCCTAAAGAAGCACTAAGCTTTTTCTATGGCGAGTTCAGACATAAGGAAAGGCTGTCAAAAAAATTTTTAAAATGAAGTTAAATATGACATTACGATGATAGAGAATACGAAAGAAGTGGGCTCTGCGACTTTGTCAGTCTGTATGTCTGTCTGTCCGTATATGGATCTACAGCCTGAACCACTTAGTGTCTGAGATAGTTGGCATTGGGTCTCTTGGTCTTGAAATAACGGTACCTGCCATACACGTGCATGGGGGACGCTCCCCAGATTGGTTCTAAATCTGGAAAAAAATGCCCTAATTTTTTCAAATTTTTATTCCTAACCTATTTCATTAAGAAGTTATTCATCAAAAAAAATAATCCATGCTGAAATGTTGCTTACTTTTAGCGTATTGAACGGAATAAAAAATCTGCCTCTTTGTTTATAAATAACAAAGTTTAAAGTAATGATCTAAGTTTTTTCAAATCTCCACGCAGCTGTAGAGATTTTAAAGGCGCTTCATTTGATACCAATCATAAGTTTTTTCGATCATCCGTTCAAAAATGGCAGCTGTAATACTGTTTATCGAGATTTTGTTAATAACAAATGAATTGATAAATAAAAAAAATCTAATTTAATGTTAGGTCATTCAAATTGCCGTAGATATCTTTGAAAAAAATAATCCATGTCAAAATGTTGCTTACTTTCGCGGATTGAGCGAAATAAGAAATCAGCCTTTTTGTTTATTAAAAATAGAGTATAAACAAATGATCTTAATTTTACCAAACATACACGCGGCTAGAGCGTTCAGAGACGGTTCATTTGAGCCTAATTCGAAGTCTTTCTGCTGATTAGTTCAAAAATGACAGCAGGTATAGTGTTTTTATAGCATAAATTCAAAAAAACTTGTTATCAAAATAGGGCCAGGAAGGGTTTGAGATAAAAATATGAAAAAATTAGATAACTTTTTTTTAATTTTTAAGAATCGATTTAGGGGGCGTTGCACTCCATTTTCGCAAAAAAGTAAAATAAGGACCACCCTAGTATACATTATATCCGACGCGGGAGTGTTAGAGCGATTAAGTTGCCTTTCAACGATACGTGGCATTTGCAGTTTCTTCGAGCATCACTTTTGCTTCTTTATATAGATGATTGCAGGGGTAACCGGGGCTAGTTGGCTCAAGAGGCAAGTAGACTAATCGCCAATAACTTTAAAAGAAAACCATTTCTTTCAAGTTTATTCCACTTGTTACATCGAGCACACCTGCTTGCTGAGTCTCATATTGTCTTTTTCTGGTGTCGGACGTCGTTCGGGTATTATCACCATAAAAACGGTATATTTTGTATTAAAAAAGTTGAGCTTATTAAACTCGTTTGGATGACAATTATTGAAAGCGTACGACACTTGTTCAAGGTCGGTAGAGAACTAACTGAGAATTAGAATGATGTCGAAAAGGCTTTCAACAGAGCAACTGTCATACATCTTTTCAAACTTGAAAAGATTGTGCAAAGCTTAAAAGTCAGAATCAGAAACACAATGGTAATGTCGATTTCCATTGGTCGTTCGGAAGCCTTCTGAACGCTTCTCAAACCATTCCATTGGCATCAAATGACAGTTCCTCTCCTCGAAAGAAGAGAAATTTGATTCTTGATGGAAGCGAAGCCAGAAGCACTCACACACTGAAACTGCGCACTGAAAATAGCGCTTGACGCTTCACGCCGATACACAAAACAAGCACCGAAACTTCAAAACAAATAAAAGTGTTACTTTGGGATCCCGGATCGGAGAGTTTTTCCGGATTACCAATGGAAATCGCCATAACTCTCTTTTATAAGACCCCAATCAATCCAGTCCTATCAATCTCATAAGGCACAGATGATAAAACTATTGGTCGTTTCGAAATCGAAAACAAAATATGTATTACGAGTTGTCATTGGCTCTTTTCGTGAAAACGATGTGTGGAGAAAGGATTCAACAACTAACTGAATAAACTGTACCCCGACATTTCAAAATTGTTGGCCAGAACTGTTGGTTGAGACTTGAGACTTGAGAGCCAGCTTCAATGTAAACTAAATAGTTATGTAAGTAAGAAAAAAACGTTAAAAAACACTAACGAAACTAGCTGCTGGTATACAATACTATACATACATTCATGCATATGAATCTTTTTTTTATTATTTCATATTTTCCACGCGTCTTAAAGCCCGCCCCGGATCTTAAATTTTTTTTTAGGCGGGACAAATATTGAAAAATTCCGCCCCTACTAACCTATGTTTATTTTTACCTTTATCATCTTTATAATCTCATCAGATGTCCACTAATTAATTGACAATTGGACATATGCCTTCCAGAAATAATACTTCCACCGCTGTTTTTTCTGTGCTAATCCTATTTACTTACAGACGTTTAGGATTTACATTTTATTCACAGCACAGGATTGGATTTAAAATAAAAAAATTATAATTATAACAAAAATCAAATTAATTATTGCATTTGTCAATTGAAATTACAATTTTATTCTTCGAGTTGTTTATTCAGCAAATAAATCTATAACCATGTTATAATTTAATTGGTGTGCAATTCGATTTTCTATCGCTAAGATTGCAAAACTGGATTAGCGTTCCTGACTCATAGAAGATCGCAAATAATTTTTAATTAGTTTAAGTTTGCCAAAACTTCTCTCACAGCTTGCGGATGTAGTGGGAAGCGTTGAGTAAATTCGCAAGGTAATATAAATATTTGGAAAAGCATCCTGCAAATCATGCGCATAAATCTGTTGTAAGAGAGAGAAACCGTTAGCTTTTTCTATGTCACCAAATAAAAGCGGAGCTTGCTCTTTAAAAACGAATTCCGTTTTTAATTTCGATATGTTTCGATCAAATACCATCATTATTTCTTTAGAAAATATTTGAACAGGTTGGAGTGTTTGTAATTCGTCTTCACATATCTCATCGAAATGTTTATTATGCTTCGGAATTCGTTTGTTTTGCAAAACACCATTTCTTTCAGCAACTTTTCTAGCCTCATTTATCCAATGCTCCATTGGATTTTGTGCAAATTATTCAATAGGGCATTCACAGCAACATGTCTCGCCGACCATCTCGTCTGACTACTTCCTTTAAAATTTGGCTTAACGTATTTTTTCATAATATTCCACTTAGTAGTGGAGCCAAGAAAAAAGCAATATACTTTTTGAACCAGTCCAAAAGGGTTAATAGCTTCCTGGCATGATGAGGCAGAATGAAGACCTAAAAGATTTAAGGAGTGAGCCAAGCACGATACGAACTCAGCCAATTTATTTCTTTCTGCAATCCTGTCTTGTACTCCTTTATGGATGCCGGCCATATTGATATTTGAATTAAAATTGGCCACGACATTGTCCAATATATAAATCATCAACATGAAATCAGACTGTGCCCGAGAACATGCGAGAAACATTCTCTATTCCAATATCAACTTCGGAAGATGCAGCAGATACTGGCGGATCACCCCTCGCGAACCCAATTTTACATATATGATCTGCGCACATTGTTTTCCTTGCATCTTCTTATATTTAGCATTTTTGCTATATTCCGCTCCCGTTTGCTTTTTTCTTAGCGCGAGTTAAGTATCCATAAAAAGATAACATTATTTGTATTCAATGATATCTTTAGTCTCTAGTATACAGTCTTGCACACAACGCTACACCGATCACTATGTAAAGAGATAACATCGTTTGTATACAATGTTGCAATATTATCTCTTCTTCATTATCAAGCAAGATGGTTGTACGCTTGGGTCTCCTTGCAGAGAGATAAGAAAATAATATAAATACGACTGTATGATGAGTTTATCAACAGTCTTATAGTAACTACATAGTAGCCTTAAGCTCCTTTTAAAATTAATAAAGTATTTCATTAATAAAGGACATAGTTCCAAAAGAATATTGTTTAATTTTGAAAGTAAGAAACAAATGTTTTAATTGGCGATCCTGCCAGGAGGTTAAATATACTTTTTAACTTCAATCGAGCGGACCTCGGGAACAAGTAGTGAAATCTAGTATAAACAGAACACTCGCGTTACCGGTTACAAAAACTACCTAGCATAGCAGGTACAAATATAGCTTCTTCGTACGAAGCAGCAAAATAATTCAGTGAAAGTGTATATGTGGAGGAAAAAAGCACACCAATTCGACGACAACAGACACGAGTTCAAAATGGAACAACTCGTAGTATTAACGGCAAGATTAGAAGCCTTAGAAATCAGGTGCAATACAGTAACACAAACCCTGGAGCACACACGCACAGAGAATGCAAGGTTAGCAGCAATAATAACTAACCAAAATCAAATAAACACTAATTTAGAAACAAAACTAAAGGAAGTGAAGGCTGGATTAGTCATAGTACCAGACATACCTGTGCTAGAGGAAATAAGAACCACATATACAGATGGTAGTGAAATACATTTAGACACATTTAAAAGCCTACCTATTTTCAACGGCGATCAATCAAATTATCGGTCGTGGCGCGAAGAAGCATCCAGATTAATGGACAGCATTAAAAACTTTAAAACACACAGTAAGTACGCAGCAGCATTGACTATAGTGAAAAGTAAAATACAGGGTGCAGCCGCGAATGTGTTAACTAATTATAACACAATTTTTAATTTTGAGGCGATACGTAACAGATTAGATTATACGTACTCTAATCAAGAACCTCTATACGTGCTACAAGACATGATGAAAGCGATCACGCAAAAAAGAAGCACACTGTCTGAATACCACGACGAGATAAATAAAAATCTCAATTTAATAATATCAAAAATCACTATGTCAGGTGATCCGCCGAATATAATCGACAGACTAATTAAAAATGCTAACGACGACGCAGTTCGTATATTCATTGATGGTATGAGTGACAACTTTACAAGAGGATCATTATATTCAGCTACAATAGATGATCTAGAACACGCATTCGCAATTGCTCGCAGAATAGAACATGATAATGTCCACAGGCATTTACATCTTACTCAAGATAGGCATAGGCATAGGCACCACAAAAATATGCCACATGAACGCAGAAACGAGAGAAGACCCAATTATTCGAACCAAACAACGAATTATCAACCCCAGAAGCAGTACGATAATATGCAGCAACACAATCAAGGACCACGCCTAAGCCCATTCAAAAGAAATGACGAACCACAGCCGATGGAGATAAACTCGAGACAAATTGTACATGCACAGCGACAAAATTGGAATCAGTACAAACCATTGTATATAGAATCTATAGTACTATCACTTCGGCCTTACTAGCGCCATTTAAAGACGGTGAATCACGCTACTAAAATGGCTTAAGAGCAGGAAATCACAAGAGAAATGATTTCCCTTGCCATTTCTCTTGCTATTATAAATTCGGAGGAGTAGTAGGTTAAAATCAGGGATGAATATTTGCTACATATGTAGCAGATCTACTTCATTTTTTTCAAATTCTTCCCTTACTACGTAGCAAATTTTTTCTACTTCGTTTATTTTTTGCTTAAAATACCACTCTTCAATACCTACTTCTACTTTTTACTTTACTGTGATGGTTCAAGCAAAAAATTATTTTATTTTTTTTTATAAATTTAAGAACAGCTTGATGGACATGTATAATCTTGTAAGAAAACATGGTTATAAAAATAACTTGTTAGAGCTATTATCACTCAGTTTTGCTTTTATTTGATAAGACAACATTGTTATTTAACAAATTTATGCCATTTTTTATCATCTGCTACATTTTTTGTAAATCTACTTCGATTTTTTGAGGATTTTGCTACATTTTTTGGGTTGCTCATATTCATCCCTGGTTAAAATGCTTAGACTGCTATTATACGGTGCAATTTGTTGCACGAAACTGTTCGAACACCATAAGTGCAAAAGAGAACGAAAGTTCGAAAAACAGAGATGGACAATGTGCTACCGTGTGTCGCATGGGTTATGGTTTCGTGAAACAGCTTTGACGTTTCTCTTTGGGCGCGTTCGAGAGTCTATCGGATAGCCTATTTCGGATAGCCGTATCTTGGATACCTTTTTCCAGATTGCTGCAGACAACTGCTGTGAAATATTAAAATTCGACTTTTGAAAATAGAAAAACATTCAAAATATCATTGCTAGACGATTATAACTTATTTTTTCGATTTCCCATGCGTTTTAAAAGACTCTTATGCTGAAATAAATGCACACCAAAACAAAAAATCAACATAAAAAGAAATAAAAATAAATTTTCTATCAGCTGATCACTTGAATGGAAAGGTATACCAAAAATACTCGGATACCTTTAGATAGCTTTTTAGTTGAAATGGGTGTGTGACTCTGTTAAAAGTTTAACACGTAAACAACAACAACAAGCTATCCGGATACGATTCTCGAACGCCCCCTTTGTCTTTGTTCGTGTTTCTGTTTATTCTGTTTCATTTGGTTCAATAATAAGTAATAATACTAATAATAATGACTTTTTTATTTTTCAATTGCCAATAAAAGAGGTTTTGAAGCAACCAGGCACTACTAGATAACTATTTTTCCCCAAAAATAAAAACACCGAATGAAAGATAAAGAGAAATGTGAAACTAGTTTCTTGAAACTGGATTTCATCGTGTAATTACACTTGCGACACGGAATGACAGAACAAAGAAGAATTCGAAGTAGTTTCGTGCAACAAATTTCACCGTATAATAGCAGTCTTAAGAATACAATTCTTCTTCTTCTTCTTGTTTATAATGCCGAAATGCGAAATGTGTATTCAATGGAGTATGGCAGATAGCGAAGCAAAAGAAGACAACTTATTGTTGTCGTATGGGTTTTCATTCCTTCATTCTCCATAGCATAGGTAAGCATTTATTTTGGCTATCGTATGGGACATCGGACATGGGGTAAGACAACAGAGCATGTTAAGATGTGTGTGTGCTATTGATATAGGTCATGAACTGATATGATCATATGACATGACTTGTGTGGATTACCTGTATGGTTGCAATGAGGTAGTGAAGGAGTAGAAGAAATTCGTTTGTAGGCTTTTTTTGTGTGCTTTTTGTGTGCGGTTGAATAAATGAGTTTGCAATGTATCATTGAATGTATATTATTTTTGGCAGTTACAACTTTTTGGCGCGTACATAAAAAACTCTCCAGTATAAATCGTAAGTTAAGAACATTATTCGTTGTGATTTCAATTGGATAAGTTCTAAGCTGATAAAATCATAACAAATTTTGCCAAAGCAATTAAAAATTGTTTAATAAAAAAAAAAAAAACAAGCGTTCGAAAAAAACAGTGTTGTGTAGTGATAGTGCGTCAAAAACAATAACTTTCATCTGCATCAGCCATACCTTGAACAATCATAAAATCAACTTTGCAGAATAAAATAAGTTTATTCAAGTAAAAACAAATATTGAAAAAAAAAATATTAAAATAGTGATCTGTTTTTGTTTTGTTACTGTTGAAACAATTCATAAGTTTCAACGAGACAAAAATTTAAAGGCGATAAAAACTGGAGAGTAAGAGTATTTAATCCATAATATTTCCTTTTCTTTTCAGCATTTCAATTTCAATTTCAATAATTTATTTAAAATTTATATTTCGCGTTACGAATTCGAATTCGATATTGTTAGAGCAGGGATTTTCGTGAAATAATAGTCGATTTTGTTAGGTGTCTTATCGCGACTTGAGTGAAGTGATAGTGAAAAGTAATAAGTGAATCATAAGCTAGTGATATTTTGGTAGAGTTAAGTGTGTATATTCACTATATTTGTAATACTCTGTGTACTTTGTTACTATTAAATTAATTAAATACCTCGAAATATACCTTTCACTTCTGAACAGATATGTCGAAGTGCGTTTTCAAAGGCTGTGGTCAGTTTAAGACCTATCCGAGCCGTATATCTTTCTTCCTTATACCAAAGGATTGTAGAAGGCCAATATGGTTGAAACATGGAAATGTTTCAACCATCAAGCCATTGCTAAAAACGGCAAGTATGTGCTCAAAGCACTTTCATGAAAAAGACTTAGCTGTTCAAGCGTTTCGATGTGTTCTGTCAAAGAAAGCACTTCCAATGTCTTCGCCAGCTATTTGCTGTTGCACGGATGTTGCTGTTGACCATTCATGTCAAAGAATTATGGATGCTGAAGCTCTTAAAGCTCAAACCATTAAAACAGCAATTTCTGCCCAAAAATCGGCAACAACTTCTGCACAAAAATCGGCTACGAGCTCTGTCGATACAAGTGCTTCTAATTTTAATGTTACTTTTGAAACCCCTTGCACCAGTTCAGGCCCGTCTACTTCTTTTATTTCAAATGAAGCCTTAGATACAATTTTGGAGAATTTTCCTGATTCTTCTTTTAAAACTCCCCAACCCCCAAAAATGCCAAAAAAACTTCAACCCACTACTTCTACAACGTGTTTGAATACACAGTTCGAAAGCATACCAGTAAGTCCAAATGTTCCTCTTCATAATTTGGCATCTACATCCACTAAGACTTATAGCTGGGACCACAACTTTCAAGATCTTCCGGAGGATACTCCGCTTTCACCCTCACAACTTCCGTCTCCAATTCACAGACGTTTTGCAAAGTCCCCATCCCCCCAGAAATCTACGACCCCCAAAAAACCTCGCGGGGTAACCATTTACACCCCTCGCCATATTCGAAAGAGTAAGAGGTATATTTTAAGAAAAGCGGTCGAAGAAAAGCTGGAAGATTCGAAAGAAGAAGTTCTTACTTTCGTGTTGGCACAGCTTTTACACGAAAAGAAAACACACTGGACTCTTAAAGAAAAAGATTTTTTCTTAAAAATCTTCTTTAAGTCTCCAGCGTGCTATGCGTTTTTGATTAGTTCGGGATTTAAGCTACCAGCAGTGAGTACCATATACCGATGGCACTCAGAAATACGACTCAAGGCAGGCCTGACTGAGACTGTGATGCACATGCTCAGACAGAAAGCGGAAGATATGACGGAAATGGACCGGAAATGCGTACTCTTGTTCGACGAAATGGTTGTTGAACAGGAGAAAGAGTACAACAACAAGGACAACATTCAGTACGGATACACTGATTTTGGAGAGCATGGACGGACGAATCTGATAGCCTCCAAAGTAATGGTATTTACTTTGCGAGGGTTTAACAGAAACTGGAAACAATCTATCTCCTACTATGTGGGATCACCGAAAGGAGACATGCTTGCAAGGATTATAAAAGAGACCTTGAAAAAAGTACTGGTATGTGGGCTGAACGTTGTTGCGACAAGTTGCGATCAGGGATCGAACAACGTTCTCGCATATAAGAAACTCGGAGTCGACTGGGATGCAATAGATAGGCCCTACATAGAAGTAGACAATCATAGAGTGTTTCTACTTTATGATTACTGCCATCTATTCAAGAGCATCCGTAATATATTAGTAAAACACAACATAAAAGTCAATGACGATGTTGTGTCGTGGAAAACCATCGAAGAACTTTATAACGAAGACTCGAAAGGGGACTTTCAAGTATGTTATAAACTTAAAGCTTCTCACATCAGTCAGAAACCATTTGAGAAGTTCTCCGTGAAGCTGGCCACTCAAATCTTCAGCTTCAACGTGTATACAGGGATTCTATACGCCATCAAATGCAATGTATACAAAACAGAGCAACTAAAGAAACAGGCCGAGTCAACAGCTACATTTATTCAGCGAATGAATGTGCTGTTTGACGTACTGAATACCGGCCAAAAATACTCAAAAAATCCAAACAAGAAAGTGCTATCGGATGACACCGACACTTTGGAATACCTAGAAAGCTGTATTGAGTGGGTTTCAAGCTGGAGAAGCAGCAGCAGTCATATAATTCCACCTTGCTTTAAGGGATTAAAGCAAACGCTAATAGGAATAATTCAGATGTGGCACTATCTGAAAAGCAAAGAACAGAATTATTTCCTATTGGCGCACCTCAACACCGATGTCGCGGAAAACCTGTTTTCAATGGTGCGAACGAATAGAGGATCCTATGATAAGGAACCATCTGTGTGGAGGTTTATAAGAAATTTGAAGCTGGTCATGTTTCAGCACTATAGCGCACGAGAACACTCAGGATATGGAGATGCTGGAGCAGAGCCTCTAATAAGCACAGCTGACTTGGCCGAGGAGCGAAAGATCGATAAAACGACATAAGACAAAGAGAAGTCAAAAGTCGTAGAAACGATAGAGGACTATCTACTAGCGCCAGGAGATCCCGTCGACGTTGAAGATATCGATGATGATGATGACATCGACTGCCAATGCGAGGACTGCATAAATTGGAATATGGAAGTGGATGAGGAAGAAGACCCACCACAGGTTGAACTACAACCCAGTGAACCCAGTGAGCAGATGCAAAAGATGGCAGCAATTTATTACGCAGGCTTTGCAGCTGGCAAGCTCAAGTCCAAACTGAAGTGTGAAGCCTGTTCCAACTTCATGATCAGCAGCTCGGTTGAAAGGAGAGATCAACTGCAACTTATAGAACTAAGGGCCTATGTCAGCACCGTTGCTACATCTGAATTCGGATCGCCAGCTGTTCCCTCAATCCAGCTGGAAAAATTGGCTGAGAAAGTGCAGAGAGTTTTTGAGGAAAACTTCAGAAGAAAACAGCATATAGAAGACCTCATGGAAAAATGGATGGAGACTGTACGTGATTCTAGAGATGAGAGACCTGGAAATACCCTGCCCTAACACCGAACATAAAGAGACAATTGTCAGATTCCTTTTGCAAGGAATGATGTTGTTCTCTATAAAAAAGACAAACAAGGAGCTTCGCGGGACTAAAAAATATAAGAAAAAGTATGTTTAAGTATTCTAAGGTTACCTATTTAAAAAAAAAAAAAAATGTTTAAGTATTCTAAGATTATTTTTTAAGTGCAATGTAAATAATGTTTCTGAAATTAAAAATGTATATGGAAAACCTATTAATTTTTGTTAAAATCAATAATTTAACCTTTTTTCTTTATAGGTACCTTAAAACTGAACCTAGACCTGACATGCCTAGTCATTTTATTGCCTTGTTTTACTTTTTTGTTGTTTTTTACATTGATTTTTGTTGTTATGTATATATTTTTTTGTAAATTCTAATTTATTTTACCTTTTCTTCTTCTTTACCCTTAAATTTTCTTAGTTACATAAGTATTCTTTCTGCTTTTCTTTCACTTTTTTTCCTATTTTTTATATACAATATGAAGTCCAATTATTTTTCTCCTTTTCTTTCGCTTTTTTATTTTTTATTAACTTTTTTTCAATGTGCAATATTCAATTCCCTTAGCTAGTCATTTTGTTATGTTATGCTTTTTTGTTGATTTTTTATAAGTTATTTGAATTCGTTTTTTGTTATTTTGTGATATAGTTTTACGTTTTGTTTATTGATGATATCAATGACAAATCAAGCAAATCAAGCATGCAAAGTAGTTAGTGAGGCAGGCCTACTGGGGAACCTCATTAAAAAAAACGAATCTTGTATTTTACCTCCTGGGTGATCCGGAAAAAAATACACTTTTTTTGTAGTTGCCTATAGTTTTCCTTTTAAAAAATCTTTTTATCAAAATACTAACGTTTTCCACCCTTTTTCAGATTTGTTTTTACCTATCATAACCTTACATTTCCATACATACTTACTTTTCTCAACTATAATTCCAACATTTCCGAAAAAATGTTCTTCAATATCATTTTTCACATATCAAATAATAAATTCAAAACAAAAAAAAAAATGTCTGCTCATTAATACAAATTTCAATTTTTCATGAATTTGAAATGAAATTTGCTTGCATTGCAATATAGCAATTTCTTTTTATCCCTTCAAATTGAAATTTCAGTACCTCAAACAGAACAGTATGATCAGATGTTCAATTGTACATAAAATCTTTCTTGGCCTACTACCACCACTATACCCCACCCTAAAAGAAAGACAAAACAATTCATGTAATTATTTTTTCATACCTATTCTGCTTTGCTTAACCATAAGATTACTGATTCTCTATACTTTGTCTTGTGTTTTCGGTTCTCCCCCCAGCCCCCACCTTAAATAATTTGCTCTGATTTTGGTCCTCTTGGCACTTTTTTAAAATTAAGCGCTTAATTCTCTCTTGTCTGTGTCTCTTTGCTTAAGCGATTTCAGCGCACCACTCGGTGAATAAAGGTCTCAGAAAAAGCATTGTATATATAATCTATAGTACTACCATCAGATAGCTTCTTTTGTCACCTGCATTGGCCGAGTGGTGCGCTGAAATCGCTTGTAAAGAGAACATAAGAGACACAAACAAGAGAGAATTAAGCGCTTAAATTTCAAATAGTGCCAAGAGGACCAAGGAATTTTTAAGGTTGGGAACAAAATCGAAGACAACAGAGAACGTGTAGACTGTAGAGAATCATTATTTCAGTAATCATATCATATCATAAGTTCATAACCCGTAAGCAAAGCAGAAATCAAAGCAAATTATTTAACGTGGGGAGGAGAATCGAAAACACAAGACAACGTATAGAGAATTAGAGAATCAGTAATCTTATGGTTCAGCAAAGCAGAATAGGTGTGACGTGTGAGAAAGTAATTACATGAATTGTTCTGTCTTTCTTTTAGGGTGGGGTATAGTGGTGGTAGTAGGTCAAGAAAGATTTTATGTACAATTGAACATCTGATCATACTGTTCTGTTTGAGGTACTGAAATTTCAATTTGAAGGGATAAAATGAAATTGCTACGTTGCAAAATTTCATGAAGAATGGAATTTTGTATTGATGGAGCAGAAACTTTTTTTGCATTTTGAATTTATTATTTTATATTTGAAAAATGATATTGAAGAATATTTTTTTGTAAATGTTCGAATAATAGTTTACAAAAGTAAGTATAGAAATGCAAAATTATGTAAGATAAAAACGAATCTGGAAAGGGTGGAAAACGTTAGCATTTTGATGAATAGATTTTTTCCATCAACTCAATAGAAGTAACGCGAAGTGGTTGTTCTGCTTCTTTTCCGTTAACCAATTTTTCCCGCCACAACACCAGCTCATCCTTGAGCGAAAAACAGGCAGTGTCTGTATTTTACTCTAAGAGTTGACCAAAGCGATTTATTAGCGACTTAACGGTAGTGATATCTAACTCATCAGTATTATATCGAATTGTATTTTCCGGAATAAAAATTGTAAGTTTAAATATAAGGTTTCCGGTCAAAATCTTTCATGCAAATCGGTCAGGACAAAGTCAAGTAGAGGTGTATATAACGAGATTCTGTAGTATACCTCAGCTGAATTAGTGTCAAAATTAGCTCGGTGAATTTGGCGTCCACCATGATGTGGAATACGAGGAATTCTCAACTCAACATTCAACTGATCACATAAATTCTTTGCATGCTGCCAGATGTTGTGGAAACTGATATCTATGTTCTCCCGGCGACCTTGAAGAACGGAAATCGTGTTCTTCACCAGCATTGCGCTGCTATTCAGGTCAAGAGATTTAGATTGTAGTAACTTGCTCAAAGACTGTGTTAGATTTGGGGGACTGGTAGAGCTTGCTCAGCTCTGGGCACTGCGGTTCCTGAATGAAACCTATTGTGCCATAGCCCATGTGAGGTTTCAGGGCAGTTCTCCTGCTCCTGAATTGAGCCAGAAGTTAGCAATCTTCTGTTGGTGAATGAGTTTGAGTTAAGGGGATGATCTCATAGTCAAGTATTTGCTTTCTAAGGCGGAAAAGTGCTGGACATTCTGTAATAATGTGCAGAGATGTTTCTTCATTTTCGAGGCATAGTCTACAGATGGGGTCCGCTACCAGCCTCATTTGGTGAAGATGTTTCTCTAAAGAACAGTGACCGGTTAGTAGTCCTGTGTAAATTTTTAGGGTTTTTCTTTTGAAGTTCAGTAGGAATTTTGATGTTTTTTTTAGTATATTCTGACAAAAATAGTTTTGAACAGGTTTGGCCAGATGAGTTACTCCAAGCTTTATTTGCTTCCTCCAGTAGAATGTTCTTGGCAGTGTGTTTGAAGGTGCTTTTATTTACACCGCAGAAGGGTTCAGGACTGACGAATGGTTTAGATGCGCCGTCTTTAGCTAAGATGTCTGCCTTCTCGTTACCATCATAGCCTTTGTGTGCTGGGATCCAATGGAGGATTACAGTGTTTTTCCTTGCTAGTTCAGAGAGCAACATGACTGTCTCTTGGACTAGTTTGGATCTTATGACAGGTAAGCTTAGCCTTTAGTGCAAGTGACAACTCAATACTCAGAATCAAATGACATTTATGCGCTAAAACACGCTCAAGACACGCATATCGGCGTTTCACTGACGAAAAATTATTATAAATAGGATTTTTGTTTTATTCAATGAATAATAAATTAATAAATAGGGTGGCGCAACAGAGCGAAGAGCCCCTGGGCTTAGCACATTTCTCACAACCATGCGCCTTGTGAGGGAATGGAGGGGACCTACAATTTTATGCCGGTTCCGAAGGGCTAATTGAGAAAGCGCTTTTCATGGCAATGAATTTACTACCGGAGGACCTGCCAATTCCTTGCGAAAGGCGATGTTCGATGAATAAGCGTGTTTTAACGTTTTGCGGAGTTTAATATGCGATTATAAATACGGCTGATAATGTTTTATTTGCGGTGTTCAAATTATTATATTTAAAACAAGGAGCACACTTGTTTGTTGTGTTGCAACTGCTTGAGAATCTGAAGAGAATCCCAAATCTCCTTAGCGTTTTTGCCAATGTCTTATATGAGGATAAATGGATGTTTCAACAAGCAATATAAGCTCCGATTTTGCGTTTAAGAGCTTCAATGCATCCTTCTCCGTCTCACTACCATCAGAAACAGCCGTCCAAAGCCCTTTCACTTGGAAATAAGCTTCAACGGAAAATTTCCAGTCTTCGAAGTTTTCGCTTCCCTTTTATTTTGTATTTAGTTCTTGATAAGGCCCATAACCTGATGTTTTAAGATTCTAAACAGTAATAAAACTTATTTTCAATAGATCAAACATATAAAAATTAGAACAATTTGATAACAATAAAATAAACAAAGTATTTAAAAACAAAGTATCAAATCTCAACTTTCAACATATTCTACCCCACACAAAAAGCACACAAAAAAAGCCTACAAACGAATTTTCATCTCCTCGTTCACTCATTGCAACCATACAGGTAATTCACACAAGTCATGTCATATGATCATATGAGTTCACGCATTGTATATATAATCTAGATTCTCATCATAACGCGTTTGCCACCTTGCCACAAATTACATCCGCAGTCAAACTTACTTCTACGACTGCGAATTTAGGCGCATTTTTAGACTTAACCATTGTATATATAATCTATAGTACTATCACTTCGGCCTTACTAGCGCCATTTCAAGACGGCCAATAGAGTTACTAACTCACCTAAAGAGCACGAAATCACAAGAGAAATGATTTCCCTTGCCATTTCTCTTGCTATTATAAATTCGGAGGAGTAGTAGGCCGAAATGCTTAAAGAATACAATTATTGACTTCTCTTTTAATTGTGTATGCAATGGAGTACACAATTAATTGATATCTCTTTTAATTGTGTATACACTGGAGTATGGCAGGTAGCAAGGCAAAAGAAGACAATTTATTGTTTTTTCTTATGGGTTTTCAATTTTCATTCCTTCATTCTCCACAGCATAGGTAAGCATTTATTGTGGCTTTTGCATGGGACATGGGGTAAGACAACAGAGCATGTTAATATGTGTGTGTGCAATTGATATAGGTCATGAAATGATATGATCATATGACATGACTTGTGTGGATTACCTGTATGGTTGCAATGAAGTATTGAAGGAGTAGAAGAATATTCGTTTGTAGGCTTTTCTTGTGTGCTTTTTGTGTGGGGTAGAATAAATGAGTTTGCAATGTATCATTGAATGTATATTATTTTTGGCAGTTACAACTTTTTGGCGCGTACATTAAAAATTCTCTAGTATAAATCGTAAGCAAAGAACATTATTCGTTATGATTTCATTTCGATAAGAGGCATTTTCATTCTTGAAAATTAAAAAAGCATAAAGTGCAGAATTCAAATAAAAAAACTATTGAACAAGTACTATCAAACAAAATAATATTGAAAAACAATAAAAATAGTGATCTGTTTTTGTGTTGTGCTGGTTGTGTTTCACAGTGTTGTGAGACACGTAGAGAAAAAAAAAAATTTAAAACTATAAAAAGTGTGTTGTTTTAGTGTTATATTTTACTGTTGAGAAGTAAAAGTCTAAAACGGAGAGTAAGAGTATTTAATCTTTAATATTTCCTTTTCTTTTCAGCATTCTTATTATTATTATTATTATTATTATTATTATTATTATTATTATTATTATTAAACTGAAAAATCTATATTTCGCGTTACGAGTTCGATATCGTTAGAGCAGGGATTTTCGTGAAATAATAGTCGATTTTGTTAGGTGTCTTATCGCGACTTAAGTGAAGTGATAGTGAAAAGTGATAAGTGAATCATAAGCTAGTGATATTTTGTGAAGTTTAGTGTCCATTTTCGTTACATTTGTTAATTTTTTTTTATTAAATTCATTTAATTCTTAAATATACCTTTTATTTCCGAAAAATATGTCAAAGTGCGTGTTCAAAGGCTGTGGTCAGCATAAGACCTATCCTAGCCGTATTTCTTTTTTCATTATTCCAAAGGATTGTAGAAGGCCAATATGGTTGAAACACGGAAATGTTTCAACCATCAAGCCATTGCCAAAAGGGGCAAGTATGTGCTCAACGCACTTTTATAAGAAAGATTTGACCCTTCAGTCATATCGATGTCTATTGTCCAAAAAAGCACTTCCGATATCTTCGAAAGCTATTTGCTGTTGTTCGGATGTTGTCGTTGACCTTTCATGTCAACGAATTATGGATGCTGAAGCTCTTAAAGCACAAAGCATCAAAGCCTCAATATCTGCGCAAAAATCGGCAACCATTTCTAAAATCGTACCTTCTGCACAAAAATCGGCTACGAGCTCTGCCGATACAAGTGCTAAAGATTCTGTTTTTAATACTTCAAATTCTAATGTTAATTTTGAAACCCCTTGCACCAGTTCAGGCCCGTCTACTTCTTTTGTTTCAAATGAGGCCTTAGATACAATTTTGGAGAATTTTCCTGATTCTTCTTTTAAAACTCCCCAAGCCCCAAAAATGCCGAAAAAACTTCAACCCACTACTTCCAGAACGTGTTTGAATACACAGTTCGAAAACATTCCAGTAAGTCCAAATGTTCCTCTTCATAATTTGGCATCTACATCCACAAAGACTTATAGCTGGGACTATAATTTTCAAGACCTTCCGGAGGATACTCCGCTTTCACCCTCACAACTTCCGTCTCCAATTCACAGACGTTTTGCAAAGTCCCCATCCCCCCAGAAATCTACGACCCCCAAAAAACCTCGCGGGGTAACCATTTACACCCCTCGCCATATTCGAAAGAGCAAGAGGTATATTTTAAGAAAAGCGGTCGAAGAAAAGCTGGAAGATTCGAAAGAAGAAGTTCTTACTTTCGTGTTGGCACAGCTTTTACACGAAAAGAAAACACACTGGACTCTTAAAGAAAAAGATTTTTTCTTAAAAATCTTCTTTAAGTCTCCAGCGTGCTATGCGTTTTTGATTAGTTCGGGATTTAAGCTACCAGCAGTGAGTACCATATACCGATGGCACTCAGAAATACGACTCAAGGCAGGCCTGACTGAGACTGTGATGCACATGCTCAGACAGAAAGCGGAAGATATGACGGAAATGGACCGGAAATGCGTACTCTTGTTCGACGAAATGGTTGTTGAACAGGAGAAAGAGTACAACAACAAGGACGACATTCAGTACGGATACACTGATTTTGGAGAGCATGGACGGACGAATCTGATAGCCTCCAAAGTAATGGTATTTACTTTGCGAGGGTTTAACAGAAACTGGAAACAATCTATCTCCTACTATGTGGGATCACCAAAAGGAGACATGCTTGCAAGGATTATAAAAGAGACCTTGAAAAAAGTACTGGAATGTGGGCTGAACGTTGTTGCGACAAGTTGCGATCAGGGATCGAACAACGTTCTCGCATATAAGAATCTCGGAGTCGACTGGGATGCAATAGATAGGCCCTACATAGAAGTAGACAATCATAGAGTGTTTCTACTTTATGATTACTGCCATCTATTCAAGAGCATCCGTAATATATTAGTAAAACACAACATAAAAATCAATGACGATGTTGTGTCGTGGAAAACCATCGAAGAACTTTATAACGAAGACTCGAAAGGGGACTTTCAAGTCTGTTATAAACTTAAAGCTTTTCACATCAGTCAGAAACCATTTGAGAAGTTCTCCGTGAAGCTGGCCACTCAAATCTTCAGCTTCAACGTGTATACAGGGATTCTATGCGCCATCAAATGCAATGTATACAAAACAGAGCAACTAAAGAAACAGGCCGAGTCAACAGCTACATTTATTCAGCGAATGAATGTGCTGTTTGACGTACTGAATACCGGCCAAAAATACTCAAAAAATCCAAACAAGAAAGTGCTATCGGATGACACCGACACTTTGGAATACCTAGAAAGCTGTATTGAGTGGGTTTCAAGCTGGAGAAGCAGTTGGAAGTGCAATTATTTTTCTCCTTTTCTTTCGCTTTTTTATTTTTTACAAACTTTTTTTTGAATGTGCAATATTCAATTCCCTTAGCTAGTCATTTTGTTATGTTAAGCTTTTTTGTTGATTTTTTATAAGTTATTTGAATTAGTTTTATGTTATTTTGTGATATAGTTTTACGTTTTGTATATTGATGATATCAATGACAAATCAAGCAAATCAAGCATGCAAAGTAGTTATTGAGGCAGGCCTCCTCGGGAACCTCATTAAAAAAAACGAATCTTGTATTTTACCTCCTGGGTGATCCGGAAAAAAATACACTTTTTTTGTAGATGCCTATAGTTTTCCTTTTAAAAAATCTATTTATCAAAATACTAACGTTTTCCACTCTTTTTCAGATTTTTTTTTATCTATCATAACCTTACATTTCCATACCTACTTTTCTCAACTATAATTCCAACATTTCCGAGAAATGTTCTTCAATATCAATTTTCACATATCAAATAATAAATTCAAAACAAAAAAAAAATGTCTGCTCATTTATACAAATTTCAATTTTTCATGAATTTGAAATGAAATTTTTTGCTTGCAACATAGCAATTTCATTTTATCCCTTCAAATTGAAATTTCAGTACCTCAATCAGAACAGTATGATCAGATGTTCAATTGTACATAAAATGTTTCTTGACCTACTACCACCACTATACCCCACCCTAAAAGAAAGACAAAACAATTCATGTAATTAATTTCTCACACCTATTCTGCTTTGCTTAACCATAAGATTACTGATTCTCTATACTTTGTCTTGTGTTTTCGATTCTCCTCCCCACTTAAATAATTTGCTTTGATTTTGGTCCTCTTGGCACTATTTGAAATTTAAGCGCTTAATTCTCTCTCGTCTGTGTCTCTTATGCTCTCTTTACTTAAGCGATTTCAGCGCACCACTCGGCCAATGCAGGTGACAAAAGAAGCTATCTGATGGTAGTACTATAGATTATAAATACAATGGTGCAACCCATAATTACATTAGTAAAAAATGCGATTCTAGCGAAAAAATTAAAATTAAACCTATAAAAATAAAAACAATGCACGGTTATTCTATGGTAGATACAAAGAAAGTAGTTAAGATATTAAAGAAAAATATAACATTTTTTGAATTAGAGGATATTCAGTCTTTTGATATGATATTAGGATATGAAGGACTTAAAGTTTTAAACGCGGAAATAAATTTCAGGAATATGACTCTAACCACCATAAGCAGTGTCGAATCTATTCAGAAAATTAATTACATAATTGGAGAAAATAATATTTATAAAGCAGACATAGATAGACTGATGAAGATTAATAACAGCATAGGACCGTTACCCTTTACAGATACTATAGAAGCAAGCATTAGGACGACCAATGATAATCCGGTTTATGTTAAACAATATCCATATCCCATAGCAGATAACGAATTCGTTAACAAAGAAATACAGAAACTCTTACATGACGATATAATAGAAAAAAGCCATAGTCCTTATAACAGTCCCATATGGACAGTACCTAAGAAAGGTTTGGACGAAAAAGGAAAACCAAAACGGCGCATGGTTGTTGATTTCCAAAAACTTAACGCTCACACTGTAACAGACAGATACCCCATTCCAGATGTCAACATGACTATTCAAAATTTAGGTAAAGCCAAGTACTTTACAACGTTAGATTTGGAGTCAGGTTTCCACCAAATTAAAATCAAAGCAGATGATAAAGAAAAAACCGCTTTTGCTATAAATGGCGCAAAATATCATTTTAAACGAATGCCTTTCGGGCTCAAAAATGCACCAAGCATATTTCAGAGATGCGTGGACGACATTTTGAGAGACTTTGTAGGTAAATTCGTACACGTTTACATTGATGACGTATTGATATATTCTTCATCTGAGGAAGAACATATACAGCACATAAGTCAAGTATTCGACGTACTCAATAAAGCCACATTAAAAATATCTGATGAGAAAAGTAAGTTTTTTCAAGAAGAAGTAGAATACTTGGGTCACATAATCAGACATGGTAGAATCACTACGAACCCTGAGAAAATAGCAGCTATAGAAAATTTTCCAGTCCCACAAACGGTAAAGGATTTGAGAGGATTTTTAGGTCTTACAGGTTACTATCGTAAGTTTATAAAAGGATACGCAAGCATAGCCAAGCCCCTGACATTATATTTACGAGGAGATAACGGTAAAGCAAACAAAAAACAAAGTAAAAATATTAAGGTAAATCTGAATGATTCAGCATTAGAAGCGATTAGAATTTTAAAAAAATATTTGAAAGAACAAGTCGAACTTTTTCAACCGGATTATAGTAAACCATTCGCACTTACTACTGATGCATCCAACATAGCTATTGGAGCCGTACTAAGTCAGAATAAGCAACCTATATACTTCTTGTCAAGAACACTGAGTAAGACAGAAGAGAACCATAGCACAAACGAGAAAGAGCTATTAGCGATCATATGGTCCTTACAAAAACTCAGAAACTACATATATGGTATAGCTACGGTGACCATCCGTTCATTATAATAATGAACAGTTCTGTATTTGAAGAAGATGTTCATTATGAATTTTGCTGGATACAAAAACACAGAAATGTTCTGTATTTTAAAAGTTGTTCATTATTTGTTCTGTATTTCATATCAATTCCTAAAATCAAAATGTAACCATTAAGTGTGTCAAGAATTCAGTGAACAAACGATAATACTTACGTGATCTAACCTGCTGAACGAGGAGCATGTAAATCATCTTGTACAAATGTATTGTTTTCTGAACGCACTCTATCTGTTTCTACATCATCTGTCATTTGCATAGGCAAAGGCAAATCGTACACACATTTAGAGTACCCGATTAGGGCAGTTAAGTTACTTACTTACTTACTTAGGCGGGCATTACAGTTCGGGGTGAACCTGGGCTTCACATCCTTCTATAACGACTTCGATTTCGGGCGAGCTCTCTTCAGTTTCGATCATTCGGAGAGTTTTTCTTTCGAAACGACCAAGGGTTTCCTCATCCGCTTTCGATAAGGTTCATGCTTCCGCGCCGTAAAGCAGGACCGGGATGATGAAGGTCTTATACAAGGTTACCTTGATTTTTCTTGAGAGGGTTTTGTTTCTCAATAGCCTTCTTAACCCAAAGAAGCAACGGTTGGCAAGAGTTATTCTCCGTTTGATCTCCGCACTAATGTTGTTGTCCGTGTCTACAGCGGATCCTAGGTAGACGAAGTCCTGTACTACCTCGAAGTTCTGTCTGTCTATTGTGACGTTTTGTCCAATTCGTCGATGTTCTGTGTCCTTCTTTGATGACAACATATATGTACTTCGTTTTGCCCTCATTAACCATCAAACCCATTTTTGCCGCTTCTGTTTCAATACTCGCAGAAGCACCTATGACATCACGCTTATTTCTTACCATTACGTCAATATCGTCTGCATAGGCGAGTAATTGTACAGACTTTTGAAAGAAAGTCATCCTGCATAGTCGTAAGTAACAAGAAACAGTTTCATGTTAATTTTTTTTTTCATTTTTGTTCATAAGTTTTTGTTTTTATTACCCTCTTTTTCATTTTAAATCCATGTAAGACTAAATTCCTGTAATTTAAAGACCGAATTCCCCCAATGCACAGATTGAGTTTTATTTAAGTTGAGTTATTTTTTCTGTTTATAAAATTTTTAATAAATAGAAAAGAATTGGTAAAAATTTGTTTTTTTTCTTACTGTTCATTATTTTGTTTTGGAAAATATGGTCACCGTAGGTATAGCAGACTTAACCATATATACCGATCACCAAAGCCTTATATATTCTGTATCAGAAAAGAATCCCAACACAAAGCTGAAACGTTGGAAGGGAATCATTGAAGACTTTGGAGCAAAATTAGTTTATAAACCAGGAAACCTAAATCTTGTAGCTGATGCATTATCACGTCAACGCATAAATACTTCTACCATAGAAACAGCACATTCAGCTGAAAGTTCTTCAAATGATATAATAAAAACTGTGAATCAGCCTTTTAATGCATACGCTGCACAGTTCGAACTTATTGAAGATATATAACAAATAGTATCGAAACACAAATCTATTTTAGTAACAAAATAAGGCTCATAATAAAGTTTAAGGACAAAGACTCTTTACTAAGGCAGATGAAAGAAGTTATACAACCCCAAAAGATTGTAGCTTTGCATACGAAATTTGAAAACGTATACAAATATGGTGAAAACATAAAAAAAGAATTCCCACTAGTAAGATTTATATTCACACCAAGAAAACTTCAAGACGTGACAAATTTGGAAGAACAATTAAAACTTGTAAAGAACACTCACGAAAGAGCACATCGAGGGCTACGTAACAATATACAAGAAATCTCAGAGAAATATTATTGGCCCGATCTAAATAAACAAGCAAAGAGTTTCAACAAAAAATGCATAGCATGTCTATTTGGAAAATATGAAAGAAAACCTATCAGAGGACCTCTGAATAATTCAGAAATACCAACACATGTGGGAACACACATTCATATGGACATATACTTCAACGACAAGTATACTTTCCTTGTAACAGTAGATAAGTATTCTAAATATATAATCCTAAGGGAAATCGAAACTCGAAACAGACTTTACGACGTTATGGAAGAGGTCTTATCTAATTATTTCCCAAAATGTGAACGACTCATGACAGATAACGAGAAGGGCTTCAAAACAGAAATGGTTAACCAAATGTGTTTGAAATACAACATAACTAAAGTAGAAACTCCAGTATACAGATCGACAGCGAACGGTCAAGTAGAACGTGTAAACGGTACAATAACTGAACTGTCTAGAATATTCACAATTCAGAATAAAACAAGACTTATCGAGGAAATATTTAGAACAGTGCGTGAATTAAATAATTCTATACACTCAGTTACAGGTTTGAAACCTAGAGACATTTTCTTTAATCAAAATAAATATAGCAATAGTGAAATTATAATAAATAAACTAAACTCAGCATCCAAAAAAGTGATCGAACGTCTAAATAAAGGAACTCGACACAGAGAGTATAAAAAAGGAGATAAGATAATGGTAAGAATCACAGGTCTTAGAAAGAAATCTAACGCCAGATACATAACAAGAATAGTAGAAGAAGATAAAGGAGACACTGTAATCTCTAAAGAAGGAATAAAAATTCACAAGGATAACATAAAAAATTATCACTTTTCAGATGACGAAAATATTAATATTCCTAACATTACTAGGAATTGTACAGAGTCAAGAAGGGCAAGGAAACGTTCAAATAACTGAGTTACTCAACAAAAAGTTTATACTTACGCAAACAGATGATGTGTATCTATTCAAAGAACAAACTTATTTGTTACATGCAACCAACCTGACTTCGATATTTCAACCTTACGTAAATATCGTATCTAGTAATTATCAACCTGCACAAGAAGAAAAAATTTGGTTAAGTAAAATTAAGAATCTAGCAGACCAATTACAAGAACATACTAGGCATACTAGATCAATTAACTTTTTAGGAACAGCTTTCAAATATGTGTTTGGTAATCCTGACCATTAAGACTTAGTTAACATAGAAACGAGTATAAATAATCTCGTAGAAAATAATAATAAACAAAAAACTATAAACTCTAGATTTGAACAAATTTTGCAACAATTTGAAGGTCAGAGCCTAAAAGAACATTTAGTAATAGAACAAGTGTACGAACAATTATTATTATTGACCAGAACAATTAATGCAGCAAAAAATAATGAATATTTATCAGAAAGCCTAGACTTAGATGACATTAAAAAAATTATTCAACATGAAATAATTCAAGTACCCATAATAAATATACTTGAGTACTCTAAAATATTATTAGCTAGAACTGATGAATTCTTCATCACAATATATAAATATCCAATTCTAATTAAATCATGTAAATTATATAAGGTAACACCTTTAAATTCAAAACACGGAAAAATCATTACAGATAAAACAATTGCCGTATGTAACCAAACTTATTTAAGAACAAAAAATTGTCAAAACCATCTAAGTAAAAACATTTGTGAAATTAACTTTGAAAAAGAAAATTGTCTTATTCCACTTTTAAAGAATATAACTTCAAAATGTAACATTAAACAAGAATACGATTACGACTTAGAAATTGAATCCGGTGTTATGTTATTAAACGGTAAGCATAAGTTAAATAATCAAACAATTAATGGTATAAACTTAGTTACTTATGAAAATACTATAAATCTAGACGATAGAATATACAAAAACATGCATAAGCAAATTAAAGAAGTTATATTAAGAAATCATAATTCAGAGTCTTACATCGACCAAATAATTAAAGAAGATACAATTTACAAATTCGATAACATAGATACTTTAAAAAAACTAATTATTCCTTTTGAAGAAAAACCGATATTATCAACTATATACACAATTGTAACATTGATTGTTATTCTAGCATTTACGTACGTAATGATAAAAACTATACAATGTTTAACAGATCGTCAAAAACAAAAAAGGATTGACGCATATAACAAAACTTATGAAAGAGAAATGTTAAAAATAGCGTCGAAAAATCGGGACGATTTCGTTTAACAAGGGGGGGAGTTAAGTATCCATAAAAAGATAACATTATTTGTATTCAATGATATCTTTAGTTTCTAGTACAGTCTTGCACACAACGCTACACCGATCACTATGTAAAGAGATAACATCGTTTGTATACAATGTTGCAATATTATCTCTTCTTTATTATCAAGCAAGATGGTTGTACGCTTGGGTCTCCTTGCAGAGAGATAAGAAAATAATATAAATACGACTGTATGATGAGTTTATCAACAGTCTTATAGTAACTACATAGTAGCCTTAAGCTCCTTTTAAAATTAATAAAGTATTTCATTAATAAAGGACATAGTTCCAAAAGAATATTGTTTAATTTTGAAAGTAAGAAACAAATGTTTTAATTCGCGCTCATAATTACAAACTGTAAACGAAAATAAATATTCTATTTCACTGATGAAACATTTCAATCTAAAAAATATTTTTAAAGTGAATCGACCGAAAAATAAGATCATTGCATGGAATAATAAAATTTTCAACTCAACGCAAAGTAGTTACATATATACGATTTGACTACAATCTCACTAACACCACAATTTACAAGCGGAGAAATTATAATGATTTTTTAGGTGTAACTAGAACAGTACTTAATCACGGACGGACACAGATAGGCAGTTATAAAAACTAACCTTGGAAGGCGATCGATGAACTGTAATAGATTTATTGATATGCCAAGAGCACAATCAGTGTGATGATCGACAAGAAAGTACAAAAAAAAATAATAATGATAATAAAATGCGATCTGTCCACTTTGACTTTTGACTTCCATTTGACTGTGCTGCCCTTCGCTCGCAACCACAGTTCCTTTTTTGAAACCGAAAAGTAGGTTATTTTTACTTGCGATTAGGTACTATAAGGCAAGTCTTGCAATCGTGCATAAAAAAAAATTTGAGATAACAATTGAACATGACATAACGATGATAGAGAATACGAAAAAAGTGGGTCCTACAATTCTGTCTGTCTGTGTGTCTGTGTGTCTGTCTGTCCGTATATGGGTCTACAGCCTGAACCGCTGGACCGATTTTCTTCAAAATTTGCAGTCAGGGTCTATTTGACATCCTACAGAGGGGTTTTTGGAATTGGGTCTCTAGGTCTTGAAATAACGGTACCTGCCATACAACCGATATGACAATACCTATTTTTCTCGAAAAGCGCTCTAACGATTTTGATAAAATCTTACGTGAGGTATTATTTTTAAATAACTGCTCTAATGATGTAAAAAATTTTTTTAGAAAAAGTCTAAGAACGGTACCCCCATAGTACGGTTTTTCTCAAAACCGACTTTCTCGCTAATGGCTAACACGATTTGGACGAAATTTCATATTTAAGAAATTCTAAGTTGTTTAAGAAAGATTGCATATCAAAATTTGAAAAATTTAGTTTTTTTCGAATTTTCATTAATTTTTTTAAAAAAAATTTGTTTTTTCGAATATATTCAATATATTTATTAGACCGGTTCAAAAAAAGTGACTTTTTTCTTTTTCTCGATGCACATCGATTTTTACCTTCGAGTAGGTGTAAAAACAAGCCTGTTAAGATTTGAGCTCGAAAAATTAATATTTAGAGGTCGCTCATCGCAGATTTCCATTTCCCATACAAATTGTATGGGAAAAAAAACATATAATTTTTGGAATTTTATATTTCAGTCTAGAAGCAAAGTGCCGAAATGAGCGATACATATTCTTATAGAAAATTTGTTGTTCTACAAAAAAGGTTTCTTATGATTTTTCAACAAATTCACTCCTTCAAAAGTTATACAGGGTTAAAGTTTGAACAAATATTTTTTTTCTTTATATCTGACAAAATGTTAGAATGTATCACTTAAAATCATAAAATCATTCGCTTATGACACATTTTTTTATAGAAAATTAATTGTTCTACAAAAAAGGAGTTTTATCATTTTTCGACAAATTCACTCCTTCAAAAGTTATTCAAGGTTAAAGTTTGATTTAGAGTAAATTTAAGTTTTTTCTTGATTTCTGAAAAAATTAATTAATTAATTAATTATTTAATTAACCTTGAATAACTTTTGAAGGAGTGAATTTGTCGAAAAATAATAAAACACCTTTTTTGTAGAACAATTAATGTTCTATAAAAATATGTGTCATAAGCGAATGATTTTATGATTTTAAGTGTTAAATTTTAACATTTTGTCAGAAATCAAGAAAAAAAAATTTTTGTTCAAACTTTAACGTTGAATAACTTTTGAAGGAGTGAATTTGTCGAAAAATGATAAGAAACTTTTTTTGTAGAACAACAAATTTTCTATAAGAATATGTATCGCTCATCTCGGCACTTTGCTTCTAGACCGAAATATAAAACTCCAAAAATTATATGTTTTTTTCCCCATACATTTTGTATGGGAAATGGAAATCTGCGATGAGCGACTTCTAAATATTAATTTTTCGAGCTCAAATCTTAACAGGCTTGTTTTTACACCTACTCGAAGGTAAAAATCGATGTGCATCGAGAAAAAGAAAAAAGTCACTTTTTTTGAACCGGTCTAATATTTATATATATTTGATTTATTTCAAATTTTTTGTCAATACATCTTTTAGCAAGATCTTAAAACTTGTGTACTAGAACGTTTAAATGCTTATTTTTTAAAAAAATAAAAAATAAAAAACCGGTTTTTTAAAAAATGGCTCTAACGATTTTGATTAAATTTTAAGAGTTTATATGTATTAGCAATTGCAAAAGAATGGCGTTTTTAGATTTTCGCTTGAAACTTTTGGAATATTTAATTTAATTTTTTTCAATATTTTTCGTGATTTAATTCAATTTTCATAATTAATGTACGTATAGCTGGCAACCCTGTACCACCAAATATATTAAGAACGAGTACTAAAACCTTTTACTCAGTCTTAAGATTTTGGTATTTTACTTAGCAACCCAAGTAACAATTTTAGCTCTATATTAGCTCTTGCAGCGCTTGAAAAGCTGGGTTAACTGGCCGAATTAAATTCATGTTGCTCTGCAAGCGCTTCTAGAGCTGATATAACACTTATTAAGAGCATTTTTTTCGACTTTGAGAGCTAGAGCTAGCTCTATATCACTTCTTGTATAGCAATTGTAGTCTGCACTCTGCAGTAGCATTAGTGCAAGCGTTATCACCATTCTAGAGCTTCTTAAAAGCTACTTTCGTGGTATTGAAATGCACGAATAGGGCTCTAAATAAGATGCTAGAATGGCTGTATGCTCTTCAATAGAAACAAAATGACATTAGCCTTTTGATTTAGAGCACTCTGCTCTATGAGAGATTTTCAAAAGCTAGTTGTATCACATTTTGCTGTAAAGTGGAAATATAAAAAAGGTTTACTTAAGTGTGAGTGAAAAAATAATAATACTTATTAGTACTTATTAAGACAATGAAAATTGTTTGCTGGTATTAGAACTTTGCAATAAGTAACTTTTCGAACATACACTCATAAATCTTGAGAGAGAAAATGTGCGAACTAATGAATAGAAAAAACTATGAAACATATTATCGTGACGGTGAAATATTAATTAAATAACACGATAAAGACAATGCTGAGTAATGATTTCATGTGCCACTCTATTTTCATCACAAACATAGATGTTGCACTTCGAAAATTTACAACGCGCCTTAGAAATATTTAAGTTTTAGTAATAAATAAAAACAAAATCAAAAAAATTTTATGGAGAAATTGGTATGAAAATTGGTAGTCATTACCAAAACCACCATTTTAATGACGCCACAAAAACATCTCCTTTAGAGCTACTATACAGCCCATAGTGCTACACTGTTGTCTTTCTAGAGCAGCATAACCAGGAAACAGGGTGCCTCGTTTAAATTTTTTTTGCTAAAATAATTTTTGACGTTGACGCTTTTGACATTTTAATATTATTTACACACATGTTTCTTGTTTATTTAATTTGTTCGCAGTGATCAATACACAATAAAATTGAAACTTGCAAAATAGTTAAACATATTAATTTGTGACCACTTTTTTGGAGGTATTATGTCCACAAAGCCCATTTAAAATCAAGTGTTTTCTTTCAATGAAAATTCAAAAAATACATTTTCCATGTTCTTTTTGTCAATAAAAAAATTAACAAGAGAGAAAACTACACATAAATACAGGTCTCCAGAAGCTCATTTCACAAAGACAACTTCATAAGTAGAACCTCAAAAATATTTTGATCCCGAGCAAAAACTTTTTTTTATGTTAAAAAAATCTCGTCACATGTTGTCAATGTGAAAACTCAAATTGTTATGTCAAAAAAGCATTGTAATTTTTTTTGATTTAAAATATTAATTTTTTCACTTTACTTTGACTTTATGACCCTGTCGCACCAGGAACGTCGATTTTTCGTGATTTTTTTCCCCGCATAAAAATATTCATTACAACTTTTTTGACAGCTGAAAAACAACCTACATATATAACAGTGGAACTTTAGATAAAGTAAATAGTAGAGTGAAACAATTCTCTTTTCGATAAATATGTTTCGAATGCAAAGTTAGAAACGAAATATATTCTATGTAAGAGTATCACCCTGTACATTACTTCTTCTTTATTCAATTACTCTATTTTTTGACACAATTGTTTTTTTTGTCAAGCTCCTTTAAAGTTAAGTTAACCTGCACTGTAAAGCGTTAAGCTCCCGATCAGCTCTTAGTACATCTCTCAAGCAGATATAAAGCCTTTGTAAAGCAAAGACATTTAAAATGAGTTAGGCTCGTAGAGTGTTGCGGTAAAGGTTGTAATAAAGCATATTTATAGAGGAACTAGCTTTATAAGGTTTAAGAGCTTGGAGATGTTGTAAGACACACATTTTGAGCATTAAATAAACTAAAAATTGCCAGAAGCTGTAACAAAGTTCAAAATAGAGCAGTAGCCACGGACTTCATTTTTTTAGAGCTTTTCTAAAGCAAATTTAAAACTTGCAGCTCCAAAAATGTTACTTGGGAAACGATCGCAAGTTCGTGCGAGCCAGTCGTGCCCATTTTTTTTCGCTTGCAACCCCCGTTACCTGGTCGAGATACGCTGGGTCCGGTAATGAATAGTGTGAAATGGTTTTGATGCTCTTTTTGTGTGATGTTTGTTTTAGGGATCTATGACTCGCTGTCGCACACAGGAGTGCTGCAGCACTGTGGGCAAGCGGGAGCGAATTTTAAACTTGTCTTTGCCCACTCCTAGATCCGGGGCTGCTTAAAGCTTAAAGAAGAATGAGATTTTTATGTACTTACATATTTAAAATATGTATAAGAACTGCAAGAAATCGAAAATCAATGTGTGTGAGAAACCCGAATCCAGAAAACAGAATTTCGACTCGTTCCTTAAAACCGAGCTTCGATCCAAAAATGGTTCGTTTCTAATTATTTCCTTAAAAAATTCAGAAAACGTTCCTCACACATTCATTAGAAAGCACCTACGTAGGTATGTATGCATATTCATGGCATGTATGAAGCATTTCCCAATATTGTTTTTTTCTTTTCTTTCTAAATTAAAAAATCGAACTTTACATATAGAAAGTGTTTTTTCGGTTTTTCGATTCAGAACCCCCATAACTTAACGTAGGTATCCTATGGTTGCCAAGACGTTAATAAAATCCACCTGCAAGTCGTGTTCTCAGCATCAATTTTGAACAGTCGTTTTTGGGGAAAATATCACCGGCAACCCGGTTTGCCACCATCATCCATATCGAATCCTTTTGTTCTCACTTGAAATACTCTTTTATGTATAGAAAAATAAATAAAAACAACAACCCCAGGACCCCACATAGGTATTTTGTCACCCTTGCTCCGACTAAAGTTGAAGAAAAATAATGACGGGTATAATAACAATAATCATAGCGATAGGAAAACAATCAAAGTCAAATGTGTAAACAAACAATACAAAATCGTGAGTGTTACTCTGACGTTTCAATGGTGTTCATTTTGGCATTTGCCAGCATGAAGCGTGCAGAACAATGCACAACACGGCGGGCGCGGCGCGGCACCCCCAAAGTTTGTGTATGTATAATATATACATAATGTGTTGTCATCTGAAAGCAAATACAACAGCGCACACTCTGACACAATAAGGCGCACTCATAAGTCTTTCAAAGTCCCACAATCCTCCTACACTACTCAAAGCAAAACCCTTTCATAGATATGTAGAAAAAAAAGAAACAGAAAATGAAAACCCTCTTGACGGTCGTAATAAGAAGAAAATTATGGCACTCAGGAATGAGAGCAGGTTTTTTATCCCAACCCGTTTTTTCCATTAAATTTTATCTTAGTTGGGTAATGAATAGATGGATATGTGAAAATTCCATTAGTTACATCAATTTTGCGTAACACTACTCCTATGTTCTAAAATGGACTACTTACCGGTGGAAAATTGATATCCAAATGGTTTTGGTGAAAGGTTGGGTATTATGTTTAACTTTCCATCAACGCACACCTGATTCCAGGTTTTGGGTGTAAGAAAATATATATATTTTTTATCGACAAGGGATTCTGATACACACAATAAATAGCACGAAGCCCTCGATTTTTATATGAACGGGTGGAAGACAAATTACAATTGGAAAATTTGCTTTTAAGGGTAGCACATGATTGTATACTTTTAGATCATGTTTAACTGTTTATCACTTTTAGATTTCTATTGATTTTGCCATCACTACAGAAATAAAAAAGCTGCCGCGGGTGTGAATAAAATAGGAGGCTAACGAGGCCGAATTATGTTTGCAATTGCAGTTTGATTGATTACAACAAAAATTACCAAGCTGTTCCGCGCGGTTTCTAGCACAACATAACGGTATAAGAGAAATTTATGCACTGCACATAGGCGGCACAGAAAAGTTTGGCAAAAGTATCAGGCGGATATGTTTTGGTGTTTGAAAAGATATTTGGGAGATTTTTTTCTAAGATTTTGATTGTGTGCGGTTTGTTTATGCGCGTCAGTGGGAAAATTTGCTGCGCATGAAATCATGTGGTATTGTGGTCATGCTCATGTTTCATGTACCATGCCGGCAGATAGTGAGGAGAGGACATTATTATGCCAAGAGTGTATATTTTGTTTGTCTGGAAGATGTTATCATTTTGATGCGGAGGACAGCTAGAGTGCAGCAGTGATTGTAAGGTAAGGTGGATTCGTGAAGGAACAACGCTACACCTGTTGGAATATTTATGAGGAAAGCTCTAGAAAAAGTGGTCATGCGTGTTTTAAAAACAAAATTGGAGCTTTTTTCAAACTAAAGCGTTGTTGTTCGAAAAAACGTTGGATTTGAAAATGAAAAACAGAATATCCGTTTAAATAAATTTCAATGGAAAGTTTGGTTGTTTGTAACGGTGGCATTTAGAGGAAAATTCTGTATTTTTTAAAAGCTTTTATCAATTGCCAACGGAACGGTCGGTGGTGTAACCCTGTACCGTAAAAGTGGCTTTAGTATTGAATGCGCTGGTTAAAGGTCTCTGCAGCTAGCTCGATGTTAATCGTTAGTTTATAGTCTGAAGAGTTTATAGGTAAAGTGCAGAGCTTGTGCAAGATGTTTCTAAAAACAAAACGAAATTAATATTTACTGTTCGAAGTCCATTGATTCCGCAGAGTCTAAGTTCTCCTATGAGGAGAATTTGTTTCGTTAGTAGGTAGATCATTAAGGGGTTAGGGGTTGTCAGGAGCGTGAGAAAATGACATTTTTTAATAATTTTTTTTTACTGGTAATGAATTTTTTTTCACAAAAGTAAAAACGTGGTATAATTTCATCATATTTTAACATTACTTCGTCAAAATTAAAAAAAAAAAAAAAATTAACTATTTTACGGGCTATGGCGGTTTAAGTTGAACAAGTTTTAAAAATGGGTCTTTGCGGTGCCAACTGTAACTCAAAAACCGCTCGATAGATTTCAATGAAATTTATACAGTTTTTAGAAAACATAAAAAGCTGGTGCCAAATTGAAGCTTTTTAATTTTGTTTCAAAATTAACATATTGGCTGGATTTTTTTTTCTTCTGATTTTTGGGAAAAAATAAACAATTAATTGTTTATAAAAAATCCAATTTTGAAACAAAATAAAAAACCTTCGATCAAGCACTAGCTTTTTATGTTTTCTAAGAACTGCATAAATTTCATTCAAATCTATCGAGCGGTTTTTGAGTTACAGTTGGCACCAGTTTAAAACACATAGTTTTGAGAAAAACGCATTTAAAGTTTTTCAGTCGCTTTATGAGTAGTTAAAGCTGAATAACTCGACTCGAAAGATATTTGTCGGATTCACTTGAAACTTTCAGACAGGGGCGTGGCGTGGGGGGGGGGGGATTGTGTGTGGGGGGGGGGGGTGGCACCCCCGCCATGATTTTCCCGAGTCGGCAAATCGAGGCAGAAAAACAAAGTAGGTTACTGTCGAGTTAAGTCAACTCAACCAAAAAAACACGAAGAGAAGTGTTTGCGATAGTCGATTTGTTGCCCAAAAAAAATAACAAGTCGGCAAATTAAGGTAGAAAAACAAAGTAGATTTCCCAACTGCCGAGTCGAGTGATCTCAACCAAAAAGACACGAATGGAAGTGTTTGAAGTTAAAAATTTGGCCGAAAGTCAAGAGGCGGAAGAGTTAAACGTTTTTGACTCTTCATTACTGATTCGAAGCACATGAAAAACTTTTGCTGAAAAACTAAATATAAGTCCCAAAAACGATTTTTTGAAACATCATAGAACGCGTCGGTTACCAAAGAGAATTGATGAAAATTCTGAAACTGCTTTTGTATTTGATCTGGAAACATTTTATAGAAAAGAGTTCAAAATGGTTCTTCAAACTTTTATTTCGCACGTTAAAGATAATTTAACAGATAATTTTACCATTTTTGAACCTTACTTAAAATTTTTTATAATACCCGCTTTTAGAGGAAATGCCACCATAGAATTAGTCAAATCTATTATAGAATTAGATCGGTTTTTTTTAAAGAAGATGTGGACTGCTACTTTTCGGAACTGCATATTCTTCTTTTTACTTGTGAGAAATGCTCAAATTTCGACGATATTGTCAAAGAGGTATTCAAATTAAGAAATGTGATTCCGTTAGCCTTCAAACTAGTTTGCTACATGTTCGGCCATTTAGTAAACTTAAAATAGTTCTTAATTATTTGCGTACGACGATAGGTAGTGATAGGCTAAATTCATTAACGCTTCTTTATTCCTCAAAGGATATTGTTGATAATATTCAACCTAGTGAGGTCGTCGACAAATGGGTATTATTAAAACACCGGAGAGTTGGAGTTTAAATTCCAATTGATTAACTTTTTTTAAACAAATAATAAAATTTTGAAAGACTAAAATCAAAGAATGTGTGCTCCTTCTCACACCAAATACTATACTATAATATTATTTCTTATAAATACTTTAAATTTTTTTGTTTTGTTGTTATATCGTTATACTGCAATTATAAATTGATTTTTTGTTAATAAATGAATTTCTGTGAAATGAACACTTTAACGTTTTTAATTAGTTTTATTTATTTACTAGCTGAGCCGCCCGGTGTTGATCGAGTCTGTAGTTTTAAGGTTCCCTTTCTCGCTCTTCCGCTTCCGTGGGAATATAGGGATGAAATATAATTTTCTTTACTGTGGGATTATGTGACATTCCAATGGCGAAAGAATTTTTGAAATCTGTCCAGTAGTTTCGAGGTTTCCGTTCCCAACCCTGTTCCTGTGGGAATATGGAGATCAAACCTTGACAGGAACCATTTCTGGTTTAAACTAGGTCTATCCTGAAAATTTCATAAGAATCCGTTGGGTGGTTTAGGAGTCTATAACGGACATACATACAAACATACACACATCCTATTTTATATAGATGTATATATTTATTTTTTGATGTAGTCGGCAAATTCTTTAGACTAGTCGGCATTTCATAAAAATTCACCCCCCCCATGGCTTGGACCCTCGCTACGCCCCTGCTTTCAGAGAATATTTTTAAGATACTATACTTATAAGATATATAGTATATAATAATACTAGCGACCCGCCCCGACTTCGCACGGGTACAATGCTAATACTAAATACACTACAGAAAAACTGTGAACGTTGTATATAAAAACACAGCGGCCCGCTATGGCTTCGCACGGGTATAAAATATATAGCCTATGTCACTCACTGAAAAAATGATTAAGATCGATCCAGGAGTTTTGATTTATTCATTACTGCTTGTGGCCTGCACGCGTTAAATTTGGAGTAAAACAATTCCCCTTTCCCTATACCGTGAAGATTTCCTGCTATCTTTGGAATATTAAATTCAAAGTGCTATAGGGAGAACCGCGGCCTCTGACGCGCTATTTATAGGCTCGCTCCCGCCGCCCCGGCCGGCTGGTACCGCTGCAAACGCCACGTCCCTCAATTTTTAAATCTGTAATATCTTCTAAAACATTCATTCAAATGACATGCTGTAGGGGGCAATTTTGATCGGGTTGGTAACGTTTGCCCCAAAACACAAGCCCCAAACGAAAATCCCCAAACGCAAAATCCCCAAACGAAAATCCCCAACTCCCAAAATCCCCAAAGAGAGAATCTACAAACCCAATATCCCCAAAACAAATATATTCAAGTAGTGAATCATGCGATCAAATCGCGCGCGCGCGATTTGATCGCATGATTCACTGAAAGTCTTTAATGAAACAAACACAAAAAAAATGAAAAAAAGTTTTTAAAATTGTCAATGCAAAAAAATGGTTTCTAGCTTTTTACAGTTACCGTAAACCGGGGTTACTTTGCGCCTGCGGGTGTAACTTTGCGCCATTGTTAAAAAGAGTTTACAATTCGTTTTATGTTCAGAGTTCAGACACGTTCAGTTTTGCTCGCCGGTCTTACTGTAACATAATGTAGTGTTTGTGTGTGTGCGAAATCATGTGCAGCTGCATACCTACGTTTATTTTTCATTCAACCATTGTAGTCCGAAGAGGAGCGACCTAATTGTGAGTTTTTTCGGGGTAGAAAATTTGAAGTGTAAAAACGAGTGTATCCAAATATAAAAAGTGAGTATTTTTGTTACCGTTTAAATGTCTTTTTTCCTTTCATTTTACACAAAGTTAACTTTCCTGGTTCCAAAATATATTAATAATTTTTTTTTTTGTGAAAACATACCAATTTTCGTAGTTATGGGGTAACTTTGCACCGGAGCAAAGTAACCCCGAAAGTTGGTTTGGGGTTACTTTGCTCCGGAACAAAGTAAAAAAAAAAGTAGAAAATTTGAAGTGTAAAAGCAAGTGTATCCAAATATAAAAAGTGAGTATTTTTGTTACCGACATTTAGTCTTTTTTCCTTTCATTTTACACAAAGTTAACTTTCCTGGTCCCAAAATATATTAATAATTTTTTTTTTGTGAAAACATACCAATTTTCGTAATTTTGGTGTAACTTTGCACCGGAGCAAAGTAACCCCGAAAGTTGGAGCAAAGTCAAAAAAAAAGTATGTTTCGGATTTAGTTATTTTTTTCACAGAAAGGATGTTTGGAGCATTGTTCATAAACTGTATGAATATCATTACTCCAGCACTTCAAACAAAAGCATAATGATGGGAAACGCAGAACGGAGCAAAGTAACCCCCTCCCTTGAACAACTTTGCTCCACTTTTAAACAATAAAAAAAAAATATTTTCACTATAACTTAAAAGGTTTTTATAACATAAATGCATTATTTCATATATTTTTAATGAAATAAAAAAAAAAGTATATAAAAAAAAAAATTCTCTGAAACTTTTTAGAGGCTTTATAAAAAAAGGGGGGAAAAAACGGTGCAGAGTAGCCCCGGTTTACGGTATATATTATAATTTCGTTATCATTTATTAATTACAAAAACAACGAAAGAGAGAGATTTTTCTGAAAACTAAATGCACATAATTTATATGTACACAGACTCTGGGGATTTGGAGATTTCGTGGGGATTTTGACAAAAAAGATTGTTTAGGTGTGGATTTCATCAATGTGCATTATCTCAATGGGGATATTAGTTTAGTTTAGTTTAGTTTAGTTTATTTATTTCAATCTACGAATACATATTCCACAGATTTCGAATAAAATAATAAAAATTAATTCACATAACTTAATATCTTAAAGTATAATACTACATTGTAGTATAATAAAAACAATCATTCGATGATAGGTGATTTGGTTTGCAATTAACTAGTTAAGCAAAGAAAACAACTTATTTTTAAATATATTTCTGGGCAAAGATATATCTAAATTAGAATAATACAAATTAAATAACTTACAACTTGCAGATATGGGCTCACGTTGGCCATATAATGTTAGGTGTGAATTTATTGACAACAGTGGTCTCGCTCTCAAAGACACTGACGGAGCGTACAAATTCAAGCAGTTAAGCAGAATCTCACTTTCAATTGTCGAACATAATATATCTCGAATGAACATAATGCTATACATATTTCTTCTCGTTTCAAGAGTTTGAATTCCCAATAAGAGACATTTTGAATGATAAGAGTGATGGGTACCATTATCATTGCTATCGAAGAAGTTTCTCAGGGCATATCTCAAAAATTTCTTCTGAACACTTTCGATTCGATTTTTATTAGAAATGGTAGTAGAACCCCAAACAACACAACCATACTCCAAAATGGGACGAACAATACTACAAAATAAGGATTTTATAGTATAAGGATCTTTGAAGTCAGAGGAATTCCTTTTGACAAAACCAAGCAGTGAATTGGCCTTTGAGACAATACTATTAACGTGTAAGTTGAATGTAAGCTTTACATCAAAGATAACACCTAGATCCTTAAATACCTCAACAAATTTAAAGCTGACTACCATTTACCGAGTAGTTTGGAATAATGTCAAGATGTGTCCTGTTGAAATTCATACAGGCACACTTGTCAATGTTCAACAAAAGATCATTAGATTCACACCACTCAAGAAAAATATTCAAATCGTTTTGTAACAGCAAACAGTCACTTATATTCGAAATACTCTTGAAAATTAGTTAATTAGCTAGGTGGATAAAAAATTTTGGGGATTTTGATCGATGGGGAGAAAAATATGTTTGCGCAGAAAAATATGTTTGTTATGATATCACATTACAAATCTTTAAATTTCTCGGCTTTTCTCTGCTATAATATGCATGTATTATACATATAAACCTTTTTCTAGAATCACTCTATTCATTAAAAAAAACCGCGTGAAAATCCGTTGCGTAGTTTTAAAAATCTAAGCATACATAGAAACATAGGGACAGAGAAAGCGACTTTGTTTTATACTATGTAGTGATATAAGATATACTTATATAAGAAAATCGATTTTTTGAAAATTCTAACTACCCCTAACCCCTTAAGCAGAACAACATAATGAAACTCCTGAAATCACTACAAATTTCGTTCCTTTTCTAAAGAAAGTTAAAAATACGTTTTGAATAATCTTATTTATTGTGATGATCATCTCGAGAACGTTTTCAGTTTATTGCCAGCTAATGCAACTACTGATCGCTTACAATTTGTTGATAGAAACGACGAATGTGAAACTCATTTTATCACAATTAAAGAAGTAAGGAGCATGTGTTTACATAAGTTATCTAATAATAAATCATCATTCATCAGGGTACGATTGATTTCAGGTTTCAGAAGAAATTCCTGCGCAGCCTTTAAAAAATTAAAAATTTATATTAAACGCATGCCTTAAACTAAGGTATTATATACTACAGCATTGGAAAATTTGTTACGTGGGAGGTTCGTAGATCGAATCCCAACAGTAACCAAAAAATGTTTTCTAGGTGCATCACCTTTCGCGAGGAATTGGCCATGAGAAGCAATCCATTTCATTCCCTCACAAACCATGGTTGTAAGAAGTACGATAGCCTCTGTTGCTCCACTTACGAACAAAAACATAAAGAACGTTCCAATCTGTATAAACAATTTATTAGTACCTCATTCCAATACTGCTAAATACATTGAAAAGACGTTGGATGCAAATCTTAAATGGAGAGAGCACATAAAAAAGAAAAGATATGAACTAAGCTTGGAGTATAGAATACTGGTTAATAGGAAAGAACTCTGAACATCAGAACAAGTTAATGTTATATTTCAGTGAGTGTTAAATATAAGCTCTTGTTTCAATATCAATCTAAACTGACATTTTCGCAATAGTTTTTTTTTGCATCTCAGAGACTTGGTCGCAACAAGTTTACAGCAAGCTCCTGTATATGTTAAAAAAAAAAAACTAAAGTAAATAGGGTGGAGCAACAGAGCGAGGAGCCCCAGGGTCTAGCGCATTTCACACAACCATGCCTTGTGAGGGAATGGAGATGACCTACAATTTTCTGCTGGTTCCTAAACTTCTAATCGAGAATGCGCTTTTAGCAAAGGAATTTACTAAAGGAGTAAGGAGAACTTGACAATTCCTCGCGAAAGGCGATAGCCGTGAAAAACATTTTTTGGCTCTGTTTGGATTCAAACCACGAACCTCTGGATTAACTGGCAGACATGCTAACCATCACGCCACGGGTACTACTTTTCTACTTGCCTGTCACCAGCGCAAAGATAGCGTAAAGAGAAGATAAAAAGAATGCCTGCCTGTTACATGGGGGGTTTGAGGTTCGACTCCCAGACAAATCAAAGAGGAGGAAAACCATACAAAAAAGCGAGCTTCATCGTTGAACAAAATTTGATTTTGTCGACCGAATACTGGACGCAGCCGCGGTGATGCGTCGTTCGAACCAAACTATTATTTTGGTAATATATTTGTACCATTGGCAAATTTTATTATGAAATGGCAAACTAAGCTCAGTATAGGTACATCAAGTGACAGCTGTCAAAAATACCAACTCCGAAAAAGTATTCATAGCCAGGGTGGCGCAGAACGAACTTGGAACTTTTTAATTGCAATTTTAGGTTATTACTATAAGGCAAGTTTTACAATTTTCAGATAACAATTAAATATGACATTACGATGATAGAGAATACGAAAGAGGGTCCTGCAACTCTGTCTGTCTGTTGACCGATTTTCTTCAAAATTTGCAGTTATGGTCTCTGGGGTAGCCTACAGAAGGGTTTTTGGATTTGTGTCTCATAGGCCTTGAAATAGGTGTACCTGTCATACAACCAATATGATAATACCTATTTTTCTCGAAAACGACTCTAACGATTTGGAGTTTTACGTGAGGTTTTATTTCTGAATAGTTTTTCTTATGATGCAAAATTTTTTTTTGGAAAACGATTTTTTTTTTCAAAACCGACTTTCTCGCAATGGCTGGCACGATTTTGACGAAATTTCATAATTTAGAAATCCAAGATTGTTTAAGAAAGATAACATATCAACATTTGAAAAATTTAGTTTCTTCGAGTTTTCATTAATTTCAAAAAAAATTTATTTTTCGAATATTTTCAAAACGGTATCTTTGATTTATTTCAAATGTTCTGTCAATACAAGATCTTAAGACTAGTGTACTTGAATGTTTAAGACTTCATTTAAAAAAAAATCAAAATAAAAAACCGGTTTTTTGAAAAATGGCTCTATCGATTTTGATTAAATTTTTTTATGTTTATGTGTACATATTAGCAACTGCAAGAAAATGACGTTTTTAGATTTTCGCTTGAAACCTTTTGAATAATTAATTTAATTTTTTTTTCAATATCTTGCGTGATTTAATTCAATTATCAAAATCAATGTGTAGTTGGCAACCCTGTACCACCAAATATATAAAGAGTTAGTACTTAAACCTTTTACTCAGCTCTAAGATTTTGATATCGTACTTAGCACACAGTCGCAAGTTCGTGCAACCCAGTCGTGCCCATTTTTATTTATGCGATTATTCAAATTTTTTCACTATTTGGAAATTTGAAATGATGTCTGGTAAATGCTGGCCATTTTCTATTTCGTACGTACGAGTTCTTTTAAAGATATTTTTCATAATTTTTTGCAAGATTTTTGGGTACAATGGAAACGATCTCGTTTATTATGCTGTTTTATTTTAACATCTTCAAAGAAAACTGTTACATATGTATTCACTTACTTTTTCAGGTGGGCAATAAAGTTCAGGGTGAACCTGAGCCTGAGCAATCTTTTGCCACACATTTTTGACTTTGGGCGGTTTCCGGGTTTTCTTTTTATCTTCCGTGTTTTGATATTTCGTGTTTGTATAACAGATCCTTGGGTGGGAGATGCAGGCATGTGCTACCAGTTGGTGTTAGTAGGGGAGCCCAAGAGGGGATTTTGCGAGTTACTCGAGCGCGTCAGAAAATCATAGGGGGAGAAACCTTGCACCCTGTAACTCCTACCATATATGAGCCCTTAAAGTTGGGAGGTACGTTGAGAGCAACCCGTCAGTTTAGTAATAAAAATCGATCCTCAGAAAAACTCAAGCGCGTCAGATTAAGAGAATGTAAGTTAATTACATCCAGAAAAGTGTATATGTATTTCAATAATCTGACAATTTGAGCGTGACCTAAGTAAGTAGGCGAGTCACAAAGGTGTAAAAAAATCGACATTTTGAAATACTCGAGCGCGATTAATTTTTTTTTTTGTTTTTTTGAAGGTAATCCTATCAGGATTACGGAAAACATAATAATCTGACAGTTTTCTTGGGGCGATTTAGGTGAAATCGTTAGGTATAATATATTAATATCTTGCTTAGTATTGAAATTAGCAATTTGGTCTGAAAACCTTTTTTGTAGGAAACTTATTTCCCTACAAGTTTGTTATTTATAATTTTTCCGTAGCTTTTCGTTTTTGTTATTTACGAGATAGCTGCGAAAAACGTGAATTTTATGGAAAAATCAGGTGGCCCGTACTACCTCGCCGGTGTGAGTAACGACTTTGCGGCAATGAGCACTTTTGTAGAATGTTCAATTTTGAGAAAAAACCATCTTCGGTTAAAGCGATCCAATGAAATGCCGCTGAGCTATAGAAATTTAAAAATAAAAAATCAGAGTTTCCGTGTATTTTCAATGGGAAATCTTCACACCTCTTGATCGAGCACTTAAAATAAATATTAAGGGCTCAAACTTTCAGGGTTTTTTTTTTTTTAGTATTTTCAACGAAATTTCAAATCAAAATTTGTACCTATATACATATTAGGGTGGGTCAAATAAATCAATTTTCTTTTTTTTTTTAATCCGACACACGAAAACTAGTTCTTTGGTACCTCTAGAAAGTACTTACAAAATTTGAGCTCTTAATATTAACGGGCATCATCTGCTCATCGTAGTTTTCATTTTCAATTTAGTGTCATATAAAAATGGTCATATCTTTTTAACAATAGTTTGTTCAACCAGTTGCAAATATAATATTTATTGGAAATTGAACGGCCTATAAAAATGGTGTCTTATACTTTCTTCATTAATCTAACCATTTGAAAGATATTCAAGGTCAAAAATTGAAGTATTTTTAAGAAAATAACTTTTTTGTTTTGAATTTTGTAACTCACTAAAAAATAGTTATTATCAAATGAGCATCAATTACTACAATAGGAAATTGAACGTTCTACAAAAAAGGAGTTTTGTTGTTAATCGATTACTCTAACCATTTAAAATAAATTCGCAGTAGAATCTTAGTTCCTACTAATTTTAATAATTTCTTAATAAATATTTCCAACACATCTATTAAAAATTTTTTTTAAGATATTCGCAGCAGAATTGCACTTCCCACTAATTTTAATAGTTTTTTAATTAATATTTCAAGTTTACCTGTTGAATCTATAAATTTTAAGGTAATTTATGATCTACTGCAGAAAATATCGTTAAAAAATTGAGTCCAATGAAATATATTCTCAAACAAAAGATTCAACATAAGTTGCAAATTGTCATTTCTTAGGAATAAACTCAAGTTCACATGAATATTATCAAAATTCATAAATTTAGTAGATAAATTGGAAATATTTATTAAGAAATTATTAGAATTCGTAGGAATTGCAGTTCTACTGCGAATATCTTTTGAATGGTTAGAATAATCGATTAACAACAAAAGACCTTTTTTGTAAAACGTTCAATTTTCTATTGAAATAATTGATGCTCATTTAAAAATAATGATTTTTTAGTGAGTTACAAAATTCAAAACAAAAAAGTTATTTTCTTTAAAATACTTAAATTTTTGACCTTGAATATCTTTTAAATGGTTAGATTAATGAAAAAAGTATAAAAGACTATTTTTGTAGACCGTTCAATTTCCTATAATTACTGTTTTTGCGACTGGTTGAACAATCTATTTTTAAAAAGATATGACCATTTTTATATGATACTAAACTGAAAATGAAAAACTACGATGAGCATCATCTTCCCGTTAATATTAAGAGCTCAAATTTTGTAAGTACTTTCTAGAGGTACCTAAGAACAAGTTTTCACGTGTCGGATCAAAAAAAATTTTTTTTGGATTTTTTTGACCCACCCTAATGTGTATATATATTTTTTTATTGCATCCAGTAATAAAAAATAGAAACGACAAATAATCGTTACTTTAAAATTGTCAGACTTACAGGTTACAGTACCCCTCCATATGATTGTCAGATTATCATCCTGGAGGACGAAGACATCAAGTTGATCCCTCTGCATAAAAATCTGACGCGCTCGAGTATTTCAAAGTCACGTCTTTTTCTTACATTTTTAAAAATCAGCCATGACTTTTAGTCACGTTTAAATCGCCAGATTATTGAAATATACACTTTTTTGAGTACACTTTACATTATTACAAAATAATGTGTTTGATTTCATTTATTTAATGTTCAATATAAAAGAGTTTTCGTTAATCGTTTCAATTTTCTATTTTTAATTACACTTTACATTAACCTTAAAAATCTGCCACGCTCGAATAATTTTTTTTTTTTCTTTTTTCCACCTCTCTATACCTACGCGAACCTCCCCCACTTAATCGTCAGATTAATATTTATCGGTTATCAGAGAGGCAAAGCGCATTAAACTCTATGAATATCTGATGCGCTTGAGTATTTCAATGTGACTGTTTTTTTTTTAACATTTTTAAAAATTCTTACACGCTCTCCGCTTCACTAAAATAGAAAACTTGACATACACTTTTTTTCGTTTTTGAACGTAAACTTTACAATCCAATAAGTTACCATGACGCTTTAGTAACTGCGAATTTGGCATCCTGGCCTCCCCTACTATCGTGACATTATGGCCACTGCGTCAAAATTCTCTATTCTTGTTTGATAGCAATATATACTTAATCTCTCCCACATCATTAAACCCATTCTTTCGTCTTCTGTTTCAATGCTCTCGAAAGTACCTACGACAACACTCTATATTCATATTCCACTCTTCTAATGTTATCAAACAAAGAAACAATAAAAGTTTCCACAAAAGCATTAATTGAAATAACATTTATTAACACAATTCTTAACAACAAATACAATTTCATTCTTAAAATATTCGGTTTTCGTTTAGTACACCTAAGTTGAGTGTTGACATTGAGTTTTAATCCTAAAAAAATATTTCAATCATGTCTTGTATAAAACAGATTACTGTAAGCTACTTGTACATTCTATAAAACTCTCTCACATTGATATGATTCCACTTTGTGGATTATGATTACGTAACATGAAGTATACATTTCTATGTTTTTACATTTAACATCTAAAATACTTTATATGCTATTTTACATTTTAAATTTAAACTCTATATTTACCCTTATGAGCCTCACTTAAGATAGGTATCAGTAAAAGTACTGAGGTACAAGAGTATTAAAAAAAGTTTTAGAAAAAATACAAAAAATGTATAAAAATACATCTGTTTTTGTTTTTTTTTGGACTACTGTACCTGTATACTTTGTTTCTTCACTAAACACGTTGCACATTGCAAATCTTTCAAACATTGACACACTACATTCCACACTCGATTTGGTTAGCTTTTCTTATTAATTTTATTGTTTTTTTTTTTGTTTAAATTTACTCAATTTAGTTCTTTTATAAGAATTCTTTTTTCAAAGTGGGTTCTTAAAAATTGGTTGGTTGATTGAACCGTATCACATACATCAGTGGCGGATCCAGGATTTGGGCATGGGGGGGGGGGGGGGGGGGGGGGGGGTCTATTACTCAAAATTTTATTTATATATACGAGGTTTAGCAGATTCAATCAGAAATTATTTACATGATGTTGGGGTCGATTGCTCATATATGTATGGCCAAGGATTCGACGAAGCTCCGGCAATGAGTGTCCAATTTATTGGTGCACAGGCTCATCTGAGATCGTATTTCCCCTTGGGGATTTATGTACATTGCGCTGCACATAGCTTTAGTTTGGCAGTCAATGCAGCATGCGAAGTGTCAGGAATCAAAAAGGCGCTAGGAACTATCGGAGCGATTGAACCATTTTTTCACTGGCCTAAAAGACAAGATGTTCTACACCAAGAAATTTCAAAAATGACAAACAAAAGTGAGAAAAAAACAAAAGTTGAAGTCTGTTTGTCCTACCAGGTGGGCTCAATCCTCAGTCTCATGAAGCAGTTGGAACGTACGTTGAATTGCAACCGGCTGTTATTGAATCTTTGGAAGAAATCAAAACGTTTAAAGATCGAGATACTTCGCAAAATGCATTGCATCTTTTGACAGCGATTTCGACGGCTAGATTTGGGGTGAAATAAAAGTAAACATAAGAACTATCCAAAAAAAATTTGACTTTGAGTTGATAAATCAATGGATGATGGCTTTAGTTGTAGATAATTTTCAAAATGTAAATAATTTTCAAAATTTAGCTTTCTATAGAAAGTACCTAACCTTTTATATTTTCCATCGTCTGCCATTAGCTTGATTGGAAAAGGAATGCAAGTTGATCTTATTTACACAGATTTCAACAAAGCATTTGATTCTGTAAGTCATAATATACTAATCGAAAAATTAAAGAGTTTTGGGTTCCATTTAATGATTTTGAATTAGATTGAATCGTTCTTGATACTTTTCAAGTGGAATCAAATCGTATAGAAAAATATAAATAAAAATCGTAAACAAAAATTTGAAGGATTTTTGGAGTTTAATGAAGAAACTAAATGGAATTTGAGCCCAGAAATTGTTCGCAATTATTATAGGGACCTTCTTAATCCTGGAGGAGTAAAACATTCCTTCCAATATGCTGTCCCAGCCAGGGATCCAAAATGAAATACTCGATGCTACTATTACGGTACAAGAAGTGAATCAAGCACTCGATTGTTTAAAAAAGGGCAAAGCACCGGGTTCAGACACTATTCCGGCAGAATTTTACAAGAATGGATTGAACTTGCTGAAAATCAAGCTCTGCCACTTTATAAACAAAGTCGTTGAAAATGAAATGGCACCACAAGGATTCAAAGAAGCATTGATTTTTCCGATACACAAAAAAGGATCATTAGCTAACCCAGAAAACTATAGAGGAATCTCGTTCCTGAATGCTTCATATAATATTTTTACGGCTCAAAAAACGGCTGGATGAATGGATAAGACAGAATAATATCCTGAAAGAATACCAGGCAGGTTTCAGAGCAGGTAACTCTACAATAGATCAACTGTTTGTACTTGCGATCATTACGGAATCGTTCCAAAATCAAAACAAAAAAATTTACACGTTTTTTGTTAACTTCAAGGCAGCTTTCGACTCCATTGACAGAAATGCGTTGCTTGCACAAGATGTCATACTGGTTCGAGACAAAATCAGGTGTGAAAAAGGGATGCGCTTTAAGCCCAACAGTGTTTTCGTTATTTAAAGATGATCTGCTTGATGGACCTCCGGGTGGTGTTTTTTATCCAAATACATACATGCATTAAGGGACTGATGTTTACGGATGATGTGGTGTTGTTGTTGCTAGCTAGCTCCTCTGAAAGTTTTCAAATAATGATTAACCGACTTGGATATTACTGTAAGCTCTGGAATTTGATAGTGAACCAAGAAAAATCCAAAGCAATGATTTTTAAAAAAGGAGGTGGTAGAAGAAGTCGAAAGGACAAATGGAACTACAATGGCGGAGAATTAGAACTGGTGAATGAGTTCAAGTACTTAGGTATGCTTCTTTCGCGAACACCTCAAAGAAAAACTAGCAAAGGCAAAAGCTGCAATCAGTGCTATACGGGAAAAGGATCTTTTTCAAATGGAGTAACTGCTCATAGCAGTAAATATCTTTGAAGCAGTGGCCGAATCAGTTTTGTGCTATAGGGCAAAGGTTCGGGGGTACAAAGAACATGAGGCACTAGAGAAGCTCCTAATACGGTTTTATATAAAACGAATTTTCAATATTCCTGCGAATGCGCCAAATTATCTGTTGATGATCGAAACAGGACTTTCACCCTTGTTTATAAAAACATTAAAGTTGCAGATAGACAACATACTGAAGGTAATGAAAATGACGGATACACGGCTTCTAAAAATAGCGGCGGTAAAAGCTGTAGAAAACAAGACAAGTTGGTTTGCGGAATGGATGGATCTGGCGCTCCAATGCAAGATGTAGGTTGATCTTAGCATTGCAAATGTAGATAACTGTGGTTCAATTTTATACCAGCTGGTGGAGAAAGTTGATGAACTGAAGGTACTGGTACAGAGAAGAATCAAAAACTTCGGTACACAGAGCAGTGTACAGTCGCTTGGACCACAATTTGATAAAAAAAAAACTATTTCCACGATAAAAACAGTGTTCAGGTTATATCAAATGATGATGAGGCTGAGAGGTGAAATTATAAACCTGAATTACGTACCACATAGGGAAGATCTACCATATCTTTGTGATCTATGCAACCGGAGAGAACGAGAAGATGTCTTACATTTCATTGGGAAATGTCCAATACTAAGTGGAGTGAAGCAGCAGGTATTCGGAAAAAACTACCTTTCTAAAAAAACTATCTAAACTAAAACTAAACATTAGAAATAAATAATAAAATACCTTGATTGAAAAAGTTCAAAGAAGATTTACAAAATTCATCATTGATAAAATGAGATGGTGGCTTTCACCGAGCTACGAATCTAGATGCTTGTTTCCAGAGGTTTAAAGGCTGGATAATCGCCGCCCGTAAGACCCACGATTTAATGTTTGTGAGAAAATGTCCAAAGTTGTTAGCTTAAGTTCCTATTTATGCACCCGAAAGACCACTTAGACAACGTGATTTTCTCTTTCAACTTCGTCATAAGCCGAATTACGGGTCCAATGAACAGCTAGCAAGAACCTTATTAAATTTAAGCTCTGTTTGTAACCTTGGAGACATAAGCCAATCGAGATTATTGTTTAAAAATTCTGTGCGTGGCATAACTATGTAATTTTATTTACTGAATCTTATTTTTACACGTAAATGTATACATAAATTTAAGCGAACTTATCTGTTAGCGTTAAGCTATAGATAAATAAATAAAAAAAATAGAAATGGGGTAGTATAATAAAGAAACTTAAGTTAAGTTGTGTTTAAAAGATCAACTTACGGACAGGTAAACTCTGCATTATTCCAAAAAATATCTTGAAGATAATAAATTCTTTAATAAATAAAAAAAAAAATAAATAAATAAATTTGCAATTAAACTGTGACTTTTGTTTAATTTATTAGTTATCGAACGTAGGAGAATTTCTCTGGCAGTATAATGATAGAGAAAGACAAATTTTGCATTTGTAAAAAATTTTTTGATTCAAGACTTCATAAGAACACAAAACAACTAGGAAGAAATTTAGTAGAAGCGTTGATTTTCTATTATGAGTGGCAAACCAACGAACATTGTAAAGCACAGCGACCTTGTTCATACTGCGGGTTAAAAATTCGTTTTAACGGAATTTTATTTTTAAAGTGTTTCATACTCGGCATCAAAATAAAACCGAAAAATAGCACCAAATAAGACAAACGAAATTACACAGTTTTATCGAAAAACAAAAATTGATGACGAATTTTTATGAAATTGTAAAAATCAAAGCATTGCTGATTGCCAAGCGAATACCTACTAGTTGTCAAAGTTGGATCGACAGCCACGTTAGACGACCCCGTTTTATCACTATTTCAATAGCCGTATTTTATTATCACGATGATCCAGATCGGATCATTGATTTACTTGCATTAAAACAACAAAGCGAGACCATTATTTCCAATAACAACAGCATTACCACTTGAACATTTTTATCGGTGTGAAATGAGATATATTTTAGATCGATAGCGTGAAGCTTCACATTTATTCATTTTTGTATAATTCATGACATAGTGAAAAAGTTTTACAAAACAAAACATATATTCGTGAAATTAATAAGAATAAGTGCAAAAAATGTATATTTGACAAAATGCATGACTATCATTTTTCTCTAAGAAAATTAACCATTGAAAAAAAGTTCGTAGGACAACTCTGCAACTCTTTTGAAATGTCATTTGAAAGAACGAATTTCACACAGCTTCCAACTGGAAATAATAAAAAATATGATGATCTAAAGCTGTTTTATTATCGAGATCCGATCCGGATTGGATCATTGTGATAATAAAACGCGGCTATTATTGTCTGGTGATTTTCGACAAACATTGCCCGTGATTGCAAGATTCACACCAGCGGATGAAATTAATGCATGCTGATGTCTTCCTTTCTTGGCGATATGTGCAAAAACTAACATTACACATAAACATGCGTGATCAAAAAAAATTTTATAAATCGAAAGCGGAAAAGTTCAAATCGATAATACTTTGCTATGTAGATAATTTCTGTACAATTCTCCAATCAAAAGAAGAACCGATTGAACGCGTTTTTCCAAACATTGTACAAAATTACAGAAATCGCAATTGGTTGAGAGAACGCTCAATTTCGGCATCAAAAAATTTACATGTCAATGCAGTTGATTTTCTGATCCAAGAAAAATTAGCATCAGGTGCAGTGACATCATATAAATCAATTGATGATGCAATACATTATCCAATTGAGTTTTTAAATTATAGGTCGGCTCATCAATCATTTTGCTACGGAATCTAAACGCATCAAAACCGTGCAATGGCACCAGACTGGCTGTTAAAAAATTGATGCCGATTTTGATTGAAGCAATAATATTGACTGGAAAAGCCAAAGGCGACATTGTACTCATACCGAGTATTCCGCTGATACCAACAGATATGCCATTCAAATTCAAGCGTTTACAATTTCCGGTGCGTCTGTCATTTGCCATGTCCATCAATAAATCAATAAGGCGCAAGGACAAACGATTCAAATGTTCGGATTGAATTTGGAACAGCCGTGCTTCTCGCACGGTCAATTATACGTTGCCTGTTCGAGAATTGGCATTCCAAGTACTTTATTTATTATTTATTTAAAATCATTCTACTCGGCCTTCCGAACTGGCTCATCAAAATGATTCAGAGTTTTCTCTCAAACAGATTTTCCTCAATTTTCATTGGAACTGACCATACGACTTATTTTCCGGTGAACTCGGGCCTTCCTCAAGGATCGATACTGGGCCCATTCTTATTTAATATATACTTACAAGACTTTCTGCTCTCGTACCCTTCATCGAATGAACCCGGATCATTACACTATGCAGATGACACTCAAGTATTCGCAAGTGATATACGGCCACTGTTGGCGCTAAACAAAACAAAAGAAAAACTCCCACTTGTAGAAAATTATTTTAAAAAGTGGAGGCTTAAAATCAACACCCAAAAGTGTGGGTTGACATGCTTTAGAAACGCAAGCGGTAAAGGGCACTATCTTGCTGTTAGGGAGAGCAAGTCTCTTTCCTTAAAAATAAATAATTTTTCTATCCCACTACGCTCGGAAACAAAATATCTCGGAATAAACTTCCACAACAGGTATGGATTCAACAAGCATGGAAGGGCCGTTCTCAATAGAGCAAAAGTGGTTACCGGAACTCTAAAACAATTAATTAACTCTAGAGTAATTTTAGAAAAAACAAAAGTTCTAATATACAAGACTCTTATTAGGTCCATTTTGACTTATGGTTTCTGCACATGGTTCACCATATCACCAACGGTAGCAAAAGAAATGGAGGTTTTCGAAAGAAAAATTCTAAGATTTGGTTGTGGAATGTTTAGAAGGTTAGATAAAAGATGGTTCCCTAACCAAGCAATATATGACGCAACTAAGCTTACACTTCTAATGAAATACCAAATAGAGCTTCTTTTGAAAAAGATGGAACGCATAAGTTCCCACCAGAACCCACTAATGAGGTCATTAATGGATTCTAACATCGAAGACGGAGTGGGTGACCACTATTATTTGTCACCATTTAATTTAATTAATGAGGAATCAGTATCCCTTTTAAGACCAGATGCAAGCGACACAATGTTAGCCCCGTTTTATGAAAAAGCATCGCCCGTAAATTATAGGGCATGACATTGATGATTTTTAATCATGCAATTTGATTGAGAACATAAGCCTTTGTTTCAACACAGGCTGCTTAAGATCTCCTTTTTGTTATAAAGATGTTTATAAACAAGTAAAGACTTTTTAAGCATCTGTAGCGAGTGTATGTTAGTAGACTATCTACTCTACACACTATAGATTCTGCTAAGCCCTGATATTAAGCGGGTTTTCTTTAGTTTTAATTTTTATGTATTAGTAGTAGTTTAGTTTTAAGATCTAGTCATTAAGTTAAGATTGCCAAAAAAAAGAGCAGAGCAGTGAATGTACACCGGGAGCAAGTGTGCACATATAATTTAACTATTAACATATGTATATTAAACTTACGCTTAAAGGCGTCAACATCCCCCTTTCAAATGAAGTCAAGCATCTTGGAGTAATCCTGGATAACAAACTTCTTTGGTCGAAACATGTCGAGTCCAAAACTACTAAAGCACTGTCAGTTTTCTGGCAATGTAAAGGAGCCTTTGGCAAGACATGGGGTCTTTCACCGAAAAGGGTCCTTTGGATCTATACGGCTATGATAACACCAATCATCTCCTATGCGTCAGTTGTTTGGTGGAATAAGCTCTCGCGTAAATACGTTATTGCCTCGTTTGCCAAACTTCAAAGAACAATTTGTCTGGGTGTTACGGGGGCCTTCCCCAGCACACCGGGAGCTGCTCTCGACGCACTGTTGAATCTTCCTCCCCTTGATACCTACATCATGGGGTGTACTCTCAAGACCATTTCTCGTTTAAAGCGATGTGGTCTCTGGCACAATTCGCACTGGAGCTTTGAGGAACTCGCAAGCAGCATATCTTTTGACTCACGTCTAATGGATATGCCGTCTGACACGATAATCCCAAGGCTCAAACTGCGTCAAAATTACTCAGTAAACTTTCCTTCGGTTCAGGACTGGTTCGCTCCAGAATCTGAGCCTGGAAAGAACTGTTATCGTATCTTCACAGATGGCTCCAAAACCGACGAGGGTTCTGGTGCTGGTGCCTTTGTTGAGAACGACGACATACGACTGCACTCATCTTTGGGATCATACGCTTCCGTTTTCCAAGCGGAGGCTTATGCTATCCTATTGGCCTTGAGCCACGTAACGAACAATGGATGGACGGGGAGAAGTATCTTTGTTTGCAGCGACAGCCAAGCTGTGCTTAAGGCCCTTCTCAACCCTCTAACCACTTCGAAAGTGATCCAGGAATGCAAGAGCTCTCTGAATGCGATCGGAAGATTAAATTCCTTGAGTCTCATTTGGGTTCCAGGCCATCACGGCATAACTGGAAATGAGATCGCCGATGAACTCGCTAGGCAGGGATCTCAGACAGCTTTCTCAGGACCTGAACCTTCGCTAGGTCTGCCAGCGTCCTCAGTGAGGGCTTCAATCAACGATTGGATCTGTGAAGAGCACAACCGTAGATGGCATGCCTCCATTGGATGCAGACAGACCAAGCGTATGCTCCCCAACGTTAGTAAGAAGACTGCAACATTTTTGCTAGCTCGTAGCAGAAAAGACTGTAGAAAGCTTATTGGCGTTGCCAGCGGGCACTTCTCTTTTGCAAAGCATTTAAACGTGTTAGGCTTAAGTGATACTACACTCTGTGAATCTTGTGGAGAAGATGAGGACACCGCAGAGCACTTCCTCTGTGAATGTCCTGCTTTTTCTCGCATGAGGTTACAGATACTCGGCGCAGACATGGTGAGAGCTGGTAACTTAGGCTCCTTACCATGGCAGCGTCTTTTGGCTTTTCTCCGAACATCTGGAAAGCTATAACAAATAGAAGGTTGCTATCTGGTAGTACAATGGACCGGTATTTAGGTCTGAGTGCTCCAGCTGGTATTTTAAAAACCTCCAACAAAAAAAAAATAAAATAAAATAAACATATAATAAAATTAAAATATTATAAAAGTCTTGATCAATATTTACTTCAATATTTAAGGAATTTCGATAAAGTTAGACATATCATTAAGTCAACCAAAAGTTAAATTAAGCTTTATAAATAACAATGTCATGAATTTATGAAATGTGCCTCAATAAAGTTAACTTGTAACTTGTAACTTGTAGTACTATATTTATTCACGCACCGGATGGAAAAGCAAAAAATATATTGTTTATCAAAATGTATTGGATTGAGTTCGGTGATAAGAAATCATAAAGTTCAAAATACAACACTTGGTTTCACTTTACTGTTTTTTATAATTTGTTAAAACAAATATGTATCATTTTTCAGCATTAATACAAACTGTAGTGACGCAACATTAACGTTATGTGAAAGTTTTTATCATTAGTAGTAAAAGCTTTCATATAATCTTTTTGTAACCGAAATAGTATAATTTCACAATTTTTTTTCAGTGTAACGAAGTGCACCGGGTTTCGATAGTCTTTCATAAAACTAAGTAGCTTATATTGCTGGCCGAGTGAAGCAAGAATTTCTTTTTATTAATTCATGTCTGTCTTGATTCATATTCCATTTGTCAACTCATAAGTCAAATCCTTTTAATTATTAAAAATTGTGTCACCATCACCATATTTGTGAATAGACACTTCATTAACAAAGAAATCAACCAGTTTTTAAGGGTAAGACAGCTTCATAGATATCGAAAGTATGATAAAGCCAAACTCCAATAATAAATCTGGGAGCGCTGAAGCTAAAAGCCTAAACAAAACAGCATGATATCGTCAAACTTTCAACAAATTACCTACAACCCCACCAAAACATTAAGTCAATTTCATTAAAAATTGTTCGGTAGCCATAAAAGGAGGCCCAGGACTAAAAGCTAAAAAATTAGCTTCAATGATCAAGAAAATTCTAAACACGTTACCTAAGGAAATGTAAGTAAAATGTCCTTCAATTGACTCGGTTTCAAAATTGAAATAAATTGAAAAATTTTGCAGAATAAACTTCAAGTGCGTTAAAATTCGTTTGAAATGTTCAGATGCTTAAAGCCTAAGTTTACCCAAAATTCACCATTCAAAACATTGTGACACGCTCAGATTAACATCGCAATATGGGCATTGATCGTAAAGTTGTGATTTGACTGGAACATTGTGATGTTTGGGAAGAATCATGCTGTAGGTCTCTTAAAGCAATAAATTACCTTAAGTTAATTAAATTATTATAAACAAACACCTCAAGCAACTAGAAATTAAGTTTGATCCCAGTAATCATTAGTCCTAACAAAAAAGCATTACAAACAAGATAAGTGTTTCGGTTCATTGAGTCTAACTAGCAGTCGTTTTGTTGGTAATCTTCTTCGGCAGAGTTCTCGTTGATCTTCTTCAATCTATCTATTGCTGACTGTTATTATTAATAATTAGTTCCACATTTCTAATCATTCGAAGTCTCCTAGTTTTGGAAGACCTCCTGCGAAACGATGACCGAAACGTAAAGCCCCCTATTGTCTACCACTCTCCGAAGAACATGCTGCGAAATTCCTTGCGAAAATTTGGATGTGTAATCCCATAGATAAACGGATCAATGCACGCTGATGTCTTACAAAATATTGCTGGAATCATTGATACAAGTGGTGTGAGTAAGTTTTCGTTGCCACTTATTCCAAGTAGAGCCACAATCGAGTACGGTGTCCAAGCAACAAACCATAGTCCAATTACTCCAGTCACAATCCCTGTTAATTTAGTTTCAGTTTTTTTGCAATCCTTGCTGGATTGAATGCTAGACGCGTCCGATACAACTCTTAGAATGTAAAAATAACAATACGATATGATGCTGAATGGTATTCCCCATGCCCCAACAAAGAAAACGAACATAAATATCCGTGCTGGTATTGATTTGGATAAATAATCAAAACTACAGGTGGTGAGATATCCTTCGGGAACGTATGAGCTGAGGCCAATGTCCAGCGATGGTACGACAGCAAAAGAGAAGCTATAAAGCCAAATGCAGCAGACCAATACACGTGATGGTAACTTGCTCGTCAGACGATATGGATCCAATGGATATACAACTACATAGTAACGCTCTACGGCGATAGCTGTGAGTGTTATGATAGAAACTGTTCCAGTTAGTCCACCAACAAAACCATAAAGTCGACAACCTAGAAAGCAAAAAAAAAAAAAACCAAGAATAATTGGGAGGAAGATAAATAATGTGAGCCCATTCAGATATGTAAAAAAAATTTATAACTCACCCAAGTCGCCAAGAGCAGGACCTAGTTTGAAGCTATTGTATATGGCGATGGGGCATTTTGCGAGCATAAAAAAGTCACTAACTGCTAGATTTATCACCAATGTGTTGGCATGTGTGCGCAGAGATTTGCATCTGAAAGTACATTTTTTTTACTATTAGTCTTTTGTATTTGATTTTGATTGTAAGTTGAGTTGCACAACGACGAAAGAAATGATTTAAGCTGGTCTAGAATTTTGAAGAAACCAAAATTTTTTCACTGTCTTAAAAGATACTTAAGGGTCTTAAAAATAATATACCAAAAGATGGACGCCGGCAAAAATGTCTAAATGCAAAAACTTTCCATTCTGCGGCAGCGCCCCTCACGTATGCCATATGATTTTATAGTACTTGAAACTTTAAACGCGTTTTTCTCGAAATCACTTTTTTTTGACTGGCCGAAAACATAACTCGATCAAATCTTCACTGATCTATACCAAATTTTGACATTAGATTCAAAATACCTTTCTCCAGAGCCGTACGTAGGATTTTTTTTTATATTGCATTTTTTTTTTTATCAACAATTTCGTCGTTTTTTTTTAGTGTAAATTTTAATTTTTTGTTCAAACGTGCATCATTTCGCGAAAAAACAAAATATCGAAAAAATCTTACATATGGCTCTTGCTGTTGTTATTTAGAAACTAAAAATTCTCGGGATTTTGTGCCAGGACCAAAATTAAGGAGGTTACATCTTCGGCCATGGACCCGTCTAAAAAATGAGGTGCCTTCGAAGAAATGCTGGACACCCGCCATTTTGAATTTAGATGACACGAAAAAATTTGCATTTGTTTATTTAAACCTAGATTATAAAACCTCGTTCAGAGATTTTCGATTGATCTTTTTGTTGAGTCACAAAAAATTCATAAATTATGCCCATTTTTTCACGCTCTAGAGCAGCGTCTCCCATAAAAAGGAGGTCATGTAAGTGTGTTTAATTGAGTTCTCCTGGTCTTATTTCAGAATTCAAACTGAGGTAAGAAGTCTTTAAGTATTTGATGACAAGCGCGAGTGAGTGTTGAACAATAAGAATCTTCTCATCACTCGGTGTTTAAAGATGTAAACGTTACGTCACAGCTTCGTATCGTGGCATGGCCACTGTTATTAATGTTTGTAAGACCCTTTGGCTTTTGTAATGAGACCACTATCATCATGTTCAAAGAGCTAAGAGTTGAGATGCCTAAATTAATGTGATAGCTTCACGCTACAGTTCCGTTACGTCACAAGGCGACCATTATCTCGATATAAAAAGCGCCTTTCATCGAAAACATTTACACTCATCATTTCATAGTCAAATCCGTAGTTCAATTAGACTGGCCTCATCTGTAGGTGTTTAATGATGTCTATCTTACGTCACAGTTTCTTGTCGGCCATTATTTAGATTGTTTGTTAGACTATTAGCCTTTCAATATCGTCTTTCATTTGATAATTTAAAAAAATATTTTACAATTCAAGTTTATATATTAGTAAGAGTTAAGTTAGTTTGGTTATTATTTAAGTTACTTTATGTGAAAGGAGTTTTAAATTGAGTTGTATAAACTAACGATTACGTTGCGTTACAATTTGACAACATCACATATCGACTACAGAGCCTGCGCTTTTCGACGAAAACATTTTCATCTCTTTACGTTAACTGACAAATTTTTAGCTGTATATACATATATATCGATTGCGTTACGTCTCATAGCTACAACTTTTACTATCAAAACAGAGTTTTTCCATTGAAACTGCTTTGTTCCGATCGTATGTAGGTAGGATTATTACAATTGCTGACTTTATCTAACTCCTACATAAATATTCTACATAATTAAGGTCCTTGAATAAGTCTTTAGTCAATTTATTCTGAACTTTGATGTTTTATCATTTTCTGTAGTATGAAAGCTTCAATAGATGAAACAAGTAGATAAGGATTACGCCAAAAATCAAGTTCGATACTTTCGTTCATTTTATTTTCAACAAGCATTTCTCAAATAACTACTGATGAAGGTTATATTTTTGGTTTCAACTTTCGTTCTTCGACTTTCTTCAAGTACAGACGTGTTTGTTTATCGCTCCGCCTTTAAAAATAAATAATTGTCGCTTTCCCTATTCTTTAAATTTGCCTATACCCAATTTAAAAATAATCAATAACTGAATCAACATGCCCTTCTGCAACATTTGCAATTCTGAAGTTAACATCGATCGTGCCTCGTGCGGTGGTTTGTGTTAAATAAAATAAGTCTTATGTAGACCAAAAACACTTTGCTCATATTCACTTGCTGTATAATATTTTATTTTGATCAAATCAAAGCACCTTCGTTTTCTGTGTTTCTATGACATGTCTGTAATATATTTTTAGTCAATAAAATTTCTTTCTGTAGTAAACGTTGAAGTAAGAGTTTTACTTCTAATAGTTTGTGCGTGGAAAAGTGTTTCACCCGGTTTGTATATTATAGGCATCAGCAAAAGAATGTTAAGTAATATTGTCGACATAACTTCGCGATTTGTTTTTTATTGTGACGAATGTGAAAAAATATTGTTGTCACATATATTACTTACATATATTACTAGTAAATGCACCATGGTATATAAGAAATAGCGATTTACATCGTGACCTACAAATAGAAACGGTTACAGAAGTTGTAAGAAAACATGCTGTATCACACAATCAGCGACTGCAAAGTCATATCAACTCTGAAATGGAGTCCGTTTAAGAAGAACCAAGCCACACGAGCTAATGGTCTAAAAGTCATGGGAAGCATTAAAAGTTTAAGCTTTCCTTAAAGCGATCAATAATATTGAGAAAGAAAAATCTGGCTACAATCATCTAATAGTAGCAATCTCGTTGGGCTCAATCATGTGTTAAATGATTTGTCTTATAACTTAGCCGCGAGTTAATACCACATCACGTTCAACGTATAAAAATAGAATCCAGAATCGTTAAGATCATCAAAATGAACCAACGCCCTAGAAAGTGACTCATATTCCAAGATATAATCTACACCAGTGGAAAAATACCAGACAAGCCAAACTATTAAATATCAATTAGTAAGAAAAGAACACATCCTTGAATAACAGATGTTTTTATTTGTCAAGTGGTATAAATAGGAATATCATGGCAAACCAACGGACACTTCTTTTAAGTCAGTGAATGAGTTCACAACAGATATTTTTTAAGTCAATTTAGAACCTTAAGACGTTGTGACCATTTATATAACTAGATTAAATTTGAATAAATTAAATAAATTTTTTTTCAAAATTAAGTGTTACATAAATTAATTCGCGACTAGATGATCGATTGGTAGAGTGTCCATCTGAGACTGAGGTCTGTCTAAAAAGAGAACATTTTGCTCTAGAATCCAAGAAAAAGAGACATTCGAAAAATACTAAAGAGAACAAAAAGAGAACACCAAATAAAAAAATTTTTTTTATATATTTTTTATTAAAGTTAACCACATTAAAAATAATGCAGTTCAAAAACAAAAGTAGGTTAACATGTCAATAAATATATTAGTAAAAGATAACTTAACAATTATTTTATAAGTCTTTTAGTTATAAACACAGATCACATTATTCATTAAGTTGCTTACTACGAAGCTTCCTATTCAACATAATAACTCTCTTCTTCATCGATATCTTCATATTTCTCTTTTTTCTTTATTTTTGTAGTGCTGCTTTTTTTATCAAAAGATTTTTATTAAAAATCTTGACTGCTGCTTTTTATTATTATATATATTATTATTATAAACCAAGCAAAGAATAGAATTGATAGTCGAAATTTTGAGTCTATTTCTTTCTTTGGTCCATTGACCCTCAATTAGAGAAAATATTTTCTTAACATTAAGATTCTGCCCTGGGATTGCAAAAATACGCACACATTTTAGAAAGTTCTGAAAAGTGCTCTGGATAATTCACACTATGAAAAAACTTTCGTCCATTTTGCACTTGACATTGACTGTGATTTATTAAAATTTAAACTCTTTCAGCCTTATTCATAATAAAAAGATAATACACTGATGATCGGCTGACTAGATACACACTGACTATCTTTTTAATCAGCTTCCTATTCATAATGCTTTTTCCCCTCCTTGCCATATTATCAGGCTGATTATCTATTATGAATAAGAATTTCTGTTTTATCATCTGATTATCTTTAAAATGCGATTATGAATAAGGCTGTTTGAATTTGTCTTAAGAAACTTATTCGATTCGCAAAATTCATCAAAACATTTACTGTCGTTTATAGTTATGTATATTTTTGGAAAGTGAATATAATAGTTTTTTCGACTTCTTCCCATTGTAAGTTTAAAAAATCCAAGAAAAACATGAAAACTCTTCCAATTGAAGGCTCCGTTTTTTTAGGTAGACAATCAAATGATTTTTGATAACATATAATGCAATCACTTTTAAAAGCATTTTCTTCTTCTTCACGGCCTGTTCTCTCAGCCAATGTGTTTGATTTTGCAGCAAAAAATTGTTGAATGTTCGTTGAGCCACCCGCAGATTGAAGAAAAAGTTTTGTTTTTTTGTTTGGAGATGTTGCTCTAAGAAGTTGCATTCTTCTTTATTTGAGACATTCACATTTGCTTTGCAGACAGACTGCGCATCCTATTTAGAATTTGAATCTTTAACGAAACTTGTATCTATAATGTTTTTGCATTTCGTCGGAAAAATGCTTTTCCTTTTTGTGATTATCGCATTAGTTTTCTATGAAATCGTAAATTTTTAGGTACATGAATACATTAATTAATTGTCAAAAGAATATTTAAAGCTGGTTTATTATAAATTATAACTTATTTTGAAAATATCGCCGCAGTTCGCACAACACACAATTTAAGAGGAATAGAGACAGTTATCTTTTATATTTAACAACCACGAACCACCACCGGCTTTCACTTTACATACCATGAGTATGTGTATTATGTGGTAGCAATGGCCATTTTCTGCATATGTCTTTGTTGCTTCTCTTCCTTGCTTACAGGAAATATAGCACAAGTGAGATGAATTGATTTCGAAGTAGTAGTAAAACTGACGTCTTTAAGAAAAGCTAAATCTAAGGCTTTTTTAGTATGAAAAATTGTATCTCATCACGCCAATGTATTAGAAAGAACTGCAATAATTCCTTACACAACGTTTACATTTAATTGAGGTGTTAAAAAATTTATTAAATAAATTAGATTAAAAAAAGTTATATACAAAGAAAAAAGAGAATAAAAAAAGATCCCAACGAAAAAAGATAGTGTAAAACAGATCGGACCTAAAAAAGAGAACATGTTCTCTTTTAAAGAGATAAGATGGACATGGACACCCTATCGATTGGACAGATTTCTGAGTTGAGAGCCACCTCCAGAAAAGTTGATGATATCCCAGATCAACTGCAGCCAACAACGTCAACTTTCAACAACTTCATATTTAGAAAAAATTACAATAACAAAAAAGATATTTGCTATTGCTTTTTATTTTTGGAGTTGAAAACTGAAATCGGAAAGAGGATCAAGAGATCCAGTGACCTTACTTCATAAAAATTTGCGTCTCAGAAGGGTACGGCAGCATCTATCTGATGAGCCCACTGGATCTCTTGATCCTCTTTCCGATTTGAACTCCACTGACAACAACCCTCTTAACAATAGTAGTTCTCCCAATCCTGATCCTGAGCCCGTCCGCTTTAATATGAAAAGGTTTAACAAATTTGGGGTTACTTGGACTTAGTCGAAATGGAATAATAGACTGACGAAAACGAAAGCTGCTAACAACTCGTGGTTCCTGCTTACGAACGTTCAAAAATCAACCAAGGTTAATTGGGTACGCTCTCTCTTCAAGTCATGTTATTCGATCAACTTAACTAAGAGTATCTCAATGTCGGCAAGGCATCTCAAAATTTGTATTCCATCTAAATACTCTTGGATGCTTGAATGTTCCGGAAATGGGATCCAACTGGATGAAATGCTGCTTTCAACTATGAATGACTCTTCAACAAAAGAACCACAGATGAAGCCTATTTCTAATAATTTTAAGCACCAACCTAAACCCTATAACCCGAAAATAACTCCAAATCCCAATCATGCTCCAAAACCTTATATCCCCAATAAAAATTCAAATCCCAATTGGACTTTTCGAAATTTGTCTGGTCCAATAACGAACTCGTTGGTTAGACCTCAAGCTGCTCCTAAGTTCACTCCAAACCATCCCCATTATTACTTCCAAAACAGCCATGTTCCTTCTAAATCTCAGCAAAGTCCCACAGCTCACAGTGCGTCTCTACTCCCTAATCAATCCCCCTCAACATCCTCTTCTATGGGTAAATTACCCTTCCCATGTTTCGACATTTCATCTGGAGCAAAATACCCTAATTTTATTAGTTCTCACACACTTAATCCTGGCACACCTGAACAACCATCTAGTTCAACTTCCAGCTTTGACCACATTTTGCCTCCAACAGTCAAACTAACCCAACAAACTATTGATTCAACTGAATCACGGTACGCCCTGTCTAGACTTAGAGACAAAAAGACATTCTAAAATATACGGATCGTCCTGGCTTACCTTCATGATAAGTCAGACATAGTTTGCTATGAAGGCAAAACTATAACCAGTGTCATTGTCTCTATTCAGCAGCAAGGTCTTCCCACAGATGTTCCCACGCTTAAGAAGATGTATATCAAGTACCATGAGCTTTTTAATGTGTCCCCTGAAATGGTCGCTAATGATCTAGAAGCTTTTGGTCAATATGTTCACTTAAAGCGAATAGCCCACCTTCAACGCAGTAGAGCTGACCATGACAAGTTTTTTCGTTAATAATTCAACCTCTTCAAACCTCCATCTAACCTTTTATTATCAAAATAAAAGAGGCCTGTGTTCCAAGACTCAAGCGGTCTTGCAACAGCCTCATGCCTTCTCTTTTGAAATTACTTGATTCCCAGCATCAACAACCAGGAGTTGTTTCCATCTACCTTTAATGTTTATCGGGATGACGATCAAAACCGTCAAAGTGATGATTCCCCTTGTCGTGGTGTCTTAATTGCTGTCATCAACTCAATTGATTCAGCTCTTCTTTCAGTATCATCCTCGTACCCAAGTCTTGATTATGTTTCCATTAGGTTAACACTACCCCATAAAAGTCTTTATGTTATTTGCTTTTATATATTACCATCTCAACCACTGGAATCCTATGAACTTCTTACAAACCCGATTGACCATATCACAGATTTGTGTGATCCCCTGGACGTGACTTCAACCTTCCTTACTTAAAATGGAATTTGTATGAACAATCATGAAAAAATGTTTATTCGTTGATCGAATTGCTGATTCTAGCCTGTTGCAAGTTAGTGGTATTTCAAATTATATGAATAGACAACTAGACCATATCTTCACAACTGATGGCATAAACTCTTCAGTGTCACTTTGTCCTCTTTTACTATCAACCATTGATAACCTCCATCCTCCTCTCCTTCTCTCATTTTTTTCACGAGTCCCCAATACTATCTGCTCCTTCAACAGCTGAATATTCAATTGTTATAAAGTCAAAAAAAAAAAAAAACACCTTATAGTCTTGTTAAATCAATCTATTTTTAATGACGCGTTTCGAGTTCGACTATACAGTCATCTTCGGATCACAATCGACTAATAAAGGGTTTTCCAATAGGTATGATATGATTATGCAGTGGCGTTTCGGCCATTTGTAGTATAATGTCATGATCTGTCATTTGTTTTTTATTGCATTCAGAAATGTTTACAATTTTACCATTGGACCACCATAGACGTCGTGAACTTTCTGATTTTGACTTGGAACAATTTGAAATCGATAACGATTTTTCTACGAAAATTATCTTTTCCGATGAGGCTTACTTTTCATTTGACTGGTGCGGTAAATAAACAAAACTGGTGATGAAAATCCACAAAATATTCATGAAAAACCATTACATTCACCTAAATTGACAGTTTACTGTGGTTTTTGGGCTAGTGGAATCATCGGTCCGTACTTCTTTCAAAATATGAAGCTGGTAACACCATTACTGTCAATGGAGAGCGGTCATTGTATAAGTCAACGACATCGCAAAGTTATTTGCAATTCGCTTCTCACGGAAAATCGCTGACATGGTGTCTGGCCATCGACACCAGTTTCATGGTTTCGTAGAATTAAATTATTTATAGTAATTTTACTGGACACCTTTTTTCATCTCCTGCATTGATCGTTAGGTGGCGCAACATCGCATGGGGAAGCGCGAATCAGCTGATGTGGAATGTTTATTTTTAGCGTGCGTAAGAATGAAAAAAATATATACATATTTATATATATTTGCTTCCTGCTCTTACGCAAATAATTCTCCTCCTCTCAAAATACAGTCTTGTGGAATACATTCCAACTTTTGTGGCGTACGTTCAATTCCCAATTTGTCACCGGAACGGGTCAAATCAAAGTAATAGTACTATAGAATTTTGGCGAAATTGGAAGAAATTGATTTTGTCAACATTTGGTTTCAACAAGACGGAGCTACGTGTCACGCAGCAAATGCAGCAGTTGAATTATTGCGAAAAAAATTTAGAGATTCGATTATTTCAAGAAATGGTGATATTGAATGGCCTTCAAAAAGTCATGATTTAACACCATTAGACTCTAGCCTTTTCAATGTCTTTCAAAATAAACCAGATTCTCTTCAAGCCTCACAAGTCAGTATTGAACGTGCCATTCATGATATACGACTTGATTTAGTGGAAAAAGTGCTTGAAAATTGGGTTCACCGAATTTGTTGCTGCAGAAGAAGTCGTGGTGGCCATTTGAATGACGTTCTATTCAAAACTTAATTTTATTGACTGAACTGCACATCAAATAAAAAATATTTGAGTTTCCTTAATAAAAAGTGTGTTTTTTTCAAAAAAGAAATCATATCACTCTTATTGGAAAACCTTTTATAACATAAATTTAATTTTCCTCTATATGACAGTTTTACCAAATAAACAACAGTGAGAGCATTCAAGTTAAAATTTTAAGTAGAGTTGAATCAGCGATTTCTTTGTTGTTATTAAGCGTTATGTAGTTTGTTTATGAAAATTGATTCCCAAACATTTAATTGCCTAAACCCTTGTACCTCTTCTAGCAACGATATGTTATCAGGCATCACACCGTGTTGTTTTTGGTTTCTTCTCCCTCTACCCAATGCACTATTTTCCTGGAGATTCTCAGACCTACTGAATACGCATATAAAATTTGGTAAAAATCGGTAAAGGCGTTTCGGAGGAGTACGGTAACTAACACTGTGACATGGAAATTTTATATATTAGAAGACAATAAATTTCATAATAGTGGTTGGTGACCCATTTTAAACAATGCATTGCTCCGAATCTTTAAGAGCTACAAAATTTTCACCGATGGCATTTTTGTAGCTAAAGAGTTGAGCTTTAAGAAAAAAGAATTGAAAAAAATTATTAACAAATTAGTATTGTTATTAACAATTTAATTGTTTTAATCGATTTTTAACAATTGCCCCCAAAATGAATGGGGTTTTTATTATTACCATCGTATTCTGAGTCAAATTTTACGTAAAAATCATGTTTTTGAAATATGGAGACTTTTCAATTGTTATTGTTGAAATAATAATTTATGTAGCGCGTAATGGTAGAAAAAACAGTTTTTTGAGTATAAAATGATATCTGTACCTCGTATCAAAAAACTTAAATGTAATAGTTGTAGATAATTGAAAGATCTACAACTTTTGTATTTACCATTTGTCAGTATAGCCTCAAAATTTTTGTATTATCATGCAAAAAAGCGAGAAATCACCATTTTATCATTTATTAAGAGTAATTTTATACTTGTAAAACGGAGATGAGCAATAATAACTGAAGAAATTATATTTTACTAGCTGACCCGCCCGGCGCGGCGTAGCTCAGGCCCTACGTTAATAGAATTGAGTAAGTTTAGTTAAGTAGTTTCCAAGTTTCCATTCTAGTGGGAGAATGGGGATGAAATATACTTTATGTTACTCAGGAACAGTTAAGCACTCTAACGATGACATAGCTTTTGGAATCGGTCCAGTACTGTAAAAGTGAAATACGTATTGAAATCGGTACAGTGGTTTTTGAATTCCCGTTCCCGTTCCTGTGGTAAAATCGTGATGAAATATAGTTTAGATTGCTCAGGGATAATGAAGCACTCTAACAGTGAAAGATTTTTTGAAATCGGTTCAGTACTTTCCAGTTTCCTGGTTATTTCGACATTCCCGTTTCCGTTCCCGAAATAATATGGGAAAGAAATCTAGTCTTTAATACTCAGGAGCAATGAAGCACTCTAACATTGAAAATTTTTTGGGAATTGGTCCAATATTTTCCAAGTTCTCGCTAATGTTGTTGTTCCCGTCCCGTTGCATTTCCGAGCCCGTGACACTTGTTGAGTAGATCAAAGCGTCAGTATCTGCACCGTTAAACATGGTCACAGAGACCACCACGTGGTTTTACAATACCTTTATTGGGTCTGAGCCAAAATTAAAATTTTCTTCGAGCCTTTATTACTTTACCCATTTCTTCTTGTCTACATAATAATCAAAGAACTTCCACTTCATTTGCATTCGAACCCAATATCCCTTCGAGATCCTTATCTCTACCAAAAGCCTAGAAGACGCTGTCATAGCTTAGGTCAAAGTGTATAGTATCTATCACTTAAATCATAAATCAATTCCTTTTGTTTTGCGAATATAGATCAAGTTCGGTCACAATGGGCCCTTGCGGCCTAAGTGTGTTAGGCAATGTACTCATTGACTGACAGCCACTTCCACCTAGATCAAGTTCAATGTGCGGTCATTTCATATGAAAAAATAGCTTGGATTATTGTAAAAGTAACACTTTAAACTAAAAAAAATTTAAATCTTTATTCTCACCAGTCGAAAATCAAAACGGTTCTTAAAAACAAACAATCCAATACTCTTACTATTTGTAATTTAATTAGCTGAGCCGCCCGGCGTTGCTCGGATCTGTAGTTTTAAAGCTCCCGTTCTCATTCCTGTTTCTGTTCCCGTGTGATTATAGGGATGAAATAAAAGCTTTTAAACCTTCCCTAGACCTACACGACAATTTAAAGATCAAGAAAACAAATCACTCATGATTCAATTTTAATGAAAATTTATACTAAACTAGCTCAGGCCCAAGTTTCCATTCTAGTGGCAGAGTGGAGATGAAATATAGTTTATGTTACTCAGGGTGCATTTGAGCACTCTAACGGTGACAGAATTTTTGGAATCGGTCCAGTATTTTCCAAGTTCCCTGATTTGTTCCAGTTCCCATTGCGTTCTCGTATGGGGATGAAATATAGTCTGAAGGCGGTATTACACTATCATATAAATATGGCAAGTTGACAAAAAAAAAATATGGCACAGCACCGTCATATAAGTGTGATCGTCATATATGGCAGTATTTGTATGTCTCCATATATATGACAATGATTCTAGAGCCATATATATAGGGTGTAGTGTAATACAAAATCATAATTGTCTCCATATAAGTATGTTCGTCTTGTTTCAAGTCGTGTAGAAATGAAGGCACAGTTGTTCTTTTTTTTCTCTGTCACTTTTTATTGAAATTCACATCTACATATGTACGAGTATGCTTGTGTAATAGAATTTCAGTTTTGACATAAGCACTCCGTGCATTCAACGTACAAATAGAAATAAAGAAATCACTACAAATAGAAAAATAAAAATAAAAAAACATAGGATGCCGATTGTATGACAAGCGCAAGTCATATAAAATCAATCGATTTTTATATGGCTAGTTCATTATATTCATGCTTGCTTGCCATACTTTATATGGCACAGGTTGCCATATAAGTGTAATAGCGATACTTTTCTTTGTCATATAATTATTATTGTTTGTCATACAAATTGTCCATATATATATGGCATAGTGTAATATAACTTGCAATATTTACAGAAAATGTGCCATACATTATATGACAACTTTGTTCATATACAGGGTGATTTGCATAAGGTGTGACAAAAAGATAGGGTGTGTAGGTTGGACCTAGATAAGCAAAAAATCGTATGGGAGGGGGAAGGGGGGGGTCCATTTTCCCCCGTTTAGGCGGGAGGGGCAATTTAAGAAAAAAATCACTAAAAATGGAAAAAATATTATTTAAAAAAAAAACGGTAATACCTACAGAGTTGTGCTATAGCATTTTGAAAAGCCAAAAACCTATACATTAAATAAAATCTAAAAATAAGTTGTTGAAATAAATAGTTTTTGAAATATTATTTTCAAAGTCAAAATTTTGAAAAGAAAACATAATTTTTTTTCTTCAAACCATTTTTTTTTAGAAGTATTTTTCTGGCTTATTTTCAATGCTCTTATTTATTTTTGATCAAACACAAAAACCGGATGCCAAATAAACCTGTAGTTTTTGAGAAAACCAAAAATTACAAAAACGACTTTTTAAAATTTTTTTCTTTTAAAGTTTTTTTTTCGTTATTGTATTCTTAAGTGAATTTACGAAATAAAGGATGAATTTTCTCTTTACTTTTTTTCACTTAAGAATTACTTAAGAATCCAATAACGAAAAAAAAACTTTAAAAGAAAAAAAATTTAAAAAGTCGTTTTTGTAATTTTTGGTTTTCTCAAAAACTACAGGTTTATTTGGTTTGATCAAAAATAAATAAGAGCATTGAAAATAAGCCAGAAAAATACTTCTTAATTACGTAAAATTTTGAAAAAAAATGGTTTGAAGAAAAAAAATTATGTTTTTTTTTTTCAAAATTTTGACTTTGAAAATTAATATTTCAAAAACTATTTATTTGAACAACCTATTTTTAGATTTTATTTAATGTATAGGTTTTTGGCTTTTCAAAATGCTATAGCACGACTCTGTAGGTATTACCGTTTTTTTTAAATAATATTTTTTCCATTTTTAGTGATTTTTTTCTTAAATTGCCCCTCCCGCCTAAACGGGGGAAAATGGACCCCCCCTCCCATACGATTTTTTGCTTGTCTAGGTCCAACCTACACACCCTATCTTTTTGTCACACCTTATGCAAATCACCCTGTACAGGGAGGGTGTTCCGTACTTCGTGTATTATCCTTTGGGGTGTGATTCTTGGTCATATTCTAAGAAAAAAAAATGTTTTACAGTAAAGCTCAATTCTCAACTTTGACATCACTTTTTGACAATTTAAGAAAAGGCTAACTTTGGTGTACTATGACCTATGTTAAATTCGATATCTCTGTCAATACTAATGGTAAAGACCTAATCATAGTCTTAATTTTTTGTAGAAATAACAACCTTTAAGACTGTATTTAAGTTTAGCTTTCACAGGTTAAGGGTTGCCAGATTTTCAATTTTAAGTGCTGTTCAAATTTTCTTCCCGAAACAAAGTTTTGACTTTGAGGTCATTTTTTTGCAGAAAATGCCTGGTAAACATGGAGTTTTTAATGCGAACAATGGAAAAAAAAGGGAAGACAATTGTGGGCTTCCTTACATTGCTCCTGTTTTTTAACAAAGCGATATTGTGACTCGATTCCTCCATTTTAAAATAAAACCACGGAATGACCTCCTTTTGAATTTTTCTAAAAGAACGGGAAGCCTTCAAATTTTTTTAATTGAAATCTCATTTTCCAAAAGAAATACTCTTGGGAAACCAAACAGGCGGTTTCTATCTTCAAACATCAAGTCTTTTCATAAAGCCTTCGACGTACACGTTTCAAGTCATTGTCACATTTCAATGAATCTCATTCCATTTGACAAATTTAATTTCTGTTATTTCTATTTTAAAATCCTTCGAAATTAATGAGGGTTGATTTAATCCATAAGATCGATAGACAGGTCAAGACGAAAGTTCCCATCTTAAAACTTTCTTCAGTCGTTGACAAGCGAAAGTTTTCAACTCCTTTCGTTCACTTATCTCAATTCACTTCACAGTCTCTGTTCTGCATCCATCAACTTGTCGAATCTAATTTGAGAACCTACTACCTACCGTTCCCATTCCCGTTCCTGTGAGAAAATGGTGATGAAATACAGTCAACATTACTCAAAGACAATGAAGCACTATTACAGTGAAAGAATTTTTGTAATCGGTTCAGAACTTTCCAAGTTCCTGCATGTTTTCTTTTCCTGTCCCGTCCTCGAGGGAAAATGGGGATAAAATATTGTTGAAGTTATTTGGGGATAACGTCGTTTTGTAATAGCGACAAAAATCTGATATCGTTCTTCGTTCCAGTGGTTTTTGAATTCCCGTTCCCGTTCCCAATCCCGTTCTTGTGGGAATTTAGGGATGAAATATAGTCCATGGTACTCAGGGGCAATGCAGCACTCCAGCGGCAAAAGAATTTTTGGAATCAGTCTAGTATTTTTCAAGCTCCCATTTATGTTTCCGTTCCCGAGGGAATATGGAAAGGAAATCTAGCATATGCAATTTCGCAGGTTCAAGACCATTTTTGTGTTCCAAATAGGCATCATTTAAATGGGATCAATAGTTTTGGTGCCTGTTCAATACAAATACTTAGCTCTCGCTTACGTTCCCGTTCCCGAGTACTTTTGAGGTTATGTACATATTCACTGCATTTCCACACACTATGGAACGTATTTCTGACATATTTATACGTCTGTTTTCGTTATATGTACATAAATGTTTCTCGCTGGTCATGAGTGCGGTTAGCACATGATGTTTATCTTCGCAAATATGATTTTTGATTTGCTTCGACGACCTAGGTCAGATCTTTTTCTCCTTGGCATTGCTAGCCTTGCTAAAACTCTAGAATAAGTATGCCTATTAATAAATTGTGATGTTTAATTATTTGTGGAAGTCCAGGCAGTATATGGAAAAAAGATAGGATTATTGTAAAAGTAACACTTTAAATTAAAAAACAAAAATATTAAAATCAAAAAATCAGTTCCTGTTCGTCAGTCTGGCTAAAACTCGAGAACAGCTGAACGGATTTATCTTATCTTGGTTTATAAATTTTCGTGGAGGTCTCGGAAAGGTTTAAAAGGTAAAATTATATGAAAAAAAGGAATTGGAATAAAGTAAAAGTAACAATTTCTTAAATCTTAACTGCAATGAATTAAAAATTAAATTCAAACAATGCTTTTGTTTTTGTTTTGACAATAAGAAATTAAAAAAATAAATAACAAATAATATGATTATTGGACTGTTTGTTTCTAAGAATTTGTTAAATTTAATTTTTGACTGGTATGGTAAGAAGAAAGATTTAAATTTTTTTTATTTAAAGTGTTACTTTTACTATAATCCAGGTTTTTTTTATATCATACACTATAGAGTTTCTCAATTCCTTAGAATTATCAGGATTAGCTGCAAGCTGGTGTTCCAGTGCCAATAATGAGTAATCTAGAATTGTACACAGCTACAAATTACACATCTGGGATGGGGCATTATAAAAGTTCTAATAATGACTGGAACAGCGAAAGGAGAAAACTATTGATTCCCCGTATTTCTTTAATTCCCACTGATTTGTCATTTTAGTTTAAAAGAATGTATGAAACTCGCAAAACCTTTTTATTTGACAAAAGATGGAAAAAGTAAGAACGTCGTGTGCTGAATTGTACTTAAATAAAATATAACAATAGTTAACTAAAACGCATGAATGTGTCTTATTTGCAAAATAAGTAGTCTAAAAAATTTAAAATGCTGCCGAAAGTCACTATTCTACGCGGACGAAGTCGCGGGCACAGCTAGTGTATATATAAAAATCAACTGCTGTTCGTTAGTCTGGCTAAGACTCGAGAACGGCTGAACGGATTTATTTTATCTTGGTATTGAAATGTTCGTGGAAGGTTTGAAAGGTAAGTAAATATGAAAAAAAAGAATTGGAATATAGTAAAAGTAACAAAAATTCAATTCAAACAATGCTTTTGTTTTCTTTTTTTTTTTAATCGTTTTCGACAAAAAAAAAAAAAAAAACAAATAATAAGATTATTGGATTGTTTGTTTTCAAGAATTCTTTTAATTTAATTTTGACTGGTTAAATTAAATTTTTTTTAATTTGAAGTGTTACTTTTACAATAATCCTATCTTTTTTCCATATACTGCCCGAACTTCCACAAATAAATTAAAAATCACTATTATTAGGCATACCCATTCTAGAGTTTAAGCAAGGCTAGCAATGCCAAGGAAAAAAAGATCTGACCTAGGTCGTCGAAGTAGATCATATTTGCGAAGATAAACATCATGTGCTAACCGAACTGATGACCAGCGAGAAACATATGTACATATAACGAAAACAGACGTATAAGTATGTCAGAAATACGTTCCATAGTTTGTGGAAATGCAGTTCATAAGTTCAAAAGTACTCGGGAACGGGAACGTAAGCGAGAGCTAAGTATTTGTATTGAAGAGGCACCAAAACTATTGATCCCATTTGAATGATACCTGTTTGGAACACAAAAATGGTCTTGAACCTGCGAAATTGCATATGCTAGATTTCCTTTCCATATTCCCTCGGGAACGGAAACATAACTGGGAGCTTGAAAAATACTAGACTGATTCCAAAAATTCTTTCACCTTGTCCTCGACACATAACTATCCTCTGACTTTAAGTGTAGAAGCCTTAGATACGTGGAGGGCTGCATTCTATGATTGCATCTCTACTATAGATGAACACATCTTTAAGGCATTTTTAGATAGGGCAAGCGAGTCTGTGTCGAGAACAATTTATAACAAACTTAATCTTATAGACTACTGGCCCAAAATTATGGGTCATTTGATTCACCAGGTGACCTATCGTGAACGATATAAGAGCATAAAATAATAAGATTCAGCACTATGCCGTCACTTGTAAGCTGTTCAACTGAGTGCAGGTGAGAATTCGAAAGTACAGGTAGAGTGAGTACATTTTGGTCACATATTTTTGTACGGCATTCTTACCACCGATAGGTCCATGAAAAATAATAAGAGAACGCACAGTGCCGTAAAAAAATGGTGAGCCACAAAGTCGGATTTTTTTTTATTTTCCGACAATCACCAGGGTAAATTTGGTCATTTGATTTTATACGGCATCTATGTCATACTAGCCGCGTTTTATTATTGATCTGATCCGGATCAGATCATGGGTTTATTAGCGTTACAACAACAAAGCGAAATCCTGCTTTTTAGTTGGATCTATTTTTGTGATCTAAAAATTAGTTCTTCTATTTCACACAAGAGGAGACTTTCCATTGAAACGTTGGTATCATTTCCAATATTTCCAATAACAACAGTATTGCCACATGAACATTTTTATCTGTGTGAAATGAAATATATTTTAGATAGATACCGAGAAACTTCACATTTATTCATTTTTGTATAATACATGACATAATGAAAAAGTTTTACAAAACAAAACATATATTCGTGAAATTAATAAGAATTAGTGCAAAAAAATATATATTTGACAAAGTGGATGAATATCATTTTTCTCTAAAAAAAGAACAAAAAATTAACCATTGAAAAAAAAGTTCTTAGGGCAACTCTGCAACTCTTTTGAAATGTCAGTTGAGAGAGCGAGTCTCTCACAGCTTCCAACTGGAAATATGATGATCTAAAGCTGTTTTATTATCAAGATCTGATCCGGATTGGATCATTGTGATAATAAAACGCGGCTACTATTGCAATACTGCTTCTAATCCATTATTCCGCAACGCCCGCCGTACAAAAATCATGCGACAAGGGTAACAAATCGAGGGTTGCCACCCCCTCTCTTTCCGTGGTCCAGGGGGTGATTTGAAAAAGTACGGCTTAGGTTCCAAAACATTATCTAGCACTCAAAAGTACTATTAAAAATAATGCCGTCAATAAATGATTGTTCATTTGAATGTATATCAATAACTATCTTCATTTCATCGTATCCTTGATTTTTATAGCTGTAAAATCATTTGATCCTGTACGGAAACTTTTTTTTTAACATGATATTGTAAAATACAATTGTTACATAGTATTGCCGTTTAAAAGAAACCGTTCTAAAAAGAATTATAGAGAAATACTAAAACTGAAATTTTGCAAATTATTGTAAAAGTTTAAATATCATAGATTAATGAAATATAGCAGTTTTTTACGTTTTATCCCTTGTTTTAAATAGTATTAACATAGATAAATTAGGAAAAAATGATGCCGTACATTTTTATGCAGACCATATCTTTTAGACTGATGAAAGTGACGCTACAATTTTAAGGGTACTTTATGGCCATCTGATACAGTACGGCATTAACATATTTTTGAAGAAAATAATTGATAATATGATAAAATCACTATGACGTCTAACTGAACTGAAACGGTGTGTATATTATGTCCAAGAATTGAAACTGTCAATCCCAGTATCAACAGTTTTATATACTTTTTGGTTTAATATATACTTCAAACATTATTGATACATACATATAATTGATTTGTTTCATGGTAATGATGTGAATAAATAAAACAATCATTTTTTAGAAAAATTCTATATATTTAATGATAATAATAAAAAAAATTAATTTTTTAGAAAAATTCGATAAATTTATTCAGTATCGGAATCAGTTGCTGAGTTGTCATCGGAATCAACGTCTTCATCGACGTCCGAATTATCTTCTCTATTATTTTCGGAAACATAAATATGTATTTGTCAAAATCAAAGTCTTACGTACAAATTAAAGATGTAAAGACTCTTTTACCTATGACGTCATCATCTTCTTCGCCTGATTCCTCATCCGGTTCCGTTATGTCACAGACTTTTTGGGGGCATTCCTCGCCGTGAAACCAATCGAAATCGTACCGACCGTCATTAACAACCCAACCATAGTTTATTGGAAACAAGATCGACGGTACTTGTTTGTAGGCATTACACCAAATCTGTGCTATGTAGGTACTTCTCTTCAGATGTTGCTCCAACTCCCAGAAACAAGGGGGAAACGATGTTGCTTCCAATCTCATAGCTGTCTTTTTGAAAGCTTCATTACTACTTTTCGGCGTATAAATCCTTTCAAATATGATACACCTTGCTTCGTTTACAGTTTTTCTTGCTTTTACGTTGTATAAAACGCATACATATTCTTGCAGAACATTAAAAGTTTGTTCCATGAGTAGTGGATCTGCAACAAACGTATTATGCCCCACCACGGTTTATTGTAATCAAGTAAATGAAAAGGTAGATTTCAAACACACATCTACATAATTCAAAAAACTGTAAGCACAAATTCTTAAAATATTTTTTTTCCACTTATTCATTTCTGAAATAAAAGCTCAAATTTTACAGGTGTCTGCTAACTTCAGTGTCATGAGTACTTCTCAAAAATATTGTGTATTTTGGAATTATCAGTGACAAAATAACTATATTTTGGTATAAATCGATAGTATGCAAACCCATATTTAACATATGTAGTTTGTAACTAGGAACCTAGAATCACGAAAAGACTATGAAAATTAGTACAAATAAACTATTTAAATGCCGTATAAAAAAAATTTCACCTTACATTTCGTTATATGAATTTTTTTTTTTTGATTTTTTCTTTTTCAGTTTTTTTTCCCCTTTGGACCAACGAAAATGTACGGCATATGAAAAAATATTATCTATGCATAAAATACTTTCAAAATAAATTTATTTCATGTTGTGTCAAATCACCCCCTGGACCACGGAAAGAGAGGGGGTGGCAACCCTAGATTTGTTACCCTTGTCGCATGATTTTTGTACGGCGGGCGTTGCGGAATAATGGATTAGAAGCAGTATTGCAATAGTATGACATAGATGCCGTATAAAATCAAATGACCAAATTTACCCTGGTGATTGTCGGAAAATAAAAAAAAAAATCCGACTTTGTGGCTCACCATTTTTTTACGGCACTGTGCGTTTTCTTATTATTTTTCATGGACCTATCGGTGGTAAGAATGCCGTACAAAAATATGTGACCAAAATGTACTCACTCTACCTGTACTTTCGAATTCTCACCTGCACTCAGTTGAACAGCTTACAAGTGACGGCATAGTGCTGAATCTTATTATTTTATGCTCTTATATCGTTCTAGATAGGTCACCTGGTGGTTCAAATGACCCATAATTTTTACAGCATGGGCCAGTAGTCTATTAGTTTGGGGGAAGCCAATTACTTTCGAGATGAATTTAATGTTTGGGAGATGAGTTTGATTTTCAAAGCTCGCACAGAATTGTTAGAGCTCAATTATAGGCCACACAGAAATGATATTAATCCCCACTGCACACTTTGTAATCTGAATCAAATGGAAAACATCTTTCATTTTTTGGCAATATGTCGCATCTTACAAGAAATTCGGCGACTTTACTTTAACAAGAGTTATTTGTCGTTAGAGGAATGTTTAGGTGTTCTGAATGGAGAGGGTGGTTGGAAGCTGCTTATTAGGTTTATATACCATTTGATTGATTATAGAAATACATACGTGAATCTTTTTTAAATGCTCATGAAGATAAAATCTGATTTAATTTGTTTTAGCTAAACTAAAAGCCTTTTTTTTTTTTTTTTTAATTATGCAATTCAATTTTTTTTTTTTTTTTTTTATAATTTACGCGCACATAAAGGGGTTATGACTACCCTTATAATGTTAAAAACACAGTGCGAGCATTTAGGAAAAAAGGAGAGGATTTGAAAGGAGGCACCGATGCACTTTGCTTTTGAACCTTTGTGAATCGTAATGCAGGGGAAACACAGAGCCAGGTAAAGCATTCCACATACGGGTGGTGCGACTGAAATACGAATCTCTATACTTGACTGTACGTCCGAAGTTGGGCTCAAGGTAAAACTGATGAGTATTCCTAGCGAGGCGAGTGTTGCGGCTAAATTGTTTCAGGGGAGGAATGCAGCTGGCTATTTCACTAGAGCACTGTTTGTAGAAAAAGCGATAAAAGAGAGTGAGACAGGTAACGTTTCGACGATGTTCAAGAGAATCAATCGATTCTACGATTGAACTATCACCTATCAATCTTAACGCTCTATTTTGCACCCTATCAAGTAGGCGCAAAGATGTTTGAGAAGCACCTGACCAGATATGGGAGTTATACTCCAGTTTTGGGCGGATGAAGGCCTTATAAATTGTAGCCAGATCAGAAGGGGTGAAGAACTTCCTGCATCGTCTCAAGAAACCTAAGCATTTAGCAGCGTTTTTGGCGACTTCAAATATGTGGTCGTTCCAACGAAGATCATCGTTTACACACATACCAAGTACTGACAGCTTTTCGGTTTCTTCGATGCAGGTACCATTCATGGATAATGGCAATGGGGGAATGTTAAGCTTCAACGACAAGAGACAGCATTGAGTTTTCGAAGCATTGAATTCTACTCGGTTCATAAGACCCCATGCAACAATGCTGTCAAGGTCAGAATTCAATGAGCTTATCATACGCAACCGTTCCAGTTCCACATCTGAAGAGCAGGGACGTGAATTTGGAAACGAATATGAAAAGCTGAGGGTCGAGTCGTCAGCAAAATAGTTAAGCGGATTAGAAGTTTCAGACAAGAGATCATTAATGAAAATGAGGAAGAGAGTCGGAGACAAAACAGAGCCCTGGGGCACACCAGCATTTATTAAGTGGGTATCAGACTTGAAGCCATCCAACACAACTTGTATTGAACGGTCGGAAAGGTAATTTCTAATCCAACGAAGAAGAGACTCATCGATACCAAAAGCACGCATTTTCGATAAAAGAGCCTGATGCCAAACTCTATCAAATGCCTTAGAAATATCAAGCGCAATAATCTTACTTTCTCCAAAACAATGTAAAGATTGGTTCCACTTTTCGGTGAGATAAGCCATCAAATCACCAGTGGACCGTTTGCTACGAAAGCCGTACTGACGGTCATTAAGAAGCTTTCGTTCTTCAAGATATTTCATAAGTTGACGGTTTATCAACGTTTCCATGACCTTGGAAAGAAGGGACGTTAGTGCAATTGGACGGTAATTGGAAGGGGAGGAAGATTCGCCTTTTTTAGGGACGGGCTGGACAAATGCAGTTTTCCATCTGCTCGGAAAAATCCCAGCAGAATAGGAAAGATGGAAAAGTTTACGCAGTGGTTTTGCCAGCGTAGAAGAACACCTCTTCAGAATAACGGCGGGGATACCATCTGGACCAGCGGATTTATGTATGTTGAGATCTTTAAGGACTCTCGCAAATGAGCGAGTTCGAAAAAATATCTGCTTCATCAAAGAATTTGCAGACTCGAGCTCAGGTGGAGCCAATATGCTATGAGGAAGTGTCGAGTTGGCAGCAAATTGAGCTGCTAGCAAATTGGCTTTGTCGATGGAACTGACATACGGAGAGTCATTGAAGACGAGCGTTGGAACCGATGACGTGGTCGAGTTCTTAATGTTCTTGACAAAAGACCAAAAGTTTTTACTTCCTTTTGGACACAATAGTATTTTTTGCCTTACTTTTTGGTCATGTAAGAACTTAGTCCTTTGTATTTGAGCATTACAGATATTTCTAGCCCGTTTGAACAAATTTCGGTTTTCTACAGTCGGGTTGTCTTTAAATTTTCGAAAACTACTTTCTCGATCCCTAATCGCCTCTTTACAGCTTGAATCAAACCACGAATTCTCTTTGGGGATGATACTTTTTGTTCTGTGAGGAACAAAATTTCTCATGGCGTTGAGAATTACGTTAGATATCATATCAGCTGATGCATCAACGTTTCCGTCGGGAAAGCACAATGACCAATTAAAATTTCGAAAGAAATTATTCAGGCCGTTCCAATTGGCTTTCTCGTATTGCCATACAGTTCTTTTGGGGACTTTCTCTTTTGTTATCGTGACGGAGAACGAAAAATCTACCGATATGACACAATGGTCTGATTTGCCTAAAGGAGATGATACTATAACCCTATATTTTTCGGGATGAGAAGTGAGAAATAAGTCAAGAGTGTTGGCCGCATGGCCTTCAATATCTGGAACCCGAGTGGGCTCATCAACAAGTTGAGTTAATTCGTTAAACTCAGCGAAGATCTCAACATATTTTCCTTCGGGTGTTGTCTGGCCAGAATGTCGAAGCCAACCTGAATTGTGTACATTGAAATCGCCCGCAATTGCGATTTCAGTGTGAGGATAAAGGGAAACAATTCTTACTATGGATTCAGATAGCGCATCAAACTCGTTAGAGGTTGAATTGCTATCTAAATTGGGGCTTCTGTAAATAAATTTAATTTCATCTAACCAAAACTAAAAGTCTGCGATATCAGCTAATATGGCAAATCTTTTACTGCTTCCATATTTTATTTTGTTTTAGCTAGACTAAAAGCTTCCCAATTTGTTAAATATTATTACGTTCTCATAAAGCAATATGACTCAATATTGATATTTATTACTAATTTTACTTTAGCTAAACTAAAAGCCCGATTAAAGTTTTTCTTTTTTTGTACAGATTATGTTTAATTCATTTTTTATTTTTGCTTTTTTAATAAATATTTTTTCATAAATCCTGTTTAAAACGACTTCTTTGTATTTTTAATTTTTGCTTATAGATACATTTTCTCTCAAATTGTATAGATTCATTATTTATTTAATTAACCGGCAGACGGCTTAGGGCCATGCTTGTAATTCTTTTTTTTTAACTTTAAGTTTATATTCTTTCGAAAAGAAAAACAATAAAGATAATAAATAATAATAATAATAAAAATAATTCTTTCACCGTTGGAGTGGTTCATTGCCACTGAGTACCATGGACTATATTTCATTTCCAAATTCCCACAGGAACGGGAATGGGAACGATATCAAATTTTTGCCGCTTTATACAATGCGACGTTATACCAAAATAGTTTAAACAATACTTTATCTCTATACTCCCACGAAAACAGGACGGGAACTTGGAAAGTTCTGAACTTATTCCAAAAATTCTTTAACTGTTAGAGTGCTTCATTGTCCCTGAGTAATATAGGCTATATTTCATCACCATTTTCCCGCAGGAACGGGAACGAATTTGAAAACCGCTGTTCCGACTTCAATACGGTTTTGACTATTACAATACGGTGTTGTTCCCAAGTTACATAGACTATATTTCATCCCCATACGGAATTGAAATGGGAGCAGGAACATATCCGGGAACTTGGAAAATACTGGATCTATTTCAAAAACTCTGTCATCGTTAGAGAGTTTACCCCTTGTTTACGTATTGGGGTTCGCGCGAACCACAATGCAAATTTTAATGCTTATAACTTTTCTCTCTTTTCTCTCTATAAGACTGCAGGTGCAGATGGCCTTGATGCCGAACTCTTCAAGGCAGCTGGAGACCAGTTGGAAAGGAGCATGCACCAGCTGATCTGCATGATATGGTCGGAAGAAAGCATGCCCGATGAATGGAACCTCAGTATCGTATGCCCGATCCTAAAGAAGGGAGACCCTCACAATTGCGCCAATTATAGAGGGATAAGCCTCCTTAACGTCGCTTATAAGATCTTGTCTGCTGTAATATGTGAACGTCTGAAACCCCACGTCAACAACTTGATAGGTCCTTATCAATGTGGTTTTAGACCAGAGAAGTCCACAATAGACCCAATTTTCACATTACGGCAGATCTTGGAAAAAACCCGAGAACATAATATCAATACTCACCATCTCTTTATCGATTCCAAGGCCGCGTATGACAGCATTTACAGAGACGAGCTGTACAGAGCCATGTCTAGTTTCGGCATCCCTGCAAAGCTCGTACGACTATGCAGGATGACTTTGGAGAATTCACGCTGCTCCGTCAAGGTCGGTAAAGAACTCACCGAGACCTTTGATGTCGAAAAAGGTTTTAGGCAAGGCGACAAACTGTCATGCGATTTTTTCAACATCATACTTGAACAGATTGTAAGAAACTCAAACGTCAACACCAGAGGAACAATCTTTCAAAAGTCTGTACAATTACTCGCCTATGCAGACGATATTGACGTAATGGGCAGAAAAAAACGTGATGTCATGGGTGCTTTTGCGAGTATAGAAACAGAAGCGGCAAAAATGGGTTTGATGGTTCATGAGGGCAAAACGAAGTATATGCTGTCATCAAACAGGGACACAGAACATCGACGAATTGGACAAAACGTCACAATAGACAGACATAACTTCGAGGTAGTACAGGACTTCGTCTACCTAGGATCCGCTGTAGACACGGACAACAACATCAGTGCGGAGATCAAACGGAGAATAACTCTTGCCAACCGTTGCTTCTTTGGGTTAAGAAGGCAATTGAGAAACAAAACCCTCTCTAGAAAAACCAAGATGTTCTTGTATAAGACCTTGATCATCCCAGTCCTGCTTTACGGCGCGGAAGCATGGACTTTATCGAAAGCGGATGAGGAAACCCTTGGTCGTTTCGAAAGAAAAATTCTCCGAATGATCTTTGGTCCCGTATGCGAAGTCAATGTGTGGAGAAGAAGATACAACAACGAGCTGTATGAGCTGTACCGCGACATGGGCATAGCCAGAAGAGTACGCATCGCGAGACTACGATGGTTGGGTCATGTAGAGCGGATGGACCCAAACGCTCCGGCTCGACGGGTTTTCGAAAGCACATTGCAGGGAAATCGCGGAAGGGGAAGACCTCGTCTTAGGTGGCGCAATCAAGTGGATGAAGACCTCAACCGACTTGGAGTGCGAAACTGGAGAGAGCTCGCCCGAAATCGAAATCGTTATAGTTTATAAGGATCTTTGCAAGCAAAAAAAGCAACTTTATTTGAGGAAAGCGGCCAAAAATCTCATTGACTGTAAGGACTGTAAATCTTTTTGGTGCAATGTTCGGGTCTTGGGAGGGCGCAATAGATCTGTGTCTTTAAGTATCAATGTTGATCAACTCGCTTTATATTTTAAAAACCTTTTACTACCTGATCCCAACCAAAATTCAATAAGTTTTGCACTTCCAAACGTTTATATCTCGGACTTAGACTCCAACTTAACAATGCCTGAGCTACTTATATCGTTGAAAAAAATGAAGAATAATAAAGCTGCAGGGGCAGACGGTATTCCCATAGAGTTTTACAAGAATTCAACTCCGGAGTTTCTGGATTATATTCTTGGCTTATTGAATAAAATGTTTTAATGAGGAGACCTTTCCAAACAGTTTTCGCCTGGCAAGGATAACTGCCATCTTTAAAAAAGGTAGCCCAAATCAGCCTAAAAACTATAGAGGCATTTCTGTTTTAAGCTCTCTGAGGAAACTTTTCACTCAGATTCTATATCTTAGGTTGTCGAATTGGGTACAGTCCAATAATGTCATCAGTTGTTTTCAAGCTGGTTTCCAGGCCAACCTTTCGACGGTGGATCAAATTTTTGCCCTAACTACAGTGGCTAAACGATTTATAGACAAAAAAAAAAACCTTTATTTGCAGTATTTATTGATTTTAAGGCGGCATTTGACACTATAAACAGAAGGTCATTATTATATAAACTCGCTGTAATCGGGGTGTCAACAAAGTTTATAAGGGTCTACGAACAGCTGTTATTGAATATGTCTGCTGTAGTGTGTAATGGAAAGAATAAGTCAAATTCATTTAGCTCTGAAACGGGCGTTCCACAGGGATGTGTTTTAAGTCCGTTAATGTTCGCCTTGTTTATAAACGACATCGAGAACCATATACCAGGGGGAGTTTCCTTTGGCGATATATTCATAAAAATGTTATTGTATGCTGATGACCTCGTCATTTTTGCTGACAACCCAGTGACACTTCAGCTTCAAATTAACAAACTTAAACTTAAACTCTGCAAAATCAAAAATAATGATATTCCGAAACCAAACTCGGTCCGAAAGAAACCCAAGGTCCTGGACATTAGATGGCACCAGCATCGAAGTAGTCAATGAGTTTAAATATCTTGGTTTCGTTATTTCGAATAATTTGAATATCAATCCTCATATAAAAAATAAACTGGCTGTAGACAAATCAGCAGTTAATTCAATGTGGTCACAATTTTTTTTCGAAGTCCTTTGTGGACGAAACGTCAAAATTCAAAGTTTTCAACGCCACAATTAACACTTGTTTCTGCTATGGTAACGAAGTCTACGGTTATCAATGGATGGATGATATTGAAAAAATCCAAAAATATTTCTTCAAAAGAATATTCAAATTGTTGTGTATGTTGAGTCCGGTTTACCTCAGATTTTTATACAAAACTTGAAGGCTAGTGCAGACTTTTTAACCAAAGTTATAAAAAGAGCTGATAATAACTTACACAAAAGAATACTGCTTGTTTCTCTTCGGTGCGGTTATACTCCTTTTAAGAATTGGCAAGAACTTGCTTTGGAACATGGTGTTCCTTTAAATTTGAGCCCAAACAATGTAGGAGAATGGCAAAATATTTTCTACGATTGCATTGCGAAAGTAGACGAGCGGAGGTATCAGATGCATATTGATAAGGCTAGGGAGTCTACTTCTAGGGCTTTAAATTTAAACCTAGGCGAAAACAATTATTTTAGAAGGGAGCTGTCTGCATCTGATATGAGCCTTATATTTAAAGTCAGAACGGAAACTTTTGAACTTAATTTTAGACCATATCGCAGTGATATTAACCCCATTTGTGGATTATGTAATTTGAACCAAAATGAAGACGTCTATCATTTTCTAGCAATATGTCCTATTTTACAAGAAATTCGAAGATTTTATTTCAATAAGAGTTTATCTTACGTATGACGAATTTGTCACTGTTTTCAATGGAGAATCTGGATGGAAGTTGCTGGTACGATATATTTCTCACGCAAGTAGTTACAGAGGTACATATTTGAATTTGTCGTGAGTAATACACTCTGTATATAATTTTGTTTTAGCTAAACTAAAAGCCCGTTTTTTTAAATTTAAATCAATTTTCACATTTTTCGTTTTAGCTAAACTAAAAGCCCTATATTTCTAGATCTTGCATTTTTTTTCTTTTGCGTTTATGAAATTTTATAGAATACTGTTATTTTTTTCTGTTAAAACATAATATCTACTTTTTATTTTAAAACTGTAATAAAATATGTAAATCTGAAAAATTTTAATATGTGCTTAAAATGGTACTTTATTAATTATTTAATCTTTACTTTTTATTTAACTTTTTGATTTCTTATCTAATTGTCCATTACTTAAAATTGTAAATAAACTTTAATTAACCTTAATTTGTAGTCTCTAACAGCCGTATCTATAAAGAACTTTTAACCATCGATTAGATTTAATTGGCCTTTAAGTTACACTTAAGTAACGAATCCGTATCGATAATCAAATTTCACATTTAAGTAACCTTGCTAAGAGCCCTCTTAACTTAAATGCCAATAATGACGTTTAAAGGTCTCTTAAACCCAAATTAAAAATTCATTGTGACGTTTCGGGAAAATCGGTGTCAATTTCGCTCTGTTTTGTAGGTCAAAAAAAAAACTTTTCTTAAATCAAAAATATAGAAGATTTTCTTCATGATTTGAATGTTTTTAATGTGCTAAGTTTTTTTCAGATGTCATGATTAATAAATAGAAACCTAAAATGCTGGCACAAAAGCTCCACAGTGCTACAAGGCCAAACGCGTTGTTCTCGCAGTAACCATTCTCGTCAGTGCGGTTCTGAAAGATATGCATTTTTCAAGGCATATTTTCCTGCTGTTGAGGTGATAATAGAGAAAAATCATTTTGGATGTTTATGGTGGTCGAACGACCTCGCAGTATTTATGCTTTATCCATTTCGCCATGGATGTCGTGTGCCTACAACCAGAGTTAAGAGATTGTTAGGGAATTGCAGTTTTGCTTGGCAAAGAAAGATTGTTCCATGGTCGAACGGTCGATTTGCTACTTATAATAAGGGCCTAAAACCAACAATGCGTTGCGTTAGTTTTAAATTAAAATTCGAAAGAAATTTCCATCACATTTTAGGTTGATGATACTCGTACATAGTGTTTTTTTTTTTTTTTTTGATATGCAAAAAGGCACCACATTTGTTTACAAACGAATGGTTGTCAAAACTCAGTTTAAATTGGACTAGATTTCTGTTTTTGCTACTTTATTTTGACACAACTATCAATTAGTTTAGCATCGGCGCAGAATCGATTATCGATACGAATTTAATCAACCTCTCTTAAGTTCCAATTAAATTTTAATTGAAACTTAACTAATCAACGTCTAAGAGACGTCTTAAGAAAATCTAATAAATACGGCTGTAAATGTAATTCTTTTAGAAAGCTGCAGACGGCTTAATAGCCATGCTTTATAATCTTTAAAAATTGTACTTATTTATTATTTTATTCAACAATAAAGATTCATCTAATCTAATCTATAATCTAAATCTAATAAATCGAAATTGTTATAGAAGGATGTTGGTTGAGGCCCAGGTTCACCCCGAACTGTAATGCCCACCTAAGTAAGTAAGTAACTTTTCTCTTAATCATTATATTGAGCTGGGATGAAAATTCAGTGAACGAATTTTATTTTTCTTTGCGTTTTCCATCGTTTTCTCATCAAAGCTATTTAAGAAAATTTTTTGGAATTTTTTTCTGAAAAAAGCCACAAACTAAACTTGGTTTTCGTGCGAACCCCACTATGGTTCCGGCTTGTTATGACAGCCTGAAACAGCATTCGCAAGATTGTGTTGTGTTGGTAGTAAAACGACCTGTTAACATATTTGGTTTTGGAACATAAGATACCAATGTCATTCTCTGCAAAAATCCAAAAATGAATGAAGTTGACGGTACTGATCTGATCTGGTACGGTCATTTCGTTCAAAAGTATTTCAACAGGCTGGAGAGTGTTTGTTCTGGCTGATAATTCAGCTCAGCGACCAATTGAATCGTCGAAACGGAGGAAGATATTGAGATTTTCAAAACGTGTACAATTCATCACGGCTCGAAGAATTGATGCCCATTGATAGTATCCCAAATTAGATGTGAATACAAATTTTGGGGTTCGCGCGAACCCCTAGTTTGGTTATTGCATTATTTTTCGTGCCGTAAACTAATGTTAATTGCCCCTAGACTATATTTCATCCGGGTGCCGAACAACTCGCGGATTTCATTTGGCAAACGATGATCTCGTGGATGTCTAAAAAATTTTCATTTATTTCGCAGCAGTCAGCTCGCAAATTGTAATTTAGCCTTGCACTCATCTAGCTGAAACATTAACTCGGACAAGTTATTATGCATTTTCTTCTTTTGCATTCCAATCAACTAGCTTATAATGCAACTGCCTGAAAATACTTTCGATTTCCCTTATCTCGCAAACAGTTAATTCGCCTCACGCTACTAATCCACTCGTTAATTCAATTCTTTGCACGCGTTCTTTTTATCAGTTTTATTGGTGTTTCATGCAGTGGCCTTGTAATAGTCTTTTGGAGTAGGGTAGTTCAATGCTAAAATCTTTTGGTAAATTTGTCTCCATTTGAAAAGAAAAATGGATAGTAATAAGAGTAACAATACAGAAAGAGTGTGCAGTGTATTTAAATCTGTAATGAGTAATTACCCACTATATATTTTTTTTTTGTTCTCTCACTGAAACAATTGTTTTTTTTTTTTTGTTTCATAATAATGTTAATAACGATAAATTGTTTTGATATAAAGGGTTTTCCAATAAGAGTGATATGATTTCTTTTTTGAAAAAAACACACTTTTTGTTAAAGAAAATCAAATGTTTTTTATTTAATGTGCAGTTCAATCAACACAATTAAGTTTTAAATCAGCATGTGAGTGCTGTGAAATTTATAAGTGTTTCGGTGTAAGCCAAACAAATTCGCGTCTTAGAAGGGTACGTGCAGCATCTAACTGATGAGGCCACTGCCGTACCTGGGCGAAACGCAAACAATTTTTAAGAGTTGTGGTCATGGATCTTTGATCCTTCCATGTCTTTTGATAAAAGTAAGCCTCTTCGGAAAAGATGATTTTCTTAAAAAAATCGTTATAGATTTCAAGTTGTTCCAAGGCAAAATCAGAAAGTTCACGACGTTTATGGTGGTCCAATGGTGAAATTGTAAACCCTTCTGAATGCAATAAAAAACAAATGACAGATCATGATATACTACAAATGGCCGAAACGCCACTCCAAAATCATATCACACCTATTAGAAAACCCTTTATATTCCTTTTAGTAGATAAAATAGTGTTGTATATAAAATACGGAAAATTTTGTTCATTATTTCATTTAGGTGGGTGATTTTTCTTATTTGGCAAAATATTATTACTATTTTTTTTAATTTGTTTGGTTTTCACTTTATCTCATGTTCACAAATTTCGCCACCTGTAATGGAACCGATGTTCTCCCCTCCCACTTCTAGTAGAGCACACCTACAACCCCATATTTACAGCCATATGAGGCTGATCCGGGCACCAGGAGAGAGAAGGGTGTCCAGGCTGTTACGAATTATCAAGCCAGTTGTTTTAAACTCAAAGAAGAGCCGAATTGAATCCCTGAGGGGTAAGAGGGTGAGTATCTGAAGGGGAGGGTCGATGATGATAGTAACCCTGGAGGTGTACTCACCCATGTATCCGCTTAGGATACCCAATGGCTACTGCGACCTCCGATTTTGCGCAGCAGCCCCTAACCGTATAACTGAAATTCGCCTATTGCTTACCCCGTCATCGCCAACTCACTCTCAGATAGCCCACTTCCACCGTTGACCTGAAAATTCTTCCATTAGGCCAACATGGCAACCGTGAAAGGACTTCCCGAATTTTTCAAATGCCTTCCAAAATTCCAAATAAAACCAAGGAGAGAATCGTTGTCACCGGGATGACAGTAAAAGACGGATTTATCACATTTAAAAAAAAATGATCAGCTTTTATTATGACAAAGAAGAAAAAATAAAAAAACTAGAAATTTACTCCATCAATATTTCCTTTCCTTCGGGTAAGTTAAGTAAAAAGAAAGGATTTGGTTATTACAATGTATATAAATATGATTAATATTTTTTTTTACAGGTATTGGCAACCCTCTATTATTTCTAGGTATTTTAGTCTATTTTGACTTTATTCTATTTACTTCAATTTACATTTTTTTTTCTTGTTCTCTATTTTCTTTTATTTGCAGATGGCAACTCTTTTTGTGTAAAAATGTAAGGGATCGCTTACTCAGATTTTGTTTACTGCCAATGTAGTGCACCACTTTCGTTAAAAAAAAAAAAAAAAACAAAACAAAAAAACCAAACAAATTAAAAAAAAAATAATATGTAATAATATTTTGCCAAATAACATAAGGCGAAATATCAAAAAGCGAAATAAATCAATGCGAGATAAGGTAAAACGATTTAAGTAACAGCGAAATAATGAATGCGAGATGATCTTACAGCGAGTAGCGAGATGAACGCCAAACCAAACGTAAGTTTGGCAAACAAGAATTGCGAAAAAACAATAGGTATGCGAATTGTTGATATGCGAAACAAGAAATTGGGTATTGACCTTTGCGAGCAAAGCCGGGCGGCTCAGCTAGTTCCATATAAAAAAAATTTCCATCTTGCTTGATTTTGCTCATGATGGAGTTCATGTGTAAGCCTAATGAGTGACCTGGAATGAGTTGACTGTTGATGTGTAGACGAAAAAGTGGTGGACGAAAATTGTTTTAATTAATTTTTATGAGTTTATAAAAGTCGTTACGTTGTTTTTTGCAAGACTTGCCTAAAAAAGTGGTGGATGAAAATTGTTTGTTCTATTTTTAGAACTGTGTGCGAAAAAATATCTGTGGTTGGAAATTAAGATGTTGTAGGGCAGAAGAAGATATTTTGGAAGACTTTTGTCGGGACTGTGAAAAAGTAATTTTTGAGCATAGAAATAGTGATAACAAGAAAGTGTGCCACGTGTTTTGTTGTTGTACGAGAGTAGTATAAATACCAAATTTGAACAATAGAGCAGTTTTTTGAAGATTTTTGTAGTTTAAAATTTAAATTTTCGGGTTGAATTTTTTTGTGAGTGTGAATGCTGATCAGTGATGTGAAGGGAATTTGGAGTTGTTTTATTGGTGGCTGACATGATGGTTGGTGTAACCGATGTATGAATAGAATGGTATAGTGGTCATCTAGGGAAAAAAGATCACTTGAATAGTTTTTTGGTAGTTTTGAAATATGTTTGTATGAATAATATTTGTGTATAATGCTGAAAATGGTAATATCATCTTGCTGTGTTTTGGTGCGGTTTACTAGATAGCTGAGTTTGCACGATATGTGAAGGTATACTAAGTAGGTACGTCGGGAGCAAACGTACCCCAAAATTTGCTTTACATTATCGTTACAAATAATAGTTTAAATATTACATAAATATTTTATATATATTTGCTTTGTCTGGCATACTTTTAAGCCGACTACATAATTACTTTAGTTATATACTTATATACATAAGGAACCTATGTTTCATAAGTCTCAATAAAATGAAATGAAATGAAAAATGAATGTAGTCATTAGACCGGTTCAAGAAAAGTGACTGTTTTCTTTTTCTCGAAACAATTCGATTTTTACCTTCGAGGTGGTGTAAAAACAAGCCTGTTAAAATTTGAGCTCGAAATATTAATATTTAGAGGTCGCTCATCGCAGATTTCCATTTCCCATACTAATTGTATGAAAAAAAAAAAACATTTAAATTTTGGAATTTTATATTTTGGTTTAGAAGCAAAGTCCCGGGATAAACGATAGAAAATTAGTTGTCCTACAAAAAAGGTTTTTTATTATTTTTCGACAATTTCACTCCTTCAAAAGTTATTCAAGGTTAAAGTTTAACTTAGCGTAAATTTAAGTTTCTTGATTTCTGACAAAATGTTAAAACTTATCATTTAAAATCATAAAATCATTCATAAATTTAGTTCTACAAAAAAGATCTCTTACCACTTTTCGACAAATTCGCTCCTTCAAAGTTACTCAAGGTTAAAGTTTAATTTAGAGTAAATTAAATTTTTTTTTCTTGATTTCTGACAAAACTTTAACCTTGAATAACTTTTGAAGGAGTGAGATTGTCGAAAAATGATAAAAAACCTTTTTTGTAGGACAATTTTTCTATAAAAATATGAATCGTTTATCCCAGCACTTTGCTTCTAAACCAAAATATAAAATTCCAAAATTTAAATGTTTTTTTTTCCCATACAATTAGTATGGGAAATGGAAATCTGCGATGAGCGACCTCTAAATATTAATATTTCGAGCTCAAATTTGAACAGGCTTGTTTTTACACCTCCTCGAAGGTAAAAATCGAATTGTTTCGAGAAAAAGAAAAAAGTTACTTTTTTGAATCGGTCTAGTAGTCATGCAGGAAAAAAAGATCAGTTGTTTGTAATAAGTGTATTTTTAAAATGAGTTTGCAATGTATGGATGGATAGAGATAATATGACTTTGGGAAGCTCTATTTTAGGAAGAAAAAATAAAAAAGGTCAAAGTGTTCTTTTATATTAATTGTGATTTATTGATGCATGAATTGCTAGCTGATGGCAGGCCGAGCCATTTAACATATACTTTTCCGCCTTTACTTTCGAATACTTTTTCCGAAATGTAAATACTAGGAAAATTCGTTTTTTGCAATTCTTTTTAGTAAAAACATCCGTTGTCTGATTGGACAAAATAACAACCGTTCGCTTTCATAAACTCATGAAAATTTAAGCATATAGACAGACAGACAGCGGAAAGCGAATTTGTTTTATACCTACTATAAAATGATAACACAGTGGTAGTTTGAAAAACCGACAGTTGCCGATACTTAAGATAATTTGAGGGTGCTGATGACGATGGCATATTTCATTTTTTGAGGTTAGCTCATATAAGAAAGATATTTGACCCTACTGTTTTTTTTATACTATGCCAATAAAAAAATGGCAAATTTGATTCAATTATCCAATAACAGTTTAATACATTCCGGTGGAAATGTCTTTTTATTTTGTTCAAAAAATTAATATACAATTTTCATCTATTTGCTCTTAGTAAAAAGTTATTCATGAAAATATCAACAAATACCCATTTAAATGAAATTAGCAAAACAAAAACATGGGTTTAGATTTTTATTTTCAGGTAAAGAAAAACATTTATTATTTTTCAACTTCTTCGTACAAATTCCACCAAATACCTCCTAAGAAAACGCGTATCCTACAAAAACACGAAAAGGACATGTTCTTAGTGTACCCTAGCTGCACCCCTCTTAACAGGGCAATGACCTTTACATCTGCATATATTTTCCACATGTTGTCGTTATAATGTACTAAATCGATTCCCGATCTGTTTTTTTTTTTTTTTTTTTTTTTTTTTTTTTTTTTTTTTTTTTTTTTTTTTTAATTAACGCGCACATCAAGGGGTTATGACTACCCTTATAATGTTATTAAACACAGTGCGAGCATTTAGGAAAATAGGAGAGGATTTGAAAGGAGACACCGATGCACGTTGCTTTTGAATCTTTGTAAATCGTAATGCAGGGGAAACACAGAGCCAGGTAAAGCATTCCACATTCGGGTGGTGCGACTAAAATAAGAATCTCTATACTTGACTGTACGCCCGAAGTTGGGCTCAAGGCAGAACTGATGAGCATTCCTAGCGAGGCGGGTGTTGCGGCTAAATTGTTTCAAGGGAGGAATGCAGCTGGCTATTTCACTAGAGCGCTGTTTGTGGAAAAAGTGATAAAAGAGAGAGAGACAGGTGACGTTTCGACGATGTCCAAGAGAATCAATCGATTCTACGATTGAACTATCACCTATCAATCTTAACGCTCTATTTTGTACCCTATCAAGTAGGCGCAAAGATGTTTGAGAAGCACCTGACCAGATATGAGAGTTATACTCCAGTTTTGGGCGGATGAAGGCCTTATAAATTGTAGCCAGATCAGAAGGGGTGAAGAACTTCCTGCATCGTCTCAAGAAACCTAAGCATTTAGCAGCGTTTTTGGCGACTTCAAATATACCTGCTGCCAGTACATACCAAGTACTGACAGCTTTTCGGTTTCTTCGATGCAGGTACCATTCATGGATAATGGCAATGGGGGAATGTTAAGCTTCAACGACAAGAGACAGCATTGAGTTTTCGAAGCATTGAATTCTACTCGGTTCATAAGACCCCATGCAACAATGCTGTCAAGGTCAGAATTCATTGAGCTTATCATACGCAACCGTTCCAGTTCCACATCCGAAGAGCAGGGACGTGAATTTGGAAACGAATATGAAAAGCTGAGGGTCGAGTCGTCAGCAAAACAGTTAAGCGGATTAGAAGTTTCAGACAAGAGATCATTAATGAAAATGAGGAAGAGAGTCGGAGACAAAACGGAGCCCTGGGGCACACCATCATTTATTAAGTGGGTATCAGACTTGAAGCCATCCAACACAACTTGTATTGAACGGTCGGAAAGGTAATTTCTAATCCAACGAAGAAGAGACTTATCGATACCAAAAGCACGCATTTTCGATAAAAGAGCCTGATGCCAAACTCTATCAAATGCTTTAGAAATATCAAGCGCAATAATCCTACTTTCTCCAAAACAATGTAAAGATTGGTTCCACTTTTCGGTGAGATAAGCCATCAAATCACCAGTGGACCGTTTGCTACGAAAGCCGTACTGACGGTCATTAAGAAGCTTTCGTTCTTCAAGATATTTCATAAGTTGACGGTTTATCAACGTTTCCATGACCTTGGAAAGAAGGGACGTTAGTGCAATTGGACGGTAATTGGAAGGGGAGGAAGATTCGCCTTTTTAGGGACGGGCTGGACAAATGCAATTTTCCATCTGCTCGGAAAAATCCCAGCAGAATAGGAAAGATGGAAAAGTTTACGCAGTGGTTTTGCCAGCGTAGAAGAACACCTCTTCAGAATAACGGCGGGGATACCATCCGGACCAGCGGATTTATGTATGTTGAGATCTTTGAGGACTCTCGCAAATGAGCGAGTTCGAAAAAATATCTGCCTCATCAAAGAATTTGCAGAATTGAGCTCAGGCGGAGCCAATATGCTATGAGGAAGTGTCGAGTTGGCAGCAAATTGAGCTGCCAGCAAATTGGCTTTGTCGATGGAACTGGCATACGGAGAGTCATTGAAGACGAGCGTTGGAACCGATGACGTGGTCGAGTTCTTAATGTTCTTGACAAAAGACCAAAAGTTTTTACTTCCTTTTGGACACAATAGTATTTTTTGCCTTACTTTTTGGTCATGTAAAAACTTAGTCCTTTGTATTTGAGCATTACAGATATTTCTAGCCCGTTTGAACAAATTTCGGTTTTCTACAGTCGGGTTGTTTTTAAATTTTCGAAAACTACTTTCTCGATCCCTATAATCGCCTCTTTACAGCTTGAATCAAACCACGAATTCTCTTTGGGGATGATACTTTTTAATCTGTGAGGAACAAAATTTCTCATGCCGTTGAGAATTACGTTAGATATCATATCAGCTGATGCATCAACGTTTCCGTCGAGAAAGCACAATGACCAATTAAAATTTCGAAAGAAATTATTCAGGCCGTCCCAATTGGCTTTCTCGTATTGCCATACAGTTCTTTTGGGGACTTTCTCTTTTGTTATCGTGACGGAGAACGAAAAATCTACCGATATGACACAATGGTCTGATTTGCCTAAAGGAGATGATACTATGACCCTATATTTTTCGGGATGAGAAGTGAGAAATAAGTCAAGACTGTTGGCCGCATGGCCTTCAATATCTGGAACCCGAGTGGGCTCATCAACAAGTTGAGTTAATTCGTTAAACTCAGCGAAGATCTCAACATATTTTCCTTCGGGTGTTGTCTGGCCAGAATGTCGAAGCCAACCAGAATTGTGTACATTGAAATCGCCCGCAATTGCGATTTCAGTGTGAGGATAAAGGGAGACAATTCTTATTATGGACTCAGATAGCTCATCAAAATCGTTAAAGGTTGAATTGCTATCTAAATTGGGGCTTCTATAAATAAAACAATAATGAATGATATGCTTACGGACGGTGAATTTTAACCACATGAAATTAAAGTTCCTATTAGAACAAAGGCCGTATTGTGGTAGAAGCTGGTAAGCAATATCATTTCGAACATAAACGGCGAGGCCATGGGAGGAATAGAATAGTGGCACTAAGCTATATCCAGGCAGGTTGAATTCTGAGGGATCAGAACCAACACCCACCTGTGTTTCACTTAGTGCCAAAACAGCTGCCCTGCATTTTGCAGTGTGAGCGTACACAGCAAAGAAATTCGATCGCAACCCCCTAATGTTGCTAAAATCGACCCGAACTTTACCCGACATCACCATTCACAAAAACACACAAAACAAAATATCGAACGCAGACGCTATCTAAGTAAAATCAACAAGTGCAAATCTTATTGGGAAACCAAAAAAAAAATTACTAGCGGTGTTATGCCCAGCAAGCAATTTGATTTTGGTTCACCAACGGGATCAACACCGTTGATCTCACTATCCGCCTAGCAAACCCACAGTCTCATTGACTGCACACACCACCCAGATAAGATAAGAAATTATCAAATCGAAGAAATGTGTGCAGTCACTGAGACTATGAGAGTGGTGTGGGGGAGGAGACGATAAGGAGGTATATGCACAGTGTTTGGTCTATTGATGGGCTTTTTTTTTTTTTTTTGCTTTGATTGAATTTTTGCAGCACAGCGCACTGAATAATTTTTGCACAAGAAACTTGATCACTTTTTCACAGAATGTGTTTTAATCACGGCGCGGCGGAGGATAAGAATATTGATTATTGATTTTACGTTTGTTTTATTGTTTTTTTGGTGTAATTATTTTTTAGGGGTAAGAAATCTATTGCTTTATTATTAGGTGAACGGGGGAATGGTAAGCGGACACTTGGCACGGTGCGTGTTTACGCGTTCGGTAGCAGATCGGTACTTATCTGTGAAGCTGTGAAGTGATACAAAAAATATCATTACAGTTTTCATAGAAATTTTTCATTTTATCATTTCATAAACTCTCCTCGAGCGATTCCCGAACTCAAAACAATAAACAGCTTTCAAAATGAGTACTAAAGAGTACTAAAGCGTTCTGAATGATAAATTGTCTGAAGTATCTGTCATTTTTTTATTAAATTTTGAGTCTGGAAAATTAAATTTTCACAAAAAATGTCAAAAATAATAATTCAAATTATGAATTAATAGTAGAAGTCGTGATTTTTATTTTTTTTTATTTTTTGCTACTGGGGCATTGAAAAAGTGCACCACTCTTATAAACTTGCGTACCTTGGATTATCTTATACTTTGAAATTGTGTAAAGGTTTGAATTTTAGAAATCGCAACTTTAGTATATGTAATGAAACATTGTAAAGGAAAACACGTTTGGATTGTTTCGTGATTCTATTTTAACTCAATTCTCAAAAAGTAGGGAAGAGTCAATGTGGCGATCGCTTTGATAAGGTGAACACCAATTTACACAACGTGGGAAAATCGAAAATGCATGGCTTGCATATTACATGAAGTGAAATATGCAACCCTAAGTGCATTATGAGTTACCTATGAGAATTGACTCACCTGTGCCTAGACTATGCCGCGTGTACATGGTTTCGATTACATGAAACGTGTAAGCAACATAGAGCAAGCTTTACAATACGTATTCCTCCCCCTCTTCAAAATGAGAGCTCTGAAATTTATTATAAACATAAAAACAAAATAAGGTAATTGCAAAATAAGTTCAAAAAAAATTTACATTTTGTTCATACTTGTTTCTTTTTGTTTTTTTTTTTTTACATTTCTTAGAATGTACATAATATATATTCGTAACAAAATATAATAGGTACAAATAAAAAAATTTTATATTATTATTTTCTTTGGCATTCTTTCGAAATATTCTTATGCTAGTATGTATTTGCCTAGATTAATTTTTCATGATTTTTAAAAATAAATTTAAATGATTTGGCTATTGAAAGCATACATTTTTGTATATTTGCCTCAAATTGTTAGTATTATTAATATTTAACTTTTTTATTGTTATTTTAATTTTTAAGTATCTAGTTGAATTGCAATAAGTTTTTTTTTGTATACAGGGTGTTCCGTAATTTGTGTATTATACTTTGCGATGTGATTCTTGGTCATATTCTTATAAAAAAAATTGTTATACAGCAAAGTCTGTTTCTCAACTTTGACATCACTTTTTGACTATTTAAAAAAAGGCTAACTTTGGTGTACCCTGACCTGTGTTAAATTCGATATCTCTGACAAGACTGGTGATAAAGACCTAATCTAAGACTTAATTTTTTATAGAAATTACAGCCTTTAAGACTGTATTTAAGTTGAGCTTCCATAGGTTTAGGGTTGCCAGATTTTCAGTTTTAAATGGTGTTCAAATTTTCTTCCCGAAACAAAGTTTTGACTTTGATGTCATTTTTTTCAGAAAATGCCTGTTAAACATAGAATTTCTTTATTTTCCGCAGATGAACAAAACAATAATTAAAAAAAAAACTCATTAATAAGTGCACTCAAAAAACCAAACATTTTATGATATTTGAAAAAATACAAAACGGATAAAATAAAAAATAAAAATAAAAAAATGTATAGCTTTGAGCTTTGAGGTTTGTTTGAATAAAACAATAATATGTACTCTTATTAGTTTTTTATGTATTTTATACAAATACAATAATAACAAGTGCTCAAAGTGCCCTCCTTCGTTTTGATTGCATGCCAGAGCCTGTTTTCGGATTTCATTGTGTATGTTTGCTCTCGATAACGATAACTTGTAGTCTTGTAATCTTTGAAACTGTATTTAAATTGGACTCTTATAGGCTTAGGGTTGGCAGATTTTCAGTTAGGATAAAGATCCTGGTATCTTCGTTGTGCTCTTCTTGAATTTACATTGCAAAACTCATATAAGAAAAAAATGTCTGCGTATTCTTCTTTCGTAAATGAAGGCATTTCAAAAAGCTCTCTGATCAAACTGCAATCGTGACTTATTTTGCTAAACTGATGAACAAATATGTTTTTTTATTCTTTCATACGACTTATTTACCCATTGTACATTCATACCCCAAACTTAAAGCAAAAACCCACAATGAAATCCAAAAACGGGCTCTGGCATGCATTCGAAACGAAGGAGGCTGCTTTGACCACTTGTTATAATTGTATTTGTATAAATTACATAAAAAACTACTAAGAGTGCCCATATTATTGTTTTATTCAAACAAACCTCAAAGCTAAACATTTTTTTTATTTTTTATTAATTTTAACCCGTTTTGTATTTTTTCAAGTATCATAAAATGTATGGGTTTTTGAGTGCACTTATTACTGATTTTTTTTCATTATTGTTTTGTTCATCTGTAAAAAAATAAGGAAACTCTATGCTTATCAGGCATTTTCTGCAAAAAAATGACCTCAAAGTCAAAACTTTGTTTCGGGAAGAAAATTTTAACACCACTTAAAATTGAAAATCTGGCAACCCTAAACCTTTGGAAGCTCAACTTAAATACAGCCTTAAAAGTTGTTATTTTTCCAAAAAATTAGTCTAAGATTAGGTCTCTATCATCAGTATTGACAGAGATATCGAGTTTAACACAGATCAGGGTACACCGAAGTTAGCCCTTTTTTAAATTGTCAAAAAGTGATGTCAAAGTTGAGAAACGAGCTTTACTGAATAATAATTTTTTTCTTAGAATATGACCAAGAATCACACCCCAAAGGATAATACACGAAGTACGGGACACCCTGTATAAAACTGATTAGTATATGTGTGTTTATTTCTTTTCCATTTTATCTAATTAATTTGCACTCGTGCCTGCGTAAATATATTTTTTTTTTTATTTGGTTGAGTTTAAAAATTTTAATAAGTACTATTTTGATTTTTAGCTAGTCTAAAATAAAAATGTTTCATCATTCGTTCTAGTTAAAGTACAAAATTTTTTCTGTCAATTCTCAATTGTTTTTCTCTTTGTAAGATTACAAGTTGGTTAGTTTGATTCGTCTTTGTGTTTTACATTATTTAAATTGTTCATTTGGTTATATATTACAAAAAAAAAAATTACTTATCAAAATCATTATGTTGTAAGCAAACGTGTGAGTGTAAAATAAAAGCATTTTCATGGAATGAGCAACAAATTATCCAAATCAAATCTTTTCGTCTGGGAGAAAAACCATTTTCTTTTTAAAAATACAGGTTTTTGTTATGTTGTATGCTTTTTTAGGAAACAATTTATATATACATATGTTGTAAATAAGATTATTTTTGTTTTGTCTCGCTATTTAATAAAAAAAATAGAATCACAAAATAAAATTTAACTTTCTCAATGAAAATTCTATTCTCTTAATTAAATACAAAAATATTTTTCTTCTTGTTATTTGCAATTGGATATTTGTTTCTAGTTTTTTCATGTTTTGTTTAAAAAGTATACATTTTTGGCAGATAAACTTCATTATTTAGCAAATAGAAATAGAATTTGAAATGGGACTGGTATTAAACGGATCCTATTTTATTAAAATGAATCAATCGATTTAGCAAGTGTCTGAAGGTAGAAAAATAGCATTTGAGTCCGCAAGCTTTGGTTTTCTTCTCGGTCTTGGTTTCGGTCTTTGCAAATTTTTATTTCTCTGTTGCACTCATAATGAAAAGAAAAACAATGCCTGCTAGTAGCAAAAAATTTAGAAAATAATGGTTGGGTGAAGATTAGCCATGACCGAATATTCCTCAGACTTCTTGATAACCTCACTTATGTTGGATTTGAATCTGTTAAACTCCGTATGGTCTATCCTATCTCGAAAACATTGGGAGAAGTTTGAAGTACCGTGTCCGTACCTCCTAGAACCCATACGGTTATGTTTGTACTGGGAATAAATAATGCATTATAAATTGTTTTATTAAAACTGAGATGGCCTTTTATTTGAATTGCTGGCAGTTTAGAAGTACAGGGTGTCTTGAATGTTAATACGCCACATCCGGACACAGTCAGACTTGAGGATGTCAGGTTGCATGTGAGTTGCCCTGTTTCATTACCAGGGACTGAGAAAATCCACGTATAAGGGTTCCTATGTCTTTTCCAAAAATTATATGTTGTATTTGATACTTTACTCAATTTACGTTCCTGTAGATTATTAGATTTATGATTAAGCAGTGAAAACTCGCAATTGTTTGTATTTGAATGCTTGGTGAAGGTTGGATAGTTATTAGTGCAATAGTATTGGTCTTATTTACTTATTTATTTATTTATTTTATTTCACCTACGAGCAAACAGCTCAACAGATTACATATTACAACGACATAAAAGAAAAGTCTTAAAATTAATTTCAAATTAAATAATAGCAAGGTTTCAATTTCTTAAAAGTAAGTAATACAATTCATTTCGGAATTTATCTCTGGAGAAGGACAGATCAATATGACCACAAATCTCATTAAACTCTCTAATTGATCTTGAAATTGGTTCACTCATGCCATAGTTAGTTATGTGCCTTGATTGAAAAAGAAGATTTCTATCTAATCAATATATGATTTACTTAAATAAATTTGAAATATAAAAGTTGATCTTCGATTCTTATTTTATAAGGAACATAAAAGTGGCGACGAGGATGGGATCACTGTGAAATCGTTCGTTCAATAGAATATGCCACCACCCGTGGATAGTAAAACAAAAAACGATAATCCCAGTGATCAAATTAAACCCGGCATAAAAGACGAAGACAATAATTCAGACGCGCATAGTTCTAGTTCGGGAAATATTTTAAATTCGACCAATACGATTGTTTCAGTTGGACATGTGGAAGTTTTTGATGTCACAAAGCAGAGCTCTTGGGGCTCTTACAAGCGTCGTTTGGACATTTTCATGGAGGCCAACAACATTACAGACGCCAACCGTAAGCGAGCCACATTCTTGACACTCTGTGGAGCAGCATTATTCGAGTTGTTGGAGTCTTTAATTTCACCAAATAAGGTAACAGATCTTAGCTACGATTCTCTTTGCAAAACACTGTCTGACCATTTTTCACCTCCACCTTCGGAGATTGCTTCATTTTTTAAATTTTTCAAAAGAGATCAGCTTCCAGACGAAAAAATCGTCGATTACATTGCTGACCTTCGGAGGATGGCAAGCCATTGTAATTTTGCCACGTCACTAGACCGCATGTTGCGCGATCGTTTCGTGTGTGGATTACGCGACGCCCGACTTCAAGAGGAGCTTTTAGCATCGACAGATCTCACTTTCAAAACAGCGCAGGAGAAGGCAGTAGCAGCAGAGTCGGCCAACCGGAGTCTTCAAATGATTAAATCAAGCTCATCGACATCTCACGCAGCAGATCAAGTTAATTTCGTACGAAAAGGAGCCAACAAGAAAAAAAGCTACAAAGAATCTAGTGCTGCCAGCTGCCACGACCCTACGTTCTGGCGCTTGCTACAGCTGCGGAGAGGCGCATTCAAGAGCTACGTGCAGATTCAGAACTGTTGTATGTGACAATTGTGGTAAGCTTGGACACATGAAAAGGTATGTAAATCCAATTCAGATTATAAAAAATTACCCCAGAAGCAGTCAAATCACAAAAAGAATGGTGGACATTCAAGCATAAATCTCGTCACGGGTATACAAAATCTTAAGAAGCAGACGTTTGTGCTAATTAATTTGAAAAGTTGTAATTTTGAAGTAGATTCTGGCTCAAATTTTACTATTATTTCCGAAGATACCTTCAATAAATTATGGCCGAAGACTAAACCAAGATTGTCTTGCGTAGAAACAATATTCAAAGATTTCCAAGGAAATGCTATTAATTTTAAAGGCAAATGCATTATAAACGCCATGTAAAAAAAACGGGAAATACAGAACTTATCGCTTCTGGTTACTTCGGGTGCACGCACTACAAACGTGTTAGGCTGTGATTGGTTTTCGCCTTTAGGAATTTCACTATAAGGGGTAAATTCAATAACTTCATCGAGCGCCAGCGAGGTAGTAAAAGAATTTGATTCACTTTTCAACTGTGAACTTGGTACTTATAAAGGACCACCGGTGTCTCTGCACTTGAATCCTAGTGTTCCACCAAAGTATTTGCCAGCTAGGAAGATTCCATTTGCTATTCGTTCCAAAGTGGAGGCAGAAATTGACCGCATGATTTCGCAAGGAATTTTAGAACCAGTTGACTTTTCGCAATGGGCCACTCCGATTGTTCCTGTGGTGAAATCAAATGGAACAGTCCGTATCTGTGGAGATTATAAGACCAAGTTAAATAAAGCCCTTGATCGTCATACCTTCTCCAATCCTTCTATGCATGACCTCATAACGAACCTTCCTCGTGGGTCAGTTTTTGCCAAACTTGACCTCGCACAAGCATACTTACAGCTTACTGTTGATGAGGAGACAGCCAAAGCACAAACTATTTATAACTCTTGCTTTCAAAGTGAAACGGCTCCAATACGGAATTTCTTCAGCACCAGGAGAGTTTCAAAAAACAATGGCAAACTTACTAAAGGGTGTAGAAGGGGTAGAGTTTTATTTGGATGATCTTATTGTAGTAGCTGAAAATTCTGAAAAGCTTGCAAAAATTCTTCGAGAGGTTTTCCAAAGATTAGACAAATACGGACTTCGACTACGAAAAGAGAAGTGTGTGTTCGACGTTCCTTCAGTCACCTTTTTAGGTTTTCGTATTGATGCCGAAGGTATTCATCCTCTACACAACACTCCAGCTCCAAAGAATAAAGTTGAACTTCAAGCTTTTCTTGGACTTCTTAACTTTTACCATTCATTTCTTCCTGCAAAAGCAACGTTAGCAGAGCCACTTCACAGACTTTTGGACGAGACAAAAGTATGGAAATGGGATACTATTCATCAAAACGCATTTGATAAAGTTAAAGGCTTGCTATCATCAAACACAGTTCTCATACCTTACGATTTAAAATTACCAGTTAGATTGACATGTGATGCTTCGCCATATGGAATTGGTTCAGTTCTAGCACATATTTTGCCTGACGGTTCTGAACGTCCAATTTCCTTTTACTCAAGGACCCTTTCAAGTTCCGAACGAAACTATGCCCAAATAGATAAGGAGGCACTGGCCATTATAGCAAGTATTAAAAAATTTCATGATTTCCTTTATGGTCGACATTTCCAAATCTTTACGGATCATAAGCCCTTACTTGGATTGTTTTCTTCTTCGAAGCCTACTCCAAATACCTTATCTCCAAGAATGCTTCCCTGGAACATCTTCTTAAATGCCTACACCTACGATCTTCAATACAAACCGGGAAAAGACATAGCACATGCCGATGCATTTAGCCGTTTACCCGTTCAAGGTCCTAAGAATTCAGAAGAAGAGGAAGTCGTCTTAATGATTGAAATGTTAGACACGCCAATACTACAAGCAAGTGATATCTCGAAAGAGACGAAAAAAGATAAAGTTCTATCACGTATTGCACACTGGTTAAGGGGTTGGCCAAATACAGTCGACCCAGAATTCAAACCATTCTGCATCAGAAAAGATGACATTTCATATATAAAAGGATGTTTAGTGTGGGGCCAGCGGGTATTGATCCCAAAGGCTCATCAATCATCAGTCCTAGCTGCACTTCATGCAAACCACCCCGGCATAGTGCGGATGAAGGCTCTCGCCAGAAGTTATGTGTGGTGGCCTAAGATCGACGAGGACATCGAAAATACTGTAAAACTATGTTCTTCGTGCCAACAAATACGACCAGACAGTTCACCAGCGACTGGTTATACCTGGGAAGAATCCAAGAATCCGTGGTCTAGGATCCACATTGACTTCGCTGGTCCGTTTCAAGGAAACTTATTCTTTTTGGTGGTCGATTCATATTCCAAGTGGTTGGAAGTTCACCCAGTATCTGCCACATCTTCTTCATGTGCGATGTCGGTCTTGAGACAACTTTTTGCCACTCATGGTCTGCCAGATATTATTGTCTCAGACAACGGAACAGCCTTTACTTCCTTTGATTTTAAAAAATTCTGTGAAAATAACCTAATCAAACATTTATTTTCAGCTCCATTTCATCCGTCTACAAACGGACAAGTGGAGCGAATGGTGCGTACTACCAAAGACTATCTGAAGAAAGTTAAGCACGGTGATATCAAATTGCGGTTAGCTAGGTTTCTGCTTGACCAACATTTAACTCCGCATTCAGCAACTGGTCGATGTCCTGCTGAGTTACTCTTTAACAGAAGGCCACAAACCTACTTCGACAAACTTCATCCAGATTGCATGCCTATACAACCAGCTTCAAAAATGACCTCAGTATGTTGACTCTGAGCCAGTTTGGTTCCGTAACTACTCTGCAGGACCAAAGTGGATGCCTGGACATATATTTCAAACTACAGGTCCAGTTTCTGTCATGGTCAACACTGATGATGGCCAAACAATTCGCCGACATGCAGATCAAGTACGACGTAGAGCAACAGAACTAGTTACACACCATGAAGCACCGAATACACCGGACTTTAGAACTGATACTCCATTGCCAGTAGCTATTGATACAGCAGATGCCCCTTCACCTCGACGTTCAAAAAGGATCCAGGAATTGTTCGATCCAATCCAGGGCAAAGGAGTGTCACGTCCTAACTACAAATGTTAGCTTTAATCTGGAACGCAACTCATGTACTCAAAACCTGAACGCAACTCATGTACTCAAAACCTGAACGCAACTCATCTGAAAGAACCTGTTCTGTCAAACTCATAAAGTAGAAAAGCCCTTCCATTTTTACTTCTCGTGGCAGACAGTCGGATTCACTTTGCGCTCTTCATTAACATTAAATATTGTGAACCTTAATCCAAAAACATTGAATTAATCAATATATGATTTACTTAAATAAATTTGAAATATAAAAGTTGATCTTCGATTCTTATTTTATAAAGAACATAAAACTATCCTTCAACGGCCTCTCCGGAGCATAAATACAATTTAAAGACAACAAGATAGGACACTTTATATGATAACATAAAATATCTCGTACAAAAACAATGTCATGACATGTTCTACGTGATTTGAGGGACTGCAAACCTAGAAGATTTTGCCTAGCTATAGAATTTGGAAGAAAACACCATCGTAAAGTCTGTTGAATTTCTTTTGATGAATCCTAACATTGAGTTAGCTTTTGATACAATAGCTTCTTTATGTGGTGTAAAAGTGAATTTGGATTCAAAAAGTACGCCTAAATCCTTAAATTTTTCAGTTCTCTGAAGAGGGTTGCAATCAAGATAATATGAAAACTCTTGCGTATGATGCTTTCTTGAGAGAGAAATCACAAAACATTTCTTGGTGTTAAGATTCAAACGATTTAACATACACCATCGACATAGATTATCAAGATCCAATTGGAGTTTTTGACAATCACTTATAGAGGTTACTTTCAGAAAAAGTTTCAGATCATCTGCGTATATGAGGCATTTACTGAAGCTAACACAGTTAACAATATCATCAATAAATATGATGAACAGTAGAGGACCAAGATGACTACCCTGTGGAACCCCAGAGGTACATTCTATCTGCCTTGAGGTAAATTCGTCAATTTTGACTTTTTGAACATTTCTTATGAGGAAGGAACGGATCCATAGAAGGAGGCTTGAGTGGAAACCAAACGATTCCAATTTTTGAAGCAATATTTTGTGGAAAACCGAATCAAATGCTTTGCTAAAATCGGTATAAATAACATCCACTTGATCTTTGCTTTCAATAGCATCAACAACAAAAGAAGAGAAACATGTTAGATTAGTGATTGTCGATCTTCCCGAGATGAACATCACTTATATAATCCTTCACTGGGAAGTCAAGCTTTTTTTTCACAAGGTTTCCAAAAACTTCGGAATTGCAGATAGTTTACAAGTTCCTCTGTAGTTTTCTACATTGTTTTTGGATCCCGACTTAAAAATTTGAATCAAGAAAGATGATTTCCAATCATCTAAGAACAGTCCCGATGACAGTGATGAATTGAAAATGATTAGTTATGGAAGTGAAAGGGAATTAGAACATCTTTTTAAAACTATTGCTGGAATACCATCAACGCCAGGCTTAGCGTTCGGCTTGAGATCTTGTAATCCTTCTAAGACATCATTGGGATCTAATTGAAAGGACCCTATATTTACTTTAGGATTACAACCAGAAAGGTGAACCAGATTTTCATTTGAGTTGGAATAGACCGATTCAAAAAACTGAGGAAATAGCTCAAGCGTGTTTTTAATTTCATCAGATTCCTGATTTTTTAAAAACCTAGAATTTGGAATCCCGAGTGATTTTCGTTTAGAATTTATAAAAGACCAAAAACTTTTTGGGTAATTTTTTAAATTGAGTTCAACCATTGTATATAGAATCTATAGTACTATCACTTCGGCCTTACTAGCGCCATTTAAAGACGGTGAATCACGCTACTAAAATGGCTTAAGAGCAGGAAATCACAAGAGAAATGATTTCCCTTGCCATTTCTCTTGCTATTATAAATTCGGAGGAGTAGTAGGTTAAAATGCTTAAGAATACAATTCTTCTTCTTCTTCTTGTGTATAATGCCGAAATGCGAAATGTGTATTCAATGGAGTATGGCAGGTAGCGAAGCAAAAGAAGACAACTTTTTGTTGTCTTATGGGTTTTCATTCCTTCATTCTCCATAGCATAGGTAAGCATTTATTTTGGCTATCGTATGGGACATCGGACATGGGGTAAGACAACAGAGCATGTTAAGATGTGTGTGTGCTATTGATATAGGTCATGAACTGATATGATGATATGACATGACTTGTGTGGATTACCTGTATGGTTGCAATGAGGTAGTGAAGGAGTAGAAGAAATTCGTTTGTTCTGTCAAAGAAAGCACTTCCAATGTCTTCGCCAGCTATTTGCTGTTGCACGGATGTTGCTGTTGACCATTCATGTCAAAGAATTATGGATGCTGAAGCTCTTAAAGCTCAAACCATTAAAACAGCAATTTCTGCCCAAAAATCGGCAACAACTTCTGCACAAAAATCGGCTACGAGCTCTGTCAATACAAGTGCTTCTAATTTTAATGTTACTTTTGAAACCCCTTGTACCAGTTCAGGCCAGTCTACTTCTTTTATTTCAAATGAAGCCTTAGATACAATTTTGGAGAATTTTCCTGATTCTTATTTTAAGACTCCCCAAGCCCCAAAAATGCCGAAAAAACTTCAACCCACTACTTCTACAACGTGTTTGAATACACAGTTCGAAAGCATACCAGTAAGTCCAAATGTTCCTCTTCATAATTTGGCATCTACATCCACTAAGACTTATAGCTGGGACCACAACTTTCAAGATCTTCCGGAGGATACTCCGCTTTCACCCTCACAACTTCCGTCTCCAATTCATAGACGTTTTGCAAAGTCCCCATCCCCTCAGAAATCTACGACCCCCAAAAAACCTCGCGGGGTAACCATTTACACCCCTCGCCATATTCGAAAGAGTAAGAGGTATATTTTAAGAAAAGCGGTCGAAGAAAAGCTGGAAGATTCGAAAGAAGAAGTTCTTACTTTCGTGTTGGCACAGATTTTACACGAAAAGAAAACACACTGGACTCTTAAAGAAAAAGATTTTTTCTTAAAAATCTTCTTTAAGTCTCCAGCGTGCTATGCGTTTTTGATTAGTTCGGGATTTAAGCTACCAGCAGTGAGTACCATATACCGATGGCACTCAGAAATACGACTCAAGGCAGGCCTGACTGAGACTGTGATGCACATGCTCAGACAGAAAGCGGAAGATATGACGGAAATGGACCGGAAATGCGTACTCTTGTTCGACGAAATGGTTGTTGAACAGGAGAAAGAGTACAACAACAAGGACGACATTCAGTACGGATACACTGATTTTGGAGAGCATGGACGGACGAATCTGATAGCCTCCAAAGTAATGGTATTTACTTTGCGAGGGCTTAACAGAAACTGGAAACAATCTATCTCCTACTATGTGGGATCACCGAAAGGAGACATGCTTGCAAGGATTATAAAAGAGACCTTGAAAAAAGTACTGGAATGTGGGCTGAACGTTGTTGCGACAAGTTGCGATCAGGGATCGAACAACGTTCTCGCATATAAGAAACTCGGAGTCGACTGGGATGCAATAGATAGGCCCTACATAGAAGTAGACAATCATAGAGTGTTTCTACTTTATGATTACTGCCATCTATTCAAGAGCATCCGTAATATATTAGTAAAACACAACATAAAAATCAATGACGATGTTGTGTCGTGGAAAACCATCGAAGAACTTTATAACGAAGACTCGAAAGGGGACTTTCAAGTCTGTTATAAACTTAAAGCTTCCCACATCAGTCAGAAACCATTTGAGAAGTTCTCCGTGAAGCTGGCCACTCAAATCTTCAGCTTCAACGTGTATACAGGGATTCTATGCGCCATCAAATGCAATGTATACAAAACAGAGCAGCTAAAGAAACAGGCCGAGTCAACAGCTACATTTATTCAGCGAATGAATGTGCTGTTTGACGTACTGAATACCGGCCAAAAATACTCGAAAAATCCAAACAAGAAAGTGCTATCGGATGACACCGACACTTTGGAATACCTAGAAAGCTGTATTGAGTGGGTTTCAAGCTGGAGAAGCAGCAGCAGTCATATAATTCCACCTTGCTTTAAGGGATTAAAGCAAACGCTAATAGGAATAATTCAGATGTGGCACTATCTGAAAAGCAAAGAACAGAATTATTTCCTATTGGCGCACCTCAACACCGATGTCGCGGAAAACCTGTTTTCAATGGTGCGAACGAATAGAGGATCCTATGATAAGGAACCATCGGTGTGGAGATTTATAAGAAATTTGAAGCTGGTCATGTTTCAGCACTATAGCGCACCAGAACACTCAGGATATGAAGATGCTGGAGCAGAGCCTCTAATAAGCACAGCTGACTTGGCAGAGGAGCGAAAGATCGATAAAACGACAAAAGACAAAGAGAAGTCAAAAGTCGTAGAAACGATAGAGGACTATCTACTAGCGCCAGGAGATCCCGTCGATGTTGAAGATATCGATGATGATGATGACAACGACTGCCAATGCGAGGACTGCATTAATTGGAATATGGAAGTGGATGAGGAAGAAGACCCACCACAGGCTGAACTACAACCCAGTGAACCCAGTGAGCAGATGCAAAAGATGGCAGCAATTTACTACGCAGGCTTTGCAGCTGGCAAGCTCAAGTCCAAACTGAAGTGTGAAGCCTGTTCCAACTTCATGATCAGCAGCTCGGTTGAAAGGAGAGATCAACTGCAACTTATAGAACTAAGGGCCTATGTCAGCACCGTTGCTACATCTGAATTCGGATCGCTAGCTGTTCCCTCAATCCAGCTGGAAAAATTGGCTGAGAAAGTGCAGAGGGTTTTTGAGGAAAACTTCAGAAGAAAACAGCATATAGAAGACCTCATGGAAAAATGGATGGAGACTGTACGTGATTCTAGAGATGCGAACCTGGAAATACCCTGCCCTAACACCGAACATAAAGAGACAATTGTCAGATTCCTTTTGCAAGGAATGATGTTGTTCTCTATAAAAAAGACAAACAAGGAGCTTCGCGGGGCTAAAAAATATAAGAAAATGTATGTTTAAGTATTCTAAGGTTACCTATTTAAAAAAAAAAAAAAATGTTTAAGTATTCTAAGATTATTTTTTAAGTGCAATGTAAATAATGTTTCTGAAATTAAAAATGTATATGGAAAACCTATTAATTTTTGTTAAAATCAATAATTTAACCATTTTTCTTTATAGGTACCTTAAAACTGAACCTGGACCTGACATGCCTAGTCATTTTATTGCTTTGTTTTACTTCTTTGTTGTTTTTTATATTGATTTTTGTTGTTATGTATATATATATTTTTGTAAATTCTAATTTATTTTACCTTTTCTTCTTCTTTACCCTTAAATTTTCTTAGTTAAATAAGTATTCTTTCTGCTTTTCTTTCACTTTTTTTTCCTATTTTTTATATGCAATATGAAGTGCAATTATTTTTCTCCTTTTCTTTCGCTTTTTTATTTTTTATTAAATTTTTTTGAATGTGCAATATTCAATTCCCTTAGCTAGTCATTTTGTTATGTTATGCTTTTTTGTTTATAAGTTATTTGAATTCGTTTTATGTTATTTTGTGATATAGTTTTACGTTTTGTTTATTGATGATATCAATGACAAATCAAGCAAATCAAGCATGCAAAGTAGTTAGTGAGGCAGGCCTACTGGGGAACCTCATTAAAAAAAACGAATTTTGTATTTTACCTCCTGGGTGATCCGGAAAAAAATACACTTTTTTTGTAGTTGCCTATAGTTTTCCTTTTAAAAAATACTAACGTTTTCCACCCATTTTCAGATTTGTTTTTATCTATCATAACCTTGCATTTCTATACTTACTTTTACCAACTATAATTCCAACATTTCAGAAAAAATTTTCTTCAATATCATTTTTCACATTATCAAATAATAAATTCAAAACAAAAAAAAAATTTCTGCTCATTAATACAAATTTCAATTTTTCATGAATTTGAAATGAAATTTGCTTGCATTGCAATATAGCAATTTCATTTTATCCCTTCAAATTGAAATTTCAGTACCTCAAACAGAACAGTATGATCAGATGTTCAATTGTACGTAAAATCTTTCTTGACCTACTACCACCACTATACCCCACCCTAAAAGAAAGACAAAACAATTCATGTAATTATTTTTTCATACCTATTCTGCTTTGCTTAACCATAAGATTACTGATTCTCTATACTTTGTCTTGTGTTTTCGATTCTCCTCCCCACCTTAAACAATTTGCTCTGATTTTGGTTCTCTCGGCACTTTCTGAAATTTAAGCGCTTAATTCTCTCTTGTCTGTGTCTCTTTGCTTAAGCGATTTCAGCGCACCACTCGGTGAATAAAGGTCTCAGAAAAAGCTATCTGATGATAGTACTATAGATTATATATACAATGGTTCAACCTGCATAACATAATTTCTGTGCGAGAATCTACTTAAAACCATGAATTCCCTGCGAAGATTACAAAACTGTATTTGGTAGCCAAATCGTTTGATTTCTTAAACTTAGCAAAAGATTTATTTTTTAAATTTTTAAGGTGTGTTAGCCTGTAGTTATACCATGGAGGTTTAGAGAAAAATGTCTCTCATCAAAAAAATCACTAAATAAGAAAAAGATGTGTCGACCAAATAAACAACATTGTTATGAAAAATAGGAAATGGAATTATGAAAACAATTCATAGTCATCAAGTTCAAGTAATGGTAGCCGCTTTTCGAAAACTATACTTTCTTCCATTACTCGTCCTCGGATTCAAGCCAATTTATAGTAATCTATTGCCGAACCCTTTGGCAGCTTAAACAAACTTGGAATGTGGCTTCATATTAATTGCAATTGTTCTGTTAGTTCTTTTGGGGTCATTATTTGAGGGTCTAATTTAGCATGTTTCAGATCTAGTACGACATCTAACAAAATTCCTTGTTGTTTTTCAAAATTAGTTGTTATTAGTATAAGATATGAAACCAAAGCGGACAAATCTCGGTACTGATCGTTATCTCTTAACGAATCCTTGATCGAATTATGAGTTATTACTAAATAGCCACTTAAGGCTTTAAACTGATTGTTTATTTGCACAGTGGTGCGTTTGAGAATGTAAGCAGTAGAATCAGCTATTAAACTTTGTTTTTGTATAAGTTCAGCCAAATGATTTTCGTTTGTCTTTACAATACTTATTTGATTTTCGATGTGTTCAGCATATTTGTTGTCCAGGACTCCGAACAACCCATGTGCTAGATTTCCAACAATGTCTAAAGGGGACCGCTTTGGTCTTGTTTTACCGTATTTTTATTTTGCTGCATTGAATGAATACAAAAGTTCGTTATTTTCATCGATGACTTCAAAACGGTGGCGAATACAATGTCGTTGATGGAAAACTTCATTTTTACAGAATTTTTCCACACGATCTATGTATGCCTTGACTTCGTACAGTTCAAACCAATAAGTTGTTAAGTTGTAAAAAACGAAGAGGCTCCAATGGCTATTTATTACTTCAACTTGTCCTATTTTGTAAAAGTAAACACCCACTGCACCTTCCAATTGTTGAATAGTGATGTTTTCTTGGGCGTTAGTAAAAGGTAAGCTAAGCGTTACTAAGAAAAGCAACAATATCGAATGGCGCTGGCACATTGTGCTTTTGCAAAACGCATTTTGTTTGATTCCCAAAACTAAAAGAAATAAAACAGAAATAAAACATTTTGTAATAACCAAAGTGAAAAATTTAAATCATTTCACGTAGACACATTTTCACTTCAGTCTATTATTGTGAACTTTTTCTAGTTTTGATCCTCTCAAAATAGTTGTATTTACACTATTGTTAATTTCTTTAACTTCAAAAGGACCCTTGAACAATGAATATAGCTTGTTTTTTCTGGCCATATCATGTAGTAGAACTTTATCTCCTACCTTAAAGGAAAATGGGTAAATGTTTTTATCGTAATGTTCTTTCAATTTGGACTTACTCACCTATATATTTGCTCTAGCTATTTGATATACTTTTTGCAATTTATTTCTTAGTAGATAAAAAAAATTTTCACGTCGTAAATTGTAGAAGGATTTTTCTTGATATTAGTTGGCATCTCGGAAGTAAAACCGAACAACACGTCCATCGTGAACATACATCGCTTGTCGAAGCCATGGGTGCGGGGACATAAGTCCACGGGAAATAAGTCCACTGGTGGAGTTATTTCCCACTTAGTGGGAAATAAACACACTTTAGTAAAGTGGCCTTAATTCCCATGCAAGGTGGCAAATAAGTCCACTTTCTTATGGGAATTAATCTCACATGAAGAAATACGAAGAGCGACCAAATTTAACTGAATGAAACGTTGTAAACAACCGTTGGTTACTACTTCCTAGACACACATTTTTAAGCTATCCTATTAAATGCAATCAATTCAAGTCATCATTTGTGAAAAGTTCTTGGAAAGTGAATTTGTGTTAACAAAAAAAAAAAAATGGAAAATCAATTTGAGTTCTTACGGGGTATGGTAAAAATAGTGGGGAGCGTATCGGAATCCCGCTTTTTAAAATCCCGTTTTTTAAAATCCCGACAAAAAAAAGTTTATAATCCCGTCTTCTTAAATACCGTTTTGTTAAAATCCCGTTCGTGACAATCCTGTTTAATCAAAATCCCGTCTATCAAAAGCCCGCCTTTTAAAATCCCGTTTAATCCCGCTTAGCCCGTTTTATATTTGGATAAGTATTATTCAATATTGTTCATTTAAACACTACATATCAGTTCTCAAATGTTGAAAGTTTTGTTGTCTGAACATTTTTTTTTACTAATACCATTATACAGAGAAACTGGGACAGATCTTTCAATACATATGTAACTGATAACTGTTTTTCTTGTTGCATTTTCTGCATAAAAAACTATTGCGTAAGCAAGAGAACAATAAAATGGGTTGGGTTCGATATCCCGTTTTTTATAATATATATATATATAATTATGTTTGCAATAAAATTATCTAGACCAAATATTCTTCTTCTTTTTTATATTTAATCCCACTTTTGTAATCAACACAAAAGCGGGCTTATAAAAACGGGATTTTAATAAACGGGATTTCAACAAACGGGATTTTAATAACGGGGTTTTAAAAAAGAGGGATAATAACAAAACGGGCTTAAAAAAACGTGATTTTAAATGCGGGAAAATAAAAAGCAGGATTATAAAAAACGGGATATCGAACCCAACCCAAAATAGTGTAGTTTTAGTTTTAGTTTTAGTTTATTTATTTCATTGAATTCTTATACAATGTAAGACATGTTGTCTTATAAATTATTGCTAAGTTTAATTTAGTTTGGTTCAATATGAGAGCTTAAGGCGAATACATATATTTATATTATTTTATTTATTTCAAATGTAAAATGTGAAGTGAAAGTTAATTATTAAATGTGTTACAACTTCATGATATAGAGAGTAAAAAATTATATTTGTAATTACAAAGAAAAAAGTTTATTTAATTCTTTTTTGAACTGTGCAACGTTTTCAATTCTTTTTATCCAGCGGGGCAAAGTATTCCAAAGTCGAATAGAGTTTAAAAAAAATTGTCTTTCAGAAACCAATGATGTGTGACGTGGATAAATCAACTGCCCAGATCTGCTTGAAGAAGGAGTCTGAATTCTTTGGTAAAGGTACATTGGCTTACGAGTAAGTAGAATATCTGAAAAAAGACTGAGAGTACGAAACTGTAGAAACTTGTCAAAAGACATGTTAAGCAGAAGAGAAGAGAAATTTCCGATTCTGTCATACCTCCTTAACCCAAAAGTATAGCGAACTATGTGATTAAACACAACATTTAGCTTACGTTTGCTATCATAGCTGCATTTTGAATAAATCTCACAGCCATACGTCAGCACTGGTAGAATTAAGGTTTTTGCTAGTAGAATTCGTACATTTAATGGTACGAACGATTGTGTGGTCCAGAGTACACGAAGTAAACCGTAAGATTTACCAACAACACAATTGATATGGTTATCCCAGGTTAGATTCCTATTGAAGGTAACGCCAAGATTTCTGGCTGACTCAACAAATTCGATTTGGGCGTCATCAAGGTAAATACTTGGGAAATAGGATAAATCTAGCGATTTTTTCGAGATGACAAGACATTTTGACTTCAAAGGGTTTAACAGAAGACTATTTTCACGTGACCATATGGCTATAGCAGAAAGGTCTTCGTTTACACAACTTGTAGCATGCTCAATTAATCCTAATGGGAAACTTTTGTAAAGCTGTACATCGTCAGCGTACAAATGTATGTTACTATGGCGTATAATCGATGGCAGTTCATTAATGTATAATGAAAACAACAAAGGTCCCAAAACAGACCCCTGTGGTACGCCACATGCAATAGGCAAAAAGTCAGAAAGGTCTTTATTAGACGCCACAGCTTGATATCTACCAGTCAGATATGATGATATCAGTTTGACAGCAGAATATGTGAACTTATATGATTCTGATAGCTTTTTACATAGAATAGAGTGATTGACTGTATCGAATGCTTTCGAAAAGTCGAGCAATACCAAAAATGTTACTTCGTTACTATCTACTGACTGTCGTATATCTTCTGTAACATTAAGCAGCGCTGTGATGCAACTATGCTTTGACCGAAAGCCAGATTGAAAAGGAGTCAGAAAATGATTTACATCAAGGTATCGGCATATTTGTCTCTGAAGAAGTTTTTCGAAAACTTTGGATAGAAAAGGAAGAATAGAGATAGGGCGAAAATCATCACCCTTTGAATTTTTAGGAACAGGTATGACCTTAGCAAATTTCCACTGAGAAGGAAACACGCCAGTCATTAAAATGGTATTGAAAGTATGTGTGATATATGGCAATATGACAGGAAGTATAATTTTTATAAATATTGGATGAAGGTCATCAAGTCCAACAGCGTTAGATTTTACTGAGAGGATTATTTCCAGCACATCAGCACAATCTACTGCTGTAAAACCGAAGCTTACTGCGGATGCCGTAGCTGGATAATTGGAAGACCGATTTTCAGTATCGTTCACAGCATAAGACGTTTGATAAGAAATGAATTTTTTATTAAGCTGATTTAAGTCAACAGTTTCTAACATATTGGCATTGACGTTACCAACTCCAATTGAACGCAGGTTCCTCCAAAGCGTTTTTCCACTAGAGGAAGGATTGAAAATATTGGAATACCTAGCTTTTTTTACACGACGTATTTCCATCACGACCTTATTACGAAGCGAACAGTATATCTGACGAAGTTCTACCAAACGGAAGCGCTTCCAAAAACTATAGGCTTGATCACGTTGAAGTATGAGCTCACGAATACGGTTGGTGAACCAGGTATTATTTTTAGGAGTATATACTTGAGATTTAAGGGGTGCATGTTTATTACACAGATCAGTTATATTAGCATTCAGGAAATCTACTTGTGATCGAGAAGATTGCATGTAATACATGTTGTCCCAGTTTATACTACGGACATCATACTCTAATAACGGAGCATTGATGCCTTTGAAATTTCGATATTCGAAGATTTTGGGGAGTATATGAACATTAAAGTCAAATGTTAAGTAAATCAGGTCGTGCTTTGAAAAAGCTGGCACCGAAAGCTGATCATAGAGAAGTATCTTCTCCTTATCGCTGACTAGGAATAGATCAAGTAGCGTTGCAGAATGGTCCGAGAAATGGGTGGGTTCAGTTGTATTTACCGAATGCAGATTCATGGCTATTAAATCATCGATAAATCTATTTTCGAGCAGTATATTACAATTAAAATCACCGCACAAGATAACATTTGGATATGCAACAGAAATTTATTATTAATTGTATTAATTTATGATCGAAGTGAAAAACAAATATTTGTAAAAAAGTATACGCGGAATAACATTTCAAGATATTGCTGCTATTTTGACAAAGGGTGTAAGGGCAGCATAAGTTTATTAGTTAGTTTGAAATGACTTTTATCTTATCTTACTAATATTATAAAGAGGAAAGGTTTGATTGTTTGATTGTTTGTCTCGAATAAGCTCCGAAACCACTGCACCGATTTGAAAAATTCTTTCACCGTTGGAAAGCTACACTATCCCTGAGTGACATAGGCTATATTTAGTTTTTTAAAAAAAAGAGTTCCTTACCAAAACTATACCGATAGCAAATAATCTTGCTAATATTATAAAGAGGAAATGTTTAATTGTTTGTTTGTTTGTCTTATCTCGAAAAAAATCCGAAACTACTGCACCGATCTGAGCACGGAGGTACACGGAGGGACACGAAATAATCATGCCGCGCGGCTCACTCGCGCGGTCGGCTCCCTACTAAATGGTCGTGTGAGGAATTTAAAAAAATTGTCGCTTGATAATATTTTGTCGCAAAAAAAATGACCTCAAAGTCAAAACTTTTTTGTGTGAAGAAAATTTTAACAACATTTAAAAATGAAAGTCTGACAACCCTAAGCCTTGAGGAGAGCAAATTAAATACAGTTTTAAAGATTATTATTTCTTCAAGAAATTAAGTCTAAAATTCGGTCTCTACCATCAGTATTGAGATTGACATATAGAAATCGAGTTTAACACTGGTCAGGAAACACCAAAGTTAGCCTTTTTTAAATTGTCAAAGAGTGATGTCAAAGTTGAGAAATTGACTTTACTGTGCCACAATTTTTTTCTTAAAATATGACCAAGAATCATTTCAGAAAGTATGTTACACGAATTACGGGACACCCTGTATATAAAAGCAGCTAGCCCGGGCGGGTGAACTATATTTTAAAATAAAAGATTACTTTTAAGAAATACGCCTGTTCTTATAGTTCAAATGAATTAATCATTGAACAGTCACAACGAAAGTGTTTTTTAGTTATCTCTTCACCTCAAAAATAAGGAAATAACAAAGTGTGAAGTAAATAAGATTCTGTGTTAAGAACTCAGTCTACCCTGCCCTTCGTCATACTTACACTCCATTCCACAATTACCGGCAATTTCCTGCCACCTTTTTCAAAAAGCTCTTTCAAATAAACAGTAAGTATGCCTAAATACGAAGATTACGGCTTTCAAAAAATGTGCCAACAGCAAGGACAACCAAAATACGTCGCATTAGAGAGTCTCCAATAGAAACAGACAATCGCTTTACAATTCAAAGGGATTATACTTCGCAATCAAGAGCTATAGAGTCTATCACTAAACGTTCAAAACGTTTTGCCAATCAAAATAGATAAAAGAAATTCACAAACTCGCGTATCGGTGCCTACTACCAAGCGTTTTCAGCGACTTTAGTATCAAAATGCCAGAACATCACGAGCTTGCTTTTCGGAGTCTAACACCGAAAGCTTTCAGCGACTTGAACGTCAAAATGCCAGAACCTCACAAGTCCGCGTTTTAGAGTCTAGCACCGAGCGCTAAACAGATTTCCTGAATTCTTTCAACATTAGATTGTTTCTTTTTCTTAATCAAATATTGAGAGCAGAGACTATGCTATACACTAGGTCGAAGTAGGACCCGAGCTACGCCGGGTGGGTCTGCTAGTTTCATATATAAAGCTAACAATTATTTAATAACTAGTAGACCCGCCCGGCGCGGCGTAGCTCGGGTCCTACGTCAACCTAGTATATCGCATAGTCTCTATTTGAATAAGAAAAAGAAGCATTTTATCTAATGTTGAAAGAATTCAGGAAATCTGTTCAGCAGTTTTTAATTTCCACTCTACGTTCCCGTTCCCGTGGGAACATGGGTATGAAATATAGTCTATATTACTCATGAATAAATGAATCATTCCCATTCCTAGTGAAAGAGTTTTTCATATTGGTTCACTGGTTTAACTGAACAACTTTTTATTAGTGAAAAAAATTATTAAAATCGTTTTGTTTTTTAATTCCTTATTCCCTGGAATATTGTATTCAAAATAGTCTATGTTACTCGGGAGTAATGAACCACTCTAACGGCGAAAGATTTTTTGAATTATGTTGAGTATTCATTAGTTTCCGGTTACGTTATCGTTCCCATACTTTTTCCGTGGAAATATGGGAATGATGTAAAGTTCATGCTGCTCGGGGACAATGAAGCACTCCAAATGCGATATCATTTTTGAAATCGGTTAAGTATTTTCTTAGTTCCCGATTATGTTCCTATCTTTTTCTGAGGGAATATGGAAATGAAATAAGGTCCATGCTACCGGGGATAATGGAGCACTCTAAAGGTGAAAGCATTTTTAAAATGTGTTCAGTATTTCCTTGAATCCCGGTTACGTTACCGTTCCCGTTCTCTTCCCGTGGGAATATGGGATTGAAATATAGTCTTTGTTACTCAGGAATATCTCTGTTCCAAAATTCATTCAATTCGGCCCAGTAGTTTGGGAGCCTATTCAATACAAAAAAATTATTAGTTATCTGAGTTTTGGTAAGGAACTCTATTTTTTTTTTTTTTTTGAAAACTAATGTCACTTTCCATTGGACGAAAAGAACCGTCTATGAGCTTCAAGGAGCATTCTCAAACCGTTCCATTGGTGCAAAACGATCTCTTGTCACGATTCTGAGGAGTGACAGCCGCTTCTCGATTTGAAGTGAGAATCGACTCAAGAAGCACTAACACGTATTACTCAAATGTCAAAAAGAAAATTTTCTTCAAGGAATATTTTTTAAGAGCCATAGGTGTTTCACTCACACAAAGATAATTATATTAAACTGAATATAAAAAATATTGGGTGTTCCATTGGTTTTTAAAATGAGTGCTTCCCCGAGTGAAACCAATGGAAAGCGATATAAATATAACCTATGTCACTTAGGAATAGTGTAGCTTTCTAACTGTGAAAGAATTTTTCAAATTGGTGCAGTGGTTTCGGAGCCTATTCGAGACAAACAATTAAACAATCAAACCTTTCCTCTTTATAATATTAGTAAGATTTCCTAAGTCTAATTGGCTTGGCCTATGGCCGTCTACCAGGTTGACAATATATAATTTTAATTTTGAATTCATTTAATGAAAAAGGGCAGCACAATAGTCGATGAACGGTCTTAAGAAATAACAAAAAAGAACGAGGCTCATCATCCGCATGAGAGTCAAGAAAAAACATACAAAAAAATGAAAGTGATAAACAGTGAAAGCAGACTGTGTCAATACACCTTTAAACAGGAGACTTACGTCTCGAGAAATTTTTGATACCCACCGGGCGAGCTTGGAAGATGAATCTATTACCATAAATTACAAAAGTGTTAAAAGAGGTTTAAATAGAATTAAAAATGTAAGTTTGCCAAAATGCCCCACGAGTCCAGCGGATGTGTTAAAATGCTACCAGAACGAAACTTTCATGCAAAGTTATGGAATTTCAAAATCCAGTAACTGTTCTGTGGTCTATTCAAGACTGTCTTTTATTAAAATCATTTCTTCTCAATTCACAATAACTGTTATACTTTTAAGCTCTTTAGTATATGAATGTATATAGGTGTTGACCTACACTTATTAATCTAACTTTATATAACATCTCTCTTTGCAAATCAATAACTGTTATACTTTTAAACTTTTTAGTATATAAATGTATATAGATGTTGACCTAGACTTATTAATCCAACTTTATATAACATCTCTCTTTGCAAATCAATAATCAAAAAAAAAAAAAAATACAATAATTCAAAATTCAAGATATTTCGTTAATTCATGTTACCGATAGTTAGTTTATGATTTAATATTTAATATTTTAGTTTTTTTTTTTTTTTTTTTTTTTTTTTATATATATATATCTATACAATATACATATATGTACTTATAGATTTAAAAAAGTTGGTTAGAAATTCAAAAGTTCATTTTAATTATACTGTTAAACATTATTCAAAAACTTAACTTACTGGATTTACAATATGCGGCTACGAGTGTTGTGAACCTTACGATCATAAGTTGGAATTACAACTTCTGTTTGGGGTGAAATTGTATTATTAAATCGTTTTCTTATGTGAATTTTGTTCCGTCTATATCTTCCCCCTTCATTTAATTCTACCATATATGACCTTGGTTCCTGACATTTATAAAGAATTTTAGCAGGATACCATTTTTTGTCTGGTTTTTGCATCCATACAGATTCATTTAATGAAAAGTCTCCCTTCATATATGATGTTTTGTTAAAATTTTTTTGTATTTCATTTTTCGATTTGTGTATGGAGTCTTCAACGTTAGTGGGGATTTCCGGTGTGAGTAAGTTGTCGTGTATGGGAACCCTAGTGCGTACTCGTCTATTAAACAGTAGTTGAGCGGGGGAATATTGCATTCCAGATAACGGGGTATTTCTATACTCAAGGAGTGCAATATTAATATCTGTTTTCGAAGCCTGACTCTTTCTCAACAAATTTTTAGCAATCCCAACAAATTTTTCGGCAAGTCCATTACACTTTGGATAATAGGGACTGCTAAATATAAGTTTTATCCGATTTTCTCTAGCAAATGATAAGCATGCAGCACAGTTAAAAGGAGAATTATCTGCTATTATCTCTTGTGGTATTCCATGAGTTGAAAATATGTGTTTTAAATTTTTGATTATTTCCGAACTAGACTTATTTTTAAGTTCAATTATTTCCAACCATTTAGAATAATAATCAACTAGGACCAGATAGGGATGATTTGCAAAATCTAGAATATCCATTCCTAATTTTAAAAAAGGCAGTTTAGGAATTACATGCTGTATTATAGGCTCTTTCCTTTCTGAACTTCTATATTTTTGACAAATTGTACAGTTATTTACGAGATTTTCTATGTCTTTGTTTAATGTAAGCCAAAAAACAAGTGATTGAGCTCTTTTTTTTGTTTTGTTAATACCTAAATGATCTTCATGCAAAATATCTAAATACTCTTTTTGTAATAATAATGGAACTACTATTTTGTCATTTAAAAATATAATATCTTCTTCTAAAAATAAATCGTTTCGTAATTTGTAGAATTGTTGTAAGTTTGTATCTATTTTATTAATACTGTTAGGCCATTTGTTTTTTAAAATTGTTTTTAATGTTGCCAAGACTTTATCGTTTTCTGTTTCAAATTTTAATTGTTCTTTTCGATAATCACTTATATTTAACGAATGAATAACTTCATTGAAATCTTCTTCTTCATTATTTATTTCAGTTTTTAAATATGATCGCGACAATAAATCTGCAATATGTAAATATTTACCTGGAACATATATTACGTTCAAATTATATTTAATTAATTTTAATTTCATGCGTTGTAATCTAGTACAATATATTTTATCTAATTCCTTTTTACAAATATTTACCAGCGGTTTATGATCTGTCTGAACAGTTATTGGCCTTCCATATATATAATGGTGAAATTTATTGCATGCAAATGTTATAGCCAGTAGCTCTTTTTCTATCTGAGCATACCCGACTTCAGATGAGCTTAGTGATCGAGATGCAAAACTTAAAGGCGCTCCAGATTGCATTAAGCAACAACCTATCCCGCTTTTTGACGCGTCGCACTGGACAACTATTGGTTTAAGGCCGTCAAACATTCTAAGTATTGGAGCGTGGGCGATTAATTTTTTTATTTTGTTTAAGGTGTCAGTGTGACTATCCAACCACACAAAATCTTTATTGTTTTTTAACAACTCGCGCAAGCACTCAGAAATTTGAGCTAAGTTAGGTATAAAACTACGAACGTAATTAATCATGCCTAAAATACTCTGCAGCTCTTTTTTGTTTGATGGGTTTTCTAAATTTAAAATCGCCTTGACCCTATCCGGATCTGGAGCTATTCCTATCTCTGAAAATATGTGACCAATATATTTTACACTTTTCATTTTGTACTGAAATTTGTTTTCATTAAATTTAACTCCAATTTCTCGAGCTCTTTTAAATACTAAATTTAAATTTATATCGTGCTCTCTCTCATCTTTTCCAAAAACAATCAAATCATCAATATAAACAAATGTTCCAGGTAGTGTACTAAAATTTTGGTAGGTATATTTTTGAAAAATTTCGGGTGCTACACTAATGCCAAAAGGGAGCCGGGTGAATTTAAAAAATCCGAATGGAGAACTAAATGTGCAATATTCACTTGAGATTTCATCTAATTCAACCTGCCAAAATCCATGTTTTAAATCCAAAACAGAGAAAAATTTCATCCCGCAGAGCTTATCTCTGATTTCTTCGAATTTTGGAATCAAAAATTTTTCAGGTTTAAGAGCCTTATTTAAATCTCTCGGATCCAGACACACTCGAATTTGTTTATTTGATTTCTCAATGATAATCAGATTGCTTACCCACCCTTTTGGGCTATGTACTTTTTTAATTATTCCAGTTGATTCCAGTTCATTGAGAGCTTTTTTAACCGGTTCGATAAGAGTGGCTGGCAGGCGTCGTGGTGGCTTAACTGATGGGGAAACTGTGTCATCAATTTGCAGGTGACATTGTATCGGGAATTTTCCTATTCCTGTGAAAATATCTTTGTTCTGTTCAATAACTCTTGGTTTTGGATCCTGAATAGTATTCACATTAGCACGACTAACTAAACCTAATTTCTCGCATGCAATAATACCTAATATAGGAACTGTATTTTTGTCTACTATAAAAAACTCCTGATCTAATCTTTTGTTATTTATAAAACATGTTAAAACAATGCTGAATTTTGGACGAATAAGTTCTCCTCCGAACGCTTCTAAGGTTCTCAAGCACAGTTTAACTTTTTTATTAGTTTCTATACGACTAAAATACGAGGTTGGCAAAACATTTACTTCTGCACCTGTATCAAGCTTAAACGAGATCGGAGTTGACTCCACGATGATAGACTCCATCCAACACTTATGTTTTTTTGTACTTATATCATATATGAAAAAATTCGTTTCATTTTCATCTGCATTTTCAATGCAATCCATCTGGTCATTTTCATTACTATTTTGCAAGAATAATTCATTTACCTTTTTTGTTCTGCACGCGTAAGCAAAATGATTTTTCAAATTGCATTTTAAACATACTTTTCCAAATGCTGGACATTTATTCGGGGGATGTTGCTTATGGCAACGTTCACAACACTCGTACCCTTTGGTAAATTGATCCTGTTTAAAAGAAAAATGATAATTAGAATTTTGATTTGGACTCTGAGTCTGATTTTTTGCTTCAAATTTATTTTTATATGAACTATTAAATTTATTAAACTTGATACTAGGTGCTTTCTTAATAATGTCTATTGATGAACTCCCCGACTGCTGCATAGCCTCATGTTCCTTTTTGTTCTGGATGACTTCTAGCCTGGATTTGTCTATTTCAAACAAACGACACTTTTTTATAGTGTCCTCTAAAGATATATTTCCGACAGCTAATAATTTTTCTTGGCATGACTTTGAACGGATTCCAAAAATGATTCTGTCTCTGATAACTTTATTCAATTCATCTGCATGAAACTCGCACGTGCTGGCCAATTGCTTCACATCAGTAAGAAAGTGATCGAATGTTTCTCCTTCTTTTTGGGTTCTGTTATATAGTTTAAACCGCTCATACACCTCGTCTTTTTTAGGATTACAGTATACTTCGAACTCTTTCAAAATAGTATCGAGTGTTTTCACTTTCTCCGCAGGGAATGTGTAGAAGACATCAACTGCATCATCTCCAATTAGGTTAAGTCATTGTATATGGAAACTATAGTAGTATAAAAAGAGAGCTAAAAGTTACGCGCCGACGGGTCTGTAGAGGCGCTGCTGTCTGTAGCAAGAAATGAGTATTCATGGCAAAAACCTGGAAAACAGCTGATTGAGAGGCTAAATAGGAGTAGAGAAAATGGTTTTAAGAGAAAATGACATAATGTGGAGGGCACGAAAGATTTGTGAAAACAATAATGAGGGTAAGTGAGCAAGCGATATAGGCTAACGGTTCTTCGGAAAAGATCGAAATAAATATCGTGTGAGGGGCGAGTATATATTCAAATGTATTGGAGAAACCTGAATTTTGCTGCTAAGGTGAACGAGTTGCTTTAGCATATATTCACACAGTATACGTCTTTTCAGTATTTGCTCTAATTTAAAGTTTCTAGTGGGGTAGGTAAGGAAACAGATTGCCACGTTGCATTGTTTCACTTTGAATGTGTAATTATTTTTGTTCTTGGTTGATGTTTGATATTTTCTTGTAAATGGAAAAATAGAACAGGAATATAAAAAAAAATATTGTATTATGAAATACAAAAAATATTTCAATTAAGGAAAAATGAAATGAAAAATCTACTTCTCGTAATATTTCTCAAGGTCAAGGTGTTAAAAGAAGAATTCAAAGTTTCAAAAACAATGGATAACATTTTAACCCGAAAGATAGAAGATTTAGAAAAGAGACTAACATAAAATGAATGGAAGGGAAGAACACCTAGTTCTCAAACTTAAAAAGCAGCATGAGAAGCGCTTGTTTAATTAAATATAGAAATGTCATAATAGAAATAAGTTTTAGAGCCAAATTTGAAAAAAAAAATTGTGCAAGGGTGTAAGACCAAGAACCAAGCCCGTGAAGACCTACAAGCAAACATATAGTGTTAGAACCATAGTCACTTCTAAGGATCTGGAGAATTTACTTTAGCAAAACTCAACTTAGGCGATGGTAGGGCTACCAAACTCGTATGTTAGCTTAAATTAGATAAAGTTGTACTTGCAGACATCCTCTACACAGATATTTTTAAGGCAGCTAGAGATTTACTAGAAAGTGCAATGTACAGCTGCATGATTTAGTCGGGAAAAAACATGTTCAATGAATTGAAAACCCTACAATTGCACCAATTGTAGAGGAATACGCCTCCTTCACGTCGCATCTCTTGTCTTGTCTATGTGAACATTTGAAAACCCCTACGTCCGCAAATTCTTAGAGCTCACGGGAGATTTTGGGAAAAGCCCGCGTTTGATAGTATTGACAGAAATTCTTAAAATAGACGTAATAACGAAATCAGCACGCAAAAAAATTAAAAACGATTTCGATTTCGATAAATGGAAAAATAGAACTGTAATACCTATAAAAAAAAATATTGTATTATGAAATATACAAAAGATATTTCAATAAACGAAAAATGAAAAGAAAAATCTACTTCTCGTAATATTTCTCAAGGAGTTAAAAGAAGAATTCAAAGTTTCAAAAACAATGGATAACATTTTAAACCGAAAGCATTTTATATGGAATCTATAGTACTATCGAAAGTGAAAAACGATCGCTCAAGGCCATCTATGTGTCCGCCGGCGCTTTAAAAATTACATGGGAATGTTAGTACGTCGGCGTATGCATAGATGGCTTTCAGGGACCATTTTAGTTTTCGATAGCAATATAGATGCCATCCATCCATATAGAATGCCGAAAGATACAAGATTTAGAAAAGAGACGTGCATAAAATTTTAATGAAATAATAACGCGATTTAAAAGTTTTTCTTTATAAAACCTGTGCACGCACATGAAGGGGCTATGAATACCCTTATAATGTTATTGACACAGTGCGAGCGATTAGGAAAGAATAGGAAGAAGGTGCAGATGCATATTGTTTTTAAGCTAAAGTGAGGGAAAGAAAGGTTTTACCTGCTTATGAACATTTGAACAAGTTCAAGTAAGTCATCTTACGGGAAACGTACGGTAGGAAAAATTTAAAAATCCTGAAAATAAAAAATAGGAAAAATTTAAAAATCATGAAAATAAATCTAAAAATGTATTCTTTTCCTGATCACCCGTGAGGTAGAATACAAGATTCGCTTTTTTTAAAGAGGTTCCCCGGTAGGCCACATCCTCTATATAACTACTTATAATGCACATACTTAAAAATCAATATTAAATATATGTTAACAAGTATAATACTAAAATATAGATTACATATATATATAAAAAAATAAAATAAATAATATAATAATAATAAAAATAAAATTAAAAACGATTTGTTTTAATTCAAAATTTATTCAATTAAATTAAATCTACTTAAGGGCTAACACGAATGTATAAAAATAAAACTATAATTTAACTTTTAACATACTCCTTACCCGATTTAGCCGGGATATTTTTGTTAGCCTTTTTTTGTGCAAATAGTACAAGTCCAGTTAGTATAAACTTTACTATTTGCAACTGATGGTCCTTTAATAAACAGCTCGTTCCACTCGTGACATGGTGTTCGGAATCGATGATATCCTTCGTCCAATTTCCAATGAAGTTATTATCGCACAGTCTGTCCTCGAACTGTTCATCAAATTTCTTCTGAATTATACCTACCGTTCTCTCAAGGTCTACCGATGGAACGTGTAGGGATCCGAACACCGAATTGGGCTCAAAGCACTTGTATGCTCTCAATTCTATGAGGAATAAATCTTTCCTTTGCTCACCACCTGTCTTATCTATCATGAACTCATTGCATTCCTTGCAATAAAGTTTTTCTTCGAGCTTGAACGCCGCAAAGCCTGCATAGTATAAAGCGGCTGCTTTTTGAAGTTTCTCTGATGTTGTGTATCTTGCAGCGTAGTTGTGTTCGTCATTGATTCTTTGAACGTGTCTCGATTGCGAAATCACATCCATATCTTCGTCCATATTATCTTCGTCCATATCATCATCGGCCTCCACTTCATTAGCGTTTATCAGATCGTCTTCGATTTCCATTTTCTTAACAAGATCAAAGTCTGAGTCCTTTTTTTCCTTCATTTGCTTCTTAAAGTCAATGTCTTTCAGCAGAGGTTTGGCTTCAGCATCCTTATAGCCAGAGTACTTTGCTGAGCTCAGGTGTTGAAACATGATAACTTTCAAGTTGCGCACGGCTCTCCATACAGATGGATTCATTTCATATGAGCCTTTATTTCTTCTCAACATTGAAAATAAGTTCTCGGCGGGGTCAGTGTTTAAATGACCGAGAAGAAGGAATCTTTGCTCTTTGCTTTTAAGATGTTCCCACATCTGGGGTATTGCCACAAGATTTTGCTGTAACCCTTTGAAGCAAGGTGGTATTACCCACCTGCTCGTTGATCTCCATTTGGTTATCCATTCTCTTGCAGATTCAAGGCGGTCAAGAGTATCGGTGACGTTTGAAACCACTTTCTTGTTAGGGTTTTTAGAGTACAGCTTTTGTGTGTTCATTGTATCGAAAAGATCATTCATTTTTTTTATAAAAGAGGCTGTTGATAGAGCAACTTTTTGTTCTTTCTCCGTTTTGAACACGTTGCAGCTCATGGCAGCCATAATGCCCGTGTACACGTTGTTGCTAAAAATTTGTGTTGCCAACTTCACATTAAGTTTTGTGAAACCATCTGGCGCAATATGGGCTTTTGTCAACTTAAAACAAACTTGGAAGACCCCTTTGCGATCTTCTTCGTAGAGTGTCTTTATCACATCCCATTCAACCAAGTCATCATCGATTTTGATCTTGTTTTTGAGGAGGATATTTCGCACACTCTTGAACAGGTGTGGATAATCGTAGAGCAAAAACACTCTTTTCTCCTCAATATCAACATACGGTTTCAATTCGATTTCGGGTGCTACTTTTTTATAAGCTGAGACGTTGTTTGTTCCTTGATCGCAACTTACGGCGACAACATTAAGTCCACATTTGAAGACATTGTTAAGCATTCCCTTCATCATATTGGAAAGAACTTCGCCATTCGGTGATCCTGCGTAATAGGCGATTGTTTGCTTCCAATTATGATTCAACCCTCGAAGAGTGAAAACCATAATTTTGGAGGCAATCGTGTTCTTCTTTCCAAACTCTCCAAAGTCCGTTACTCCATACATTTTATCGTCTCTTGAATTGTATTCTAATTGTCTTTTGATAGACATTTCATCGAAGAGTAGGACACATTTCTTTTCCATTTCCGTCATCTCCTTTGCTCTGTAAGTTAGCATGTCCTTGATTTTATCGCTGAATCCACTAGGTAGCCGGTTTTCCCAATGCCAACGGTAAATTGTGCTTACCGCAGGCATGACGAATTTTTTTTTTACAAGAAATTCATAACTTGCTGGTGCATGGTAAAAGAGTTGTAAAAACAAATCTCTTTCATCTGATGTCCACGTGGATTTGGGTTTATGGAACAATTGTGCCATAATGAAAGTTTGCAACTCTTTCGTTGCATCTTTCATCTGCTTTTCGACATTTTGTTTTAAATAGTAGTCGGATCTATTTTTCAATTTTTTCGGTGTTTGGAAGATGTACCTAGGCACCGCTCGAGCAGGCTTGAGCCTTCGCTTCGTCTTATAGGAATACCGTCCTCGCGAAGGAAACTGGGACGGAGAAATGGGAGTGGACATATCCACATTACCAAGGGAATAATCTTTAACATAAGTTACAGCAGAACCGGATGCCAAGTTCGCAAGAGAGCTTAGCGGAGAAAGAGGGAAATATGAAAAGCTGTTTTCAGCAAGAGGAGGCGCTGAGTTAAAATCGGAGGTCCAATTTAAATTGGGAGAAGTGCTGTAGTTTGAATCAGGGGAAGAATTGGCGGAAGACCTAAATTTTTTTTAGTGGAGGAGGGGATTTGAAAGCAGGTGCGAAGGTTTGTGTGGGTTCGATGGGAGCTTGTGGAACTTTGGAGCTGACATTTGAGTTGTCAGACGATACCGTCGAAGTAGTTACCACATTGGGTTTAAAAACACGCATCAAGTGACTGCAAGATACATCGCGAGCACTTTCACTGCAACTGCAAATCGATGTTGAAGACATCGGCAGTGCTTCCTTATTCAAAACTTTGAAGGTGGACTTCAAAGTTATGTCTTTTTCAAAAAAATGTACTTCGCAAAAGGAAGGTCTTTTGGGAAGACCCTTTATGTCTGAAACACTTCCATGCTTCAGCCAAACGGGCCTTCTACAATCCGACGGGATTGTGAAGAAAGAGACATGGTGTAACCTTGCTCTCATATTGCAATTTCCATAGTAACACTTGGTACCCATTGCAATTTAAGATATATATATATTATCAAAAAAACAATATCACTTAACACAATGCACTTTAACACTATTAACACTTCTTAATTACACACTAAAACAGCCGCAATCGCACTTTATGCACTAAAATAACGCAACTAAATTTGAGAAACTGCTGTGGAAAGTAATAATAATAATAATAATAATAATAATAATAATAATAATAATAATAATAATAATATTAATAATATCCTATTACTATAAAAATCAAAATAAAATATAGATTATATTATATTATATTAGATTAATGTGCAAAAAAGACCATTCACAAATTTCAAAGTCTTAAAAAAACTTCCAGAAATCGCCAATGGTCACTTACTGCAATACTCTTTAACTCCCTTTGATTTTCAAAGTCACTAGAAGAAGCACTTCACTTATGTTTTTGCAAAACAATTATTAGTTATTAGTACTCTGTAACTCTCTTCAAAGTCAGTGTATCTTCACTAAAACAAAAGTTTTTAGAAGAATTACTTCACTTATTTGTTTTTTTTATAAAAATTGATCAGTTATCAAGCACAACTTCAACAAAAATTTCACAGCTAAAAAATTTATAAAGCCAATGCCAATGACAAACTTCATAAACTGAATTCTGATTGACTCGCGCCAAAAACATTTTTATGTAGCTAGTAGCTTGTACATTTACAGCCATACACATTTCCCATTGCTTTACACCAAACACCAGTAACTTTCATTACACATAAACTTCCATTTGCCTACCTACTTAAGCTTACATACAATCTCATTTTTCTCCTATGTCCTATATCCCGTAGCTTGCTCTGAGTACAATTTCATATGGTTTACGCGATCAGCTGATCTCTGCTTAAAAATCGTATTTTCTCTTAGTAATTTAAGAAATTTTAAAATTCTTTTCTCTTTTTCCCTAGTCTTGACAACCACCACCATATTTCTCCCCGGATAAGAGTTAGAGCGCTGACGGATAACTGCGGCGCTACTAGTCATTTGCCATTTTCTATTCTACTATAGTTTCCATATACAATGATGCTGCTTCGTTCACAACCGATTTTGTAGTAGTTTAGAAAATGCGCTAACCAGAGTATTTAAAAATGCTGCAATTAAGGGTTGTTCGTTTCACTATACCACTGCTCTTAAAAGAAAAGCATCAAAGATACCGAATTTGCTTCAAACGATGAGGACAAACCCAAGGATATCAAAATTTTTTAAAAAGATGTTAACCCTACCTTTGCTTAATGTTCCAAATATTCATGGAGCATTTTTATTACTGTAAAACGAAGTAAAGGCAATTGAATCCAGCTGTTTGACCATGTTTATGGTTTACTTTAAGAGACAGTGGATGCGCAACAGGTAAAGTTTACTTTCAGCAAATTGTAAATTTCTTATAATTACTTTTTCTTAAGGAAACACCGCAATCATTTTCTGTCCACAACGAGCGGATGAGAACAACAAGCGCTTTAGAGGGCTACAACAGTCGTTTGGGGAAAAAGCTTTCTAAACACGGCAATTTTTTTAAATTTGTAGATTGCTTGATAGATGAGGAGTTTAATACAACGCGAGATTTTATTGAGGCTATGGATGGCGAAACAATGCTGATGTCTGAACCTACAAAACCAATATTTGCACAAAGGAATGCATTTATTCAAAAACTTATTGAGAAGCTAGATGCAAATAGAATAAGTCTTCTGGAATATCTTCCTCAAATTGTAAAAACTTTTGATAACAAGACGAACAAGGAGCTTGAGATGAGTCAACAAGAAGATTCTGAACCCGAAAATGAAGAAAGAGAAAGTAGCTTAATTGCCCAGGACACAACTTTGTGCATTATTTGTTTTGTTCATACCCGCAATATTCTTCTTGCTCCTTGCAATCACATTAAAATATGTGAACATTGCTATGAAAAAATGTCACAAAATGCCAGATCGATATTATTGTGTCCATTTTGTAGAACAATCAATCAAAGCTTCACAAAAGTCTTTTTATAAACCAAATTTCATTTATATTGTTTGCTAGTTTATATTTTCGTTGTTTTGAATTATTTAAGTTTTCAATAGTTTTTGTCATTGCATAATGGAAGTGTTTGTGTTCATATTTATACCTTTGATCCGAAATGTTTATAATTTTGTTGATTAAATTTGGTATCATTTATCTATTTTTTTTTGCAATTTAATTATTATTATTTGTATATATAATAAAATTAAAAACATGCTTAAATGTTAGTTTGATTTTTTGTTCATGGGTTAAAATTTCTTCAAACTTGATGGGAAATAAAACCACATAGAAATTTTGGGACTTATTTCCCACCTTGCATGGGAATTAAGTCCACTTTATAAAAGTGTGTTTATTTCCCACTAAGTGGGAAATAACTCCATCAGTGGACTTATTTCCCTGCACCGAAGCCATGTATCCCAATCTGTTGGGGTCGCACTGGAAAGGGATCGTAAGTACTCTATCAGAGGACCGTGATTCCTTTCCAGAGCTCCATTAGTTTGTGGGTGATATACCGTTGTTTCAAGTTTATTTATTTTGAGGAGCTTACAAACTTTCTTGAAAAGATCGCTGCAAAAATTTGCCCCTCTATCGGTTAGTAACTGTTTGGGTATTCTATAGCGACATATAATCTCCTCAAAAAAAAAAAAAAAACCGTGGCGACCGTTTCTGCTTCCGCGTTAGGAAGTGGGTAACAATTCCATAAAACGGGTAAGATCATCTGCGAAGGTCAAAATATATTTGTTACCTTTCGTAGTTGTGGGGAGTGGACCAACAATATCAGTAAAAGCTTTATCAAACGGTTTCTTTGAAGTGGCTGATATCACCATGGGCATAATTGTACGTCTAGCTTTTTTATTTATTTGACACTTTTGCAACCTTTAACGTATTTCTTGATAGTGTTAAACATACTTTTCCATCTAAAACTTGGTGGGATGCGAAGATATGTCTTAAGAACTCCAAGGTGACCTCCTAGTGGAGAATCGTGATATCTTTGTATTGTTTTAATAATATCCTCTTCTTTTTCAATGAATGCCTTATTCTGGTATTCACTTGTAATAGGACTTGCATCTTCATCCTCATCAGTTAGGCTTTCATTAGCTTGAGAAACTCTTCTTCTGTTAGTAATAGATAAGTTCCCTGATTCTGTATGATCCACACTTGGATTCTTGTCGTTACTGTCTATATCTTGGTTTTGTGCTTTATGTACCTGTGCTCTCGTTAAAACCTGAACGTCTGCATTTCTTTCGTCATGGGATACCTACTATACGGCTTAGTGCATCAGCCACTACGTTATCTTTTCCTGGTTTATGTTTAATAGAAAATTCGTATTCAGCTAGTTTAAATTTAAAATTCGATATTCTTGTTGATTCATTCGTTATTTTGAAAAAATGAACTAAGGGCATGTGATCGGTATAGAGGGTGAAATTTCGACCCAAAAGGTAACATCGAAAATTTTTTTACTTCACAGACCATAGCCAGGGCTTCTCTTTGTATTGTTGAGTAACGACGCTCTACAGGGCTTAAAATTCTATTAGCAAAAGCAATAGGCAAATCTAATCCGTCTCGTTTTTGAGACAATACTGGCCCAATAGTTGTTCCACTAGCATCAGTAGAAAGATGAAATTCTTTGGAAAAGTCTGGGTGTATGAGAATGGGTGGTTTTGTTATTATTTGTTTGAATCCAGTTAAAACTTTTTTACACTCTTCGTTCCAGGAAAATTTTCGTTGCTTGTGAGTAGTGCCTCGTAATGACTTTTCATACTTGGAGAAGTTTGGAATGCTCGTCCTATAGAAATTTATAATTCCCAAAAATAATATTCCTGAAATCAACTACCACCCGATACTTTCGTAAACCGTTTTCGTCAGCTCTTTTGGGAACCACTAGCAATGGGCTATTCCAAGGACTTTTACTATCGGAAATAATTTTATCGTTATACATTTTAAAAACCTGTTCTGCCTATGTGGCTCAGGAAGACGATACTGTTTTGTATTGATAGGAGTTGCATTTTTGGCAGTTGAAATTTTGTGATAGATAGCGTTTGTGTACTCTAGCTTTTCGCCTTCGTATTGGAAAATCTTTGACATATTTCTTGAATTGTAGATCTTTCTTCAGGGTTAAATCTTCACGGAAATTAAGTTCTTTAAGTAGTTTCTTCTATTAACTGAAAGACCATCCTGAAAAGGATGCTGTGAAGACTTTTGAATAGGCAACTGGTTTTTTCTATTAGGTTCGTGAAGGAATTTTAAACGTTTATTCGAACCTTCAATGTTTGCATATTTAAACAAAATATCCTGACCAAGTATAAAATCACAATCAAAATTTAAAATTTATTCTGTAACATAAAACTTACATTTAATCGGAGGTTCTAAAAGTAACTTGGCTCCAATAGAGCCAAGTGTATTGCCCTTAGGTTAGGTTAGGTAAAATGGGCTGACGGTTGATCTTATTTCCGTCACACTTAGATTAATGTAGATCCATTGTGATACCCTGGCGTATTGTAACGTCCTAGAAACCTATGATTTTATGTCTGTTCAGTGTTTAACCATTTTGTGGCCTTAGTGAAGTTTAACAGGCTGCTTTTTGGAGCGTCTGATAATTCTTCTAGTTCATTTAAAAAGTAATTGCCTAGAAATTTTTTCCTAGTATGGCAGAGTGCTTGGCATTGACAGAGGAAGTGACTTGTGTCCTCATGTTCATCTTCGTCATTGCATCCTCTGCATAGGTCATCGGTGCAAGGACCCATTTTCTTTTTGTGATAACCTAGTAGGTTATGTCCAGTTATGATACTGATAAGCATTCGCAATGAAGGTCTATTCAATGATAGCAGCTTTTCAGATTCTTTCTTATCATATTTCGGCCATAGTTTCCTGGAAGTAACACAGAAATCTAGGCATTCCCATCTTTCATTGAATTTTCGCATTATTTTGTTACCAATGATCTGTTTCATTTCACAGGGAAATCCTGTTTGATTTATCAATGAGAGAAGGGTCAAGTGCTGATCCTTTCCTCGCTAGTTCGTCCGCGTTTCGTTACCCGGTATACCACAATGACCAGGAACCCAGCAGAGTCTAACGTTATGCTGCGTGCCAAGAACCCTTAGCTCTTCGCGACAGAAAGAAACAAGCTTTGATTTGACAAGAGTGGCAGAAATCGCTTTTATTGCTGCATGGTTATCAATGAAAAAAGTGATATCAGCATGTGATAGCGCCATCATGGACACCTGTTTTGCAGCGTTTGTAACTGCCAAGATCTCGGCTTGGAAGACGCTGCTGTGATTTGGAAGTCTGAATGAACTGGCAAGTTATAGACTTTCTGAAAAGAAACCTGCCCCTGTTCCAACTTCCATCTTTGAACCGTCGGTATAGATTGATATAGACGTCTCGTTCAGGTAAGGTGTTTCATTCTCCCAATCCTGTCTATTGGGGAAGCTGGTTGTGAAGGATTTTTTAAAGTCCAGGTATGGAGTTATGTAATCCGTGCAGATGTTGTTTTCTGCGTATCGCGATAGGATCTGTGCGTGTCCTGTTTGGCTGGTTTTCCAGACATTACACTGGTTTAGTCTAAGTGCACTGTTTGCTGACGCTTCTTGAACATAGAGATCAAGAGGTGTGAGATTGAGGATTACTTCCAAGCTCGCGGTTGGTGTAGTTCTCATTGCACCAGTTACGCAAATACAGGCAGATCTTTGTGTTGAGATCCACGGATAATAAAAGCAAAATAGTTATGGAGAAAAAGATTTTATTTAATAATATAAAAAGACAACTTGAAGGAAGAAAGAAATAATTTTTTTAATAGAAAATATCCCTGACAATTTTTGTAAGAAAAAAAACAAAGTCTACTAGATTTAATTTAATTGGGAAAGTGCAAGTAGTTAAATGCAAAGTGTTTTTTTTAAATACATCTAACACCCGTCCACAATTTCACAATTTGATATTTTCGATTTTAATCGGAAAAAGACATTCCCAATCGCTTAAAACATTTTTTGTGAGCAGGTAAAGCCAAAGGTTTTGTTAGAGCATCTGCTGGCATGTCTTCGGTACCAATAAATTCAAGGCTTATTCTTTTATCAGCAACGGCTTCTTTGACAAAGTGGTATCTGATATCTAAGTGCTTGGTTCGCCCTTGGATACCCAAATTAGTTGCAATAGCCTGTGCACTTTTGTTGTCGGTAAAAATTGTCACTGGTCCTTGATGAAGTCCAAGTTCTTCAAGTAAATTTTGTAAGAATAATGCTTCTTTTGCAACAGAACTAAGATTCACATATTCGGCTTCCGTACTCGAAGTAGTCACAATTTTCTGTTTCTTTGATGTTTCTATATTTTGCGACGTTCTGGGGTAAAATGCCACATTTGTTCCACACCAACTGGCATTTTACCCACTTAAGTGGCATATTACCCCTGGTGAAATTAATATAAGTTTCACACTGAACACTATACCAAATGTTTGCTGGCATTTTACCCCTTCAGAAGTGGCTTATTACCCGCACGTGTGGGTAAAATGCCACTTTTTAAGGCTTTTTTAAAACATAATTCACAATGGATTCTAAGAATTAAAGTTATGTTTTCCTTTATTTATTTGTTGAATAAAATAACAATCTAATGAAATTGAGAAAATCTTGTACTTAACTTGTTATTTACTATTTGTTTTTATTTGTTTACTGTTAAGTGTGGCATATTCCCCCCACTTACCCTATACCTAGCTTATTTTGCGACAGAAAACAAATTAGAAATTATTGGGCTTTCGTCTATGTTCATCAAATGCTCGTTAATGTTAATGTAAATTGATTCATATGCGTCCAATTTTGAGGGGAAAGGTATACTTTTAATCAATTTGTAGTTGTTGATGAGAGGTGTCATGGTGTGAGGTTCTGTGTTGGTTAAATCAAATGCATGGGCTGCAACCTGCAACTGCTTTTCAAATGTCTTTGTTGTTGATGTACCTCTGGTGACATTCAACCGCACGTTTTGTCTGTCCTATGTACTTGTTGTTGCAGGTATTGCATGTGATTTGATATATCCCGCTCTTTTTGTTCATCGGTTTGACGTCTTTAGAAGAACCAAGAGTAGAGCTTAGTTTGTTTTTGTTGGAATTGGTGATAGCCAAATTAGCTTTATTAAAAGTGTGTTTGAGTTGATTGCAGATTCTTGGTACAAAGGGAAGCGCTACACGATGTTCGGTGTTATTGTTATGTGTGTTTTGGGAGAAAAGAGTAGAGCAATTCTCTTTCAAAATTCTTTTGGTGTGTTTCTTTATCAAATGATCGATGATAGATTTTTTATAACCATTGACGATTGACATCAGCCAAATGAAGAATATGTTCATACTCCTAGTGGTAACCTACACATACGATCAGGCGCGGATCCAGTGGGGGTGGCAATAGGGGCAATTGCCCCCCCCCCCCCTCTCTGTCAATAAAAATTTTAAGTCTATAGCAAACTGTACGCATTCGCTACAAAAATTCGGTTAGTCCCTAAATTGCTTTAAATAATAATTCATTCAATACCAAAAACTCAGACAGAAGGCATAAAGAAGTTAATGTCATTCGTGCGGGATTCACAATATTATTCAATACTTTTTGATGAAACAACTGATACATGTCACCTCTCCCAATATGATGAAGAATACGAATCTGATGAGGAAAGCTGGAGGGAAACTAGAAAAAAACTAGCTGCCGAAGAGAAATTGGATGGAAATTCTAAATCCAAGGAGTTATCTCTAACTGGCAAAGCCATCGACCAAATTGTATTGTTGCAACTGAAAAAAAAACTCAAACTTCCTCTTGAATGCTGTGTGGGAATAGGGACAGACGGATGTGCTGTTATGCTTTCAGAAGTCCGAGGTACTGTCATGGAAACTCAGAGAGAAGCGAAAAATGCTGTTAGGACTCCATGCTACAGTCCTAAGCTAAATAACTCCATTTCTCAAAGTTCAATAGTTCCTACCATTCGAGACGCTGTTGCAATAATGAAAGAGGTAATCTTCTTCTTCAAATCGCATCCGAAACGAAAAACTGTCCTCATGAACACCTTGGGGTGTGCCCTCACATCACTTTGCGATACAAGGTGGGTAGAACGACATGAAGGTGTTCTTCAATTTTCTTTGGACCTCATCAAAATTGTGGAAGCCGTGGAAACGATATCGCAGTGGCGTGACCCAAGCACCACGGCTTGCAAGGCTTCCTTACTTATAACATCTTTATGCAATTCACAGTTTATTGTATCAGTTTTGTGTTCGAGTGATGTATTGTCTTTAACACAGTCCTTGAGCAAGTTACTACAATCTTAATCTCTTGGCCTGAATAGCAGTGCAATGCTGGTGAAGAACACGATTTCCGTTATTTAAGGTCGCCGGGAGAGCATAGATACCAGTTTCCACAACATCTGGCAGCATGCAAAGAATTTATGTGATGAGTTGAATGCTGAGTTGAGAATTCCTCGTATTCCACGTCATGGTGGACGCCAAATTCACCGAGCTAATTTTGACACTAATTTAGCTGAGGTATACTACAGAATCTCGTTATATGCGCCTCTACTTGACTTTGCCCTGACCTATTTGCATGAAAGATTTCGACCGGAAACCTTAGATATATTTAAACTTACAATTTTCATTCCGGAAAATACAATTCGATATAATACTGATGAGTTGGATACCACCGTTAAGTCACTAATAGATCGCTTTAGCCAACTCTTAGAGTTAAATACAGACACAGCCTGTTTTTTGCTCAAAGATGAGCTGGTGTTGTGGCGGGAAAAATGGTTAACGGAAAAGAAGCAGAACAACCATCTTCCCGTTACTGCTTTTGAGTTGATGGATAAATGCAATAAGGATGGAATTTGATTTTCCGACCAAGACGTTTGATTTTTAAATCAAGAAATGACAAAGTGTGGTCTGATTTATCCTCCAATTCATAGGTGAACTTTATGCTGTTATGACGGTTGTTGATTAGATTTAAAACAAGGTCGACATCTGATCGTTTTATCACAGCAAAAATGTCGTCGACGTATCGCCACCAAATTCTTGGGAAGACATCTTCATTTGTCATTTCTCTCTCTAGTTTGCACATAAGAGCTTCGGCAATAAAGGGTGAAAGGTTATTGCCCATACTACAGCCAAAATCGTTTGAATAAAACGTGTCTCTAAATTGGAAGCAATTGTATTTCATACATGTCTCTATTGCAAAAATATAGGCATTGATATGTTCTATTGAGACATTCGATTTTTGTAGATGTTCTTTAATAGCATCTATGGCTTCATTGACTGGGACGCTGGGAAAAAGTGAAGTTACGTCAAAAGAAATTAAAATTCCATCTTCCTCCAATTCGATGTCTTTTACTCTTTCAATAAAATCAAAGGAGTTTTCGACTGAGAAACCCTCAAGTCTACCAAACTTCTTCATCTCAGAAACAAGCCATTTTGCAGGTTTTTGGAATGGTGAATTAACACAAGAAACTATTTTCCTCATCTTATCGCCGCTTTTGTGTATTTTTGGTAGCCCATACATAAGGGGCACTTGGGGGTTTGATTCTCTTAAACGATATTTGTTTACATTGAAAATTTTATGTAGGATAGGACGTCGATGACGGATTTTGAATCTTTAACCATTTTACTGAGCGGATGACAACAACTGATCGATACATTACACACGATTCTTATTGCTCTTATCAAAATAAAATAGCATCATTTAATTCAATGGTTTATCGTATGTGTAGGTTACCGCTTTCCGTTTCAGATTATAAAAACGAGTATGAACATATTCTTCATTTGGCTGATGTCAATCGTCAATGGTTATAAAAAATCTCTCATCGATCATTTGATAAAGAAACACACCAAAAGAATTTTGAAAGAGAATTGCTCTACTCTTTTCTCCCAAAACACACATAACAATAACACCGAACATCGTGTAGCGCTTCCCTTTGTACCAAGAATCTGCAATCAACTCAAACCCTTGTATATTTATTCTATAGTATTATCACAGTTCATTTCTCATTTTCAAAATGAATTTTCGAATGTTGTCCACAACTTCCACTCCTATGCAAACCTATGTGAAAAAAATTTGTGGACAATATTCGAAACTCATTTCGAAAATGAGAAATGAACTGTGATAATACTATAGAATAAATATACAAGGCTCAAACACACTTTTAATAAAGCTAATTTGGCTATCACCAATTCCAACAAAAACAAACTAAGCTCTACTCTTGGTTCTTCTAAAGACGTCAAACCGATGAACAAAAAGAGCGGGATATATCAAATCACATGCAATACCTGCAACAACAAGTACATAGGACAGACAAAACGTGCGGTTGAATGTCGTATAGCTGAACACCAGAGGTACATCAACAACAAAGACATTTGAAAAGCAGTTGCAGGTTGCAGCCCATGCATTTGATTTAACCAACACAGAACCTCACACCATGACACCTCTCATCAACAACTACAAATTGATTAAAAGTATACCTTTCCCCTCAAAATTGGACGCATATGAATCAATTTACATTAACATTAACGAGCATTTGATGAACATAGACGAAAGCCCAATAATTTCTAATTTGTTTTCTGTCGCAAAATAAGCTAGGTATAGGGTAAGTGGGGGGAATATGCCACACTTAACAGTAAACAAATAAAAACAAATAGTAAATAACAAGTTAAGTACAAGATTTTCTCAATTTCATTAGATTGTTATTTTATTCAACAAATAAATAAAGGAAAACATAACTTTAATTCTTAGAATCCATTGTGAATTATGTTTTAAAAAAGCCTTAAAAAGTGGCATTTTACCCACACGTGCGGGTAATAAGCCACTTCTGAAGGGGTAAAATGCCAGCAAACATTTGGTATAGTGTTCAGTGTGAAACTTATATTAATTTCACCAGGGGTAATATGCCACTTAAGTGGGTAAAATGCCAGTTGGTGTGGAACAAATGTGGCATTTTACCCCAGAACGTCGCAAAATATAGAAACATCCTTGCCCAAAAATTGAGGGAACATAGAACGTCTAGACACTGAGAAACACTACGTATTATACTAAACAAATCTTACCTTTTTTGAAGAAACCTCAATATATTGAATTGAAAACCCTTGTTACAACCCTGACGTTCCTCTAAACGTTTCAACGCCCCCGCACGAACACTCCAGCAACTAAATGCACTTTGGAGAAAATCTTCAACCTCCGGCCATGATGGATTTTCTTCCCTTTTCATTTTGGCAGCCACACTACTCAGACGTCCCATAAGAAGACCAAAAAAGACATAAAATTAAAGCGCGCATCATACCTTTACATACTTACCTTTGTATTTTATAAAATCCTTTGAATTAAAAAACAATAAATTGAATTAAGTGTGAAGCGCTGTTAATTTTCATTGGTTTCTAGTTGCCTTAGTTGCGGCAATATTCTTTAATTTTATTCTCGAATAAATTCGCGACAAAAGATTTCTGTGTGTGGCCATTTTGTAAATTTGTGCAGCCAATTTGCAATCTACAAATTTCACTACGAAGCAAATTACGCTAACCACTGTGGCAAAGCGACAACTTGTTCCAGACAAAGAAGTTTAATTGCCATTAACTGCTTTGTGCCAATTTGCAATACAAATTTATTCACTGCGGAGCCATTACGCTAACTCTATTGTGACAAAGCGAGAATTTGTTCCAGCCGAAAGAATTAATCGCCATTAACTGCCGTCGCGTCGTGCTGCCTAATTGCGGCAGCATTTGCAGATCCATTCGGCTGCCAACATTCATTAACCTTTGTGGTAAAATTCTGAACATTATTCAGATACCAAACGAAAGGCGTCAGCCGCCTAATTGCGGCAACATTTGCATATATTCGGCTGCCTCATTGTGCGAACTTGTTATTAGGCAATTTGGTCTTGCCTTAGGCTAAGGCCACGCAATCAGCGATAAGCGAGCGAGCGATTGAACGATCAGCGATTAAGCGACAAAGTCGAGCGACGAGTGGCCTTTTCGTGAGCGACATTTCTTTACCGATTAGTTGTTAAAATGCCGTTGTCAAGAGCACTACGTTTATATTTACTATAGTTCTATATTTACTTTAACCATCTGTTGCTCTTGACGCTAAGCGATAAACTAAAAATTAGAACAAGTTTGGTGACAGAGCGACGTCGTTCAGTCGCTTAAAAAAATCGCTCATCGCTCGCTCAATGCATGGCCAGTTCAATGCAATTTCATTTGTTTTAATTTTTTCATGTCGTTCAGTCGCTCGCTCGCTCGCTTATCGCTGACTGCGTGGCCTCGGCCTTAGAGTGGTAAGTAACAATAATTATTACAACAGCCAGCGGCATTTCGAAAGAAAAATGCCACCATCTGACTCCCTGGTCAACGAGGACGAACACAATTGCCAAGCATGCCCAGAGCCTGACTCAGCATCCGATATGGTGCAATGCGATGCCTGTAAGTGTTGGTACCATTATACCTGCGCCGGCGTCAACGAGTCCATCAGCGAACGAGACTGGGTGTGCAAATCATGTTCCTCCTTAAACCGCTCTGCATTACCAGCCGATAGCGATCAGCCACCATCCAACGAAAATGCCGCCGTTGCTATACATCGTAGACCATCGCTCACTACCACCTCATCCAGATCATCAAAAGAATCATCGAGAAAGCACCATCAACTCGAGCTCCAGCGTCTGGAGGAAGAAAGAAGAATGCAAGAGGATCGTGACCGCGACTTCTTGAACAGAAAGTACGACATTTTAAGCAAGTTAGCTGACGTTTCGTCTGAGGAGGACGAGGAATATGGTGCGAACGAGAGCACAAGGGTGCAAAAGCAACCGCTAATGCCTCAGCAACCGCAAAAGCAACCGCTAAACCAGCAACAGCAACCGCTACTGCAGTCGCCACCGCAAAATCAACCGCTACCGCACCAAAAGCAACCGCTAATGGACCATCAGCAACCGCTAACGCAACCGCTACTGCAACGACAGCAACTGCCAACGCAACCGCTATTGCAACAACAGCAACCGCTAACGCAACCGCTATTGCAACAACAGCAACCGCTACTGCAACAACAGCAACCGCTAATGCAACAACAGCAACCGCTACTGGCACCGCTTCTAAGATCACCACCGCCATCGACACCGTACTTGCAACCACAGAACTCCATGGAACTGCATAATACGGGAAGCAACATTACTACCAACGTTAGCTCGATTCAGCCCAATAGCCTTTCACGAAGCCAGATAGCTGCACGCCACCTAATCTCACGTGATTTGCAGACCTTTGATGGCAGCCCTGAGACCTGGCCACTATTCATATCCAACTTCTACAGATCCACTGAGCTGTGTGGTTTCTCAGATGAAGAAAATTTCATACGACTTCAGAAAGCTTTAAAGGGCAGTGCGTTAGATGCCGTTAGAAATCTTCTCATCCAGCCTGACTGTGTAAACAGAGTCATCAACACACTCAAGATGCTTTTCGGAAGGCCCGAGTTTATCATAAATACCCTCCTGCAGAAGATAAATGCAACACCTCCGCCGAAGGCAGAAAAGCTGTGTTCACTCGTCAACTTCGCAGTAGCGGTTCAGAATCTCTGCGCTACAATGGAAACCTCTGGGATGACGAGCCATTTGAACAATCCAACGCTGCTCCAGGAACTGGTAGACAAGTTACCACCTACTGTTCGATTTAATTGGGCACTGCACAAACAAACTTTGACCGTGTGCACACTCTCTGAGTTCAGCAACTGGCTTTACTATATAGCCGAAGCAACCAACGGCGTACTCAGTCAAAGTACCCAACTACAACCAGAAGGAAGAACTACCAGGCAGAATATTAGAGGCAAGGGCTTTGTTCACCTTCATGCTCCTGAAACAAGGCCTATACTAGCACCGCTGTCTAAACGCGATTGTGTCTTCTGCCGTGGCCGATGTCTCTCTGTGGCCACCTGTCAGAAGTTTGCACAAGCAAGTCGTGCAGCCAAATGGACAGCGGTGAGGGAGCACCAACTGTGTCGCCTATGTTTGGAGCAACATAGCAGCTCTAAATGCAAATCAACAGAAGCCTGCGGGAAAAACAACTGCCCGTTCAAGCACCATCGTCTACTCCATAATGACCAGAAGGATGACCGGCAGCCAAGGGAATCAAAAACAAACAACAACTACAGCAATGCAGACCAGGACTACCAACAAAAGGTACACTTGCCACAGTACAACTCCAACACACACACTTACAATGCTGAGTCCGTACTGTTTCGCATTGTTCCAGTCACATTGTACGGCAACAATTGCAAACTGCGTACGTTTGCATTTCTCGATGACGGGTCGTCATTAACCCTAATGGACGAAGAGATTGCGAAGCAGCTTAACATGAAGGGTGTCCACCAACCCCTTTGCCTCAAGTGGACTGGGGATACAAGAAGGTATGAAAATGATTCCGAAATTATTTCTTTACGAATTTCAGGTTCCGATTATGGCAACGAATCTTTCCTACCGTTGCAACCGTTAAGAGACGTCCATACTGTCAAGGGCCTACGACTCCCAACACAGTCGTTAGATCCCGAGAAGCTGGCATTGAAGTTCAATCACCTACGAGGGCTACCGATTGCACCGTACTCTAATGCCCAGCCACGCCTTCTCATTGGCCTAAACAACATCAACCTTGGAATTCCCCTTAAGTGCAAAGAGGGTTTTCATGATCAACCAGTCGCCACCAAAACCAGGCTTGGATGGGTCGTGCACGGGAACTGTTTGCCTCCATCATCACGAGGAACGGTTACTGTTCACAGCCTCGACGCATGCGAATGTGAACGGCAACGAAACGATGAACACCTCCAGCGTATCGTGAAAGAGTTCATCCGAGGAGAGGAAGTCGGAGCCTCAAATAAAAAAATCAAGATGTCAGCTGAGGACGAGCGAGCTCTTAGTCTGCTGAACAACTTCACCGGAAGGCTAACGACGTGTTTTGAAACCAGTCTACTCTGGAAGTACGACGAAGTCCAATTGCCCGACAGTCTACCTATGGCGATGAGACGCTTCCTTTGCTTCCGCAAACGACTCAATCGAGAACCACATCTAGCTGCAGCCGTCGACTCTAAAATCCAGGAATACGTAGCCAAGGGCTATGCCAGAAAGCTATCCAGCTCCGAATCTAAAGAGCGAGAACAAAGCTGCTGGTACCTACCCATATTCGTCGTCCAGAACCCGAACAAACCGGGCAAACTTCGCCTAGTCTGGGATGCTGCAGCGAAAGTGAAGGGAGTATCGCTAAACTCCGTTCTTCTAAAAGGCCCGGACCAGCTCACTTCATTACCGGCTGTCCTCTCCAAGTTTAGAGAGAGAGCAATTGGCATCTGTGGAGATATTCAAGAAATGTTCCACCAAGTTAAGATGAAAGAGGAAGACCAACATTTCCAACGCTTTCTCTGGAGCAACGACGATACCAAAAAACCTGACACCTACATCATGCAAGTAATGACATTTGGCGCGACGTGTTCACCGTGTTGTGCGCACTTTGTTAAAAACAAAAACGCTGACGATTTCGCCGAGACCTTCCCCAGAGCAGTACAGTCCATCCACGAAAACCACTACGTCGATGACCTAATGGACAGTGTGAGTACCATCGAAGTAGCAATCAAGTTGGCAAGAGACGTTCAATACATCCACAAACAAGGTGGTTTCCACATCAGGAACCGGGTTTCCAATTCTCTCGCAGTGATCAAAGCACTACACTCCAACGCTAGTGACCAGATGAACCTAAACATGGAATCGGAGCCAGTAACCGAGAAGGTCTTGGGAATGTGGTGGTGCACCTCGTCCGACTGCTTCATATTCAAGCTGACGACTAACTCCAAGCACAAAGCCCTCCTATCTGACCAGCGCCGCCCCACCAAACGGGAGGTACTAAGGGTACTGATGACGATGTTCGATCCTTTGGGACTATTGGCCAACTACCTCATGTATGTGAAGATACTCCTTCAACAAATTTGGAGGTCTGCTATTGACTGGGACGACGAGATCAAAGATGCCGAGTTCGAAAGGTGGATAAAATGGGTTAATCTACTTCCTGAAATCGAGGCATTGGAGATCCCAAGATGTTACATTCCTGGAGGAGTGCACCCAGAGACCGACATTCAGCTACACATTTTCGCCGACGCCAGCGAAAACGGCTACGCAGCAGTAGCGTACGCGAGATTCGCTTGGAACAACTCCGTGGCGTGTGCGTTACTAGGAGCAAAAACTAAGGTGGCTCCGTTGAAGATACTTACAATACCTAGACTAGAACTACAAGCAGCTCTACTCGGTGCTCGTTTCGCCAAACATATCATCAGCTCTCACTCCATCGTCTTCCAAAGCCAAACATTCTGGTCAGACTCAAAGGTAGTCCTCAGCTGGCTTGCATCAGACCATCAGAGGTACCGGCAGTTCGTCGCGTTTCGTGTGACCGAAATCCTGGAACTCACCGAACTAAGTGAATGGAACTGGATCCCAACGAAACTAAACGTTGCAGATGAAGCTACGAAATGGCAACGCACCCCAGACTTCAACTTCCAGAACCGATGGTTCAGCGGCCCAGAGTTCTTGAAACTCCCTGAAGACCAATGGCCAATGGCAGCGACCAAGGAAAAATCGACGGTCGAGGAACTCAAAACCCAACATATCGGTATCCACCAGCAAGAAACAACAACAATTTTCCACCCGGAAAACTTCTCTAGGTGGAAAACTCTACTAAGAAGCACCGCCTTCGTTCTGCGCTTCTGCCATAACCTCCAAGCTAAACATAAAGGACAACCACTAAGAGAATTACCCCTTACCAGCAGTGAACTTCAGTCAGCTGAAAATAAATTGTTTCGGGAAGCACAACTCAGCGCGTATGAAGACGAAATCGTCGATCTCTCCAATAACAACCCCGTTGAGAGAACCAGCTCTATTTTCAATCTTTGTCCGATGCTAGATATAAACGGAGTCCTCCGTACCAACAGCAGAATTCTTTGCGCGGACCTAGCGTGCGAAAAACTTTAACGGCAAATCATCTTACCTAGAGGGCACCCTGTTACCAATCTAATCATCATGGATTATCACCGTCGCTTCAAACATAATAACCACGAGACTGCAATAAACGAGCTCAGACAGAAATTTCACATCGAACACATGAGAGCTGCCCTTGGAGCCGTACGAAGAACCTGCCAAGACTGCAAAAACACCAACGCAAAGCCTAAGCCACCAATCATGGCTCAACTCCCACCAGCACGACTAGCGGCGTTCACCCGACCATTCTCGTTTATCGGGATTGACTATTTCGGACCCTTGACCGTCACAACCTTACGAAGACAACAAAAGAGATGGGGCGTTCTGGTTACGTGCCTAACAACTAGAGCCATTCATATTGAAATCGCCTACTCACTGTCAGCTGACTCATGTATCATGGCCATACGCAACTTTATCGCCAGGCGTGGAACACCGAAAGAAATCTACAGTGACAATGGCACGAATTTTAAAGGAGCGGACCGAGAACTGAGAGAAGCGCTCAGGAGCCTCGAAGAAAGCAGAATGATAGAAGCGTTCACTACTTCCGAAACCCAATGGAAGTTTATACCACCTGGATCATCACATATGGGTGGCAGCTGGGAGAGATTAGTGCGTTCCATCAAGTCAGTTCTCCGACAAATGAAGCCACCAAGCAACATCTCCGACGAGCTGCTCAGAAACCTACTAATGGAAGTAGAAAGCATCATCAATTCGAGACCCCTTACCTACATCCCGGTCGACTCCAACAATCACGAAGCGCTAACTCCTAACCATTTCCTCCTAGGGTCGTCCAATGGGGCCAAGCCGGCAGCAGCCTTCTGTTCTGACAGGATGGTTATGAGAAGCAACTGGTTGACATCACAACAATACGCCCAGCATTTTTGGAGGCGATGGGTACACGAGTACCTTCCAACCATCACGCGTCGCACCAAGTGGTTCACTACAGTCAAACCTGTTGAGGTAGGCGACATCGTGCTCATCGTGGACCCCAACAACCCAAGGAGCTCGTGGCCAAAGGGACGAGTAGTGCGTACGATGATGGCGAAGGATGGACAAGTGCGAAGTGCATCCATACAAACTTCAACTGGCGTATACGACCGACCTGTCGTAAAGTTAGCTGTCCTGGACGTCAGGGATCCGCAGATTTGTAAGCCCAAGGACATTACCGGGGGGAGTGTTACAACCCTGACGTTCCTCTAAACGTTTCAACGCCCCCGCACGAACACTCCAGCAACTAAATGCACTTTGGAGAAAATCTTCAACCTCCGGCCATGATGGATTTTCTTCCCTTTTCATTTTGGCAGCCACACTACGCAGACGTCCCATAAGAAGACCAAAAAAGACATAAAATTAAAGCGCGCATCATACCTTTACATACTTACCTTTGTATTTTATAAAATCCTTTGAATTAAAAAACAATAAATTGAATTAAGTGTAAAGCGCTGTTAATTTTCATTGGTTTCTAGTTGCCTTAGTTGCGGCAATAACCCTAAAAAACAAACGTTACAAATTACACTGAGTTTTACAAAAAGACACTTTTATTTATACTTTTCGGTATATTTTCTCAAACGAATTGCCTTGTAACATGCAAACCCGTATGTCCAAACAACAAAGCGAAACTGAGAGAATTGCTTCGTCAACATTGCCAATATCGCCTTAGAAGTATATAATATTGAAAAGTGGCATATTACCCAAAATGGCATATTCACCCAACTTACCCTATGTGCATTACATTAACGTAAAAACTTGCTGTACTCTCTTATTTGTTCTCTTTATTTTGTTAAACTTTGTCAATATGTAACCTTTCTTTAATACTTTTAGTTATCTCTCGTATTCGCTGATGATGGTAGGCCAATGCCTTCCGAAATGCATTCGGTATAAGAAGAAAAATTAATAAACAAAAAAAAAAAACAAAATTTCGTTTTCCGTGTTTTATTAGTTTTTCTTTAATTTTTTGAGATCAATAAGGAAGATAATCACATACAACTTAAATATAATTCAGACCACATACTGTGTTCAATTAACAGATTAACTTGTTAAAACTGTTACTCTCTATCCTATATCAATTGGAATTTCAACTATACCGTTCTTGTTATATATTCCTTGCGTTCTTTAGATGCGTAGTCGAATGATTAAACGGTATTTTTTTTATCACCCGACAGTTATTTAGTTTTTTGGGTTTGAAATATTACTTTTCTCATCCCAACGTTTTTTAGTAAAACAATTCGATATTGAATGGTCTACCCTTAAACAGAAATCGCACTTGGTTTCTCTTGCTTGTTTTCGTGTTGAATTTTTTGACATAACTGAGAGCCTAAAGTTGGTATTTTCACACCTCTGCTTTGGTTTATTTTGGCTTTTACTACAATAACAATTAGTATTATCATGTCCGTACGCCCGACAAATTGAACAAAACGGTGTATTTTTTCTTATTCTGCGCTCTTGATATGTGTGACAAGACTTTTGCACCTGTGTTTTGCATTTTATATTTTTAAATTCAAAACACTTCACAGCCAAATTCGTTTGTGATAAATAATTTTTCATGAGGAAATTTTGAAGTTTGTTTTCATTTTTTCACAGAACGAGAATCGAATTCATTGTGAAGCTGTGATATTTAATATACATATTATGTACAATGGTTTAAGAAGGTTTAATTCCTATCCTACAGTTGAACTATCATCTATCACCTATCAGTCTCAACGCTCTGTTTGTACCTTATCAAGTAAGGCCAAAGATGTTTGAGGAGCACCTGACCAGATATGTGAGTTATACTCTAGTTTTGGACGGATGTAAGCTCTGTAAAAAGTAGCCAGATCAGAAGAGATGAAAAATTTCCTTTATCGTCTTAAGAAACCTAAGCATTTTGCAGCATTTTTGGCGACTTCATTCCAACGAAGATCATCGTTTACACACATACCAAATACATACGTTAGAGCTTGAGACTTTATTTCTCTTTTCGTTAAAAGAGTTTATCGTCTATTATTTTAGAGCCCAGTGCCTATAATGTAATACCGATTAAAAAGAGCTTTTAATAACAATGTAGCTCCCAAATCCTCACCAAAAGCTGTACTCGTGGAAAAACAGTTTTTAAATTTCTGGGATTCGAACCCCGAATAATTATACCGATGGCGTGCTAACCATAACCCTACGGGCACCACAAGAACTGGTTAACTGCATTCAAAACGAATATGAATGAAAAAAAGATCATTTAGACCAAGATACTAAAAAACTAGAACTATTGCCTCTCGAAAGTAGTGTGTTTACCTTGATTTGTACAAAAACCGTTTCATTCAGAGACAAGGTGGGAAGGTGCCCACACCGCAGCTAGCGCAAAAGAAGTTATCTATGTCGGTCAAAAACATACATAAGCGAACAAATAAAAGATCTCAAGAAAAATCGCGTGACGGAATGTAAACAAGTCCATTACTAAAAATCGGATTATGAACAAAAGTTCGAACCAATGTACTCACTACTCAGCTCTATAAATAGGCCTTTTCCTACAGTTACTTTTTTTTCTTTGCCTACGCTGTTTTGCGCAATGAGCAACCGTAATAGAGCTAGCAAACATATGAGATACCCAATAGCTCAACACGAACATCTTTAGGTCGTCCTTGAAATTTGTGTGTTTCGAATTACTGTTGTATCATGCAAAGGATGGCCTTGCTGAAACGTTCTCTATACAGATAAATATAATTAAGCCAAAGAACAAACAAGAAGCACGAACAAAGCCTATAAAATTCCTATTAACCTAAATGGTATAACAAAAAATTAATCAACATCTTACTTACTTACTCAAGGTGGCGCTACAGTCCGGGTCGGACTAGGGCCTCAACCAACATGCTTCTCCAGCCAGCTCGGTCCTTAGCTAGCTGCCTCCAGTTTTGCACGCCAAGTTGGTTGAGGTCGTCTCCTACTTGCGTGCGCCACCTGAGTGGCGGTCTTCCTCTACTGCGCCGTCCCTCGGGATTGGATTCGAAGACTTTCCGGGCCGGAGCGTTGGTGTCCATTCGCTCTACATGACCCAGCCATCTAAGCCGCTGTACCTTGACTCGTTTGAGAAGGTCAGTGTCGCTGTACAGCCCGTACAATTCGTCGTTAAATCTTCTTCTCCACTCTCCATCTATGCAGACGGGACCAAAAATCACCCGAAGAATTTTTCTCTCGAAGCATCCTAAAGCGTTCTCGTCTGCCTTTGACAAGGTCCATGCCTCTGCGCCATATATAAGAACCGGGATGATAAGTGTCTTATACAGGGACACTTTAGTTGCTCGAGAGAGGACTTTACTACCCAATTGCCTTCTTAGTCCGAAGAAACAGCGATTGGCAAGAGTTATTCTTCGTTTGATTTCAGCGCTGGTGTCGTTGTCTGAATTAATAGCGGCGCCTAGGTAGACAAAGTCCTTAACTACCTCAAAGTTATAGCTGTCAATCGTGACGTTCTGTCCAAGACGTCGGTGTTGGGTGTCCTTACTTGATGACAGCATATACTTGGTCTTGCCCTCATTTACCACTAGACCCATCTTCTTCGCTTCCGTCTCAATGCTCATAAACGCGCCACTGACATCACGCTGCGTTCTTCCAATTATGTCAATATCGTCGGCATATCCGAGCAGTTGAACGGATCTTTGAAAGATTATGCCTCTTGTGTTGACGTGGGAGTTTTGCACTATTCTTTCAAGAACGATGTTGAAGAAGTCGCATGACAGTGCATCGCCTTGCCTTAAACCTTTTTTGACATCGAATGTATCGGTGAGATCTTTTCCGACCCTGATGGAGCAGCGTGCGTTCTCCATTGTCATCCTACACAATCGGACAAGTTTGGTAGGGATGCCGAAACTAGACATGGCTTTATATAACTCCTCTCTATAGATGCTGTCATGCGGCCTTAAAATCGATAAAAAGGTAGGTATCGATTTGAAGCTCCTGGGTTTTTTCCAAGATCTGCCGTAGTGTGAAGATTTGGTCTATGGTTGACTTTCCTGGTCTAAGGCCGCACTGATAAGGACCTATGAGGTTGTTGACGAATGTCTTCAGACGCTCACACAATACGGCAGAGAGGATCTTGTATGCGATATTAAGAAGACTGATACCTCTGTAGTTGGCGCAGTTCAGAGGGTCTCCTTTCTTGAGGACCGGGAAAACAATGCTGAGGTTCCATTCATCGGGCATGCTTTGTTCCGACCATATTTTGCAAATGAGCTGGTGCATACTCCTGACCAGGTCATTGCCTGCCGCTTTAAACAATTCGGCAGTGTGGCCATCAGCTCCAGCAGCTTTGTTGGACTTTAGCTTGTGAAGGGATCACACTAGCGACCACTTCATTATACATTTAATTCCGGTCATTGACTTTAATCCACATTACGCTTCACAATAGCCAACCTTTATTTTAATGCACTCACATTAATTTCCCATTTTGAATAGAGTGCACTATTCAAAATGGGAAATTAATGTGAGTGCATTAAAATAAAGGTTGGTTGCACTCGTATTTCATTCATGGTCATGAGTATCAACCTCATGCACTAAATTTATTAAGTAATAATTTCAATGCCACTGACGATGACGGGACGCGACGCTTCAGATTACTTTGATCAGGTGTATCTACCTACTCACTAAGGTTCAATGCACTACATACTGTGTAGTGCATATGGCTGGATGTATTTGGATACATTTGTGCATTGTATTAGAAGGGCTATGCATATTGGTATCGACTATTAATTTGATGACATAGCAAGTATGCTGCTTGGTTCCGTTGTTCGTTAATTTCAAACAGAATTCGGAATACAAAATATTTCTATGTTTAAGTTATAATATGTATATTTGATATAGGTTTAAGATGTTAGTGTGTAAGTTGATTATTTTGAATAAATAGCTTAAGTTCAGTTGAATAAATTCACTTTTCAGTTTGGAAGTAGAACAGAACACTTTGGCTCTTCAGCCTCGTTTTTACTTGGAACAGATAGGCTTCCTAGCCATCAACCATATTCGGCTTGGGGAAGCCATCCAACATCCCCCATAGCTAAGTAGGTGAGGTAGACGACCCACAGTACATAGGCCCTCGTTACAAGCTTGGATACTGCTGTTTTCACTTCGTTCAGGTCGGGTTGGCGGAATTGTTGGTCTACGTCGCGTCGGTCGCCTAAATCGAATGGTTCTATATCTCTAACAGCGGAATTGGGTTCATCATCGCCGTTATAGAGCTTGGAGAAGTGGTCTTTCCATATTCTCAGCATTGACTGCTGTCTGTCTCTCTTTCACTCTATTTCTACTTTTAAGTGCCTTAGAGTAATCCAATTTCAAAAATTCGAGCCACCACGATGTTCCCTTGGTCGTCTTCGGCTCTAGGCTTTTAGCACGAGGCTGTTGTTTTTACCTTTTGGTAAAACTTCCGAACCTCATTCCTGCTGTGGCACCCTTCTCTCTCCTCGATCGCGCGCTTCTCATGCTCTCTCTTTTTCCGTCTGAGAAGCCGGTGTTCGTCTCTCCTCTTCTGCTTGTAAAGCTCGTAAGCATTTCTAGTTCTTTTGTGCAGCGCCGCTTTGTATGCTTCTTGTTTAGTTGCATGTGCTTGCCGGCATTCGTCGTCAAACCAGGGGTTTCGTTGTGGTGGCCGTGTACTTCAGAGGCGGCATCTCTGATGGCTGATTGGCAGTGCTGCCACTGGTTCTCTATACTTGATGCTGGCGGCATAGGACTCCTTAAGAGGTTGTAAGAGACTCGATCGGAAAAGGACTTGGCGATCTCTTGCGATTGTAGTCGTCCAACGTCAAATTTTTTTACAGTATTTAATTGTGTTGGCTTGGATCGGGATATCCGCAGTCGTACCTTGGCTACAACTAGGTAGTTCGGACATCCTCTATACTGGAGAAGTGTCGTGCGTCGATCGCAATGTGGTCAATCTGGTTGACGGTTGATTGATCAGGAGATTTCCATGTCCCTTTGTGGATATTGAGGTGCTGGAACCGCGTACTAGCTACCAGAACGTCTAGCCCCACAGCGAAATCGATCAACCTGAATCCGTTATCGGAGGTGTTGTCGTGCAGGCTGTATCTTCCGATTATTCCACCAAAGATATCCCCTCTTCCTTGCTTGGCATTAAAATTTCCTAGAACAATCTTAATGTCATAGCCAGAGCACTGCTCATATGTTTTGTCCATCAGGAGCTCGTAGAATACGTCTTTGGTGACTTCATCCTTTTCCTCTGTGGGGGCGTGTGCGCAAATGAGGCTTATGTTGACGAATTAAGCCTTGATGCGGATTGTTGCCATGCGCTCGTTCACATAGTTGAAACTCAAGACTTTTTGCCTGAATCTAGTTCCAACAACAAATCCACATCCAAACAGTCGCTGCTTTTGTTCTCGGTAGCAATCGCCGGAGTAGATATCGCAGTCTTTTAATTTGCGTCTACCTGGTCCATCCCATCGCATTTCTGGAATAGCGGTAATATCTGCTTTGTAGCAGTTTAGGGCTTCCGCTAATTGTTCGGCTGCACGTGGTCTATTAAGGGACCTAACATTCCACGTACAGATCCGAAGTTCGTTGTCCGTTTTTCGTTTGCTAGGTTCGTCGTTAGTAAATCCGTCCGTATCCGAGGCTTGTTGGTGCTTCGCAACTAAAAATAGCTTTACGTGGCCGGGAAGTCACCCCGACAGCACGACCCCCAACCTGGAGGGCCAGATCCTTGTATAACTCCAAAGATGGGGAGCCGGATAAACCGTTCCTTATAGGCCTGAGCTCCAAATATGTTGTAGTAGCCCTATAAGGTGTTCACTAAGTTGTTCAACCTTACTGGAACTGTAGACGCCACCGTTGATTCCATCTAGGGAGTTCCTCCGCTGCCGTCTGGATGAAAGGAGAGGTGCCTTAGTGGGATCACCTCTCCCCCCCTCTCTCGTTTGCTGCCACCAACAACCTTCCACTAGGGTTGAGACCCAATCTCCAGTTGAAGTACTAGGCACCCGATGTTCACCACGTGGAGGTGAGAGTAGGAGTTGATAGACAGAGGTGGGTTTTAAGAAAAACCTATGGACGCTAGGATCCTCTTGGGTGCACGTGTCTACCATTTAAACATCAATTAATCAACATCAGTAATCGTAAAAACAAAACTTATAAAGAGTTCAAAAAATCCTGTGGAGATTTAGTTCTTTTTGAAATTTATGTTCGCTTACAAAAGCAATTTGACTTCCTGAACAAGTTCCTTTACAAACAATATATTTTGAACATGGAAACTATGCTTCAGAAAAATAGTAAATGTTTTTGGTCATTCATTAAAAACAAAAAAAGCTCAACCGGTATTCCGAACTTAGTTCACTATAAAGGTGAGACTTCCAATGACTCGTCTGAGATGTGAAAGTTGTAAGAAAGTTTTTTTCGTTCAGTGTATAAGCCACCTAGTCTAAATGTTACTGTTGAGTGTTGATAGTCATTTTCACCCCAACCTTGTAAATATTTGCTTAGTAAGCGTTACTTCTGAAAAGATTTTAAATGAGCTCTTAAATTTGGATGATGATACACTTTCTGGCGCTGATGGAATTGTACCTATTGTTTTAAAGAGTTGTGCTAATGCTTTGGCTTCTCCACCAGCTGTCATTTTCAACCATTCACTTAAAAGAAGGTGTTTTCCTTGATGCTTGGAAAATGGCAAATGAAAGTTTCCGGGGTGACCAAGAGATGGCGCCACTCGACCTACCTTGAGGTGGCGTTCTATAGTACCATCCTTAGATAGCTTGTAGCTATACTTTCAGCCCGATTGCTATGTTAGTTTAGGTTTGAGAGCACACTGAACAAGACGCCTCTGTGTTTTTTTTTTTTAAAGGAAAAGTTGGAAAATCGTGCTGTCATCAAATACTTCTATTTGAAAGGGTTAAAGCCGAAGGAAATCAAAGAAGAGATGGACTCAACACTGGGGACATCCTCCCCATTATATTCAACCATTAAGCAGTGGGTTTCCGAGTTTAAAAAGGGTCGTGTGAGCACCTCTGATGAGCCTCGCTCAGGACGCCCTCTTGAGGTCACAACTGCAGATATGATCGAAAAAATCCATCAAATAGTGCTGGAAGACCGCAGATTAAAAGTGCGTGAGATAGCTGAGACCTGTAAGATGTCATATGAGCGTGTGCAAAATATTTTACACCAACATTTGCATATGGAAAAGCTCTGTGCAAGATGGGTGCCGCGTTTGCTAACAGTCGACCAAAAATTGATTCGAAAAAACATTTCTACCGCCAATTTGGCGTTGTATAAGCGTAATTTTTGCGTCGATTCGTAACCGTTGACGAAACTTGGTACACTCCTGAAACCAAAGAACAGTCTAAACAGTGGATTGGACCAGGGGAACCAACTCCAAGGAAGGCAAAAACAGTTTTTTCGGCGAACAAGGTTATGGCTACCGTTTTTTGGGATGCAAGAGCTATTATACATATACATCGATTACCTTGGAAATGGTAAAACTATCACTGGTCAATACTACGCAGACTTATTGCAACGTTTGAGCCACGAGGTGAAAATTAAACGACCTCATCTGACGAAGAAAAGAATCTTGTTTCATCACGATAACGCACCAGCGCACAAGTCAATCAGTGCGATGGCTTAAATCAACGATCTGAAGTTTGAATTGATGCCGCACCCTCCCTACTCTCCAGATCTTAAACCGAGTGACTATTATCTGTCTCCTAACCTCAGAAAATGGCTTGGCGGTAAGAGATTTGCGGACAATAAAGAAGTATTCGAAGCTGTAAATGGGTATTTTGAGGAGCTTGACGAATCAGTCTATAGAGATTACATTATTAGACTAGAACACCGCTATGAGAAATGTATCAGCATTGGAGGAGATTATGTTGAGAAATAAAAAAAAAAAAAATTCTTAAAAACGTTGTTTTTCTTTGGTTAGGCCAGAAACTTATCAATCCACCGTCGTATTCATCCAATTTTCAAACCAGGGTCTAAGAATGAAGTAAGCAATTATCGACCGATTTGCAAAATACCTGCAATACTTACTCAAAATTTTTGAAAAAATTGTCTATAAAAAACTAGTTTTTCATTTAAGAGAAGTTATATCTCCATTACAGCATGGTTTTGTTAACAGTAGATCTACTACTACGAATCTTGTGCTTTTTAACAATTATGTAGTTAATTGGTTAGAAGGTAGTTCTCAATGTGATGTAATTTATACAGATATCTCTAAGGCTTTTGATCAAGTTAATCATTCGTTAGGTACTTATATATAAATTGGAAAAACTGGGGTTTTTTTCTTCAATTCTTGAATGGTTCAAATCTTATCATTAAGGTAGAATACAACTAGTCCAAATCAACAATAACGTCTCAGATCCTATCTATGTTACTTCCGGTGTCCCTCAAGGCAGTCACTTAGGTCCTCTGCTCTTTTTGATTTTTATCAATGAAATACCTAATTTGTTAGAGAACTGTAAATGTTTGATGTATGCTGATGACATAAGGCTTTATAATAACATTAAATCGACTCATGTTTACAAAGTGACCTAAACAAACTTTCTATGTGGTGTGAAGTCAATGACCTTCATCTTAATGTGTCTAAATGTCAATGTATGTCCTTTAACCGCAATCAATTTCCAATTATATTCGCGTACCATGTAGGTGGCAATCAACTATCAAGAATTAGATTAAAAAAAGATCTTGGAATTATTTTTGACTCGAAACTTACGTTTAGCACTCATATTGATTATATTGTTTCTATAAGGCTACAGGCTAGCTCTATGCTGGGTTTTATAAATCGGAACTCAAAAGATTTTTCTGATCCTTATACGCTTAGATCACTTTATTTCAGCTATGTTACATCTATTTTTGAATACTATCGTATGGAACCAATATTATTTAAATCATTCTTTAAGAATTGAAAGAATCCAAAGACGATTCACCAGAATGGCTATTAAGATTCTATGCTGGAAAACTGATATGCCATTCTATTTGGCATTCAAAGTCTTGAGACTAGAAGAGTTTACTTTGAAATTATGTTCGTAAGAGATGTAATTAATTTTAAAATCAATTGCCCCTTTTTGCTCTCGTTAGTTTGCTTGTATAAACCCGTCAACCGCACGTGAACGAGCTTCGTTCTCGTTCATTATTATTTCATACTAGCTGTGCGTGGAATAGTGACTTTCAGCAGCATTTTTAACTTTTTAGGAAATAAAACTTCTAGCCTTAAAAATGGCGGTACTTACAAAAAAAACATTTAACCCCTATTTCAACACCTTGCAGCCCTGTTAAAAATACTTTTGAGACCGTAGTTTTTGAATTCCCATTTCCGTCCCCGTGGGAATATAAGGATATACCTATATATAGCCTTTATCCTTCCGTATGTTCTAGACGATCTTTGTAGCTAATTTAATAAAATCTGTTTAGCACTTTGAACGGGAGACATACGAAAAACATACCGACATAGCTACATTCGCATTTTCAATATTAGTAAAGACTCCCGTTCCAGTGGGAATATGGTGACCGTTTTCGTGGGAATATGTGGATAAGTTAAAGTTAATGTTACTCCGGGACTATGGAGCATTCCAACGGTGGAAGAATTTTTGAAATCGGTGCTGTAGTGTAAAAGTTCCCGTATACGTTCCTGCTCCCGTGGGAATATAGGGAAAAAATATATAGTCTATGTCTTTCCTCAGGTTCTGAACAATCTTTGTTTAAAATTTCATTTAAATCGGTTTATTAGTTTGGGTGGGAGATGGTAACATAGAACGACGGACAGACAGAGCTCCTTTCACACTTATTATATTAGTAAGGACTCCCGTTCCCGTAGGAATATGTGGATGAATTAAAGTTAATGTTACACAGGGATAGTGTAGCATTCTAACGGTAGGAGAATTTTTGAAATCGGTGTTGTATATAGGGAGCCGTAGGAATATGGGGATGAAATAGCTTTTATGTTACTCGGGGATAGTGTAGCATTCTAACGGTGAAAGAATTTTTGAAATCGGTGCTGTAGTGTCAAAGTTCCCGTATACGTTCCTGCTCCCGTGGGAATATAGGGACCCGTAGGAATATGGGGATGAATTAGTTTTTATGTTACTCGGGGATAGTGTAGCATTCTAACGGTGAAAGAATTTTTGAAATCGGTGCTGTAGTGTCAAAGTTCCCGTATACGTTCCTGCTCCCGTAGGAATATGGGGATGAATTAGTTTTTATGTTACTCGGGGATAGTGTAGCATTCTAACGGTGAAAGAATTTTTGAAATCGGTGCTGCAGTGTCAAAGTTCCCGTATACGTTCCTGCTCCCGTGGGAATATAGGGACCCGTAGGAATGTGGGTATGAATTAGTTTTTATGTTACTCGGGGATAGTGTAGCATTCTAACGGTGAAAGAATTTTTGAAATCGGTGCTGTAGTGTCAAAGTTCCCGTATACGTTCCTGCTCCCGTGGGAATATAGGGAACCGAAGGAATATGGGGATGAGTTAGTTTTTATGTTACTCGGGGATAGTGTAGCATTCTAACGGTGAAAGAATTTTTGAAATCGGTGCTGTAGTGTCAAAGTTCCCGTATACGTTCCTGCTCCCGTGGGAATATAGGGAACCGTAGGAATATGGGGATGAATTAGTTTTTATGTTACTCGGGGATAGTGTAGCATTCCAACGGTGAAAGAATTTTTGAAATCGGTGCTGTAGTGTCAAAGTTCCCGTATACGTTCCTGCTCCCGTAGGAATATGGGGATGAATTAGTTTTTATGTTACTCGGGGATAATGAAGCATTCTTACAGTGGAAAAATTTTTGAAATCGGTGTTGTAGTTTCTAAGTTCCCGTATACGTTCCCGTTCCCGTGGGAATTTAGGGATAAATTGTAGCCTATGTGTTATTCTGATGTAAAAGCTATATTATTGGAAAGTTTAAGTAAAATCCATTCAGTAGTTTTTGCGTGAAAGAGTAACAAACATACATCCACACATACAAACTTTCACGTTTATAATATTAGTAGGATACCGTTCCATAGAGTTAACTATGGTTACAATGTATTTGTAACTTGTTGTTTAAAGCAAGCTAAGGTAGTATGTAATGTTCTCGATTTTAAAATGTTTTTAAGCAGAGAGTGTTTTAAGAAAAAATTACTTTCATTTTTAAGATTTAGTAATAATAATTTAGTGTAAATGTATGTAATTTTATTTTGTAAGTTTGTTCTGTAATCTATAAGAGATTTGTAACTCTGATTGATGAAATAAATAAATAAATAAATAAATAAATAAATAAATAAAATACGGGAAACATTGACCACACGTACTGAAAACATAAACAAGAGTAGCTAAATTGGAGTTTGTTCGACAAGTATTACAGTATAACAAAATAATAAGTAAATAGTAAGTAAGTAAGTACTTCATTTATTCATAATACATAATTATATGTATTCTGTTATCAATACTATCCTATATTTGTAAATATTTTTTAAGAATTTATAGAGTAATTTCCAGTCGAAACCATTCAAAATGTTTATTGTTTCCTCCATTGTTAAAGTTTTCTTCCCAAAAAAAGCGAGGAGTTGTCTCAAAACTTTCGCGTACAAAGTTTTTCATTTAGTTGAATGATGCTGTAAAGCTGCTCCTTGAAAAAGTTTAAGTTTTCTAATTCCGTGGTAAGAACTTCGCCGTAGTTATTTCCTAAATTTCTCCACTTTGACATCCACCAATCCTCGCTCCTTAGCTCGTATATAGCGCTATTTTTTTTTTTTAACTCTTGCGTCTTGATAGGAAAGAGTTCTTATTATATAATCAGCTTGAAGTTTCAACGTATAAGTAAATATTTTAGGCATACCAGTTTCAAGGTTTTTACCTGGTGTATTCAGTGGTAGATTAAAGAGTTTTTTAATTAAGTTTCCTTGCAATTTTTCAACTTGTTCGTATTCATCGAAACCAAACACCTGGCCAGCGTAACACAAAGTAGCCTAATAATAAGTAAATAAGTAATAAGGGCTCGTCACTTCGTCAGTCGTCAAACACACAGTAGGTACGCACTTACACATCTTCACGATGAACTCACCTTGTTTCGGTTTCAATCAGATCAATATAACATGTGAAATTAAATGAATTAGGTATCAAATTTGTATTTTATAAACCTTTGAATTGTATAATAATTAGAAATTTGCCAAACATGTAAGATTTGCACTATAATGTCACAAACTCTATTGTTATACCAATTAGTTTGGTAATGTTCCGTTCATTTGCAATTTCCTTTACACCTCTTTCGCTTGCACCTGACCTAACTGAACACTGAAGATTGGAAGACGAGCCACTACGTGAACGATAAGCAAGCCGAGAAGACGTGTTATAGCGGAGCAATCAGTCGTGCTAATAATATATATACATTATATTGATATTATAATGCAATAAATTCATTATAAAAAACTAACATAAAATCATTATTCTTTTCGTAGTTACACACATAAAATCACACAACACACACCACACATACACCAAATCATCCATATACAGTCCACAAAAGCTTCAAATAAAACACACCTGATGAACATGTATACGACCAGGGCGTTGCCAAAACATCCAATTGAAGTAATTATTATATAGATGGCAGCCATAATATAATGGGACCTAGGATATGGTGGCTCAAATGTCAACCAAAATGGGTTTATCCTCGCTATGAAGTCTAAGTCGTATTCACCTTTAAAATTCGCCAGAGCAGGGTACTCCTTGTTTCTGAAAGAAAAGAGTTCAATGTGACTAAGAATGAATTTCTTTATTTTTTTTTAAGACTCTGGCGATGATTAAAAACAAAATATAAAAAAAACCAATGATCTCTGATGCATTTGAAGGAGAAATGCATCAGAGAGATGTTAAAAGTCATACCTTTCAATCGTATCACTCATCAAATCTCGAAAGAAGGGAGAAAAAAGAAGTTAAAACGACTTACGGTAGAGTTTGATTCGTGATGTTCAAGGACATGAACATGGCCTCGGTGGAGGTGGGTGCAGTTGTGACTGTCGTCTCTTCCCTGATCGTCACTGCGCATAATGATTCCCGAGTAGTTTCCATGGTGTCGGTGGTAATAACTGTAGTATCAGACCCAGAATCAATGCTGGCAGAAACGAAAATATCCAACGGATGAACACCGATGATGAGATCCTGTGCAAGCTGCTGAGATGTCGATGATGTTGTTGCTTCTGTAGCAATTTTGTCCATTCAATTCTACTTTCTCATCCAATTGTTAATCAAAGCGACTTTATTCAATGGCTAGGTAATTGATTTTGATTTACTTGACTAAACTGATCTTATGTGAAAGAAGCTGTCTTTGTTTCAATTGTGAGTTGAGTTGTGAAATGGGCGCTGAATACTGAAGTGTACATGAATAGAGAAAGAAAACAACATTTGTAAGAATATAGTTCATTGAACAATCGAAATGGATTAATTTGTTAAATATAGTAGGTAGGTACTAAACGGGATAAATTTTTTAATTTAGATTTCTCACAATCAAATATGCTTTGCTGAATACTCGTGCTTTTTTTGGATTGGAAAAGGTGCTGTCTTCAAAATTAGTTTTAGCATACTCTAATTACGCTCAACAGGTCTAATCACTAAATTGTTTGCAGTTCGAGGGTGAAGGAGACCGCTAAAGCTTATGTGGAGGCCAACGAAACGAAACATGGGTTATACGAAAATATATACCAACAGGGTGTTTTGCAATAAGATGGGACAAATAACTAGGGTGAAGGCAAGAAAGAAATCGTATAGGTGGGTCTATGCCAATCCGTTTAGGCGGGAGTGGAAATTTTATAAGAAGTTGACTTATTTTTAACAAAAAATTATTCAAATTGAACTAAGACACTGATAACCACGTGCTATAATGTTTTTGAAAGCTAATAGTTTGCTTTTAATTGACATTTTATTTTACATTCATTTAATAAATAGTTTTTATCAAGTCTAAAAGTCAAATTTCTTTAAAAAAATTGCTTTTTGTATAGCATTTTTCTTTCAACAATCAATATATCAATCAATTTTTTTCTCTGTATAGGTAACTAAAAATAAATAAGAGCATTAATTTCAGAAATGAAATTGAGAGAACAATTATCCTTACCAATATTATAAATGTGAAAGCAATTTTGTTTGCTACGCCATCACTGAATGGATTAAATTAAAATTCGACTATAGGCTATAGGCTATATTTCATCCCCATATTCCTAGGGGTATGGGAATATAAACGGAAAGTAATAACATATTGGACAGATCTCAAAAATTCATTCATCATAAGGATGTTATATTATTCCTCATTAATATAGACTATATTTTATCACTGTCGTACTTGCATTTTACCAAAGAAAAACTTAAATCTCTTCCTTCTTACCCACTACAGTAGTAAGGATCTGACAGCAGTTACAGAATTGATCGCCACAACAAAAAGGAATGGCTGGGACCTCCTCATGGGCTGTGATGCAAATGCCCATCACCTACAGTGGGGTAGTACAAACACGAACGAAAGAGGTGAGTCACTATTTGAATATATTATTATTATTATTGAAAATAACCTGAGAATTATAAAAAGAGGTAGCAAACCAACGTTTATAACAAAGGTAAGAAAGAAGTGTTAGACGTTACACTTTCCAATAATTCTGGAACGTTAGTATAACCAGGAATTGGAGGGTCTCCAGCAACGTAAACTTCTATGACCGCACAGAATGATAACATTCGAAATAGAACATAAATCTGAAAAATATATCCCGTGTAGAAACCCTAGGAAAACTGACTGGGGTCTTTATAAATAAAAACTAGCCCTAATTCTCAGCCAGAACAACAATCAGCCTTTACTTAGCTGCTCAGCTATAGAGACGCAGGTAAATAAGCTTACAATCAATGCCTACGAACGCTCATGCCCGACATCCAAAGGGAAAGGTAGGTCCAACCCCATATGGTGGACAAGCGAGCTATCACCCTTTGAAGGAACTCTAGAATAGAGCAAAATTTAGCAATCTTTCGACTGACTGAGACCTATACAAGATCAGTAAAAATGAATACACAAATAGAGGATAGAGCTACCTACGCAAAAAGAGCAGCCTGGCGCAACTTCTGCTCAGATATTGAGTGCACCAATGACGCGGCAAGGAAAAGTAAAGTCATGTCCGAGGTCCAAAACACCCCTTGTTTTCTTAGGAGACCTGATTACACATGAACTGACCCATGCTCTGAAGCCCTAGAGTCAATCGTGAACACTCACTTCCCAGGGTGCTCTCAAATAACATCTCCAGAACACGAAAACGCTAGCGCTAACGTTAGCTCCAGCATAGGAAATCTATTAGTAAATAAAAGGAAGGTATTGTGGGCCATTGACTCATTCTCAGCATACAAACTTGATTGTGCCGATTCTAGTGGAAATATTCCGAGGCTGTTTAAACCTCACCTTTATTCCAACCAGTTGGAGGGAAATTAATAAGAAAGAAATATTTTCGCAGTTTGTATTTCAGTTTTATGTAATGTATAATTTCTAACGTAATAGTGCAGTCAATGAAGCGAAAAATAGGGCCCAACCTCCGAATTTTTTTACTGTGAACCGATTTGCATGAAATTTTGGAATTAGGCTCTTCTTACCCTTAAATTCAAAAGTGAAAATGATTTGCACACCGCCACCACCCTGGGGGTGGTTGCCACCCCTTCTCGGGGTTGAATTTTTTTTTTCAAATAACCTCAAATATCGATAGAAGGCCTAATTTTAAGCAAAAAAACAAATATAAAGTTTTTTGTTAAGTCCAATACTTTTCGAGTTATTGGCAATTGAAAGTTCGCAATTTGTTCACGTTTTTCATCTATTTATTGCAAATATCTCCAAAACTATACGTTTTATCGAAAATTTTATAAAGAACAAAATTGTAGCAGATAAAACAATGAACAATTTAATTTCTTATAAAGTATTCTAAGTACAATATTAAGCTAGATATAAAAGATCAAAGTCATTTTTTATTTTGTCTGAAATTTAATCGATGTGTTCAATGCCTTCTAGCGGCGAGCAGATGCATTTTATTTATTGTAATGTAAGAAGATGTTTTGTAGTGCTTAAAATAATCTTTAAAATGAGCACTATAAAAAGTCTTTTGCACGTAAAATAAGTGAGCTGTAGTGCAAATAAGGAGAGCATCTAATGTTTTTTTCTTTTAAATCAATGGCTTTCATAAGTGCCATTTCCACCAAAATTAAATTAAATCGTATTCCGCCTAAAATTAAGTTTGTTATGAAGAGTTTGATAGATAGTATCAGTTTGGCTGCTTTTGGACACATGTTTTTCAAGAAAGTCACGATTAAAAAAAATACAACAAATTTTCAAATTTTTAAAAAACCCTTTTTTCATAATATCTCAAAAATGACGACAGATACGTATAATAGTGTAGGAATAAAAAATTTTGGTTTTTTTTTGACAAACAATTTGGTCTTTTAGTTTTTTCTGTCAAACAAAAATTGACGGAGATATGATTGTTTAAAGAGCGCGTTGCAGCGCAATCACAGCCTCTCTTAAGTCGTTTAACCCTTCACCGTTTTGTCAAAAAGTTGTTTACTATGTATTGCAATCAAGGATGTTGTAGCTCTCTTAATTACCTTTACAATGGTTTCTTGCAAATTGTGATAGTATAAAAATTGAAGGAGTTATGGTCCACAAACTCATTGATTTAAAAGAAAAAAACATTAGATGCTCTCCTTATTTGCACTACAGCTCACTTATTTTACGTGCAAAAGACTTTTAAAGCTTACTTCAAGCACTACAAAACATCCTCTTGGATTAGAATGCATAAAATGCATCTGCTCGCCGCTAAATGGCATTGACTACAACCATTAAATTTCAGACAAAATAAAAAATGGTTTTGATCTTTTGTATCTAGCTTAATATTGTTCTTAGAATACTTTATAAAAAACCAAATTGTTCACTGTTTTTTTTGTTCATTTTGTTCTTTATAAAATTTTCGATAAAACGTATAGTTTTGGAGATATTTGCAATAAATAGATGAAAAACGTGAACAAATTGCGAACTTTCAATTGCCAATAACTCGAAAAGAATTGGACTTAACAAAAAACTTTATATTTGTTTTTTTGCTTAAAATTAGACCTTCTATCGATATCCGAGGTTATTTCAAAAAAAAAAAAAAAATTCACCCCCGAGAAGGGGTGGCAACCACCCCCAGGGTGGTGGCGGTGTGAAAATCATTTTCACTTTTTAATTTAAGGGTAAGATGAGCCTAATTCCAAAATTTCATGCAAATCGGTTCACAGTAAAAAAATTCGGACCTAAAATGCTTCATTGACTGCACTATAATAACCTGTTACAAATTCTAACAGAATTCATTGTATATATAATTTTTATAAGAATTTGAATTAGTTTTATGTTATTTTGTGATATAGTTTTACGTTTTGTATATTGATGATATCAATGACAAATCAAGCAAATCAAGCATGCAAAGTAGTTATTGAGGCAGGCCTACTCGGGAACCTCATTAAAAAAAACGAATCTTGTATTTTACCTCCTGGGTGATTCGTAAAAAAATACACTTTTTTTTGTAGTTGCCTATAGTTTTCCTTTTGAAAAATGTATCTATCAAAATACTAACGTTTTCCACCCATTTCAGATTCGTTTTTATCTTTCATAACATTGCATTTCTATACTTACTTTTGTAAACTATTATTCCAACATTTCCGAAAAAATTTTCTTCAATTTCGTTTTTCATATTACGAATAATAAATTCAAAATGCAAAAAAAGTTTCTGCTCATCAATACAAAATTCCACTTTTCATGAAATTTTGCAACTTAGCAATTTCATTTTATCCCTTCAAATTGAAATTTCAGTACCTCAATCAGAAAACAGTATGATCAGATGTTCAATTGTACATAAAATCTTTCTTGACCTACTACCACCACTATACCCCACCCTAAAAGAAAGACAAAACAATTCATGTAATTAATTTCTCACACCTATTCTGCTTTGCTTAACCATAAGATTACTGATTCTCTATACTTTGTCTTGTGTTTTCGATTCTCCTCCGGGAGGAGGAGTCCTCCCCACGTTAAATAATTTGCTTTGATTGTGGATCTCTTGGCACTTTTTGAGATTTAAGCGCTTAAATCTCTCTCTTATGGTCTCTTTGCTTAAGCGATTTCAGCGCACCACTCGGCCAATGCAGGTGACAAAACATTGTATATTCATTCTATAGTACTATCACAGTTCATTTCTCATTTTCAAAATGAATTTGGAATGCTGTCCACAAACTTGAAATGGGGAATTTGAAAGTCGTCCACAAGCATGCGTTGAAAGAGTGAGAGGTCGTATAGGTGCGAGTAGGAAAGAAACAAAAACAAATGTTTAACGGTAAATTACAGGAAAGGAGCTATTTTATATGAAATTACATAATAAATATGCAATGGAGAAGCAAAATGTAAAACAGTGTGTGTGCTTTTCAATAGGAAAGGATAATGTAAAACATTCTACTGTGTGTTACCTTGAGAATTGGGTGATAATGCATAAAACACAACAAATGCTTTTACAGAAGATATGCGAAGTAGTTAATACTTTTGATACGGATTGTAATGCAATAAATGTTGAAAATAAAGTATTGAACTTTTTCTTCATATCGTATGCATAGAAATTAGTATTTGATTTTTTTATTTGATAAGATAGCAACTTAAAAGTGATTTTCCGCTTTTGACTTTGAGTCTAACTTTGAAGAATTCTGTTAGTATTTTTTAAAGTGCTTTTTTTCACATTTATTAAAAAAACAATTTGTTCTTTTAAATTGCAAAGATCCACTTAAGATTCAAATTTTAAGCAACGTTATCGTTTTGAGAGAGAAAATATGCAATGCTTAAATAAATACTTTATTGGTAAAGATTTCAACTAGGAAATTTCCATGATCAGTTTGAAGTTAATTTATTCAGCTTTTATTCAAAACATTTCCAATTGAAAGTAAAGTCGCTGAACCTAAAAATTTCAAAATGTTGAAAAATATGTAGGTTTTTTTTAGGGTACCTTAGAGATCCTGGTTTTGAATTAGGTGATAGGGAAGATTTAGGTATCCGTTAGAGAACTGTTTATAGGACAATTAAATTTTTATAAATCAATCAAAAACAGAGCACATTTTTGATTAACGTTTCCATCGAATAATGAGGAAATGATAAGAGCAAAACATGAGTGGCTTAGCAAATAGGTACAGCTTTCCATATTGCATAGGGCCATCCATGTTGAAATCCCGATTGTATTCAAAAGAATACATATGGAAAGGGATATGTGTCCTATTAATTAATACCCAAGCAACCTGTGAATGTCTTACAAGTAATAAATATTTTCTAAGAAAAAATACACCATGTCTTTTTGATTGTTTATCACTAAGCAGAATTCGGTTTTAGTTTTTTTTCACGAAAGGCTGCTGGGACTTATTTAAAAGTATGTACCTACACTTTGAAATTTTAAAATGCGCACAAAAGGAAGGTGCATTGGGTTTATTGATGAACCTTCGTTGTTTTTTCACACTGGTTTTTTAAACGCCCCCAGGTAATGAAATCTTTAAGTTTTGAAGTTACAAACTATTAGATCATTTTGCTCATTGTCTTTTGCGATCTCGATTTGAAAGGACTTAATCATTGATTGAGCAGCAAATTGTTTAGCACAGCTTGAAAAAAACACCTATTTTTAAAAAAAGTAACTCTCGGTTTTGAAGTGATTGTGAGAGTAGAAGTGCTGCTTGACCGATTTTCTTCAGAATTTGGAGCTAGTGTCTAGGTGTCTAGGTCTAAGTTTTCTCGAAAACGGCTCTAACGATCTCGACAAAATTTTATATGAGGGATTATATCTAGGTTGACTTTCTAATAATGTAAGAAAAAATTTAAAAGCGTCTAACGGTTAACATGATTTTGACGAAATTTCATATTTTAAAAGTTAAAAAATTTCAATCAAATCCTCCATTTGCTGAAGTCCCAATACATTTTTAATAAAACCCACTGTTTTCTTCCGAACAATTTGTTTTTAACATTTTTATGTTTTTTTTTATACTATGTATTGATTTGTATAAATACATTGCTAGCAACAATCCTAACAAATATTATAAATGTGAAAGTAACTCTGTCTGTCCGGCTTATTATGTTACCGTCTTCCGCCCAAACTACGTCACTAATTTAAATGAAATTTTGTAGAGATATATTCTACTACCTGGAGAAGGACATAAGCTATATATTTTATCTCTAAATTGGAACGGAAACGTATTCCGGAATTTAAAAACTACAGCACCGATTACAAAAATTCTTCTTGAAATGTTTAATGTTCGTAGATTTCGGTCGCAACTGCCGTTAGTTTTGGACTGGCCGATACAATGTGTTTGCAAGTAGGTAGGGAAGTGAATTTTCATATATTTATATCGCAGGTCCCGTTGTATACGACCCAATATTACCTCCACATCAACATATCAAATTTACTTACACTTGAAAAGGGTGATCATGATAATAACAAACCAAAACCAAAAAGTCATTGCAAAATATATGGAATACCTGCAAATGAACTTATCGATAGATATGGCTTCCGCATTTAGAGGGTTTTTTTCGTTGACAGAATGAAATTTTCAGATGAATTTTATAGCTACTTCCGTGTTTTATGTTTGGTTTTTTTTTTTCATTTAAGTACTAATGGTTATTTTTTTATTTAACATATTTTGAAGGGGGTTTCAACCTCCCCCCCCCCCCCTCTGTTCGCCCCTGTTAACAAGACTTCTTTGTTTTCATCAATGAAATCGTTGTAGAAATTTCTCTCAATAAAAATAACACATGATACTCATGGGAATTCAATTTTTTTTCATTGATAGGAACATTTTCTACTTCGCATACATACATATATCAAAAAAATTAAACAACTAACCATACAAACCTATCGCCAAAAAAATAATGGATAACAGCTTAAAGATTAAAGATAGAACATAAGTTCTCCTAAAGTGTCCTAACATCTTTCTTATCATGTTATTTAAACATGTAATTGTTACACTTTATTGACAGACCTGACCAAAAATTACCCATACAAAAACATAACATAAGAGTTTTGGAACTCGGAAAAAGCAATAATGACCGTATAATCGTTAAAATTAAAGCAAGGTACAATAAAAGATACAAATAATGCCAATAACAAACATTAACATAATAACTCCACTTAAGAAAAAAGATGGTTTCACTAACATTATTGCATACGTAAACATAACTCACTTTAAGTGTCTCATTCAAAAAGACATCAAAGCCTGAAACAATAAAAAAAAAGTCCATTTGTCTCCAATTCAGATTTCAGCTATGCAACACATTATTGAATTTCTGAAAATCTAAATTCCAGATCTGGAATGACTCTTCAGATCTGATCATCTGGAAAATAATGGAAAATATGGCAAACTCAGATAAATTTGAGCATATTCCACCGCTGTTACTTGGACTGCTATTATACGGTGAAATTTGTTTCATGAAACAACTTCGAATTCTTCTTTGTTCTGTCATTCCGTGTCGCAAGTGTAATTACACGATGAAATCCAGTTTCATGAAACTAGTTTCACATTTCTCTTTATTTTTCATTCGGTGTTTTTATTTTTAGGGAAAAATAGTTATCTAGCAGTGCCTGGTTGCTTCAAAACCTCTTTTATTGGCAATTGAAAAACAAAAAAGTCATTATTATTAGTATTATTTCTTATTTTTGAACCAAATGAAACTGAATAAACAAAAACACGAACAAAGACAAAGGGGGCGTTCGAGAATCGTATCCGGATAGCTTGTTGTTGTTGTTTAGGTGTTAAACTTTTAACAGAGTCACACACCCATTTCAACTAAAAAGCTATCTAAAGGTATCCGAGTATTTTTGGTATACCTTTCTATTCAAGTGATCAGCTGATAGAAAATTTATTTTTATTTCTTTTCATGTTGATTTTTTGTTTTGGTGTGCATTTATTTCAGCATAAGAGTCTTTTAAAACGCATGGGAAATTGAAAAAAATAAGTTATAATCGTCTAGCAATGTCATTTTAAATGTTTTTCTATTTTCAAAAGTCGAATTTTAATATTTCACAACTGTTGTCTGCAGCAATCTGGAAAAAGATATCTGGATCGTTCAAAAAGGTATCCAAGATACGGCTATCCGAGATAGGCTATCCGATAGGTTCTCGAACCCACCCAAAGAGAAACGTCAAAACTGTTTCACGAAACCATAACCCAAGCGACACACGGTAGCACATTGTCCATCTCTGTTTTTCGAACTTTCGTTCTCTTTTGCTCTTATGGTGTTCGAACAGTTTCGTGCAACAAATTGCACCGTATAATAGCAGTCTTGGTGACATCTACCGACGTCTTACCGCAAGCTAGCATGGTTCCTCTATGTATACCTTAGAGGAATGAAGAACAAACTCAATGGTATTATCAATTTCAGTAACGGTGCCAGGCCATCTATATATCCTCCGGCGTACTTACATTTCCCTCATCCACAGGAACAAGTGGCTTAGCGAAGATACTAACCATATTACATAATATATAATTATATATTCAAAACGCGATTTAAAAAAGTTGTAGACCTGAGGATCACGGTGGCGCAGCTTTCACTTTTCTACACTCAATGGTGAAAGCAATTCGATACAGTCATTTTAAAAGGCAATTTTTCTGGGTCCATTCTTAATCTAGTACCAAGCTATTTAAGCTGCAATAATTGGACACGTGATTTTGAAAAATTAAAATCCTTTTTCGAAGAGCTTCAATCTAACCACTTCATCCTTATGGGTGATCTTAACGTCAGAACTGGACAAAAAGGAACAATTGATTCACGAACATCACAGTTTATCACTGACAAAAGATAATCTAAAGATGTTGTAAGTGACAGCAACTGTAATAAGTTTTGCGAGCTCTTGGAAGACATTGGCGCATTTATACTTAACGGAAGGGGCTTCGGAGATACAACCGGCGAGTATACTTTTGTGTCAACTAGAGGATCATCTGTGATTGACTATTGCTGTCCTTCGTACAGTGCTTTAGAAAGTATTGTAAATTTCTCAGTTGATAGAGCAACCTTTTCTGATCATATGCCGCTAGTTTTGGGTATAAAAGCTTTCGAAGATACGACTAGACACCCCACTTCCATCTTGCTCCCAAGACTTAAATGGTTTACCAATAGATGTGCAGAATACAACCAAAAAATTGATGAAGTTGCTGCGGAAAAACTCACGCCTCTAGATAGCATTGAAACACGTTGCCTTTCTTTAAAACAATGTATTTATACTGCAAACGGGAATCCTAGTAATTCAAATGTCAAGTTCGACCGAAAGAAACCGTGGTATGATACAGAATGCTTTATAGCTAGAAAAGCGTTGCTAAAACTTCTTAACATTTATAGAAAGTTCAATCTCGATGCAAGCAGAAAAAATTATTGTGATGCTAATAAAAAGTATAAAGTCCTTTGTAAAGCAAAACAACGTGAATACTACCAGCGCATTTCTGTTCAACTTTCAAGTATTACCTCAGCAAAGGATTGGTGGAAACTTGCCAAAGAGATACGCGGTAATCCTAAGAATAACGGTATACAAATCACGGCTATTGAGTTTATGTCACACTTCGAAAATTCCCTTAATTCTGATCGGTTAACCAACGTGGAATATTTACTTGAAACACCTTTAGTTCAAATACCGGAACTTGATCGCCCAATCGATTTGAATGAAGTAAGAATTGCGATAGCATCTTCAAAAGAAAATAAAGCACCGGGTATAGATGGAATCCCATATGAATTTTATAAAAACGCGAGTGATTCCTTTATTGGTGAGGTCCACATTTTACTTAAAAGAATTTACGAAACAGCAACGATACCATCGTCCTTCAACAAAGCAATTATCTTTCCCCTCTTTAAAAAAGGTGATCCTAGCCTTGTATCTAATTATAGAGGTCTTTCGTTTTTAGACACCCTCTACAAATTATTCACCACGGTCCTCTTAAATCGTTTTACAACTTGGATTGAAAGTAATAACATACTCACTCAATGAATACCAAGCTGCTTATAGAAACAATTATAGCACTGTCGATCAGATCTTCAACCTTTCATGTCTAATTCAACTGCAATTAAGTCAGAAAAAAAAACTTTATGCTTGGTTCGTAGATTTAAAGGCCGCATTTGACAACATCAATAGAGAAGCTCTTTTTCACAAACTTGTCACATTGGGAATTTCAACGAAAATGGTTCAAATCATCAAACTACTATATCAAGATACAGTTGCAGCAGTCTGGGATGGAAACAGCGCATCTGATTTTTTTCGAACGAACAAAGGTGTTAAGCAAGGTTGTGTACTGAGTGCTCTCCTTTTTGTCTTGTTTTTAAATGATCTCCACTCTGAACTCCCCATTGGAATATTTGTAGAAGGAATTGGCATAAATGTCCTCTTATACGCTGATGACATAGTAATTTTGGCTGAGAGTCCTGTAATACTTCAAGCTATTATAAACAAGTTCAGCAACTATTGTGATAAATGGAACCTTGAAGTCAATCTTGAGAAGTCGGAAATTGTTATCTTTAGGAATGGAGGACGAAGGGCGGTCTGTGAAAAATGGTATTTTAACGGCACAGAAATAAAAATTACAAATCAGTATAAATATCTTGGTGTAGTCTTTACGTATAACATGTCCTGGTCCGAACATCTCACAAAGAGGCTGGCTACATCAAAAAATGCTGTAAACGCAACCTGGTCCAAATTCGTAAAAAATAAATCCGTACCTCATTCAGCTAAGTTTAAAGTTCATGATGCAGCCGTTAGATCCATAATGTACTACTGTGCACAAGTATGGGGGTACAAAGAGTACATACAATGTGAGAAACTTCAAAGATTTTTTGTCAAAAGATGCTTTAATCTACCTGATAATACACCAAACTACGTTGTACACATCGAAACTGGTCTGCCAAAATCGTTTCTTACTACTCTTGAAATACATTTTACATATATGCGTAAAGTTTTGAGTCTACCCAGCTTTAGATTACCACGAATACTTTCAACAGCAGTACTCCGCAAAAATATTTATTGGGCCCAGGAATGGTCAGGCCTTTTCCGCGAGACTGGCATCCTTGTTGACTGTGAAACCAGCAATTTCGAATGGAAACAGACTCACAACTTGATTTTAACTAAACTTAAGGAACAACAGTGGAATGCTTCTACCGAACAGGCTTTACAATCACAATTTCATGACGAATACTGCAATCTATCCTTCACAGAGGTACCCAATTATTTTGATGACTCGAACTCACGAGAAATGATAAGTCTGCTCTTAAGAACACGGTGTGGGCTACTTAATTTGAATGCTAGGGCATTTCAGCGTGACACTGTTGGCTTATGCACGTTATGCAATCTTGATGCAACTGAGAACACCTACCACTTCGTCAGCGTTTGTCCTATTTTCAAATCCTACAGAAGAATATTTCTAGGTGCCGAAACAATTGATCGAAATGAATTTCTTCAAATATTGAATGGCAAATGTTATTTAAACCTTTATAGATTCTTAAAAAATGCTCTTAATTATCGCAACTTAATTGTAAATGAATATAACTAATTTAAATTCAAGCTAAGCCAAAATGTAAATAGTAAAATTATGACTTGACAGACAACTTTAACAAGTTATTGTCTCAACTAATTTTGTAAACCAGCATAATCTTGTTTTTATAACTACTTTTTGAAGAAAATAAAATTAATTTATCTATCTATCTATCTATCTGGTGAAAGCAATAGCTTGCAACGAAAACTCCTAGGTTGGAACGGCGACAACAGGTTCGCCACCAGTCCAAAAGTCTATAAAAACACTTTAGTTTCTATGTTCAATGATACTGCATCCCTTATTTGCTTAAATTTTTCTTACTACAAAAAGTAATTTGCTAACGTTTTTTCAAATGAAAATTGAAGCAACGTATCTGCCATAAAGTACCCCTATTAATTTTTATATTAATCTAAATCATTTTGAAATACTATAGGCAGAGATAATGAAAAAAATTCAATTTGATAAGTCCCAGTAAAATTTTTCCAATTTTGTATTATTTTCTATTCGAAAAAAAAATTCAAACTTGCAAACAGCAACCAGCAATACCACAGGCACCTTGCTACTTGCTTTTTGCTTTTTGCACATTCTACCGATCTCAAAATATATGTCAAGTCAACTTCTCCATCGTATGTTTTTGTTGGTTATCCTTGTTCGTTGTGTACCTATAAACCGGTTCTGGTTTCTATATTCCTTTAAATTGAAACATATATCCCTTCCTTTCAAACTCATACAAAATCCCCGCCTAAAAATATACATTCCACCATGTGCGTAACAGCTGATTCTCTGAGTAGCAATTTTTCCCCATCCGAACAGCGCCCCCAAACGAACAATAATGTCCCTAGAAAAAGGGGTTCGGTAATATTACTATAGTTTTCATATACAATGTTGGTACCCTTGTATATTTATTCTATAGTACTATCACAGTTCATTCCTTGTATATTTATTCTATAGTACTATCACAGTTCATTGTTATTTTCAAAATGAATTTGGAATGTTGTCCACAACTTTTTTTCATATAGCTTTGTATAGGAAAAAAAGTTGTGGACAACATTCCAAATTCATTTTGAAAATGAGAAATGAACTGTGATAATACTATAGAATAAATATACAAGGTTGGTACCCATCATATAACATACGAGATTATACATACAACATTCCAAATTCATTTTGAAAATGAACAATGAACTGTGATAGTACCCTTGTATATTTATTCTATAGTATTATCACAGTTCATTTCTCATTTTCAAAATGAATTTGGAATGTTGTCCACAACTTTTTTTCCTATACAAAGCTATATGAAAAAAAGTTGTGGACAACATTCCAAATTCATTTTGAAAATAACAATGAACTGTGATAGTACTATAGAATAAATATACAAGGATAGTACTATAGAATAGATATACAATGTTCTATAGTACTATCACAGTTCATTGTTCATTTTCAAAATGGATTTGGAATGTTGTCCACAAAACTGAAAAGGGGAATTTGAAGTTTGTCCACAAGCATGCATTAAAAAAGTGAGAGGTCGTATATGTGCGAGCAGTGCCCCTGTTCTGTAACTATCGCATCGATAAAATTCGTCGAGAAACGGTGAGATTTGAAACGAAATTGGTTTTATCGCATCATCGGGGTTCTGTAAGCGATGACAGGCGATAACTTTATCACGCGAAACGAACTGGAATGAAAATACTGGAAAGGCGGTAAAAGAGGGTTTCTGTATAGTCAAAAGTCGATATCCTTTTCATTTTATACGTCAAATTTTATCACTGGGTTCGTAGCAGGCGATAAGACAAGAGGATGATTATGGCTGAGCACAAAAAGGTAAAATTAATACAAAAATATTGAAATGTAAGGGACTTATATTAAAATTTAAATTTTTAGAGATGTACGCGAATATCAAAAGCGCAAAAAGAACTGTTGGTAGACTTCATGCTGCAAAATAAACGAGCGAATTCCTAAACGCAAGATTTGCCAAGCAAGTCTAATGCTAAGCAAAAATAATCCCAAATAAAATTTGCAATGCAATTTTTCTTTTCTTTATTCATGCGATTCGTCTATGGAATTCCCTTCCCCGAGCCATTAGGCTAACGAGTAGTATAACCTTGTTCAGGATTAAGCTCAGACAATATCTGGAAGCACCTAGATGATGATTGGATATTTATTTATTTCTTATCTCTTATTTTCTTCTTTTAGTTTCTTCTTTTCTCTTACTATCATTTCTTTTCTTCTCTATCTATAAAATTTTGTTTTTTTATTTTCTAAAAGAAAAGCATCCTTGCTATTTAATTGAATAATAACAGTTCTTTGTAAGTCAAAATAATAGTTTTTAATAATATTTACTTATATCTGAAATTGTAACACAAACACTTAAATATTACAAATAGAATTGTCATTGAAGCTTGCACTATCAAATGAGATATGTTTCTTACTGTGTAAGTTATGAAATAAAATTTTGAATTGAATTGAATTGAATTAAAAGTATGCAAGTGTTTTGATAGCTGCACAAATTCACTTACAACTGCGGAAAAAAAGCAATATACTACGTTTTGGGACATTCTGCTTTGAAGAGATGTTCTTGTCGGCATTTAGGAACTGATTGCTTCACATAATTTGTGCAAGACTTGCGTTTAGGAATTCGCGCAACCTTTTGCTAGAGGCCAGACTGCTCACTTTAATTTACACAACAAATTTCATAAACAAGATTGAGAGATAGACTTATCGCCTTCCATTGGAAATTCCAGTCAAACTGAAACCGAAACTGAAAGTTATCGCATGCACTTATAGAAACCCAGATCTTTCCAGGGGCGATAAAGAGGGAATGAATCGTTGGTGCATTTTTTAACGATGCGATAACTTATCGCCAAAGATACAGAACAGAGGCACAGGACACAAACAATAACAAATGTTTAACGGTTTATTGCATGAGAGGAGTTATTTTGTATGAAATCATAATAAATATACAATGGAGAACTAAAATGTTAAACTGTGTGTTTGCTTTTCAATAGGAAAAGAAAATGAAAAATATTTTACTGTGTGATGCCTTAAGCATTGGGTGGTGGTATACATACAACACAACAAATGCTTTTACTGATCATATCCGAAGTATTTACTACTTTTGGTATCCATAATAATCAAAGATGGCGGAGATTCAACTTTTTTCAATTGAATACATTTTTATGCCTGCTACACAAATGGAGTAGTTTATGTATGTAGTTGAATATAGGACGTATGTAGGTACTGCCTAAACGAAATGGTGCAGCAGTTTTTGAGTAGGTATGCTACTGTAAGAGTTTTAGTCCAAAAATTAAAAGATGAATGTGATTCGTTTTGCAAGGCTTTGTTACAAGATAACAACTGACTTTTATGCAACTATTAACGTGACTCGAAAGGTTTTAACATTATCAAGATGATGTTATATTTAATACTTAAATCATACGACATCGTTCGATCGATGACGTGGCTTAGATACAAGAACATAAAGAATACGTTCATTTACCATATAATTGAGTGCATTTGTATGCTAAGTAATCTCTTATACAACGAAGTGTATTTTAGAACTTAAAAGCGAATATGCAAATGCACAGTGCAGGGTGTTTCTAGTCTTTTTATATAGTTTCCATAGAATGATACTTACACTAGTGCTGCATTTTGAGGTTTCACACACAACAAAAAACAAAACAAAATAGTTCAGCAAATTGACGTCTTATGTTACACCAGTGTAGACAAGCTTGCTGCATTCCTCAGCTGCTTTTTGGCTTTAGATTTGACAGTGGACAGTGCTGCTTACTACTACTACCGCTGCTGCACCATTGTGTTCAGGCAGTTAGCGTAGATTGTCAAAATGCTTATTTTTTAATTTTCAAATCAATTAGCAATTTCCTTTGTAGTGCAGATGAAATGCACTTCTTTTTTTAGTTAGGGGCCGTCCATAAAATACGTCACACTAAAATTAGGTTTTTTTGACCCCTCCCTCCCCCATTGTCACGCTGTGTCACACTTTCTGTGACCCCCTATGAATATTACGTCACAAAAGGTTAGCCCCCCCCCCCACCTGCGAATGATAAATTTTAACTGATAGTGCTTGTAAGTTTTAAGATTCTTTTTATTTTTATAATGTTTGCTTCAAGGTGTCCTTACGAAAATGAATGATTGATCAAGCATTCAATCTCAAATATAGACTCTTCGATGATTGAAGCCTGATTGAACAAAAATCAAAATGGTTTGATTTTGCTTCAAGCATGCACACAATGTATGTGAGTTATTTTCACTAATACATACACTCTTACATGCTTGACAAGCATTTGAACAATGTATATGCCGCATTAGTCTCTCGAGTATTGGAAAAACAAAGGAATCGATTGGCTCGGATTGCAATGCGGCTAGAGCCGCGCCAAAGAGCTAGCGCTCATGTTTAAAGAAAAATAAACATTAGTTAATATAATGAGTTACAATTATATTTAAATAATATTAAAAATATATACATTTAAATGTCTGTATATTTGCTAACACGAAATGAATGACTTTTATCATAACAAAGATTTAAAAAAAAAACTAGTCGAGAGAAATACTGTTGTAAATTTTTTTGATGAACGGCGAACGTTACGTTGCCGTAGACCCCCCCTCCCTCCTTGTCACATCTTGTCACACTCAGCGAGACCCCTCCCTCCCCCCTGCATGCGAACGTATTTTATGGACAGCCCCTTACTACCATTTTAAACGGATTTGTTTAAGGATACATTTTTTTATTTGAATACAGAAGTTCAGCTCTCCTCAATATTTCATCGTGTTTCTCTTTTTAAATCTAAAAATTTTAATTTTAATTAAATATCATTGTTTAAATTATCATTGTCGTGTACATTCAATTATCAAACTGGCGATAAACGTAGGTAACAAAATGTAACAAATGAGGGAAGTATTTTACCCGATTAACTACGCGTAGTTATTCGAGTAGATTACGTCAAGTGGTTTACTTTGCCATCTCTGATAATAATGCAATAAATGCCGAAAATATAGTATTAAACTTTTTATATAAAAACTAGTAGTTACTTTCTTATACTTGCGATTATATGTAGGTACTATCAGGCAAGTTTTGCAATCGTGCAGAAAAAAAAAATTTGAGTTAACAACTGAATATGATATTACGATATGATAGAGAATACGAAAAAAGTGGGTCCTGCAAATCTGTCTGTCTGTCGGTATGTAGATCTACAGCTTGAACCGCTTGACCGATTTGCTTCTAAATTTGTTAAAGTTAAAGTCCGCCTACAGAGAAGTTTTCAGAATTGGGTCTCTAGGTCTTCAAATAACGGTACCTGTCATATGATAATACTATTTTTATTAATACTATTTTTCTCGAAAACGGCACTATCGAAAAACGGTACCCTCCATAGAACTTACCGGTTTTTTTTCAATAGATAATAGAATTTTGCGGTGCCCGTGGCGTGATGGTTAGCATGTCCACCTGCTAATCCAGGGGCTCGAGGTTCGAATCCCAGTAGAGGCAAAAATGTTTTTTTACGGGTATCGCCTTTCGCGAGGAATTGGCAACTCCTCCGTTAGTAAATTCATTACCATGAAAAGCGCTTTCTCAAAAAGCCGTTCGGAACCGGCAGAAAAATGTAGGTCCCCTCCATTCCCTCACAAGGTATGGTTGTGAGAGATGCGCTAGGCCCAAGGGCTCCTAGCTCTGTTGCGCCACCCTATTTATTTATTTATTTTAATAGAATTTTGCATTAGGCTTTTTTTATTGAAAATGCGTGCTTTTGGTATCAATGGTCAAATATAGAAATTCTTATTTTAGTCGCACCACCCGCATGAGGAATGTTCTACCCGACCCTGTTTTTCCCCTACATTACGATTTACAAAGATTCAAAAGCAACGTACATCGGTTTCTCCTTTCAAATCCTCTCCTATTTTCCTAAATGCTCGCACTGTGTTTTTACAACATTATAAGGGTAGTCATAACCTCTTGATGTGCGCGTCAATTATAAAAAAAAAAAAAAAATAAGTCTCTTCTTCGTTGGATTAGAAACTACCTTTCCGACCGTTCTTACTTTTACTTAACTTTTAACTTTTATACTTTATACTTTTATACTTAACTTTTAAAAAACTTATTTTTTCAGAGAAATGAAAAATCTTTAATACAAATTATGCTCGTTCGTTGAACTTTACCGAGGGTTGACCAAGGTCTCCATAACAATCCCATGAGTTATCAAAAAACCTGGGTTTTCCTGTTCTCAAAAAACGCAAAGCCACAAAATCACCACATAACCCTGTCGTTAAAATCACATGCCATTTGACAGCCCTCAAAACGCCACACCAAAGTATACACCTAGGGCGAGTTGATGGAAAACCCAGGTCAATCCTAGGGCTCAAAAAACACTCAGTTTGACATTCAGGGCTAGTTTAGGTTTTTCAAAAAACGCTTTGTGGCGACCACAGGGGGACCCTATTGCTTCAGCAAACAGACCTATTATTACATTTATTATATTATTATTACTATCGAAACAACCATTTCTTTATGTTCAGTGTTCAGAGAGAGCAAATCTCAGTTTGATGAGTCCCAGTTTATAGTACAATTTTTTCTCATTTGTACTACAGTGGAGGTCCAGTATAACGAATGCCGATATAACGAATGATCGATATTACGAACACTTTTTTCAAGTCCATTAGGTATTCTATATAACGATCAAAATAACGAATTTCAGACGAAATGGAAATTACGTAGGTACTCTATATAACGAACAAATAACGAATTTCAGAAAATGAAAAAAAAAAAAATGACTGTAAGTGTATTAATGTGTCTACTTACATGTATGTTCGTGATAATATTGGAAGATACATACACACAATTGCACGTTTTATTCATTTAAAGATTTGTATGACAAAAAGGTTTCGATATAACGAATTTTTGATATAACGAATTTTCGATATAACGAATTGACTCTGGACATTATATCGTTCGTTATACTGGACCACCACTGTATTTTCAATTTAAAAAAATTAATTGAGACTTGAAAATTGTTAGATAAAATAATTCTTATGTAGACCAAAAACACTTTGCTCATATTCACTTGCTGTATAATATTTTATTTTAATCAAATCAAAGCACCTTCGTTTTCTGTGTTTCTATGACATGTCTGTAATATATTTTTAGTCAATAAAATTTCTTTCTGTATCTAGTAAACGTTGAAGTAAGAGTTTTACTTCTAATAGGTTATGGGCCCAGGCTTCCTGAATTGGAAAGTTCCAGAGAATTAATTGAAATATTTTTTCTTTTCAAGTAAAATTAAAATATTTTTCGTTTAGTATGGCTGCGTCGATGTTGAGCATTGAAAAGCTTGATGGAAACAATTACACAAGCTGGAAAATTCATATGAGGAGCATTTTGATTTTTCAAGAATTATGGCCGTATGTTTCTGGGGAAAAGTTGAAGCGTGATGACGAAGCTGAAGCTGTAAAATGGTCCAATGTGGATGAAAAGGCGCTTTCTTTGATTTTTCTTAGCATGAAATCGACCGAACTGATTCATGTGAAAAACTGCAAGACTCCAAGAGAGGCGTGGCTTCGATTAAATGAAATTTTTCAACCAGCAGGACCTTCAAGCAAAATAAGTCTATTTAAGAAACTATTAACAGTTAAGATGATTGGAACTATGTCAATGTCGGACTATTTGAAGGATTTTTACAGCGTTTCGGAAAAGTTAAGGGAAATTCAAGTTGATGTTCCGGAGGAAATTTTATCAATCATATTGCTATGTAGTTTGCCGGACCACTACGAAAATTTTGTTGTTGCTATGGAAAGTAGAGACGAGATGCCATCACTTTCAGTGCTTATGACAAAACTTCTTCAAGAAGATTCAAGAAAACTTCAAAAAGAATCGGAAAGCGGGGACAGCCATGTTTTATTGGCTCATAATGTTCAATATTCCAAGAAGGAGGAGCCATACGCACGCATGTCTGCGTATGCCTACTGGGCTGTTGTATCTTCCAACAGGGATGAGAAGATCGTCTACCGATCTGCGATGTAATACTGGCAGAGCATAATAGTCTTTCAAATAAATAGGACATGCTGTCCGCATAGAACAAAATGTGTCTATTTTATTTTCGAAGTGCTTGCGCTTGGTATATATTTAAATATATTCTTACTTGAAACTTAGATCTACAGTCCGCTATTATTAATCAAGGTCCTTCAGAGCCGAACATTGGGCTACCCCTTTGAAAACTGTATACCTACGTGAAAGTGATAAAGAAAATAAGTATAAAACAAAACAATAACAATAAAAAACAAACTAGGGAGGTATACATACCTATAGTGATTTACTACGTGAAAGTGAAAAAGAAAATAAGTAAAAAAAAAATAAAACAATTATAATAACAAGCAAACTACATATAGTGAATTAGTGAGCTTACTGGTACTGGTAAGCAAAAAAAAAAAAAAAAAAGCCTACAAAAAGCAACAATTCCATTGCAAAACCAACTTGTGGTCTTTAAAATTCTCATACAAGTGAGTACAAATACACATGGGTCAGTACCTACCTACCTTCAAATAACTTTTTTAAAAAATGGTTATGATATCAATGAAAATACCAGTGCCAAAGTCAATATCATTTGGCTTATAGGTATTAGAAAATAGCTTTCTTTATATGTATGTATATGTTCTCTTTGTATTATGCCGATTTAACGATACTTATTACAATACTAGATACGTATGTAGCTATGTGGTTGTGCACTGTTTAGAGCACTCGTAGTTTTTCACTTTTGGGAAGATGACGAGATTTGAATTTCTGCAAGTAAGGAAAATGCGCATGATGGTAGGGATCTTGTCAGTTGATGTTGCATAACGTTTGCTTTGCATTCTTTCATCTCACACTTCTTGAACGAAGGTTAGCATGGGCGTGGCTTTCATCTCGGCTCTTCATGTCCTTTGCACAATGTGCTGCTATATTGGTGCAGTGGTATATGTATTTTCACTATGAACAAAAACAAAGGTTGTTTTTCAGTGATAGCCTGCTCCGGCATGTAAATATATAGAATTTATGATATATATGTATATTTGAGCAACATGTACAGTACAGCTTGTTTATCCAACCAAAGGCATTGGAAACTACCCTTGACTTATTATCTTTCTTTTGTTTAACTGAAGATTTTGCTATGCGTTTGTTTACTTAAAGTATAATGGTTATGGGTATACCTAGATCTGATTTGGTTTCCGAATACTGTTGCGTTTTATGGACCTGCGAAAGGGTTTTTTGTTTATTTTTCTGTTTCTTTATTTTTTGGGTTTTTGTTCTCAATTAAGTTCAGCTCAGGGTCAAACACAAATAATGATTGTTTTTAAATGACGGCCAGCCTAAACATATGCACATACCTATATAATATGAAATCTGCGCAACTTGCTTTGCCTTTCCTTGCACGTGTTCTTCCGAATCAAACGCAAAAGTAGTTACCAACCCTTGCTTTATCATACTTTGATTTTCTTTTTTTGGGTAAACCTATCTGCCGGTTCGATGTCGCTACACGGTGCCATAGATCTCGTCGCTATTTAGAACTTAGGAATACTGTTAGATTTTATTACCCTGCGAAATAGTTTTTGTTTATTTTGTCGTTCTTAGGTAGGTAGGTCTAGCTAATAACGATTGTTTTTACAATATGAGATCTGCCCAACATGCTTTGTTTTTCCTTGCACGTGTTCATCCGAAGAAAATGCATGAGTAGGTAGTTCCTGCCCTGTCATTCATTAATATATTTCGGAGTAACGATTCGGCCAAAGTTTTGTTTGCTTTGGATATATGGTATAGGTACCTCTATATCGGTTCGATGTGCAGCTGCATAGTATCGTAGATCCTACGACTGTTTGCATATTTTGGGATTCTTTGTCCCTAAACTCTTTTTTTTTTAGTTTTGCATCTCGATGTTTTTATTTTTCATGCAGCTGGTGGTCGACCGATAGAGTCATCACCGCAGTTTTGGACTGCCTTTAGGATCTATTATATTTTCTTTGTTTTTCTTTTATGAGGTCAATCTTCTCATATTGTTAGTGTAAAGATGTTGATTTTTTTCTTTTTTCTTTCCGCGTTGGATGGTTGGTCGATCCATTTTAGACTACCATTACGGTCAGTATTTGTTATGAGAGGAATTGAACCTTTTTTTTTTTTAATCCAGTAACTTATGCGCAGTCATAAACCACGGTGGCAGTCAGATTTTGGGTTTCTTTGTCCCTAAACTCTTTTTTTCTAGTTTTGCATCTCGATGTTTTTATTTTTCATGCAGCTGGTGGTCGACCGATAGAGTCATCACCGCAGTTTTGGACTGTCTTTAGGATCTATTATATTTTCTTTGTTTTTAATTCTATACGAAGCAAAAAAAAAAAATATTCTATACGAAGCAAAAAAAAAAAAAAATTCTATACGAAGCAAAAATTCTATACGAAGCAAAAAAAAAAAAAATTCTATACGAAGCAAAAAAAAAAAAAAATTCTATACGAAGCAAAAAAAAAATTCTATACGAAGCAAAAAAAAAAAAAAAATTCTATACGAAGCAAAAAAAAATTCTATACGAAGCAAAAAAAAAAAAAATTCTATACGAAGCAAAAATTCTATACGAAGCAATAATTCTATACTAAGCAAAAATTCTATACGAAGCAAAAAAAAATAAAAAATTCTATACGAAGCAAAAAAAAAAAAAATTCTATACGAAGCAAAAATCTATACGAAGCAAAAAAAAAATTCTATACGAAGCAAAAATTCTATACGAAGCAAAAATTCTATACGAAGCAAAAAAAAAAAAAAAATTCTATACGAAGCAAAAAAAAAAAAAAATTCTATACGAAGCAAAAAAAAAAATTCTATACGAAGAAAAAAAAAAAAAAAAATTCTATACGAAGCAAAAAAAAAAAAAAAATTCTATACGAAGCAAAAAAAAAAAAAAAATTCTATACGAAGCAAAAAAAAAAAATTCTTTACGAAGCAAAAAAAAAAAAAAATTCTATACGAAGCAAAAATTCTATACGAAGCAAAAAAAAAAAATTCTATACGAAGCAAAAAAAAAAAAAAAAAAATTCTATACGAAGCAAAAAAAAAATTCTATACGAAGCAAAAAAAAAAAAAAAATTCTATACGAAGCAAAAAAAAAAAAAAAATTCTATACGAAGCAAAAAAAAAAAATTCTTTACGAAGCAAAAAAAAAAAAAAATTCTATACGAAGCAAAAATTCTATACGAAGCAAAAAAAAAAAATTCTATACGAAGCAAAAAAAAAAAAAAAATTCTATACGAAGCAAAAAAAAAATTCTATACGAAGCAAAAAAAAAAAAAAAATTCTATACGAAGCAAAAAAAAAAAAAAAAATTCTATACGAAGCAAAAATTCTATACGAAGCAAAAATTCTATACGAAGCAAAAAAAAAAATTCTATACGAAGCAAAAAAAAATTCTATACGAAGCAAAAAAAAAAAAAAATTCTATACGAAGCAAAAAAAAAAAAATTCTTTACGAGGCAAAAAAAAAAAAAAATTCTATACGAAGCAAAAATTCTATACGAAGCAAAAAAAAAAAATTCTATACGAAGCAAAAAAAAAAAAAAAATTCTATACGAAGCAAAAAAAAAAAAAAAAATTCTATACGAAGCAAAAATTTTCTATACGAAGCAAAAAAAAAAAAAAAAATTCTATACGAAGCAAAAATTCTATACGAAGCAAAAAAAAAAAATTCTATACGAAGCACAAATTCTATACGAAGCAAAAAAAAAAAATTCTATACGAAGCAAAAAAAAAAAAAAATTCTATACGAAGCAATAATTCTATACGAAGCAACAATTCTATACGAAGCAACAATTCTATACGAAGCAATAATTCTATACGAAGCAATCATTCTATACGAAGCAGTTGTCCGCAAGAGACAACATATGTACTTAGCAGTTGGTCGCAAGGCCAATATTTTTAAACGAAGCAGTTGCCCAAACGAGAAATTCTTCCGAGGACAAATGGCCAAAATGGAACAATCGGAAACTTCCGCGTGCTCAACAATCAGAAGCAGATGTTTAAAAGAACACTTTCACTATCCTCGTCATGGTCTTGACTCTACTAAGTCAAAGTGGGCAGGATAAACACCTTACGTCCAGCGGTTCGTACGTTTATTCTGCAACAGGTGGTCGATGCGCAATAAAACGCATTCGCCAAACGCATATTCGCATACATTGGACTTTGCCGGTCCGTGTAGAACTCGGGCATATTCAGGACGGGATGTTCCAGTGACATCGAATGCCTACCTATGCCTCTTCATTGATTTTTCCCATTGAAGCTGTTCAATTGGAGTTAGTCAGCGACCTCAGCGCGAAGGCATTTCTAGCAGCATTAGACCGTTTAGTTGCACGACAAGAAGATCGGTTAAATGAGAAGGAACTTCAGGATGAGGTGGCTAAGCGTAAAATTACGTGGCATTTTAATACTCCTCTGGCACCACATCACGATGGGCTGTGGGAAGCGAGTGTGATACGCGCAAAGTACCACCTAGACAGAGAAATTGGTATACTCGCAGCCTTACGTTTGAAGACCTCTACACTGCCTTCGTTCGCATTGAGGCTTGCCTCAATTCCCGACCTCTATGTGCTTTAAATGACCTCACAGCCCTTACACCAGGCCATTTTATTGCTGGCTGCCAAATAATTCGTCCTCTGGGTCCAGATGTCAAGGAGGTAGCATCCCATCGCCTAGATAGTTGGTACAAAATTCATCAAAAGAAAATAGCAAACAAGTGTTTGTTATTGTTTTTGTTTTGTCCTGGAGTTGTAAATTGAATAGAATTATTACAAGACATTTTTAAAAGAAAAAAGAAAAAATTTAATTAGAAAAATGTATGTTGAAGATCGAAATGATCATACCTCAACTCCATGTTGCGTTTCGCCCAGGCACGGCAATTGGGCTCATCAGTTAGATGATTGCCGTACCCTTCTAAGACGCAATTTTAGTTCGGAATACACCGACACTTATAAAATTCACTGCACTCACATGCAGTGAATTTTATTTTCTAAGCAAATGTACAAGCCATTATTAATAAACTTAGAAAAGTAAACAAAGTTTTCCATGGTATGGTATAAATTTATTTAAAAGAAAATAGCAAACAAGTGTTTGTTATTGTTTTTGTTTTGTCCTGGAGTTGTAAATTGAATAGAATTATTACAAGACATTTTTAAAAGAAAAAAGAAAAAATTTAATTAGAAAAATGTATGTTGAAGATCGAAATGATCATACCTCAACTCCATGTTGCGTTTCGCCCAGGCACGGCAATTGGGCTCATCAGTTAGATGATTGCCGTACCCTTCTAAGACGCAATTTTAGTTCGGAATACACCGACACTTATAAAATTCACTGCACTCACATGCAGTGAATTTTATTTTCTAAGCAAATGTACAAGCCATTATTAATAAACTTAGAAAAGTAAACAAAGTTTTCCATGGTATGGTATAAATTTATTTAAAAGAAAATAGCAAACAAGTGTTTGTTATTGTTTTTGTTTTGTCCTGGAGTTGTAAATTGAATAGAATTATTACAAGACATTTTTAAAAGAAAAAAGAAAAAATTTTTAATTAGAAAAATGTATGTTGAAGATCGAAATGATCATACCTCAACTCCATGTTGCGTTTCGTTTATAAGTGTCGGTGTATTCCGAACTAAAATTGCGTCTTAGAAGGGTACGGCAATCATCTAACTGATGAGCCCAATTGCCGTGCCTGGGCGAAACGCAACATGGAGTTGAGGTATGATCATTTCGATCTTCAACATACATTTTTCTAATTAAATTTTTTCTTTTTTCTTTTAAAAATGTCTTGTAATAAAATTCATCAATTGGAACAAAATGTTTGGAGCAGATGGTCCCAAGACTATTTGAGTGAGGTAAGACTGCGTACGAAATAGAAAAAGCCCAAGCGCATTTGGAAACGGGCACGCATTACAAAGGTGTATCCCGACAAAAACGGACGAGTACGGAGCGCTCGCATTCGTTGCAATGGCCGGATGTATGACCGACCGGTCACAAAACTATGTCTAATAATGTGGAGGTTGGCATTCAACGAAAATGTGTGCCAACCGCAAATGCACCAATGATTGTACACTGGTTGAAGGTGAAGAACAGAACGTTGTCGCTAATGTGGTAACCGACGTCAAGAGACGCCTGCAGATACGTAATATGGTTGTATCGATTTATTTCTATTCTATTCTTTTATTATTTCATTATTTAAAAAAAAAAAAATATATTAATAATAATTTAATATGAACACTTTGTTTGCTTTATAAAATAGGAAATAATTAAACTTGGAAAACAGTCCATCGAATAGTGCGCATCTGAGGCGTACGATCATCTCTAACGCTACCAACGCTATCCCCACAGGAAGGGTTTTTGCTCCAGGGTTGAGTTCAACCATGCTGTTTCAGAAGGAGCGCCAATAAATAGTTAAACCACCAGGTTCAAAGTGGGCAGGATGTTCAATATTCCAAGAAGGAGGAGGCATACGCACACATGTCTGCGTATGCCTACTGGGCTGTTGTATCTTCCAACAGGGATGAGAAGATCGTCTACCGATCTGCGATGTAATACTGGCAGAGCATAATAGTCTTTCAAATAAATAGGACATGCTGTCCGCATAGAACAAAATGTGTCTATTTTATTTTCGAAGTGCTTGCGCTTGGTATATATTTAAATATATTCTTACTTGAAACTTAGATCTACAGTCCGCTATTATTAATCACATAATAAGCGAAACTTCAAATCATCGAAAGGCAAGAAAAGTGTGAAATGTTTTTCGTGTGGAAAAATAGGTCATTTTTCTTCAAAATGTCCGGAGAAGCAGGATGGACGATACCAGCAAAAATCAGCGTCTTCGTTTGGTCTTTTTAATGTGAAGGAGTCCAGAATTGTAAATCTTGGTGAATGGTGTCTCGACAGCGGTGCAACGTCGCACATGTGCTCAGAAAAAGATATGTTCTCTAAATTGAATCAAGAATTTTCACAGAAAATATATTTTGCCGACGACAAATTTCTTATGGCAAGTGGCATAGGGACTGTGCTTCTGGAATTAGAGAAAGGTTGTGTTGAATTGCTTAATGTCATCTATGTTCCACAACTGCAGGGATACTTTTTATCGGTGGCAAAGATTGCTGCAAGAAATCACACCGTTGAGTTTGTTGGTGCAAACTCTTTCATCAAGAACTCTAAAGGCGAAATTGTCATGAAAGCTACGCAGGTCGGAAATGTTTACGTAGTAAAACCAAAAGCTATTGTTGCGGCGATGAAATCAACTCAGCCTTCTTTAGTGAAATGGCATTCTCGGTTTGGTCATCTCAACATTTCGAGCTTGAAGGAAATGTTTTCTCACAGCATGGTGGTGGGAATCGACAGAATCAACCCCATAAATGACCTAGATTGTGTTATCTGTGCTAAGGGGAAGATAACAACTAAGCCGTTTCCTAAACATTCGACAACGAGAAGTTCAGATATTTTAGAGGTTATCCATAGCGACATTTGCGGACCCATGCAAGTTACTTCTTCTGGAGGAGCCAGATATTTTGTCACGTTCATTGACGACAAGAGCAGGATGATTTTTGTTTATTTCATGAGGACTCGAGATGAAATCTTTGAAATTTTCAAGAAGTTCAAACAGATGGTGGAGTGTCAAACCTCGAAGAAAATCAAAGCTTTGCGAAGTGACAATGGTAGTGAGTATTTGAGTAACAAATTTTCTTCATTTTTAAAAGCTCATGGCATTCAGAGACAACTGACAGTACGGTATTCACCACAGCAAAATGGTGTCGCCGAGAGGGCGAATCGAACGCTTGTGGAAATGGCGAGATGTTTAATTATGACCTCGAACCTTCCAGAATATATTTGGGGCGAAGCAATCAACACAGCAGCATATCTACGGAACAGGTCAGCTACAAAAAGTCTCCGAGATGTGACACCTTATGAAAGCTGGCATGGAAGAAGACCTAACGTTTCCCATTTGAGAATTTTCGGTACAAGGGCTATAATTTTGAACAAGAAGATAGGCAAATTGAAATTTCAACCAAAGGGAGAGGAACTCATTATAGTAGGTTATTCTGAAGAGTCCAAGGCATATAGGCTGTTTGATCCAAGGACAAGAAAAGTAGTCAAGGATAGGAATGTTATTTTCTATGAGAACGCTGATACTGCAACCAACTGTGACTCTCAAGATACCCTTACTATTTTCGATTTTGAAGAGAGGTCTCGTGATGACGCACCTCAGCTTAGTAATGAACCGGAACCAAACCAGGATAACAGCCCAGAGATCCCGCAAGAATCAGAAAACCATGCATCATTTTCTAAAATTGGGCCAGGTCGTCCAAAACTGATAAGAACTGGAAATCCAGGACGCCCAAGAAAGCAGTATAACGTTCTCGAAGCTGTAAATTCAATTAATGAAGAAACTCCGACAACCATCGCCGAAGCATACAAAAGTCAAAATGTGGAAGAATGGAAATCTGCGATGAAGAGAGAAATCGACGCATTAGTTTCGAATGGAACTTGGGATTTGGTCGATTTACCTAAGAACTGCAAGGCGATAGGCAACAGATGGATCTTCAACGTCAAGAAGCACCCAAATGGATCTATCGAGAAATATAAATGTAGACTAGTCGCTAAAGGATGTGCACAAAAGTACCAAGTAGACTATTTTGAGACTTTTGCACCAGTTATCAGACATTCAACCATTCGTTTAATTATTGCTCTTGCTGTTGAGTATAAGCTTTTGCTCCATCACGTGGATGTTACCACCGCATACCTTCATGGTGTTTTGGAGGAGGAGGTTTACATGAAACAGCCAGAAGGTTTCGAAGATGTTAAAAACTCCAGCAAAGTCTGTAAACTCAAGAAGTCCATCTATGGACTTAAACAGTCTGGAAGAGAATGGAATAAACGACTGAATGAAGTACTTCTCGGGATTGGATTCAAAAGATGTGTTGCTGACAGTTGCGTTTATGTAAAAAATGAAAAAGATGAAATCAATATCATTGGCGTGTATGTAGATGACATAATTTTAGCATGCAGCTCGAGTGAATCTATGGAATCCATCAAAGAACAAATTGATTCAAAGTTTGACACAGTTGACAAAGGACCGTTGAAATATTATCTTGGAATTGAACTGGAAAGAGAAGGGGACAGAGGATCAATAAGCATATCTCAAGAAAAATACATTACAGAACTTTTGAAGGATTTAAACATGGAAACAACCCGGAAATGCTATACACCATTAGATCCTGGAATGAAACTGAACAAAAATTCGGAAGTAAATACCGAAACAATTGACCAAACACTTTATCAGTCATTAATTGGAACATTGATGTACTTGTCCACCGCTACCAGACCTGACATAACCCATTCGGTTAATAAATTAGCCCAATTCAATTCAAACCCAAATAGAGACCATTTAAGTGCCCTGAAACATTTGATTTGCTATCTTTCAACGACTATAAAATCAAAACTACATTATAATCAAACTAAAGAGAATCTGATTGCGTATGTAGACGCGGATTGGGCAAATTCAGATGATAGAAAGTCATACACCGGATTTACTTTTATTCTTGCTGGAGGAGCGATAACTTGGCAGTCGAAAAAACAAACTTCAATAGCATTGAGCAGCACTGAAGCTGAATACATAGCTATTTCACAATGCAGTAGGGAAGCTCTATATCTGAGAAGTTTAATCACGGAACTTAATTTTAATGAACTTATTCAAGATCCAACGACGATGTTTAACGACAATTTGGGAGCTCAACATCTTGTGAAAAATCCTATTCATCACCCGAGGACGAAACATAGAGATATTTCATACCATTTCGTAAGAGGTCTTTTTGAAGATGGAGTAATTGAAATTGAGCACAAAAATACTGAAGACTTGACAGCAGACATCTTAACGAAGAATTTAGGAAGAACAAAACATTTAAAATTTTCAAAAATGTTAGGTCTTTCTTTTGCAATAAATTAGTATTGATTTGAGGGGATTGATGACATTTACAGTAAGATTTTTCAGTTTATCGAACATAGATTTTCAGACGGAAAAAACAGTCTGAAAATTCTTAAGATAAGATTTAGTTGTCAAAACAAGGAAAACAACCTATACATATATCACAATCAAACTTTTCTTGGTATTCTTGGGTTAGTTTTTTGTTTTACTAGCTTTCGCTTACTTGTTGAATTGAAATTGATTTTTATCGATGTTTTTAACATTGAAAGTGAATTTATCAGCAACGAAAATATATTTTTGAGGGCATATGATTTTAATTTTTTTCATCAAAATTGAGTAAAACGAATTCAATGCGAATACTAATTTACAAAAATACTTGGAAATCGAATTTCAAACTGGGAAAATCTGTTTACTTTTACTACTAACTATGTAGAATCGAAAGGTGAATCACAGTTGAGACGATTATCGTTCAATCGTCTATCGTAGATTGCGTCGTCAAACTATTGTTTCATATAATCTTGCTTTCAGTGGTTGGTAAAAAGCTACTTTACTTTTTACTATCGTCTTACAAATTTTGAAAATTTTTTCAGTCTTAAAAACGTATTTTTACTGCCTTGCCTAAAATTCAGACGATAGTCGTCTAAAACGTTACAGGATTCGGCCACTGGTTACATTCGTGTACTTCTTTTGATAAACTAATAATAAAAATAACTTAATTTTTTGTAAAAGAGTTGTTTAAGATGTTTTAGTAAAAAATACCTACCAAATTGAATTGAAACCCACTAACCTACCTAAGCTGAAAAAACCTACCAATTTTGATAGCATCCTACCAAAACGGCAACCGTGCTCATACTCTGCCCTGATGAAATTTCCAGCTCGTCCATGTATTTTCTTGAGTAACCAAGAACAAACCTTTTATATCAGTTACTCTTAATAACGCAACGTAGACCAATTCTCTTGTGCGACAACGATTGTATTCATAAACAATTCCCATATTTTAAGATGCCTCTTAGCTCAATGGTAGAGTCGTTGCCTAGTAAGTTCAGGATCTCAAGTTTGAGTCCCAGCAGTGGCGATCAATTTTATTTATCTTTTCACTTTAAATAAATAAGTCATGGCTAGGCACGACTCTGATGATTTTACTTACGATGAGCCAAAAAATGGTGTCGATCGCGAATTCAATGCATTACTCCCATCGCATAAAAGCTTCAACGCGCCTAAAGAAGTGCGTTGAAGCACTTTGGCGATGGGGGTTAAATCCACTTTCACTTCAATAATTAAAAATAAAAATTTGTTATACGCTTACAAATTTATTGGGCTCGTTCTAAATGCTTAGAAGCTTCAGGTAAAATTGGAAAAGTCAACTATGGAAATATTTATGATAATGTGCCAATGAACCAATCTTTAATTTGATACCTTAACTCACCTACATAATAGGTCTGTATCTTTACTAACCCGTGGGATCCCAAAACGTGTATCTTTACTTTTTTTTGACGTAAATGTGGCAGAGCTTTTGATTTTTTGTCACTTCCCTTCCAGTAAGAATTTACCCGAACAATTTTCTCGTGCACTTTCTTGCTAGTCAAATCGGCTGTTTGTGAAATCGATCGAAGCATTTCGATTGAATTCAAATTTATTTTTGAAATTAAATGAAAAATGGAAAGCATAATCTCTCTTTGTTGGTTTGAAAATTCAAAATAATGTTAAGTAGATATGCAATGCAATATTGCTTTGAGCTCATTTTAACACGTTTCTCCAACAAAATTGTTTATATATGTTTATTTACTATCTCTACTATGAATATCATTCAGCCAGAAACATCCAAAATGCGTATCTTTACTTTTCATTTTCGGATGAAGATTACAAAAACAACATTAAAAAGCTCGAGCCCAAACTTTTTCCCGGGCTTTTTCCCAAACTTTACCCAGAAACTAAAGAAACAGACCTAATATGTTCTTAGTTATTTTCAAATTACGGATTTTCCATTCGATTGATTCCGATTGATGGAAAGTCTTTTTCCACGACAAACTCAAAGTAGATTATGATTGGAAATTAATTTTATTTTTCACAAAACTTTACCACGGTGCTACCTGTAAGAATCTCCATGACTTACCTCATCCATCTCATTAAACAGTCTTCAATTTTATTATTACCTCGTCAAAAACTAGCTGATGGCGCGACGCGCGGTGGCGGCGCGGCGTTCAAGGAAAACAGAATTATATTTTTAAAGTAGTTATCAAAATATTATCATGAATATTGCTTACATAGCATAGATGAACGAGTACTTATTACTTCCTAATCGATACCTTCGCTTATAGCATTAAGTAGGTACCGCTTCATAAATATTTCCCCAAGTCGAGATATAACTAGGGTGTCCATCTGAGGTCTGTCTAAAAAGAGAACATTTTGCTCTAGAATCCAAAAAAAAGAGACATTCGAAAAATACTAAAGAGAACAAAAAGAGAACACCGAATAAAAAAATATTTTTTGATATATTTTTTATTAAAATTAACAACATTAAAAACAATGCAGTTCAAAAACAAAAGCAGATTAACATGTCAATAAATTTATTAGTGAAAGATAACTTAACAATTATTCTATAAGTCTTTTAGTTATAAATACGGATCAGATTATTCATTAAGTTGCTTACTACGAAGCTTCCTATTCAACATAATAACTCTCTTCTTCATCGATATCTTCATATTTCTCTTTTTTCTTTATTTTTGTAGTGCTGCTTTTGAGTCTATTTCTTTCTTTGGTCCATTGACCCTCAATTAAAGAAAATATTTTCTTAACATTAAGATTCTGCCCCGGGTTTACAAAAATACGCACACATTTTAGAAAGTTCTGAAAAGTGCTCTGGATAATTCACACTATGAAAAAACTTTCGTCCATTTTTCTGTCAAGTGCAAAATGGACGAAAGTTGACATTGACTGTGATTTATTAAAATTTAAACTCTTTGAATTTGTCTTAAGAAACTTATTCGATTCGCAAAATTCATCAAAACATTTACTGTCGTTTATAGTTATGTACATTTTTGGAAAGTGAATATGTATAATAGTTTTTTCGACTTCTTCCCATTGTAAGTTTAAAAAATCCAACAAAAACATGAAAACTCTTCCAATTGAAGGCTCCGTTTTTTTAGGTAGACAATCAAATGATTTTTGATAACATATAATGCAATCACTTTTAAAAGCATTTTCTTCTTCTTCACGGCCTGTTCTCTCAGCCAATGTGTTTGATTTTGCAGCAAAAATTGTTGAATGTTCGTTGAGCCACCCGCAGATTGAAGAATAAGTTTTGTTTTTTTGTTTGGAGATGTTGCTCTAAGAAGTTGCATTCTTCTTTATTTGAGACATTCACATTTACTTTGCAGACAATACACTGCGCATCCCATTTAGAATTTGAATCTTTCACGAAACTTGTATAATGTTTTTGGATTTCGTCGGAAAAATGCTTTTCCTTTTTGTGATTATCGCATTAGTTTTCTATGAAATCGAAAATTTTTAGGTACATATATACATTAATTAATTTTCAAAAAAATATTTAAAGCTGGTTTATTATTAAATAATAAATTATTTTGAAAATATCGCCGCATTTCGCACAACGCACAATTTAAGAGGAATAGAGACAGTGATCTTTTATATTTAACAACCACCACCGGCTTTCACTTTACACACCATGAGTATGTGTAGTGTGTGGTAGCTAGCAATGGCCATTTTCTGCATATGGCTTTGTTGCTTCTCTTCCTTGCTTACAGGAAATATAGCACGAGAGACGAGAGAGTGAGATGAATTGATTTCGAAGTAGAAGTAAAACTGACGTCTTTAAGAAAAGCTGAATTTAAGGTTTTTTAAGTATGAAAAATTGTATCTCATCACGACAAAGTATTAAAAAGAACTGCGATAATTCTTTACACCACGTTTACATTTAATTGAGGTGTTAAAAAATTTATTAAATTAATTCGAATAAAAAAAGTGATATACAAATAAAAAAGAGAAAAAAAAAGATCCCAACGAAAAAAGATAGTGTAAGAAAGATCGGACCTAAAAAAGAGAACATGTTCTCTTTTAAAGAGATAAGATGGACACCCTAGATATAACTCAAAAATAACCACAATATTGCCTACTTATGTACCTAACCGACACAAATAGAAAAAAAAATTGTGCGTGGAGTCAAAAACTAAGTATTAAATATTTTCTATTATTTCATTTGAGGTGAAAAGAGAACACAACACTACTTTCAATAAAGCAATCGAAATTAATTTTGCAAGCACAGACACGATTTTCACACACACGGCACAAATTGAAAAACTATTTAGAAGAATTTGATGAGATCTTGAGATCATTTCTTAAGAAAAATTACGAATATATTAAACGCATTAAAAAGAACAAAGAACTAGTTTCAATTTGATTTTCTCCGAAAATAATGCAAACTTCCACCGAAGAACACATTCCACTACAATTAAATCGTCTGGCTGAATGACGAACTGCGAGCAGTGCCAAAAGGTATGCATTTGATAATCCGCGTTAAACGTGTTACGCATTCATGTTTGCAAGTCGCCTAAGAAGTTTCACTTCAAAAAAATATCTTTGAAGATTAAAACTCGCAACTGATTTTCGTGAACTGATTTTCCCTTGGCAACGAAGTTATATAAAACTGGACAAATTCTATTCAGGTGTAAGCGAAACCTTTAAACAGGCATTATGTTCACGTAACTCGTCAAAAAACAATCGAAAAAAACCCCACAACATAGTGACACATTTTGTCTTTGCTACAATCTTTGGGGATGAGAACAGAAACCTGCAAATCAAAATTCCAACTTACCGAATATTTAATCCTTGAATCCTTTAACGAATGTTGCTTTCAAGAATGGTATATTACTCTTTATGTTAGAATAACTGATGGCATCACTGATGGCTTTCATATTTCAATTCAAATACAGCCACGACACACTAACTGTGTTTAACACTGACACTACTTGACATTTCACCAACAAGCTGTTGCCGCAAGGATATTTCCAACAAGAAGATGTCTTCTTTATTTTCATCACAACCATGTTTGATTTGATAGCCATAATTTCACAGAAAGCTCGATTAAAATACGAACAAATAACTTTTTTTTCAAATGGTACAGCACACGGATGTTTTGCATGCGAACAGTAAGCAAACCAAAACACAACTGAACGAAAAAATCGTTGCAGAGAACTAAGCAACCGAGTCAAATAGAGATGAGACATAAGATCCTTGCGAATTGCGATTGCGACTCATTGCGAGTTTACCAAGGCAGAAAACGTCCGAAACCGAAAGCGACCCAAAACTTGGATGCTGGGTTTTTGTCTGGTTACTGTAACTGTTATACTGGTTGCGTGCTCAATGAAAGACACCGAAAATCTATGACGAAAGCATTATGTCATGTGTTGTGTCTTGTGTACCTTCAAAGTAAACAAGTAATATTCATTCATTCATTCTACCTCCCGCACAAATCTGTGGCCACAACCAAAAACCGCTTAAGTCCAAAAATACGATTTGTGGATATAGCATTTTGAAACTAGTTTTTGAATATGGAAAAAATTGGTGCATTAAAACCACAATTGTTTTTCTGATTCCAGCAAAAGGCTTTAACTACGATTACTTGCTTTGCTATCTGTGGTTCTAATTATCCTTAATCACAAATTATTGCGAAAAACATTTTTAAAGTTGTTTTTCCAAATTGTTTTTTACCCTTCATAGCTTACCTATATGACTTAAGCTTTTAAAGCAAACTAAATCATTTTTAAAAAGTTCTTCTTAAATGAGATAAGCTGTTAATCAGAAATACATTTTTTCTCTTCAATCATTTTAAGCTATTTTTTATTCAGAAAATAAATGAAGATATTTTAAGAAAGAATACACAGAAACAAAAAGTAAACAAAACTTAATAAAAAAAACAGTCAATTCATAAAATGTATACAAAATTAATAAATTAAGAAATATAACAAATGAAGTACAGTTAAAAGTCAAAGTCATAAAATATTTATTCTTCTTCATCCTCATCAACCAGATCAGGATGAATATCACATGCATTTTCAGCTTCTAAATTATTATAAAAATCGTGAAATGCAGTTTCGATAAACGGAAACAAGCTTTTGAGATCATTTTTTTTCTTTGTACTTATCAAATTTTTCAGTGGTGCGTTGGGAATATCACTCAATTTAATTGAGTTGATCCCCCGTTTTGTAATATTTAAAGTCATAAATGGTTGATTTTTGTCAAGTGTTGTTTTGTATTGAATCTTACCAAACATGTTTTTATTGTACCTCAACCAACGCACTTTATTCCAAACAAATTGGTTGGATTCTTCATTTCGGGTCCTCCAGAGAAATTTTGACTTAGCAACAGAACTGAAGTCAAAAAAGTCTCCGCTCTGCATTTCTATGACATTAAATGCTTGTTTTGAACCTACGGTTCGTACAAAATTGTACCAATCGTGGGGATGGTGAATTCGGACTTGTGTTCGTTTCTTTTTCCTTTCAATGAGAGCGTGATCAACGTCACACTCCATGTGAGTGTGACCTGGCTCTAGGAACTTGTGATCTATAGTTTCAATCATGTTGTTGTTATTCAAAAATGTTAGAAACATAGTGCTTACATATGAGTTCTTATTTTGTCCGCTGCAAGAGTCACTGTAAAAAACCAAATGACTTAATTGATTGTGGGCGATTATATTTTGCATATGCTTCATTAAACATGACGCAATTTCATTGCCTCCTCGCTAAAGGCCCCAGCCCATAGAACGCGTTGCGTGCGGTAGAAGCGGCGCGGCAACTGATGCGGTGGGTTTTGCCGCGCGCAACTGATGGGGGTGACCCATAGAATCCGTTGCGGTGTTTTGACAGATAAATTTAGTCAAAATGGGGGCGTTCAAGAATCGTATCCGGATAGCTTGTTGTTGTTGTTTACGTGTGGGAAATCGAAAAAAATAAGTTATAATCGTCTAGCAATGATATTTTGAATTTTTTTCTGTTTTCAAAAGTCGAATTTTAATATTTCACAGCTGTTGTCTGTTGTCGATCGTTCAAAAAGGTATCTAAGATACGGCTATCCGAGATAGGCTATCCGATAGGTTCTTGAACGCGCCCATTGTCACTTTTTCCACATAAGAGAAAACTTCAAATTGGTTGTGACTGCGCATGTCTCTCTTCTGTCACCGCGTGAGAGCCGCGGCAAAGTAGAAAGTTGGGCTACTCGGCGCGTTCGGCGCGTTACTCGCGGTGCTTATGGGTCACCTCTCATAAGAACGTGTGTATTTAATCGAGCTGTCAGTTGGAAGCGGTGCCGCACGCGCGCAACGCGTTCTATGGGCTGGGGCCTTTAGCCATACCCTCGTGCCACATAAAGCAAAACGGGGTATTTGTGGAAAAGTTATGTATGGTAAGATTGTAAGTCCATAGTTGTCGTTTATAAAAGCTTGAAGAATTTCGAAGATAGGGTGTCGGGAGCACTGCTGAAGGTCAAATGCAAAAGCTTCAATTTCAGAATTTTATGACTATTTTTAGATATAAATACTTATGTTCATAAATAATATCTTTCACGAAATTCGTTCACATTATTAAATTTTGAGAAATAGAACTACTTATTTTGTAAAATACACTTTTAGTATCTAAGGAAACAATTTAAGACAGACCTGAAGCCCAAAAAGAGTGTCATCTCTATTTGAATATAAAATATTATAGAAATATGATTAGTTTCTTACTAAGCAAACCCACCTTTGAAAATACTTGAAAGCTTGCTCATTCTAACGGAAATCGATGGGTATTTTTCCCTTAACAGCTTGTACATACTAGCTTAAGTCAAATCCGCATGAAAATACTTACAAGATGAGTCACGCCTTGTATAATGGCTTTCATATGCTGGGAAGCTGTTAATATGGGTTTTAATAAGTTCAACCACTTGTTCAGACAGTTTGTTGCTTCCTCCACCGGAACCACGATAATCCTTAAAAGGTATGTTGGGTTGCTCCAATTTCTTTTTTGCAACTGATTTCAAAAAGCTTTCAGTTTCGTTGAAGCATTGCTTGAAACACTTTTGGCAAACACGAACTCTTTCTTTATTATGGTTTATAAAATATTTTATATGATGCTGTCGGTTTCGTGGTCGAGTTTCACTTTTTTTTAACGTCTGTGACCGTTTATCTTCAATTTCCATCAAACCTCCAATAAAAAGAACTCTTTCAATAAACGATCCCAACGACCAGTAGGACTTGAAAATTTCTTTTTGACTTCCAAAATTTATTTTTTCTTTGCAATTTTGTCGACAGCTACTAAGAGGTGTACACTTTCGTGCAGCAACTACTCCAGATTTCCGATTATATGATTCTCCTCTGTTCCGCTTTTTTGTAATTGTCTTGCTTGAATCACATTTTGATTGGTTTTCAATCGAAGTTGGTGGCGGAGGAGAGGCCAGATTTGCTTCAAGTTGCTTACCCATTCTCAAAAGCTCTTCATCCCAACTGGTTTCAGATATGTCCATGTCCGATAGCTCGAAATTAGGATCGTGAACAGAGTCATCCGTGCTAAAATCCTTTTCCTGCTCTGACGTTCCATGATCACCAAGCTCATGAAAGTGTAAATCCATATTAGTTTCGTAATCAAATCCATTTAAAGATGACTTTGTTTCGTTCAAAACGGGTTCCGAAAATACTAAACCAGACTCTAAGTAAACCAGAAAAATCAAAAAATACACACTTTTCAAAGAACATCGCAGGCAAACAACTAACCTAAATCATTTTTCTGACAATTATTTATATTGTTTTTTGGTGGCGACGCACAGTGGGCCCAAATGGCATTTATCGTCTCAAAAATGATTTTTTCGAAAGTAATGTGGGAGCTGAACTTTTTATGCAAATTAACCAAGAAAAGGTCAAATTTCGCAGTGAAAAAAAAAATTAAAAGGATTAAGCTGCATACTTTTAGGATATGGCTATCTGAAGTGGTCGTTTCGTATAGCCCCATTGCTATGACGAAATAAAGACCGTTTTTAATAGACTTTTCTGTGGCATTTTATTTTGTGATTACGCAAAAGTTATATATCGTTGGAAAGCTTGTAATTAAAGCTTTAAATATCAGCAAACTCATTTTCAAAAAATATATTTCTTCTATATATTAATAAATTTTAATTAACATGCTATTTTTTTTTATATATTAATCTTTGATAAAGGTTTTAAATGGTTGCGCTACCTTGCGCTGTGTTCTTGCATAGTGCATTTTAGTCCTTAATACATTAACAAAAAGGCACAAAAAAAAGGTTTTGCCCAAATTTGCCCCTTTTCGAATAATGACAACATTACCCCATGAAGTACTAGAAATAAAACTCTGAATATCTTCAGAACGGCTCACTCTATGAAAAAAATTATTTTGAGCTTTTTTGTAGAGCGTTCAATTTTCTACTTAAATAATTTGTCAGTTTATTTCTACATTGCTCAAATATCAGGCTATAAAAATAAGAAAGAATTTAAGTTTTTTTTTCATGTTATTTGTATGGAAAATTAAAATTTAAAAACAGGGACCTCTAAATGTTAATATTAGGAGCTCAAATTTTCAGAGGCTTCGTTTTATACCATCCTAAAAGTATCAAGCCTGTTCTATCGTTGAAAAAAGTTGCCCAAAAATGACACACCCCAATGCACATTGATGCTCAAAAATTTGATAAATATGCATTTTATACAGCTCGCATTTACGTTGAAAAATATAAATGGTAATACATCTTCAGTCCATAAAATACTAATTCACGGTGAAGCTATAGTTCAACATTTTGGAGTCCTACCAATCGGTCAGTTTTCTGAAGATGTACAAGAAGCACGTAACAAAGATTACAAAAAAATAAGGATGACGCATTCAAGAAAATGTTCAAGAACAGCAACAAATGAGGATGTCTTTCATCGGTTGTTTTTGACATCAGATCCTCTTATATAAAGTATATGAAAACAAAACACAGCTGAAGCTCAGAGCTTTCTGAGGAAGCCATTCAGCTACTAAATTGTTTACATTTTTGTATATTATATATTGCTTTAGTTGTCTCATATTGGGATGTATTTTTAATGTACATATAATTTATTGATATTATATTTTCTCAACAGGTGTATCCTTAGCATAAATAATAAATAAAAGCAAAATTTATACTGAAAATCCACACTTTGATTCGTCAATATTGTAATTTTTGAACTTTTAATAAACTTTAAATACCAAAACACTAGATAGATCTTAAAAACTTTTAAATTTTATGATTCTCTATATATTAAAGATAATATATTCCAAATTTCACTTAATTACTCCAATAGACAAAAAAGTTACAGATTTTTGAGACGCGAAACTGCATTTGGGCCCACTGTGCGACGCCGCGGCCGGCCGCAGCGCAGTTTTTTTTTCATTCCTTTTATCAAAAACGCCTTTCCTTACCAGTTCAAGAATTTGCAAGGCTCGAGAACTCATTTGATCAGGTTTAAAGCACAAATCTAATTTCAAAACAAAGAAAAGCTTCTGAAGTACTTCACTTACTGGTGCACTTAAGTCAACTGATTTTTCTCATTTGACTTCGAAGAAACAAACTAACTCAACATAAGAAATCGGTTCCTGGAATTGATATTTTTTAAGAACAGCGTAGCCTACATAGTCTCCTTTGCCGACCCAACTGAAATTTTCAATAACCCCTTATGTTTGTTTGGATTCTAGGAACAACGTTTAATAATTTTTCAATAAACGCTTAAGTCGATTTAGTCGTTTTTAAAAAACATGTCCGACTAATTTTCAAAGTGTTTTTTATTTTGCAATAATCGCTTAAATCTACTTAAGCGGTTTTTTGTAATTATATGTGTGCTCGATTTCAGAAGAACTTTTATATTTTGATGAATGGCTTAAGTCAACTTTGATCGTTTTTGGTAATGAAAGTTTAGAGTTTCAAAATTCAAATGCAAATGTTGCAAGTAATGATAAACACATAAGTGAATTTTTTATACCTTTTATTTCGACGAAAAACTGAGGTAAGATAGCTAGGATTTTTTCCTAATATAGAACAACATAAGGAGGTAACGATGCAATAAAAATTTTAAAGTACTATGAGAGCATCAGACCATTGTAGTTTCCAGCTCTCCTCTTATATATTAACCTGTAATTCATTACTTGCTTAGTAAATATATGATAATAATAATAATAATTAAAGGACTATGAATGAAAAGCACACATACAAATTAACTGGAGGGTTGTTAAGATGAAAACTTTGACAAACACGGTACTACGGTAGGGTCTGGGGTGTGTGGGTGGACATGATGAGACTCCGCTCCAAAATTTTGTTTCTTTTTGTTTAGATTTTGAAATAACAGGATACCTGTTTGTAAATTTTAATATTGAAAGATTTTGATAATTTCAAAGTACGCAGTGCTGTTTATATGTGAAAAAAAAGTAACTCATCATTAAATCGGATGTACTTGCTCTTGTACGTTGAGTACAATATTGAAATGCTTAGGAAATTAGAATACAGTGAATCACAAAAGTAAGTAAGCAGCCTTTAATTTAAATATTTTTCACTTCGAACAGTCGTTTTCAGAGTGAATAAATGACAAAAGTCAACAACTAGCTGACGGCGCGGCGCGCGGTGGCGGCGTTCAAGGAAAACAGAATGATGTTTTTAAAGTAAAGGGTTTTCCAATAGGTATGATATGATTTTGCAGTGGCGTTTCGGCCATTTGTAGTATGTTATGATCTGTCGTTTGTGTCTTATTGCATTCAGAAGTGTTTAAAATTTAACCATTGGACCGCCATAAACGTCGTGAACTTTCTGATTTTGCCTTGGAACAACTTGAAATCGATAACGATATTTTTAAGAAAATCATATTTTCCGATGAGGTTTACTTTTATTTGACTGGTGCGGTAAATAAACAAAACTGGCGATGGAAATCCACAAAATATTCATGAAAAACCATTACATTCACCTAAATTGACAGTTTGCTGTGGTTTTTGGGCTGGTGGAATCATCGGTCCGTACTTCTTTCAAAATGAAGCTGGTAACACCATTACTGTCAAGGGAGAGCGGTATAGATCGATGATAACCAGCTTTTTATGGCCGAAATTGGAAGAACTTGATTTTGACAACATTTGGTTTCAACAAGACGGGGCTACGTGTCACACAGCAAATGCAACTATTGAATTATTGCCAGAAAAATTTAGAGACTCGATTATTTCAAGAAATGGTGATATTGAATGGCCTCCATAAGTTGTGATTTAACACCATTAGACTATTTCTTGTAGGGTTATTTGAAGTCATTGGTCTTTCAAAATAAACCAGATTCTCTTCAAGCTTTACAAGTCAATATTAAACGTGCCTTGATTTAGTGGAAAAAGTGCTCGAAAATTGGGTTCATCACATTTGTTGCTGCAGAAGAAGTCGTGGTGGCCATTTGAATGACGTTTTATTTAAAACTTAAATGTATTGATTGAGCTGCACATTAAATAAAAAATATTTGAATTTCCTTAACAGAAAGTGTGTTTTTTTCAAAAAAGAAATCATATCACTCTTATTGGAAAACCCTTTAGTTATCAAAATATTATCAGGCGTATTTTTTTTTATCCTAGTATATAGTACAGTAAAAATTTCCCTTGGGGAACAACAACAAATCATTTTTCTGTCGTAATTTTCCACAGTAAAAACAGGGATGGCATTGCTGTGGATTAATAGTTTCCAGCTTTGATAATAATATGGCACCACCATTGATTTCAGTTCATCAAAGCTTTTCGAAAGGACGTGTTAAAAAAAAAGTGATATTTGCAAAGAAATTTTTTTTCTCGATTAAAAGTTAAAGAAATAAAAACTATATTCATATTGAATTATCGCCCTGTTTTTCAAATATTCTCCAATAGAAATTCATGTTTGGGACTAGCAGTTCGTGTTTCAAGTTAATTTAATTTGGATTGTGTTTATTTACGCGGTAGTATTTTAGTTCAATTTCACGGTTTTGTAAATAGAATCAACTTATTTTCTTTCATAACCTATAGAAAAGACTGATCAATAGTGAAAAATTGCTTTACCACAGATTTGTATAAAAAATAAATTGATTCTGTTTGCAATGGAAAATCACATCAAAGATAAGTTTTTAATATCTTTTTACATACTCCCCGAACATACCAGAAAGTTTTTTTTAAACAGAACAGGTGACTTTGACATAGAGCTTTCATCACTGCTGGACGATGCCTCCAAAAATAGTAAAAAAAAAAGAGCTGTAAGAGAAAATCTGATGTATGGCCGCCGTACCAATCTGGTTTTAGAACAAATCACAGTTGTGAAACTGCCATGGTGAAAGTTTTAGATGACATAAGAATAGACTTCGATGCAGAAAATGTAACAATTCTAAATCTTGTAGATTTTTCTAAGGCGTTTGATATTGTTGATCATGGAATCCTGTGCCTCAAGCTCAAAACATATTTTGGATTTAGTGACAGAGCTACACGTCTTTTACAAAGCTATTTAACAAATCGGAAGCAGAAAGTTGTCATTGGCAGAAGTTGCTCTCAATACAAAAACATTTTAGCTGGTGTACCCCAAGGCTCAATAATTGGTCCGTTACTGTTTTGTATCTTTATTAATGATCTTGTCAGTGTATGCACTAATGTTAAACTACACTTATATGCAGAGGACTTGCAAATTTATCTATCTAGACCTATTGGGCTCATTGAAGATCTTGTAGTACGAGTCAACGAAGACATGTCAGCGATTTTGAACTGGTCTAATAAAAATGGACTTCTTCTCAACCCGAATAAATGTAAGTCCATTATCATTGCCAAAAAAGTGTATGACCCGGAGGTTTTTCCAGCGATCTTTTTAAGAGAAAATCAAATTCAATTTTCTGAAAAAATAACCAGCCTGGGGTTCAAAATAAATCGTACCTTGTCAGCAAACGACCACATTAACTACGTTGTTGGGAAGATTTATAGTTGTTTACGTAAACTTTGGATTTGTTCGCACTTTACACCCAAGAACACAAAGCTTAGACTTATTAAGACATTGATTTTGCCATTTATTACTTATGGATCAGTCATTTATTGTAAGCCAGATTCTCTTTCATACCACAAACTCTTGGTTGCGTTCAATGATATGGTTAGATATGTTTTTGGCCTTAGAAGACACGAACATATATCTCATCTTCATAAAGAAGTACTTGGCTGTTCACTGCAAAGTTTCCATGAATTGAAATGTTGTTTATTTATGCATAAAATCGTTCAGTCAAGAACACCCTCTTACTTGTACGAAAAAATTCACCACGGTCAATCATGCAGAAATGCAAGCCTTGTACCACCTCAAGCTAGATTCCTTAATTCCTCACGCTTATTCTTTGTGTATGCAACTAGGCTTTGGAACAATCTCCCCACTCCAATGAGACAAATCATTTCCACAGAAAAATTCAAAATCGTAGCCTTAAATCACTTTGCTAATTGCGGGTAATAATATGCACTGAGAAAAAAAAAAAATCTATAATGTCTCAAACAAATTCGTAATATATGTTTTCATTATTTTATTGTTATTTATTCATCTTTTAAATTTGTATCTATCTTTTATTTTTTATTTGTCATCTATATATCTTTTGAATTTGTATCTTTTAATCTTTCTTTACATAACCTCTGTTTAAATGGCTGTATTATCTTGTACTATAAAAGACTAAATTGTCTTACTGTACTTCCTTATTTGTTAAATAAAAATAAATTGAAAAATAAATTGATGCATAGATATTGGATATAATGAAATGAATTTATTCTCTTCGTTTGATTCTATAGAATTTGACTTTTAAAAAATAGAGTTTTGTTTTATTCAATAATTTTGATTTTTGGTATGAATTATATTTTGTTTCATCTTGAATTTTACAGAGAGCTTTGAAAAGTGACAACAAGCTTTGACGTTGTGCACCATCTTGTTGCTGGAAATAGAACTGAAAATACTGTGGATAGATGGTTTTTTTTTACTCAAATGCTGTACTAGCATAAAAAAAACACGCCTATCATGAATATTACTTACATAACATAGATGAACGAGAACTTATTACTTCTTAATCGATACCTTCGCTTACAACATGAAGTACCGCTTCATAAATACTTCCCCAAATCAAAATATAGCTGAAAAATAAAAACAACATTGCCTTCTTATGTACCTAACCGACACAAATAGAAAACAATTTATCTTTGAAGACTAAACTTCTCTCGTGAACTGATTTTCCCTAAGCAACGAAGTTATATAAAACTGGACAAATTCTATTCAGGTGTAAGCGAAACCTTTAAACAGGCATTATGTTCACGTAACTCGTCAAAAAACAATCGAAAAAAACCGCACAACATGGTGACACATTTTGTCTTTGCTACAATCTTTGGGGATGAGAACAAAAACCTGCAAATCAAAATTCCAACTTACCGAATATTTAATCCTTGAATCCTTTAACGAATGTTGCTTTCAAGAATGGTATATTACTCTTTATGTTAGAATAACTGATGGCATCACTGATGGCTTTCATATTTCAATTCAAATACAGCCACGACACACTAACTGTGTTTAACACTGACACTACTTGACATTTCACCAACAACCTGTTGCCGCAAGGATATTTCCAACAAGAAGATGTCTTCTTTATTTTCATCACAACCATGTTTGATTTGATAGCCATAATTTCACAGAAAGCTCGATTAAAATACGAACAAATAACTTTTTTCAAATGGTACAGCACACGGATGTTTTGCATCCGAACAGTAAGCAAACCAAAACCCAACTGAAAACTGAATGAGAAAATCGTTGCAGAGGACTAAGCAACCGGGTTAAATAGAGATGAGACATAAGATCCTTGCGAATTGCGATTGCGAGTTTACCAAGGCAGAAAACGTCCGAAACCGAAAGCGACCCAAAACTTGGATGCTGGTTTCTGTCTGGTTACTGTAACTGTTATACTGGTTGCGTGCTCAATGAAAGAGACCGAGAATCTATGACGAAAGCATTATGCGTTGTGTACAGTGTTGCCGGGTAAAAATATTTGAAGGTAGTACTGCAGCTAAAAGAGGGGAGTATTTTGAAAAAAATAGTAGTACAGACATTTTCATAAATAAATTTTTTGTTTAAGCTTTATTTTAATAAAAAAAATCAATTAGGCGAAATAAAAAAAAAACAACAAAAATAAATAAATTATTAATTCTAATAAAAAATGGTGAAACATATATCTCTTTAATAATAAAAAAAAATCTGTCTAATGGCATTGGGTCAATTCACTGTTTTTTTCTTTAATCAAGACTAGGAAACTATTGTACACGTTAAAATACATTAAATACAAGTGACTTTGAAACAAGTAAGGTATTTTGATTCATATAAAAGTGTAAGTGTAACAAAAATTACAAAAAGAAACTATTATTACACTTTTTATAAGATTTCAAAAGTTGTTTTAAAGGAATCCATTTGCAGCAATCAACTGCATTTAATAATTCCTTGCAGCTCATAACTGCATTAATGTATTAAGTTCCAATCTGTTCCGTTTTCTATCTTTAATGATAAACAGTTGGGAAAAAACTCGTTCTGCCGCTGCGCTGCTGTGTGGACTCAACAACAGTGGTTCATTAAGAACATTTCTTAAGGAAAAAATTTCTGACCAAAATTTTTCTATTTCTAAGGAATTAGAAACCATAGTTTGGTTAAGAAGTGTTCGCCACACATGTCAAGGTTTTCAATAATTAAATCAGGAATAGAAGAAGTTATTGAAGTTGCACTTTCTGCTAAATTTAAAGGGTCAACGCCTTGTATAATTCTCAAAATTTCGTCGTCAAAATCGATTCGCTGTGAAATTTGAACACACAGGGCCTTATAATACTCCTTTAAGTTAGTTGAGTTTTTTTAATTTTTTTTTGTTTTAATAAAAGTTTAGCCTTAGCCCCGATGCCCTTAACTGTTGTCTATCTCTTAAGGAGATGGCTGAACAGTTTAATATTTACCTTATTTGGGTGCCGGGGCACAGAGATATCGTGGGTAACTGCAAGGCCGATGAACTCGCCAGAAAAGGAACCGTTCTACCGATCTCAACCAGCTGGTTGAATATTGGTATACCAATCGCTACATGTAAACTTATGCTAAAGCAAGAGGCAATGGATAGAACAAATTATAGGTGGAACAATATCACCACGTGTGTGGCAACAAAACGTATATGGTCAGGACTAGATCCAAAACGCACAAGACAACAAAATCCATAATCAGATTGCACGTTAGCTCCGTAATCAATGTCATCACCGGACATTGTCTGATAGGATGACACGCCATAAGACTCGGCGTTCCCTCTAATGACTTCTGCAGAAGTTGCTTAGATGAGGAGGAGAAAGAGACTATTCCACACCTCCTCTGCTCATGTCCTGCATTCTTCTTTTAAAAGAAAACGGCATCTAGGAAAATATTTTCTAGATGATCCAAGCGATCTGGTGAAAACAGAACCCCCGCATCTCCTTCGCTTTATTAAAAGCTCCAAATGGTTTTGTTTAGTGAGGTACTCCCTCGCACAATTTTTATGGTATCACAATGGACCTAATATTGGTCTAAGTGTGTCAGTTGTATTCCTGACAGCCATTTTTAACCTTACCGAACCTAACCCAAAGTATACAGAATCAATTATTTTTAAATAATTTTCCGAAAAATTTGGATTACAGAGAAACTTGTCACGTAAAAACACCGATCTGATAAAATTTTATAAGATAGTTTTGTAGAAAGTTTTAACGGTTGGCAAACATTTATGAAACCGGACCGACTGATTGAAATTCTAAGTTAAGCTGTTTAGTTAACTAAGGAACATAGGCTAGAAATAATAAATGCAAACGAGTGGTATCATTTAGCTCTCCTTGAATCTTGTGAACAAGATCTAGGTTTCTGTCAGAAGATTCAATAGAATTTTCCAGAAAGTAATGTAGCAATGCAAAAAGTCTAGTGCTCTTGCCACAACCTGTTTAAGAGCTAGCCACCTAGTAAAAGAAGTTTTTAGAATTTTATGTTTTTCAACATTAAAGTATTCTTGAAACTCTTTAAATTCGATTTGCTTCTTTGGGCTATGTAACGAATGGCACATAGACCCTTAAGTGAACATATCTGGATTTTCTTAAAAAAAAAAACGATCGAAATTCACAGTGAATTAAATTTATTAAGGTTGACATTACACTTTACTGCAAGTGTAAGATACTTTAGGTCTTTGAAAAAAATGGGAGTACGAATGTGAAAGGAGGAGTACGGGAGTACGGAGGTGTTGAAAGTATTACAATACTCCTATGGGAGTACTTTCGGCAACACTGGTTGTGTACCTTCAAAGTAAACAAGTAATATTCATTCATTCATTCTACCTCCCGCACAAATAAGCATAACAATACGAATTCTAAAGGACTATGAATGAAAAGCACACATACAAATTAACTGGAGGGTTGTTAAGATGAAAACTTTGACAAACACGGTACTACGGTAGGGTCTGGGGTGTGTGGGTGGACATGATGAGACTCCGCTTCAAAATTTTGTTTCTTTTTGTTTAGATTTTGAAATAACAGGATACCTGTTTGTAAATTTTAATATTGAAAGATTTTGATAATTTCAAAGTACGCAGTGCTGTTTATATGTGAAAAAAAAGTAACTCATCATTAAATCGGATGTACTTGCTCTTGTACGTTGAGTACAATATTGAAATGCTTAGGAAATTAAAAAATATATACATACATATAACATCCAAACAGTTCAAAACAAGAAACCAAAATTTTCTAGCCGCGCCGCGCTGTATGAAAATAACTTCTGTGAATTAAATCTATTCAATGCTGTTGCCACCAAAAAAAAAAAAAGTAAACCAAACACCTTGAGAGGAATAAAGATCAAGAAGGAAAACCATTACTTCTCTGCCCCGAAACTTCAATTTGTTTACGTTGTTGCTTTTGTAACATTTACATTCCAATTGATGCAGGGCAGCGGTTGCATAGAGAACTTGACATACTTTATGCTCTGATTAATAGCTTTGATGCTACTATAATCGGTGGAGATTTAGTAGCTCGTCATCCTGATTGGGGAGACCGTTTGAAACTGACCATACGACTTATTTTCCGGTGAACTCGGGCGTTCCTCAAGGATCGATACTGGGCCCATTCTTATTTAATTTATACCTACAAGCTACAAGACTTTCCGCTCTCGTACCCTACATCGAATGAACCTGGGTCACTACACTATGCGGATGACACTCTAGTATTCGCAAGTGATATTAGGCCACTGTTGGCGCTCAACAAAATAAAAGAAAAGCTCCCACTTGTAGAAAAATATTTTAAAAAGTGGAGACTTAAAATCAACACCCAAAAATGTGGGTTGACATGCTTTAGAAACGCAAGCGGTAAAGGGCACTATCTTGCGGTAAGGGAGAGCAAGTCTCTTTCCTTAAAAATAAATAATTTTTCTATCCCACTACGCTCGGAAACGATGTATCTCGGAATAAACTTCCACAACAGGTTTGGATTCAACAAGCTTGGACGGGCCGTTCTCAACAGAGCAAAAATGGTTACCGGAACTCTAAAACAATTAATCAATTCTAGAGTAATGTTAGGAAAAACAAAATTTCTAATATATAAGACTCTTATTAGGCCCATTTTGACTTATGGTTTCTGCACATGGTTCACCATATCACCAACGGTAGCAAAAGAAATGGAGGTTTTCGAAAGAAAAATTTTAAGGTTTTGTTGTGGAATGTTTAGAAGGTCTGATAAAAGATGGTTCCCTAACAAAGCAATATATGTCGCAACTAAGCTAACACCTCTAATGAAATACCAAATAGAACTTCTTTTGAAAAAGATTTATGTATTAGTAGTAGTTTAGTTTTAAGATCTAGTCATTATCTAAGTTAAGAATGCCAAAAAAAGAGCAGAGCAGTGAATGTACACCGGGAGCAAGGGTACACATATATACTTTAACTATTATCATATTATAAAATTTAGTTTCGATCAATATTTCGATAAAGTTAGGCATATCATTAAATCAACCAAATGTTAAATTAAGCTTGATAATTAACAATGTAATGAATTTATAAAGTGCCTCAATAAAGTTAACTTGTAACTTGTAACTTGTTGCTTTTGTAACACGAGATCTATCTGTGATACATGTATTTAGCTGAATATAAACTTGTGTCAGTGAAATTACTAACACCACGTTATTGTCGGATCTCAAACAGGCTTTGAAATACGAAAATAAAGTGGTGTTTGTAAAGTCAGTTTGTGGACGGATGATTTGATTTATTAAGCTTACTACAAGCGATTAACAATAGATTTAAACTTAAAAATAATTAAACTTAAAAAAGAAAATATAAACAAATAAATAAATAAATATATTTACAAATATACAATGCTTAATTCTAAGTTGAAGTGCAAGGTTTAGAAGTTGAAAGAGGAAGCGGAGTATAGATTTTTTCTTAGAGAAGAGGAACTAAGGGAAAAGTCAAAGGTATTTCCAACAGCATTCGCATAACGTAGCATTCTGCATATGGGGTTGAAATAAGCGTAATTTGTGCGGAGAGTAGGGAGGTGGAAGAAGGGGACAGAACGAAGGTTACGTGGATTAGTGTTCATGTAAATCAGCTCAAGTAATTCCGGGGAGTCTATGGTACCGGCCAAGATCTGATGGACGAAAATTATGTCGGCGATATGACGACGTTTCGAAAGGGTGACCATGTCAATTAGTCGCAAACGGCTTTCATAAGGAGGTAAAATGAATGGATCAGACCAAGGCAATCTACGCAAAGCGAATCTTAGAAATCTTCGTTGCACAGCTTCAATTCTACGGGATTGAGTTATTTGGTAGGGAGACCAAACCTGACTAGCATATTCAAGGATTGGTCTAACATAAGTATTGAATAATGATTTAGTGACGTAGGGGTCGGAAAATTCTCTAGACCAGCGTTTGATAAACCCAAGAGAGGAGTTTGCTTTCGCTATAATATAGTTAATGTGAGAGTGGAAATTCAGCTCTTTATCACAAATAACCCCAAGATCACGAATAGACGAAACTCTGGGGATAGGCACGTTACTGAAGTAGTACGTTCGAAGACTAGAGGGTAAGCGTTTACGCGAGAAAGTCATAGATTGACATTTATTAACGTTAAGCTCAAGAAAGTTCTTATTGCACCAAGTAAGAAAAGCATTTAGGTCTTTTTGAAGAAGAGAGGAATCTTGAGAAGAGGATATGACTTTTATAATTTTAATGTCATCTGCATAAATAGACAGATCAGAGAAAGAAATAATACTAGCGACGTCATTTATTGCAAGCACAAACAGGAGTGGACCTAGATGGCTGCCTTGGGGAACGCCAGAAGAGGCAAATATCGGGTTAGAAACTGCTTTTCTAAAAACTACTCTATACACACGGTTCTCTAGGTATGATTTGACCCATTCGATAATTGAAGGTGGAAAGCCAAAGGCTTTGAGTTTGAGATAGATAATTTGATGGTTTATTTTGTCGAATGCTTTACTAAAGTCTGTAGTAATAACATCGATCTCGTTGCCCTTTTCCATGGCCAACAGAGTCTTTGATACGAATTGGGTAAGGTTAGTCGTAGTAGACCTTCCTTTTAGTGAAGAGACAATTGGTTTACAATGAAAATACAGAGAGTCGTACACAATGCTTTCGAAAAGTTTAGGGATGGCGGAGAGCTTAGCTATCGGTCGATAGTTCGAGATTTGGTTTTTAGAGCCCTTTTTGAAAATTGGGAAGATAAAAGATTCTTTCCAGAGAGAAGGGAAAACAGCCTGGGAAAGAGAAAGTTGAAAAATATTAGCAAGGGGTTGATAGAGCACTGATGCGCACTTTTTAAGGAAAATAGCGGACTCCGTCTGGACCAGGTGAGAAATCATCATCCAGTAACCTTAATTTATCACAAACAGTCTGGGGACAAACATTAAGAAAGACAAGAGATGTTTGCGGGCTATTCATTAGAAACCTGTGATAGTCAAGGTCAGGGTCATTCAGATCATTGGCATATGATTGTCTGAAAAAGGTAGCAAAGAGATTAACAATTGCTTTGGGGTCATCGGAAGATTTGTCAAGGAAATTAAGTGTTGAAGGAAGACCGTCAGATTTTCTCTTGACGTTAAAAAATTGATAAAAACGCTTCGGATCAGTGATTAGAGAGAATTGCATTTTATCAAGATAGGATAAGTATAAAGATTGGCATAAAGTTGAGAAGTTAGAAGAGGCCTGTTGGTAGTAATAGTAATTGGAAGGGGTCTGGGATTTTAAATATGTTTTCCATAGCCTGTTTCTGATGTTACGGATATTTTTTAACTCTGTTGTGTACCAGGGAGGAGATGATACACAGGTTTTTTGAGATGTATAGGGAACACATTGTATGAAACATGCAAAAATTGAAGAATAGAAAAAGGAGAGAGCAATATCAATGGGTGTAGAGAGGATAATAAAGAGATTAAAGTCGATTCCGCTTGAAAGATGACTAAGCATAATGAAATCGGCTTTACGGAAGGTAAAACTAGAAGTGTTCTCAGACTCCATAGTTGTAGTGCTAAGATCAAGACAATGATTGAAAGATAGGGGAGGATGAAAATGATCAAGGGTGGATAAAAGATGTGAGCTTTTTAGGACGGCGGAATTGAAAGGATCAGAGGAGAAAGCAAGGTCTAGTTGTCTCCCAAGATTGTTTAAAACGCAGCTCATTTGAAAGAGGCCTAATTCAAGAAATCTGTCGGTGAATATAAATTCTTTATCAGAAGACGGATTAGAGGGAACGAAACAAGATTCGTCCTCAGAAGGAGTCCATTTCAAATCGGGCAAGTTAAAGTCCCCGAGTACTATAAAGTCATCATTGGAGTCTACACTCTCAATTAAAGGACCTATTGAGTCAACAAATTGTTGATAGACAAGACAGGGTTGTGAAGGGCGAATATAACAACAAAGAAGGTAAAGACAGCGTTTGGGGAAAGACAATTTAATACATACAAATTCAAATAGAGGAGATTTAGATGTTTCGACCAGACATGCATTGAACCGAATGTGTACGGCAAAAAGAACACCACGCCCAGTAGGAGCAATGTCATTTATTTGACCATCCGCACGAAAAACAGCAAAATCAGATGTGAATAATTCACTATCTAGAAAATCAGAGCACAGATTTGTTTCAGTGAGGGCAAAAATGTCATATGGGAGACATTGGGAGTTCATGTACACGTCAGAAGTTTTAGTTCGAAGGCCTCTAACATTCTGATAATATAAGGAAAGTATAGAGACAGGTGGATTGGAGTTAAAGACTAGGCTTGTTATTGGAACGGGGGAAAGGTAAGCGTTTTAAATCAAGGTGGGAAGCGTATGTTGCAAGATCATTTGAAACAGTGGATGGGGAAATATTTAAAGTTTCGTGGAAATGAAAGTCGATTTTTTTGAGAGCGATAGGATCGGTTGGAAGGCCTTCTTTTTGTATCGATACTAATACGTTCATTTTGGTTTTTCCATTGATGCAAACCGTTTCCGACTTATTATAAAGGTAAGAGAGGTAAAGACGGACATTCTCATACAATTTGCTGTCGCGTAGTCTAGCCATCAAATAACGACCATCAAACACATCACCGGTAGACAACGAGGCCGCAAATTTTGAGGTTAATTTTGCTGTGGGAGAAAACATTGGGTCAAGGACTGGTGGGGGTAAAGGGTTGGGGACAGGGTCCGGACGGTTGTGGATTCTTAAAGTGGTAGAGGGAGTAAAAGAGTGAGTCGCTGGGTTAATAGTATGGGAGTGAACAAAATTGGAGTAGGGAATTTTAGATTTGGTTTTAAGAGGGACAATTTTACGTTGGGAGAAAGTTTTCTTTATTATTTTCGAGGTGGATGAGCTAGTGGGATGGATAGAGCTGGAACGAGGAAGGTTAAGCTTAGATCTAATTACAATTTTTTCTTTAGTATTGGATACACTCTTAAAGTTTTTATTGGGGAGCTCTTTAGTTATCTTATTTAAGCATTTAGAAATAGTGATGCTATCTTCAATACATATGGGTTTGTGTGGCGAGTGAAATAACCATTGATATTTATGTTGTATATGGATTTTAAAACTTGACGAGCTAATTTTGTGGCATTTTCCAATGTTAATCTTATATTTACGTTTAATGAGATTCTGAACCCAGGAACTGTCAACATTGGGGGGTAAATTGTTTATAAAATAAGGGTCACATTCGTTGAGTTCTTTCAAATTATTAAGCCTATCATTCCAGTCTGTTACGTTCCAAGTGTTGTTAAGCCGTATGATGGTGGGCTCAGGGGGAGCAGAACATTCAGTCTGGGTGGAAGAAGTTGCTCTGGTAACATGGTCGATGGCTGGAGCGAGTGAAGAAGAGAAAGGTTCCTTTTGAATTGATTCGTTAACTTCAGCAAGAATAGAGGTGTTATAGTGCACATTAACTGGTTGCATGTTCAAAGGAATATCATTAAGTTTATCCAAATTAATTTTCAATTCTTCTATTGCATCCACAAAAGTAGACCGAGTTATTGTTAATTCACTGCTAATGTCATTCATTTTTGATATTAGGTCTGTTCGTTGAACTTTCCCCAGGGTTGACCCAGGTTTTCTTGACAACCCCATGAGTTGTCAAAAAAAACCTGGGTTTTCCAGTCCTCAAAAAACACTACACCACAAATCACCACACATCACTGTCATTAAAAAAAAAATACATGCCATTTGACAGCCCTCAAATCGCCACAGCAAAAAGGTAGGGCGAGTTTGGGGAAAACCTATGGCAAACCTATGGCTCAAAAAACACTCAATTTGACATTCAGGGCGAATTTAGGTTTCTCAAAAAACGCTTTGTGGCGACCATAGGGCAACCCCAGGGCTTCAACGAACAAACCTATTAAGTCATGGTGGATTGCATTTAGATGACAGGAAGCTGTTGAGGCTGATGAAGAAGTTGGTTGGTGACATGTCTCGAGATGGGAACGAATGTTTTTGATATGATCAGTTATTAAATCGAGCGGGTATGATTTTGGGGTTGAATTAAGAGTAGATAGTATTTCGCTACTAACATTTTTAAAACGGGAGTCAAGGAAGTCTACACGCGAGTTAAGAATGTCCGCTATAGATGAAATTTGTTTTTCAAGAGCGGATTGCTTTGAAAACAAACGACTGACAAGAGACTCGATAGCGCTTTCCAGGACTTCAATTGACTTCGAAAAATCGTCGAAGTGGTGAAATTGCGCGAGGACATTTTTATGAAAGCGATTGTTATCAGTTATAATAGAATTTGTTTGATCACTTAAACATTTAATGGCAAGGAGAACATGGGAGAGCGATATTTTGTTACACTCGTCACAGAGATAAGTAAAATAGCAAAGATATTCTTTTAAATATGGACATGATTTTTTAGTTAACCCGATACAGAGGGGATGATAGGATTTACCGCAAAGACCACTGCACGTAACACGTTGGGTGAATTTACTATCAAGAAGACAGTTGTTTGAATCACAAGGACTATTCTCCATCATTAAATTTATATGTATTTGTGTGTGTGAGGCTTGTCCTCTTGTTCTTTATTCCTCTATGCCAAACACTTACAGCGCTATTTATTAGATTACACAGAATATGAAAACCAACAAGCATGTTCACTTGGTCAAACGAAAGACGCAAAAGAATTTTGGAAAGTGACGAAAAAGATAAACGGTTCAAATTTTGCAATAGGGTTAGGAGTAACGGCTGAGGATTTATCAGTGCACTTCCAAAATATACTATGTGCTGGATCAGATGTTAAGTTTTCGTACGCTGAACCTCTTCTGTCCGGCGAAATACTTGATTCCGAAATTACATTTGCCGAAATAAATGCTGTTGTTCTTAAAGCGAAAAATGAAAAGGCGCCGGGAGAAGATGGAGTCACATATGAATTTTTCAAAAACGGTACAGCAGGACTTACTTCCCGACTCAAAGCTTTATTTAATGACATCCTAAATAAACAAGAAGTTCCAACATCTTTCAAGAAGGCAGTCATTTTTCCGATCCATAAAAAAGGTGACACAAAAATAATGTTGAAAATTATCGAGGAATCTCGTTTATGAACGTTATTGCTAAATTATTTTGCGGTGTGCTTGCCAGAAGGCTTGAAAAGTGGGCTGAAGGTAACAACATAATTTCAAAGTTTCAAGCGGGTTTCAGAAAAAACTTCTCCACTGTAGACCACATCTTTACCTTAACATCGATAGTTAAAGCACAAGCCAGAAACAAGAAGACATATGCGTTTTTTGTGGACTTTAAATCTGCCTTCGATCTTGTCAACCGAAATGCTCTTTTTTACTAGGTTTCCCTGTTAGGTATGTCAACGAAGTTCATTCATTCAGAACTATCAAATTGGTTTGAAACGGACACCGGAGATAAACAAGGGTGCCTTCTAGGTGCTCTTCTTTTCGCACTTTTCATCAATGATGTTGAAACTTGTCTGCCTGGAGGTATCCGAATCGCTGATCTGACCATTAATGTTCTTTTGTATGCCGATGATTTGGTTATTCTCTCTGAATCGCCTGAGAGCTTACAACTAATGATAAATCGACTATCTGACTATTGCGTTAAATGGGGGCTTTCAATCAATATTAACAAGTCCAAAATAATGACGTTTTCTAGATCTACCCGAAATCATGCTGCATATACTTGGATGTTCAATGGAAATGTATTGGAGATTGTAAGCAAGTATAGGTACCTAGGAGTTAATATTAACAAAACCATGGACTATAATGAACACATAGCAATGAAATCTAACATGTCGTATCAGCGTATTGCACTGTCAGCAAAATACAAGATATTTAATGCTGTTGTTAAGTCTTCTCTATGTTATGCTGCGCAAGTTTGGGGAATAAATGAGTTTGAGGCAATAGAAAAATTTCAAAGGTGCTTTCTGAAGAAACTGTTCAATCTTCCGATAAAAACGCCAACTTATGCTCTTCGTCTCGAAACGGGTCTACCTAAAATCTACACATACACTCTCAAGCTGCATGCAGACTACATCTTAAGGGTGCTTGCTCATCCAGAAAATCGGCTAACCAAACAAATGACATTGTACGAACTTAGAAACGCGGACTGGTGGATGGTGAAGTGGAAAGACTTAGGAAATATGAAGAAACCTTGGAACTGGTTTATAGTATGTAATTTGTTGCACTTTAAAGAACGGCTCTACAAAATAATCCAAGCTCAGGAAGATATAGTGAGGATTGAATTCATTAAAGAAGCTCAAAAGTCACAAAGCAGAATCCTTTATTCTCAATTGAAACTGAACTTAATGGAAGCAAGTTATTTTAACGATGCGATATAAGGAAATAACTCTGATTTTCAAGACAAGATGTGAAGTCCTTGGACTTAATGGAACACCATATAACAACAGCTTCCATCAATTTTGTTCATTGTGTAATCTGAAAGCTAAAGAAGACTGCTTCCATCTCATTAGTGTATGTCCCATATTTGCACAACATCGACTTGCATACTTCGGAAAAAATCACTTACATTACAAGAAACAATTACATTGTTAAACTATAGTGCTTGGAAAAAACTTTACCTCTTTTTGAAAGACATATTAAAATATAGAAAGTAACTTATAACAGAATTTGAATAGATAACTCTCCTTTTATAATTTTTTTTCTATTATAAATATTAAATCCTTTTTTATTAATCTGCCAACCGAGCTGACGGGAAAGCCAAGGCTTTAAATTCATTATAAATATTTGTAAATGATGTATTAGTATACCAATTAAATGAATACTTTACTTCCTTTTACTTACTTATTAGATTTCACTGATACTCGTTTCAACCTCGGATTAGTTAATACTAGTTGTAGCACTTAAACCTCTCTTACACCACGTCGAACAAGTCATTTTCCAACCCGTATTAGTTACGCCTTGCTTATGTCAAATTTTTCATTAAAAAAATGACCCATCTATAGCTCTGGTTAGTGGTTACTATAAATGTAAACAAATCCCAGCTGATTTCATTGTGCGAGTTTAAAGAATTAAGTTTTTCTGACAATCTAACTTTTTTCGGAGTCTGATTGGCCAGAATCTCAGTTTTTCTTTTGACCAATTAGAGGTCAAAAAAAGTTAGATTATCTGGAAAACTTAATTGCGTTGTACCCGAGCATTATGATAAATTTTTTTTTTGGCGGAAATTTTTCTAAATTGGATATTAAACAAAAAGAAAAAGGTCTGAAAATTGGGATGGTTCTCAAAAGGTTAGTCAGTATATTTAGTTTTCGCATTGCTAAAAGAAAAAAATAAATAAATTAGTTTTCATTTATACACTTATTTATCTTGAAGTTAAGGCGTTAAAAGAATTTAAATCAGTGACAAAACCAAAATAATTTTCCACTTTTCCTCCAAAAATTTGAACAATACTTTTCCCACACTTTTTTCCTCAAAATGACATTTAAACTTTAATATGACCTTACGCCGGCTTTAATACTCCTATGAACCAGTTTTAACTTACTCCGCCTCTAAAACTGGTGTATTTTTTTCATAAATGAGGTTTGCAGTATTAAAGGCGTATTAAATTTAACTTTAATCCGCCGATAATACGAGTTTATAAATAATACTGTTAGTGGCTTGTGCTGGATTTACATGCATCTGCTACTGCAGAATTGCAGAAAAGGGAAAGATGGTTCCAATCCAGCAAATCTCCGGTCTTCTTCCGAGTATCAGTAAGGTATTAGAGAAAGTTCTTAATAGAGCTCTGTCCACATGGGCTGAGGACAAACATATTATTCCAGAAAATCAGTTCGGTTTTAAGGCGGGTCATGATAACATACATGCCGCGTCCAAACTGGTATCTGATATTCAATGGACCAAAGCTAAAAAGCAGTGTACGGGTGCATGTCCGGTTGACTTGGAGAAGGCATTCGATACCGTTTGGTTAGACGGTCTTTGCTATAAGTTGATCAGGTATGGCATGAGTAAACCACTGCTATATATTCTGAATGACATGCTTCATGGTAGAACGTTTGTTGTCAGCCACCAGAACTTTTAAAATACAGAACGGTCTACAACAGGGGGCGGTGAATTCGCCTATTTTGTCGAAGATCGAAGACACCAGATGTCTCTTGCACCGTGACTTCGATAAGATCCAGCAATATTGCGATGACTGGCAATTGAAAATCAACTTTCAGAAATCGGAAACAATTGTGTTTAGAACCCCGTTGGCTCGGGCCTCATGGGATACGATGATATGAAAGCTGGTGATCGTTGATCTACATGGCCACCCACTGCCAAACAAAGTAGGAGTCAAGCACCTCGGTATCTGGCTAGATCAGTATTTATATTTTAACAAACATATGGATGCGGCTCTGGCAAAGGGCTAGAGGAGCTTTTGCTCTGACAAGGCGACTGCTACACAGCAGTCAACTTGATAGCAGAGTGAAGGTAATTTGCTACATGGCCCTCATAAGGCCAATGATTGTCTATGGGTTCCCCTGTGGTTCAATGTTACAGCGTCTCAAATGGAAAAGATTCGGGTGTTTGAGAGACAGTGTCTGCGTACCTGTCTTGGATTGCACAAAACACTAGAGTTGGAGTACAGAAAATATTATCTTAATGTCCTTTACAACGGGGCTCAAATAAACAGGATCGACAACTTCATTATAAAACTGACTCGTGGTCACACTGCAAGAGCGAATACCTCGACCAATGGCCTGATTTTTGGGGCTTATTACCCCAACACTGAATATATGGAGAAAACGCGCTTCAGTGGATTTGTCCCACCGGAGGCTTTCCTCTATTTTGATATGGTAGGGCTGATTCAGGATAGATTGGCGGTTCCGCTTATCTACCACGTCTGCCGTAAGTCCGTGGAACGACGGCTCCTTTACAACCTAGACGTCACCGCAGTAGGTGGAGAAGCTGAAAAGCTCCCCCGGTTCAGCAAAAAAATACAAAAAACCAAAAAAAAAAAAAAACGAAAAAAACCGAAAGCTACTGTGGCTGCTCTAGTTTTAAGTAGAGTTAAGTAGTTTTAATTAGTTTTAATTAGTTTTAAGAAAACACAAAAAAATGATCTTGCAAACTAAGTTTTTAAAAAATTTGCTTTGAATTGAATTTGAACTAACTCGTTCTAGTTTTTGATTCATAATGTATCGCCGAAAGGCATTAGTAGTAAGATATTGAATAATTTACAGTACCCGCCTAAAGTCAGTAAGTTAATTAAGTTATTATATAAACTAGTTTTACACATTTTCGTTAGCATGTAAGTAGTTATAAGAAACATTGAATAAAAAATGAATTGAAAAAAAGTCGTTGCCTATTAATCTCAGGGTCTCATGTTCGAGTCCCAGTTTTCATTTATGTTTTCTGTTTGCTGGGAATCGAACCTGAGACGCTGGGTTATGACGACTTTACAGACGATGAGCCAAAAAATGGTGTCGGTCGCAAATTCAATGCATTACCCCCATCGCAAACGTGCCAATCGCGCCTAAAGAAGTTTTCACTTCAAAAATATCTTTTGAAGATTAAAACTCTCTCTTGAACTGATTTTCCCTAGGCAACGAAGTTATATAAAACTAGACAAATTCCATTCAGGTGTAAGCGAAACTTTTAAACAGGCATTACGTAACTCGTCAAAAAACAATCGAAAAAACGACAACATGGTGACATGTTTTGTCTTTGCTACAACCTTTGGGGATGAGTACAAAAAACTGCAACAAAATGCCAACTTACCGAACATTTAATCCTTGAATCCTTCAATGAACTTTGCTTTCAAGAATGGTACATTACTTTTTATGTTAGAATAACTGATGGTTTTCAAATTTCAATTCAAATACAGCCACGACACCCTTATTGTTTTTAACACTGACACTACTTGACATTTCACCAATAACCTGTTGGCGCAAGGATATTTTCAATAAGAAGTTTTCTTTTTTATTTTCATCACAATTACGTTAGATTTGAAAGCCATAATTTTAAAGAAAGCTCGATTAAAATACAAACAAATAACTTTTTTCCAAATGGTACAGCACGCGGATGTTTTGCATCCGAACAGTAAGCAAACCAAAACCCAACTGAATGAAAAAATCGTTGCAGAGAACTAAGCAACCGAGTCAAATAGAGATGAGCCATACCATAAGATCCTTGCGAATTGCGATTGCGAGTTTACCAAGGCAGAAAACGTCCGAAACCAAAGCGACCCAAAACTTGGATGCTGGTTTCTGGTTACTGTTACTGTTATACTGGTTGCGTGCTCAATGAAAGAGACCGAGAATCTATGACGAAAGCATTATGTGTTGTGTGCCTTCAAAGTAAACAAGTAATATTCATTCATTCATTCTACCTCTCGCACAAATAAGCACAACAGTACCTACCTATGAATTTTAAAGGACTATGAATAAAAAGCACACATACAAATTAAATGGAAGGTTGTTAAGATGAAAACTTTGACCAACACGGTAGGTACTACGGTCATTGTATATTTATTCTTTTCATACATTGTATATTTATCGCCTTACATTGTATATTATCGCCTTTCGCGAGGAATTGGCAAGTCCTCCGTTAATAAATTCATTAGGTACCATGAAAAGCTCTTTCTCAAAAAGCCGTTCGGAACCGGCAGAAAAATGTAGGTCCCCTCCATTCCCTCACAAGGTATGGTTGTGAGAGATGCGCTAGGCCCAAGGGTTCCTAGCTCTGTTGCGCCACCCTATTTATTTATTTATTTTAATAGAATTTTGAACTAGGCTATTTTTATTGAAAATGCGTGCTTTTGGTATCAATGGTCAAGTATAGAGATTCTTATTTTAGTCGCACCACCCGCATGAGGAATGCTCTACCCGACCCTGTTTTTCCCCTACATTACGATTTACAAAGATTCAAAAGCAACGTACATCGGTTTCTCCTTTCAAATCCTCTCCTATTTTCCTAAATGCTCGCACTGTGTTTTTACAACATTATAAGGGTAGTCATAACCTCATAACCCCTTGATGTGCGCGTCAATTATAAAAAAAAAAAATAAGTCTCTTCTTCGTTGGATTAGAAACTACCTTTCCGACCGTTCTTACTTTTACTTAACTTTTAACTTTTATACTTTATACTTTTATACTTAACTTTTAAAAAACTTATTTTTTCAGAGAAATGAAAAATCTTTAATACAAATTATACAAAAACGCTTTGTGGCGACCACAGGGGGACCCTATTGCTTCAGCAAACAGACCTATTATTATATTTATTATATTATTATTACTATCGAAACAACCATTTCTTTATGTTCAGTGTTCAGAGAGAGCAAAAATAACTATCACAGTTCATTGTTATTTTCAAAATGAATTTGGAATGTTGTCCACAACTTTTTTTCATATAGCTTTGTATAGGAAAAAAAGTTGTGGACAACATTTCAAATTCATTTTGAAAATGAGAAATGAACTGTGATAATACTATAGAATAAATATACAAGGGTCGTTTGTCAAGGCCCATTGTGAAATCGAAAAACGGGCTCTGGCATGCATTCAAAACGAAGAAGGGCGCTTTGAGGAATTGTTATAATTGTATTTGTATAAAATACATAAGAAAACTACTTAAAGTGCCCATGTTATTGTTTTATTTAAACAAACTTCAAAGCTACCGAACATTGGAACACAATCTCAAAAATAATTATTTTAACGATAGCAACATTATTGAGACCATATCAACCATTTCTAAAGCAAGAGGAGAGCTTCTGTACCTCAACTATATACCACATCGAAGTGATCGCCCTTCTGAATGTACACTGTGCAATCTACGTGTGACAGAAGATGTGAAACATTTCATTGGAATCTGCCCAATAATCAATGGCATCAGACGCTTCCACTTTAGTAAAACAACGCTCACTACCGAGGAATTGCAACGCATTCTAAATGGTAGCAATTGGTCAACGCTTGTTAGTTTTGTAAAAACCGCTTTAAGGTATCGTAGGCAGATTATAAACGAAAGCTTTAAAAAAAAAAAGTAGTAATAATAATAACAATAATATTTTATTGACTTATATCTACTTTTAAAATCATCTGATATTTTAATATTTTCTTTCTCTTTTGGCTGACGGCAAATTCCAGGCTCTTTTTGTGAATTTTGTAAAACTATGTAAAAAACAAACTTTTGTATGGTTAATAAAATCACACATTTACTTACTTACTTTACTTTCTACTTACTAAGAGCTTCACACCACTTAAAACTCGTTTTCTTCTTGCTAAGACTCTGATAATTCCCATTCTGACATACGGCTGTGAAATATTTTGTAAATACAGTTTTGCTAGCATGCGTAAACTCAATGTCGTCTTCAATAGTACATTACGTTATGTCTATGGTTTGAGTAGGTATGATAGATTAGCCGGTCTTTCCCAACTCTTGCTGGGTATGCCCTTCGAAAAGTTTCTAGAACTTAGGTGTCTAGTTTTGCTCTCTGACATTATGATTTCGCGACAACCACAATACTGCTTTGAGAGAATTACATTCGCGTTCTCGACAAGGTCTCGTCAATTGATTCATCCTCGTTGTTCGTGTTTAACATCTCAGCGTCAATTTTTCGTAAATTCCGTCCGTCTTTGGAACTCATTACCACGAAATATTAAGGAAATTCAAAACGCAACAAGAATTAAAAGACTATTAATAAACCATTTTCGTACTTGTTAAGCATTCATGAAATAAAATAAAATAAAATAAATAAATAAAAATATCCTAAAAAAAAAAAAAATGTTGACGTAATGAGAACCCGTCATTTTGTTGTCAATTTTTACAATATTCCCAACGCCACCAAAGGGAAAACAAATCCAAACCATAATAGACCAACCAGCCACCACCATGTTTTTTTTTTTTGTCAGGAGGAAATCTTTAAAAGACACTTGTCAGTATTCGACACCAAATAGTGTGGGATTCTTACCTCACTAAAAACTCCTCGAAATCAGAATCAATCTATGAACGATCGACAACAGATTTTTCTTTCTCAATAGTAAAGGGTTTTCCAATAAGAGTGATATGATTTCTTTTTTGAAAAAAAACACTTTTTTTGTTAAGGAAATTGAAATATTTTTTATTTAATTTGCAGTTCAATTAATATAATTAAGTTTTAAATAAAAAGTCATTCAAAAGGCCACCACCACTTCTTCTGCAGCAAGATATTAAATGAACCCAATTTTCGAGCACTTTTTCCACTAAATCAAGTCGTATATCAAGAATGGCAAGTTCAATATTGACTTGTATAGCTTGAAGAGAATCTGGTATATTTTGAAAGACCAATGACTTCAAACAACCCTACAAAAAATAGTCTAATGGTGTTAAATCGCAACTTCTTGAAGCTCATTCAATATCACCATTTTTAAAAATAATCGAATCTCCAAACATTTCTCGCAATAATTCAATTGTTGCATTTGCTGTATGGCACGTAGCCCTTCTTGTTGAAAACAAATGTTGTCAAGATCAACTTCTTCCAATTTTGGCCATAAGAAGTTGGTTATCATCGATCTATACCGTTCTCCATTGACAGTAATGGTGTTACCAGCTTCATTTTGAAAGAAGTACGGGCCGATGATTCCACCATCCCAAAAACCACACCCAACTGTCAATTTAGGTTTTTCATGAAAATTTTGTGGATTTCCATTGCACCAGAATCGACAGTTTTGTTTATTTACCGCACCATTCAAATGAAAGTGAGCCTCATCGGAAAAGATGATTGTCTTAAAAATCGTTGTCGTTTTCAAGTTGTTACAAGGCAAAATCAGAAAACTCACGAAGTTTACGGTGGTCCAATGGTTAAATTGTTTATAATTCTTAATGCAATAAAAAACAAATGACAGATAATGACATACTACAAATGGCCGAAACGGCACTGCAAAATCATATCATACCTATTGGAAAACCCTTTACAATGGTTTATATATATTTAGCGGCTGAAAAGATGAACTGAAAATCTAGCCGCCTAAAAACAAAACAAACGAATGAAATAACTTTCAGTTTATTAATGCTGATTGCTGAAAAATAAATCTGGTTGTCTTAGGTTTTATTTAGGTTAGATGATGTTGCCGGTTTGACTCTACTAATCGTACTGGACTCTGTCTTTCTTCTCAGCGCGTCAGATCGTTTTTCTTTCCCGTTTCTGATTGGTTCGTTGCTGGCGGCTTCTATCGACTATCGAAATTTCAGACGTGGCACTCGTTGATTGGAATGTGACAGGTGGTTTCTAACAATTCTCGAATGGAGAATTATGTGTTGCCCGAAAGGAACAGAGTTGCCAGGACCGTCCGCCACAGTGGCCCCCCAGAAGGCTTGCGCAGCTCCTAGGTATAGCGCTCCGGAACCCGGACGCGACGTCCTCGCGAGGTGTGGTAAGGCTGAGTTGGTAATTCTAGTGGCGGTGGTGGAGATGTTGAACTTGATGGTGCTTGAGCGGTACTGCCTTCTTGAGCTTCCAGATAAGCTGGCTTTAGACGGTCTATTGAAATTTTGGGTTGCTTACCTCGGATACTAATGGTAAAAAATTTGTCGTGGCGTTACAGCACTTCGAAGGGGCCTTCGTAAGGTGGAACTATTGACGCTTTGACGGAGTCGTTGCGAACGAACACATGTGTGGATGATTTTAAATCTTGGTGAACGAATGGTCGCTGCTTGGCATGCCAAGCCGTTTGCTGAGGTATGGTTTGGAGCATCATCTGCCGAAGGTCTTTCACAAATTCGCTTTGCGAACGATTCTCTATCGGTGGAGCGAGTAAATCTGCTGGTAGTCTGAGTGACGTTCCATAGACTAGCTCTGCTGGGGTGGCTTTCAAATCTTCTTTAAGGGTTGCACGGAGGCCAAGTAGGATCAGCGGGAGACGTTGTACCCATCGAGTGGAATTGTTACAATTTATTGCTGCTTTCAACGTCCGATGGAATCGCTCGACGATTCCATTAGCCTGCGGGTGGTACGAGGTCGTCATAGAGTGGTTAGTTCCTATACATTTACATAGTTCCATGGGAAATCCATCCAGTAATGAGTGCGTTGGCGCAATTGGTTGCTGACATATCTACTATTGGGTACGCCTCTGGCCACCTTGTATAGCGATCAATTACTGTCAAAAGGTAACGATATCCTTCAGAAGGCGGGAATGGTCCTAGTATGTCGATGTTGACGTAGGCGAAGCGTTCACCTGGAGTTGGGTAGCATTGAAGTTTGGCTTTCGAGTGGCGTTGTACCTTCGTTCGTTGGCACTGGACGCAGGTTTTTGCGAAATTAGCGCAATGTTGGCGAATGTTAGGCCAAATGAAGCGCTCTGTCATGAGTCTAACTGAAGCTCGGCGTCCCGGGTGCGATAGGCTGTGTGTTGCGTCGAACAACGCTTTGCGCAGATCCTTGGTAATGAATGGCCGTACTCTATTGTGTGATACGTCACAGTAAATCGGTTTATCTACGTGAGGAAAGGAAAACAATGTTATTTGCATTGAGTTGACAATGTTACCTTCGAGTAGTTGCCGCAACTCAGGGTCTTTCTCTTGCGAAACGGCGAGCTTCGAGTAGAGATCGTCTTCAGAATTGATTGCATCGATACGCGATAGCAAGTCTGCTGCATGGTTGTCCTCGCCTTTGATGTAGCGGATGTCTGTGGTAAATTCACTGATGAAGGACATATAGTTCGTTTGTCGTGGCGATGATTTTTCTGGTCGTTGTTGGAAGGCAAAGATCAGTGGCTTATGATCCGTTTGGATGTGAAATTTGCGACCTTCCAACAAATCTCGAAAATGTTTCACGGCAAGGTACATTGCGGTGAGTTCCCTGTCATAAGTTGAATAGCCTTGTTGTGTTTTAGAAAATTTTTTGGAAAAATAACCCAGTGGTTCGGCCACGTTGCTTACTAATTGGTTCAAAACCGCTCCGGCCGCTATGCTTGACGCATCTGTAACCAAACTCATCTCTGCTTCAGGTATCGGGTGTGAAAGGCACGCGGCTTGTGCGAGAAGTTGACGGCAGGTTTGAAACGCTTCATTTGTTGACTGGGTCCAGCTCAGTGGGGTCTTGTCATTTTTTCGATTACCTGGTGTCATCGCTAGCAAGGGGGATTGAACTTCTGCTGCGTGTGGAATAAATTTACGGTAAAAATTTAACGTTGCGATAAATCCTTTCAGCTGCTTCACCGTCTCTGGCCTTTTGATGCGTTGAATCGCGGCAACTCGTGATGGGAGTGGGAAAATTCCATCCCTTGTAATAAGATGTATAAGGAATTCCAGCTTCGTCTTTCCGAAGACACACTTAGCTACATTGATTGCTAAGTTGTGTTTAGCAAGTCGTTCTAAGACTTCACGTAAGTGACGGCGGTGTTCATCGATGTTTGATGATGCGATGCAAATATCGTCCATGTATGGGAACGCAAACTCGACTCCTCGTAGCACTTCATGGATTAGACGCTGTAGCGTTTGAGCTGCATTGCGTAGGCCGAATGTCATATGAGTGAACTGTTATGCCTTGAACTTCAATCAAAAAACCTTCTTTCTTTTCTTGATTCCAAATGACGACTAGTTTTATATTCTGCTATGAGATCGCCTCAACCATACATCGCATCAAGATTCTTCTTTGTATGGGTTTTGCATATCAAGCATTATGTGGATACACATAAATGCAAGTATACAAGTGGGATATGCTTATGATGATGATCAATGCGGACCATGAACAGTGATGTGTTTATTTAAGATAAACATCCATGGATGGAGTCACTGGTTGTTGATATTATTGATTCTGTCGTGAACCCCCAATACTGAACGGATGTTTATAAGAAGAACTATCCAAACAATATTGTGTAGAGGTTTAAATAAGAAATGTGACAGAAGTGGATTATTTATTGTGATATAAATAAACACTTCACGCAAGAGGCAATTGAGGCTCTTTTCCACATTTAATACCACGATCGATTAAAATCAACCAAGCATATTTCCACGCTAAATACGATGATTTAGCACCATCATAACACCTCCCCCCTTAATTGAGTGAAGAACTAGACTAAAGAACTTGTGCGAATGCATGTATGAGAGTCCCATCAACAAGAACATAAACAGTCTATTTTATTAATATTCATTTTAATGTAAATTTTTTGTATTATAAGAAAAAAAACAATATTAATATAAGTTTTGTTTTTAATGAAACTAAGAGTTTTTATTTTCTCAAAACTTATTTATTTAGTCTTGTAACGAGAGTACCTCGTAGACTGAAGACTTTCTTAATTCTGACTAACAATATTTTATCTAGGTGCTATTTATATCTACAGTTTCGTTATCTTTATTGTTACAGCTGCATGTGCTGTGTTATCTTTATTGTTACAGCTGCATGTGCTGTGTTATCTTTTATTTTGGCTTGTTGAACATGATGTCATTCTTATCATGTTGAAGATTTGCCTCTGTTGCTGGAGTGCATTTCGGAGCGTATATAACTCCTCCCCCCTTTGAATCGTCCATCTGATGAAACTCTACGGATGGTAGATTCACGGTATTATTGGTGCTGAGGCTGTTATTTTTTCTTTTTAAGCAAATGAATATTACTATTACTAAGATTAAAACTATTGATACCAATGTTAAACTATAGCTTATTGTTTTGTGCCTAGATTCTATGTTGCTTAGCTCTTTTATATTTTGTACAAATTTATATTCAATTAAATCAATATCTTTATTGTCTGTTGCAAATTTGTAATCTAATATTGGGACTATTAAGTCTCCAAGATATTCTTTTCGGTTAAATTTTTTATTCTTTACTTGAAGTTTACAATTTCTTAATTTAATCAGATAATTTCCTTTAATAGTGTAGTTTAAGTCATTACAGTTTTGTTTAATAGGAGTTTGTTCAATATTCTTTATTACGATAAATTCTCCTTCTTCTTTTATTTCTGTGTGGTTAAAATTAGTTCTTTTACAATCTTTAAGTGGTTTTTGAAATATTAAATCGTTAATACATTCGTCTTTTATTAGTTCTAATTTTTCTACTTCATTTTCTGGGAAATATGTTTTATTATTTTTCTCTAAAATTATGTTTGTGATTAAGTTCAAAGTTTTATTATTAACAGGAAAATTTTGGATATAATATTTGTTATAGCGTTCAATTGTGAATTGGGGAATAGAAATTATTATTAAGATATTAACTTTGTAAACTGCTAATTTTATCTTTAGGTGTTGTAATTTATCGAACGTTATGTTATTTTCTTGAATTTCTTCAAGAGTTAAAATGTCCTGAGTTAGCATACCTGTTCTACTTGTTAAAATAATATCCTCTATTTTTTCTAAAGCATATTTTACTTCATTAATCTGATTAAAAAATTCTATTTCCGTTCTAAGGTCATTTACATCGCTTCTTTGGTTCTTTAGTTCGTTGATTAAAGTTGTCCCTCTGTTTACTGTATCTATTAGTCTTTCAAATTGTTCATTGAAATGGTCGTTAATCTTTATCTGTTGGTTGTTATTTTTTATTATTTCTTCATTGTTTTCCTCATAGGCTTTCAGTCTATTTTCTATATTCTGGTGATCTTCATCGTCCATTGTCCCAAAAAGAAATTTCATGCCTGATCCAATTAGATTTATAACTCCTCTTTTAACTATTTTATGGGGTATTAATGTTTGAATTTTAGTTTCTAATTTTGTGATTTCACTAATTTGTTTATATCGTTTGTTTGGAATCAGCCTATACTGTTCTTTAAGTTTAGATATTGCTTGCTCGTATTTGGTTAAATTTATAACGTGCACTATTGTCTTGTAATCCTCTATCAAATTAATTGATTCACTTTTTATAATCGCAAATTCTCGTGTAATTTCATACATTTGTATCTCTTGACTATGGGTCAACGTTGACAGCCATAGAAATACTGCTATTATCAATTTTAATGGAATCATTTTTAAACTGTTTCTTTCTTTTTCTAAATTGATCTTTGTGTAATTTTTGAGGGTCTCTATTTGGTCGTATTGTTATATTGTTTTTATTAATTTCTAACACTTTCACCTTTTTGTGTTTTGTCTTCAACTTGTCGTATCGTTCTGGATTATTTATTTTTGTAAAATTAGGATCTATCTCCGTATCTTTTCTGTTTTTATTAATTTTATTTAAAACTTTTTCTTTAGTACTTTCAATTCTTTCAAATACAATTTTATTGTCTGTTCTACCAAAATGTATATCACTTGGTTTTTCCCGTGTAGTCAAATGAATAGTGTTATTATAAACCTCTATGGTACGTGTTACATTATCGACTAAATTTGGTTTTTGTTTTTCAAAAAGTCGAATGTGCTCGTTTAGAGTGGAATGTAGACGTTCTATGTCTGAGTTGCCTGTGTGGCGATAAGGCGTGGTTATATGATTCATTATATCGTTATCTTTGAGATATTGTTGTATTGTATATGAAAGAAAAGATCTATCGTTATCGGTCGTTAAGACTTTTGGATAACCTAAGCAAATGAATATCTTTGTCATTGCTGTTAATACGTCAGCTTGGGTTTTTGTTTCTAGTCTTTCTAATGCGATAAATTTAGAGAATTTATCAATGCATGTTAGGTAGTTTCCATTTCTAGGAATGGGCCAAATGTCCATGTGATAATGTATGTGGGGACCTGTTGGTGTTGGAGTTTTTTCATATGGGAGTTTTAGTGGATTTCTTTCTATTTTAAGATTGCAAGTTCCACAATTATTGATTATTTTATTTATTTTTTCTCTAAGATTTGGTGTATAACAGGTTCTAATGATTTCTAAGTACGTCTTTTCTATACCGATGTGATTGTATTTTTTGTGAGTGTTATTAATTATTTCTTCAGTTTCTGGGGAATGTAAGTTCGTTAAGTTGGACATGGTTCTGTATAGTTTTTGTTTGTAATGGTGTTGCTTCCAGTATTCTTGGAATTTTAGAAATAACTCATCGTTTGGTTCGTATCTATTTAGTGGTAAGTCATCATTATCAAAAAATATTGCGTTTGTTTTTCCTATGTCGCATTCTAAAATTATTTGTTCAAAGTCTTTAGAGGTAAAATTCTTTCTTGTAATTACTATTTGTTTTTTTCCTACGTATGGGAATGTTATTTCTCGGGAATCTACCCTTGTTGTTTTAACAATTATTTGGCGTTCAAACATATTGAGGGGTTTATCTGTTATTGGGATAAGATTTGAACTGTCTGATTCATTGCTATGCTGGGTACTCACGAGATCTTCTTCAAATGCGTTTATCTGTTCAGTTTTAATTCTTGACAAAGCATCAGCGACTTTATTTTCCTTGCCTTGGATGTATTCGATATCGAAGTCGTATTCTTCGAGTTTAATCTTCCATCGTTGTAATTTTGAATTAGGTTCTTTTAAGTTTTGGAGCCAAACTAGAGGCCTATGGTCTGTTAATATTTTGAATTTTCTACCGTAAAGGTAATGTCTAAACTGTTTGGTGGCCCAAACGATAGCTAAAAGTTCCTTCTCTATGGTTGAGTAATTACACTCATGTTTATTCAAAGTGCGTGAAGCAAAAGATAATGGTCCGTGGGATTGACTTAGGACTGCACCGATAGCGAAGTTGCTAGCATCGGTTGTCAGTGTGAATTCTTTTGTAAAATCTGGGTGTCTGTTTATCAATGTATCTTGCAAAGCTATTTTTAAATTATTGAACGCGCCAATGTATTTTTCATTTTTTAAATCAATTTTAGAATCTTTCTTCAGGTACAAGGTCATAGGTTTTATTATCTTTGCATAGTCTTCTATGAAATTGCGATAGTAACCGGTAAGACCTAAAAATGATTGTATTTCTTTAATCGTAGTTGGAAGGGGAAAATCTTTAATTGTTTGAATTTTAGATGGGTTTGGTTTTATGCCTTCTGGTGTGACTATATGACCTAAAAATTCACTTTCTTTTTTAAGAAAATTGCATTTGTTTAGTGAAACTTTAAGATTAACTTTTCGTAATCTTTCAAATATTAATTTTAAGTGGTGTGTATGCTCTTGAAGGGAAGCTGAGAAAATAATAATGTCGTCTAGGTATACGTAGCATATTTTGCCAATGTAATCGCCTAAAACTTCGTTCATCATCCGCTGAAATGTTGCGGGTGCATTTTTTAAACCGAATGGCATACGCATCCATTCGTAATGACCTGATAAAGTACTGAAGGCTGTTTTTTTTCGGTCTTCGGGATCAATTTCAATTTGGTAAAAACCTTTCGTAAGGTCTAGTGTGGAAAAATAGTTTGCACGTCCCATCTTATCTAAAATATCATCTATGAGTGGGATCGGGAATTTATCTTCTTTTGTTATCTTGTTTAGTTTTCTATAGTCTATTACTATTCTCCATTCTTTATTTCCCATCTTATCTGTTTTCTTAGGTACAACCCAAATCGGAGCATTATAGGGAGAAGTTGAATGTTTAATGATACCTTGATCCAATAGTTCTTGAATCTGGTTGTTTACTTCATTTTTGTGTACTTCAGGATATCTATAGATTCTAGTAAAAATAGGAGAATTATCCTGTACTGGTATCTTATGCTTTACGTGTGATGTAAAAGAGAGATCATCGCCTTTGTGGAAGAATACGTTTGAATATTCGTTTAAAGTTTGAAATAGAATTTTTTTCTCTTCTGAATTCATGTGGTCTATATTTTTCTTTTCAAATTCGTCGAAAATAGTGTCGTGAGGCGTTAAGCCATTTAAGTGATTTATCTCCATGGAATAATCACGTTCATCTGTTTCATCAAAAAAGATTGGTATTTTAGTTCCGTTTAGTTCTAATATCTTAGTTGCATAGTCAATTTTTCCATTGTTTGGTATAAGAATGTTGTTGCCAATGATGCCGTTAAAGCTCTGACTGAAAGTCATTAACTGAAATAAACAGTCTTCAGTAACTTTCCAAATGAATTTTTCTTTTGGTAGGAGTACTTCTTTTTCAACTAAGATTGGGTTTCCTACGGTATTAATTTTTAATGGTTCTGTTCGTATTTTAATTAGATTTTGAGGAGCGTCTTTCTCGTTTAATATACTATTCGTCGCTCCTGTGTCGATTAGCATTCTTAATATCCTGCCTGCTTTTTCTATCCGAACAAAAGGCAATCCGAGGCTGGTACTTAGAAAATTTTCTGTTTCATTATTTGTTTTTGGATATCCCGCAGGGTTATTATTAATATTAGTATTTGTTTCTACGTATCCCGCAGGATCAGTTTTTGGGCTTACATTTCTATTGTAGTTTACCTGCCTATTGCTTAGGTTAGGATTCCTCCTGAATTGGCTCGAGCCTGGATCGACTTCCATGGGCTCATTCCCTTGATTATTATAGTTTCTATTAGGGTTACGATTATTTTGAAATGGGGGTCTAAAGTTATTTTGATTACTGAAGTGATTGTAGGGTGGTCTAAAATTGTTCTGTCTAAAGTTGTTACTAAAATTATTTCTTAATTGTCCTGAGTTATTCTGAGAATTATTCTGGGAGTTAGTCTGAAAATTACTCTGGGGTCTAAAAGAATTATTACTATACTGTTGTGGGATGTAAAGTTTAGGTTGAAAGTTTCTATTATTCATCTGACGTTTTTGTTGGCTCTCATCAATAGGATTTGTATTAACAAAACCAGCTTCAGATAGCTGATGTAAAGCTTCTTGTAAGCTGGTAGGCTTGAGAGCAAAAAGGATGGTACGCATATGTACTGGTAGTTTTTCTTTAAAAATATTTAAAGCCGTTAAATTATTATTATTTACTTCATGTGTTTTATCTTCTTGTACACTTTTTTGATTAAGATCGCAAAGTGTTTTTTGAATGTCATTATAAAATCTAAGGATATTTCCTCTAAAACATATCTGTCTAAGTTCTTCATACAACTGAATGCTATTTTTAAAGCCGCCAAAATTAGAGATCAACATCGCTTTGATGTCGGTCCATTTCTGTAAGTGAGGATGTATCTCAATGCAGAGTTTAGCTTTTCCTATGAACTTCGATTTAAGGATATTAATGCACATGATTTGGCTCTGATTATCATACTCATTCAAGATTGGAATAATTCCGTCAACATTTGTAAGAAATGTGTATAAATCTTCTGTCCTCCCATCGAAAGGACTTAACTTCTCTATATATTTCAGAGGGTCGAGCGTTAAGCTCTTCTTGGCTGTAGCTAAGGACATTTTGTTAGTATTCTGGTAACTGATTTCTAATTTCAACTCACTTTTATTTTTATTTTCTGCTATAGTTTTTTCACCAAAATTATTTTCAATATTAATTTTTAATTTATTGTTTTCAAAATTTTCAAATTTATTATTTTCTAGCTTACAATTATTCTTACTGATGTGCTCAGGTATTTCCTGGTTTCTTATGTTGTTTAAATGTTGATCTGCTTCTTCTCCTGATAATGATTCTTCGTCAGTATGTCTGTAGCTAGTTTTAATCCACTTCTTAAATTTTCTGGACATCTACTCTTCTTAAGTCGGGGCTCGGATGCTGCCCTTTTCTTCTAATTTTATACTGGTCACTTTTTCTTTATTTTTCTACTCACACGATTTATTTTCGTATTTATTTTCTTCTTTATTTCTATTTTCACTTAATCTAATGTTTGTTTTGATTAGTTTTCCTCTATGGACTTTCTGACATACACCATATGCGTTGGTTGAGTCATGGACTAATCAGGATTCACTGAACAGATTTAAAATCTTTATTTTCGTTAAGGATTCTGTCTCTAGTTCACTGAATTGATTTAAATTATTTAAATGTTTTCCGTCAATGTTGGTACGGTTTTTCACTGAAATAATTAAGGATGTCGCGGTTCCGATTTTGTTATTAATTCAAATATTCGTTCAAACTTTTTCGCAGGAAAACTTTTATTTGAAAATTAAATTCACTGTACCGGAACGGATTGTAGATTTTTACAGGATAGAATCAATTTAACTCTATCCTACCGACTGCGCCAGTTTTGTTTTTAATGAAACTAAGAGTTTTTATTTTCTCAAAACTTATTTATTTAGTCTTGTAACGAGAGTACCTCGTAGACTGAAGACTTTCTTAATTCTGACTAACAATATTTTATCTAGGTGCTATTTATATCTACAGTTTCGTTATCTTTATTGTTACAGCTGCATGTGCTGTGTTATCTTTATTGTTACAGCTGCATGTGCTGTGTTATCTTTTATTTTGGCTTGTTGAACATGATGTCATTCTTATCATGTTGAAGATTTGCCTCTGTTGCTGGAGTGCATTTCGGAGCGTATATAACTTATATTAAAAAAAAATATATATATATAACTAAGAATGTTAGTTACTAAACATGATTTTGTTTCATTTCTTTTTCTTTATATATCATAATTATATTTCATAATTATATTTCAACTTCTTAGGTCTATTACAAGTTACTTGTGCTGTCTCTGTGTTACTTTGAAAAGTAACCGCTAAAGGTTTTCCTTCCTTCTTGACAAAGCATTTATTAAATAATGTTATTTTATTTTTTCCTCTTATACATTTTACAGTAAAGTATATAATTGCAAGAGTTATGATTGTTCCTGACAATCCTGTTACAAATCCTTGTGTTCTTTCAGGAATAGATTCTAACATTTTAGAAACATAACTATTTTGGTTGTTTATCTCAATCGATAAATCTTTCAAATTTTTTTAAATTAGTGCCCTTTATTTTATGTAATTTGGTTAATGGGGTAATTTCTTTAATTTTAATATTTTCACAACAATTGTCAATTCCCAAATGTATAACATCATTATAAACTGTTTCATTCAAATTTTTTGTGGTTGAAATATCTGTTTCTAGAGTACTGAATTTACAATTTTCTTCAATTTGAATAATTCCTATGTTAGAAATTTTACCAAATTCTTCATTTTGGTTTTTGCATTTACATCTATATTTTGTTTCTTCAGTTATTACAAATATGTATCTATTGTTGTTCAATGGATGAAAAAACTCTACATTGGATTCAATTACTTTTAATTTACAAGATGGAAAATTCCTTTTCATAAAAACATTTAGTTCGCATATGTCAGTTTTAATTGTACTTTCTAAAATTAATTCTTTGCATATATAAATACTTCCAGTATCGTCATCTTCATATTTAACACAATCATTTAAATTATCCTTCAATGCAAAGTCTGCTCTATTTTTACTTATTAATAATATATTCTTGTTAGTTTCAAATACAGTAAATTGGTTATTAGAAATAATTGGTATTGTGATTATCTCATAGGCTTCTTCATGTTCTTCTCTTAGTATCGGTAAAGATACAATTACAATAATTTTATTATCCTTTTCAAAAACTTTAAATTCCAATAATTTTACAATATTGTAGTAACTTTCAAGGTTTGGTGTATACAACATTCTTTCTTCATATTTACTATTACTTAAAACTGTAACCAATTTTTCTGGTGTCATTATAAATGGGTGTATTACTTTTACTTGTAAGAATAGAATTGCATCAATTATCTTATCTAGTTCGATTTCTAATTCTAAGCTTCTTTCTATTATTGAACCATATAAGCTTTGCATATATTCTAACATTGCTTCTTTTTCTTGTAAGTTATTAGTTTGAAGCATAATGGTATTCAATGAATTCACCACATCCATAGTTTTATTTTCCAAAATATTAAAATTTTTAAGAAGTACCTGATTTTGTTCATTCAAACTTTTCATTATATTTACTTCTTCCTTTAAGCCATTTCGCAAAAACTCTTGGTTTTCTTTTGTGGTCATTAAAACTATATCATAATATTTAGCATCTTCGCTATCCATAGTTCCGAATAATACTTTGAATCCTGAACCTACAATATTAAGTATTCCTCTTCGAAACCTATGTTTTCTCTTACCTAACAAACTATAAATAACATGCATTTTATCTATTAACTTTTCATAATTTTTTCGACCCTTTTTAATAAGCAATTTACATATCTCAAGGTATTCTAAACAAGCCTTATCAATATTATTAAGCTGTAAATTTATATTGGCAATGCTTAGTTCAATATTTTTTAGGTCTAAACTGTTAACTATGGAAACATGTCCTTCAATGACTTTTGTTATCCCGATCCCTTTAAAGTAAAATCCACCATTATCATTGAGGTTTTCGATGATAAGTCCTTTTACAAGAACGAGACTGTATTTACAAAAAGAAATAAGTATTATTAACTTCAAGTTGATATAAATGGTTTCACTAAATTTTTTGAAAGTTTTCTAATTTTCCTGTTAGTTCTTACAAAGACATTAGTATCCGTTACTTTGGTAATAATAAATGGCCCTAGAAATGTGCTTTCTAATTTTTTATTTTTTGAAAGATTTTTTAACAAAAATTTTTCACCTATTCTATATGATGGTGCTGTATTTATTTTGCGATCATAATTCTCTTTAGATTTCAATTTTGATTGTACTAAGTTTTCCTTTACTTTATTTTCTATAGATATAATCTTTCCCCCCACATTCTGAACATAATCTTGCTTCTTCTTCTTTAGGTGGCTCAACTAGAGCGTGGTGCTCCTAGGCCTTGTCCAATATGCCCCTCCAGCCGGCTCGATCTCTAGCCTGCCGTCTCCAATTTTGCACTCCAAGTTGGCGGAGATCTCCTTCTACCTGGTCGCTCCATCGAAGATGAGGTCTACCTTGGCTTCTGACTCCCTCTGGTTTGGCGTTGAAGACTTTACGCGCTGGAGCGTTGATGTCCATTCGCTCTACATGGCCCAGCCATCTTAGTCGTTGGACTCTAATTTTTCTGGCTAAGCTTATGTCGCTGTACAGCTCGTATAGTTCGTCGTTGTATCTTCTTCGCCAAACGTTTTCTTCTCGATTAACGCAAACAGGACCATAAATCGTACGCAGAACTTTTCTCTCGAAGACTCCAAGTGACTTTTCATCCGATTGGGAGAGGGTCCATGCTTCTGCACCATATAGCAGGGCCGGGATGATGAGTGTTTTGTAAAGTGTCTCCTTGGTTCTTCTCGAAAGGGCTTTATTCCTCAATTGCTTATTTAACCCAAAAAAACAGCGATTAGCAAGAGTTAGTCTGCGTTTGATTTCCGCGCTGATGTTGTTGGCTGAGTTTACAGCAGTGCCCAGGTAGACAAATTCACTGACTACCTCGAAGTTATACCTGTCAATGGTGACATTTTGACCAAGTCGGTGGTGGGATTGGACTTTTGTTGATGATAGCATATACTTCGTCTTGTCCTCGTTTATTTTCAGCCCCATTTGGCTTGCTGCTGACTCCATAGTAGTGAATGCACCAGTTACTGCTCGCTTTGTTCTTCCTATCACGTCTATGTCGTCTGCAAACCCAAGTAATTGTGTTGATTTATTGAAAATGGTGCCCGATGTACTGGCATGGGTGCTACGTATTACATTTTCAAGCACAATGTTAAAACAGCTGCATGACAGTGCGTCGCCTTGTCTAAGCCCTCTGGTGGTTTCGAAGGTTTCAGTAGAGTCTCTACCAACTTTGACGGAACAGCTAGCGTTCTCCAACGTCATCCTGATAAGGCGTATCAGTTTAGCAGGGATTCCAAAGTTAGACATAGCACGATACATTTCAACTCTGTTAACACTATCGTATGCTGCTTTAAAGTCGACGAACAGGTGGTGGGTGTCGATGTTGTACTCTTGGGTTTTCTCCAGGATTTGGCGCAATGTGAATATTTGGTCGGTGGTAGATTTTCCAGGTCTGAAGCCGCATTGATAAGGACCTATCAAATCATCAGCAAACGGCTTGAGACGTTCACATAATACGCTCGAAAGGATCTTATAGGCGATGTTTAGAAGACTAATGCCTCTATAGTTGGCGCAGAGTAGGCGGTCTCCTTTTTTGTGGATCGGGCAGATGGTACTGAGGTTCCACTCATCGGGCATACTTTCCTCCGACCATATTTTGCAGATGAGTTGGTGTATGCTCCTGACCAGGTCATCTCCAGCGTGTTTAAAAAGCTCCGCTTGTAGACCATCACATCCAGCTGCTTTGTTCATCTTTAGTCTGGTGATGGCTACTTTGATCTCACTTTGGTCGGGCGGTTGCAGTTCGTGGACGTCATCTAGATTAACTGGCACAAGTTGATCTTGGGCGGGATTTTGGCTGTCATCGCCATTTAGCAACTGGTTAAAGTAGTCTCTCCAGATGGTTAACATCGCCTGCGTTTCCACTATGGTGTTTCCATCCTGATCTTTGCAGGGTCCAGGGCGGCTTGTAAAACCGGATGTTGACTGTCTCACTCTTCTATAGAAGTTTCGCACCTCTTTCCTACTAAAACATCTCTGCATCTCCTCGACTTCGCGTTTTTGGTGTTCCTTTTTCTTCCTCCTGAGTAAGCGTTTTTCCTCTTTCCTTCGCTCAACGTAGAGATTTCTGGACGCTCTAGTATCTCTCTGGAGCCATGACTTGTATGCCTCCGTTTTTGCTTTGTTTGCCTGAGCACATTCGGAGTCGAACCAAGGGTTTCTAGGGGGTGGCTGTGAGAAACCTAATACCTCTGACGCAGCATTTCTTATGGCTTGTTGACATAGCTGCCATTGGTCTTCCGGGTTCATGTCATCAGTCGAAGGATTCCTCGCAAGCTCAAGGGATACGCGGTCGGCATAGGCAGCGGCGGTCTCTATCGATTGAAGTCGTCCAACATTTAATTTCCTCGGCGTAGTTGGTGATCGCCTAAGAGCTTCCATCGAGATCCGTACTCTGAGTTTTGCACCAACTAAGTAGTGGTCCGAGTCGATGTTTGCTCCTCGGAAGGTATGGACATTCAGGATGCTGGAGGAGTGTCTTCCGTCAATCGCAAAATGGTCGATTTGGTTGCAGGTTCGACCATCTGGGGATCGCCATGTGCCATTGTGGATGTCGGGACGTGGGAATCGCGTGCTGCTTATTACCATGTTTTTTCCCGCTGCAAAATCGATGAGCCTGAGTCCGTTATCGGAAGTGGTGTCGTGCAGGCTATGCTTTCCGATCGTCTTACCAAAGATGTCCTCCCTGCCAATTTTGGCATTAAAATCTCCCAAGAGGATTTTAATGTCATGTTTGGGGCACTGCTCATAAGTTTCGGCGAGGAGCTCGTAGAAACTTTCTTTGGTAGCGTCGTCTTTCTCTTCTGTAGGGGCATGGGCGCTTATGAGGCTTAGGTGGTGGAATTTGGCCTTGATGCGGATCGTTGTCACTCTTTCACTGACTTCGCGAAAGCTCAAGACTTTTTGCCTAAGTCTTCCTCTGACAGCGAATCCGCATCCAAACAAGCGCGATTTCCCATCAAGTTGGCAATTCCCATAATAGAAAGTACAGTCATCTGTATCTCTCAGGCCCGGTCCATCCCATCGCATCTCCTGGAGGGCTGTTACATCAGCGTTGAGGCTGGCGAGGGTCTCGGCTAGCTGTTCAGCTTTGCGCGGCCTATTCAACGTACGCACGTTCCAAGTGCAAATGCGTAAATCATTGTCCGTTTTTCGTTTGCGGGGGGGGGGTCGTCAACGTTTTTGGTTTGGTCATCCGAGGCATATCTTTTATTTTTCATCACTTTTATTTTCCCTTTCATGACCGGCTTGTGAGGCCTGTGCATGACGTGTAGATCGTGTTTGGTTGGATATTCAGAGCGAATTTTTTTTCTCTCCTGCTCCTAGTTCCTGAAAAGAGAGCTCAGGTATCAACAACCAATGGATCCGATGGATCCAACGCTCGTCGTTAGTTCACCTTTCGGCTATCCAGCGGGCACCGCGGGGAGGTAACGATGCGATTTTGCCCACCATAATCTTGCATGGTTTCTAAATTTAAATTGTCAATATGACTTGGTCTGTTGGCTTGTCTACCAAATAGTATCTCGTGTGGACTATAACCTGTTGTTGAGTGTATCGTTGTATTATAACAGAAACTTGCAAATTTAAGTGCTTCGTCCCAGTCTTCTTTTCCAAAATTGACTGTGTTTAGGTATTCTTTCAATCTTCCATGAATTCTTTCTACAGATCCATTTGATTGTGGATGAGCCACACTGGTAGTTACATGTTTAATTTTAAATATTTTTGCTATATTCTTCATTAATTCATTACAAAATTCTGTACCGTTATCCGTTAATATAATTTTAGGAATACCTAGTATTGTAATCCAATCGTTCACAAATGCTTCCGCTACCGTTTCAGCATATTTATCCTTTATTGGAACAAACCTTACAAATTTCGACAAACTGTCTTGTATACTCAAAGCATACACATTTTCTTTTTTCGAGACTGGATACGGGCCTGTTAGATCCATACTAACTTGTTCCAAACTATACGACGCGTTTGATACCAGCGTCATAGGCAACCTAGTAGGATGCCTATCAATTTTACCTAACTGACAGTTCTTACAACTTTTTACAAAATCAATTACCATCTGATTCATATTTTTCCAATTATATTTCTCTCTAATTTTTTCAATAGTTGCTTTTTGGCCTATGTGTCCTCCTATTAAGCTTTCATGATATTCCTTAATAATATCTTTTTGTATTTTTATGTCAGTTACCTCTATTATCTCTTTACTTTCCTTAAAGTTATCTTCTATATCATCTGCTACATCTTGTTTATAATCATAATCATACACTTCATCATTCTTGTTTTTCAAATTTTCTTCTTCATGAACCTGTTCTTCCATTTCTTTCTGATTCTCCTTATCAATATCTCTAATACTTTCTTTCCTCTCTGTACTTTCGTTTATTCCACACTCACAAGGACATTTTTTCTTCGTCCTCTCTCTACGTGTTGTTATTAAAACATTTCTACTAAGATGATCTGCAACAACATTATCTAAACCCTTTTTATATTCAATACTGTATGAATACTCTTCCAATTTTAACCTCCAACGGACCAATCTTGATCCTGGATCCTTCACATTGAATAACCATGTTAATGGTTTATGATCAGTTCTTATTACAAACTCTTGACCATACAAATATGGTCGAAGAACCTTTATTGCCCAAACAATGGCTAAACACTCTTTTTCTGTAGTGCTATAATTTTGTTCATTTTTATTCAAACTTCTACTAATAAACTGTATGGGTAAATCTTTATTTTCACGCTCTTGCGACAGTACAGCACCTAAGCCCGCATTTGAAGCATCTGTTGTTACAATAAACTTATTGTCGAAGTCTGGATATTGTAAAACCGTGAAATTCGATAAAGCATTTTTCAATTTCATAAATGCATCCTGTTCTACCCTTCCCCATCTAAATTCTGCATCCTTTCTTAATAAAGTATTTATGGGTGAAGCTATCTGACTAAAATTTTCAATAAATTTTCTATAATAATTCATCATTCCTAAAAATGATTGAATTTCCTTAACATTCTTAGGAGCTTTCAGATTTTCTATAACTTTTATTTTCTCTAAGTTTGGTTTCACACCATCTTCACTAATTACATGCCCAAGATAACTGACTTCTTTTCTTAAAAATTCACTTTTATCTGCTTGTAGTTTAAGATTTGCTATTCTTAGCTGTTTAAAAACATCTTCTAACCTTTCATTATGTTCTTTTAAATCTTTTCCGTATACAACTATATCATCCATATAGATGAAACACTTAATACCTTTTAATCCAGAAAGTGCGATATCCATCATTCGTTGGAAAATGCTTGGGGCATTTTTTAACCCAAACGGCATTCGAGTAAACTCAAAATGTCCATGTGGTGTAGAGAATGCTGTTTTTTCTACATCCTCTTTCTGCATTTTAATTTGATGGAATCCTGCAAACAAATCTAAAGTCGTAAAATACTTAGCCTTCCCTAACTGATCTAAGATTTCCGATATGTTGGGAATAGGATAACTGTCGGCTATCGTCAACTCATTTAATTTTCTGAAATCAATGACCATTCTCCATTTAGATTTTCCCGACGCATCATTCTTTTTGGGAACAACCCAAACCGGAGAACTCCAAGGAGATGTCGAATGTTTAACTATGCCATCTTTTAACAATTTCTCTAATTGACTTTCTACTTCTTTTTCATGGATCTTTGGGTACCTGTAGGACTTAGTATACACTGGTTTAGAATCTTCTTTAGTTCGAATATTACATTCTATAATGTTCGTACTAGTAAGGGATTCTCCCTCCACCTGGAATAGACCTTTATATTTTGTAATTAGTTTCCTTAACTCATTTTCTTCCTCTTTGTTGAGGTGATCTAATCTCAACATGCTTTGAACTGTTTTAACTTTGTCTGTTACAGGGTACATAAATCTACTTTTTTGATTTTTCTTTATATCTTTCTACATACATTTTTCGTATCATACACCTTAAACTCATTTAAAGAAGTTGCTTCTACTCTTATATCATTTAAAATTTTTTTTCTCTGATATATTTACAACACTAACTAAACATTTACCATCTTTTACTGTACTAATACAGTTTGGCACTAAAATGTTTTCATTCTCAAACCTATTCACGACTACTGAAGATCCTTCAGCTAATTTGCTTTTCAATCTAACCATTTTATAAACTTCCTGCCTGGGAAGAATATATGAATCTTCATTTTTAAATCTAATTTCATAACTTTCCTTTTCATTGTCCAAGCATAGCAAATTACTACCATAATCTATTTTGCATTTCATTTCCCTAAGGAAATCTGCACCTAGAAGACCGTCATAGTCATGAATCACGTTATTTGGTATAACGTGGAATTTCCACCTATGGTGAAATACTTTGTTATTCCCACTTGTTCGTATTGCAAAACGTAGGTTAGTATAACCTAAAGTTTTTTGGGAAGTATTTCCTAACCCTATTAGATCTATTTTTTCGTTATTAATAGTTTCATTTTTCACACATTCAATTTTTATTAAACTAATTGATGCTCCAGTATCGAGAAGCATTTTCGTAATGATATCTTTATGATATATATATATGTAAGGACTTTCTTCAGTGTTTAAAGAAAACGCAGCCTTACTAAGAGCGTTTCTTAACGACGAAAATTTTGCTTTTGAGAGAAGCAATTTTTTGAAATGTGTCCTGCTTTACCACATTTAAAGCATTTTATGTTTTCATTTGATTTAGACATTTCTATATTTTTATTACTGAAGGGATTTTTGGAAAAGCAATTACTTGCTAAGTGCCCAATTTTTCCGCATTTAAAGCATTTGATATTTCCAGTTTCTTTAGACATTTCGACATTTGTATTAGTAAACGAATTTTTTGAATAGCAATTGTTTGCTATATGACCGATCTTTCCGCATTTATCGCATTTAAGTTGTCCAATATTAACCCTTATTAGATTTCTATCGGTGAAATCACTTCTAGGAGTTTTTGTTTGAGTTGCTAGTCTTGATTCTTCATGCTGCGCGAATCTAGTTGCTTCAGCAAGTGATGTAGGTCGGCAATTATTAACATAATTACCAATTTCTGGTTTAAGGCCATTTATAAATATATTAAGAATAATTTTGTTTTCGATGTAATTGTGTACTACTTCTAAGTGCTTTGGGTCCTCGATGCTCTGTTTAGCATCGGAACCAAGCTTTCTGGATAAAGTCTCCATTATCTGTTCGAATTGTCTAACTGTTTTATTTTCCTGCCTGGAACTTATTAATTCCCTATAGAGCCCTAATATGCCTTTTGTTTCTTTGTATAAATTTTTTAGCTGATCTTTCAATTGAGACCAACTTTCTATGACTTTGTTTTCTAGGATGCTTCTAGCATTACCTGTTATTTGTACTTTTATGTACTTAAAAAGAAAGTCACTTTGGTCTAATGAGGCTAAGCTCATTGCGTCGTCGCATCCGTTAAGGAACGCATATAACTCCGTAGAGTCACTATTGAATTTTGGGATTAATTTCAAAATTGTATTTATATTTACGAAATTTCCCTCGTCATCCGGCATTTTTAAAACTTATTATTATTTTTTTTTTTTTTTTTTATAATGTTTCGTATATTCTGCTAAGTCTTGTAAAGGGATGTTAGGGGAAATTATTAAGACACAAAACTAAGATCATACAGCTAGCTTTTCCCTTATAAGTTGTCCTATTGTGAATATTTGTTTCTCTTTTTGTTTAATTTTCAATCGTCTTGGCAAAAAAGATTAATTACTCTCATACAGATGTTGTATAATTTATTTTACGTTTTTTAATCTTTCGAAAACCTAACATTTACGAAATAAAATCTAAAATACTCGCCGCACAAACACACACGGCATTTTTGTTTGTAGTTTTTCTTTTTTTTTATAATTTTTTTTTTTTTTTTTTTTTTTTTTTTTTTATTACTTAAATTACTTGAATATCAGCAATATAATGGTCATCATATGGTCTGCTTCAATTTCCTCTTCTCTGCTTGATCTGCTTCAATTTCCTTTTCTCTGCTTGGTCTGCTTCAATTTCCTTTTGTTTGCACTAATTTACCACTCACTACAGCACCTTTTAAATATTTTTTGATAAATGGAGCCAATTTTTGGACATCAACTTTATATGTTACGGCAATATATTTTTTTGATTTCACTTTTATTTCACTTGTTTTAAAATTTTCTTTACTCTTCTTTTTTTTTTCTCCGATTTTAACGATTTTACCGCTGCCACCAATTTTATTGTTATGCCTTGAACTTCAATCAAAAAACCTTCTTTCTTTTCTTGATTCCAAATGACGACTAGTTTTATATTCTGCTATGAGATCGCCTCAACCATACATCGCATCAAGATTCTTCTTTGTATGGGTTTTGCATATCAAGCATTATGTGGATACACATAAATGCAAGTATACAAGTGGGATATGCTTATGATGATGATCAATGCGGACCATGAACAGTGATGTGTTGATTTAAGATAAACATCCATGGATGGAGTCACTGGTTGTTGATATTATTGATTCTGTCGTGAACCCCCAATACTGAACGGATGTTTATAAGAAGAACTATCCAAACAATATTGTGTAGAGGTTTAAATAAGAAATGTGACAGAAGTGGATTATTTATTGTGATATAAATAAACACTTCACGCAAGAGGCAATTGAGGCTCTTTTCCACATTTAATACCACGATCGATTAAAATCAACCAAGCATATTTCCACGCTAAATACGATGATTTAGCACCATCATAACAGAACTCATACAGGCCGAACGGCGTGATGATGGCTGTTTTGGGGACATCTTCTGGGTTGATTGGCACTTGGTGAAAAGTCTACTTCCGAGAAAATGGACTTACCTCGCAGTATGTTGGCGAAATCATGCAGGTACGGGAGCGGGTATCGATCAGGTAACGTGAGGGCATTGAGCCTCCTGTAGTCCCCGCAGGGCCTCCATGAACCGTCTGCTTTACGCACCCTGTGCAATGGGCTCGACCAGTTGGACTTTGAGGGTCGGCAAATTAAAGCGCGCATCAGCAGTTCAAATTCTTTCCTTGCCGCGATCAATTTATCTGGAGGCAATCGACGTGCTCGAGCTGAGCATGGAGGTCCGTTAGTCTCGATGAAGTGGACTGCTTTTGAGTTGGTTGATACGCAAGGTGGTGCGAGGCGGCTGATTCCTGGGAAAGCTGTTATGATGTCGGCGAACGGTGTATTTCGATCGATGAGCTGCGGGGATTGTTGGTTGCTTGTAATAGCGAAAAGCGATCTTGAAAGTGAGTTCGATTTTGAGTCGATAAGGCGAGCCCTTTTGACGTCAACCATCAGGTCGTGGTGCTGGAGGAAATCGGCCCCAATAATTGGGGAGGTGACGTCGGCGAAGGGGCGGTGGAGCCCAAGGTTGAGCTCGTGTTTACTGCAAACAGCTTCATGGTCGTTGGGCGAGGTTTTTTGTTGGATGTGCTTGGTGGGATGCAGGATACTTCGGCACCTGTGTCAATGAGAAAAGAGAGGTTGGTATTTTGTTCACGCAAGCAGAGTCTATTGATAGAGAATGAGGCGCGTTTTGACTCTACTATATTGTCCGAAGCCGTTGGGCGCAGTCATAAACGATTTTGTGACGAGGGTGTTGGTGGAGGTTGCCGTCCAAGGCGGCAAGGTGGACGACAATTTGTCGCTCTTTTCCCAAACTTGCGATGGAACCAACAGTCGTCGAACTGCTCTATCGACTCCTCGCGTCTCCGTTGGTTGCAAGCTTGCGGTTGGCCTGACCGCGGTGGCGTGCGGTTGCGTTGTCGTGGTGGTCGTTGTTGGCGTTGCTGTGTTACTAGCCTAGAGATTTCCTGCGTCAGATGAGCGATATCGGACGAAGATGGTGCGTTGGCCTCGGCGTAGGCTTGACTTTCACTAGCCAATGGCGCTAACGCATCAGCGCTGGATGCGACTGCGTTCAACTGGCGTAGCTCAACATTTTCCATTACCGTATCGGCCATTTGCGTTTTTTCCGCTGCGGAACCCTTAACCATAATAATCGCTGCGTGGACAGATTGCGGTGGCCGCGCGGCCCATAAATCCAGCAACACGGGTTCGCTTAGTGAACCTTTAGCCGCTTGCACCATTTCATAGTACAGCTGACTCGGTTTTTTGTCACCAAGAGGCATATCGTGAAGAACACGACGGAGTCTTTTTTGCTGGCTGTCAGCAAAATAGTTTGTGAGCTTGGAGCGGATGTATTCGTATTTTTCGCGTTCTGGAGCTGCCTCAACTATCGGTCGAAGCTCGGTAATTCGAGAGAGCGGAAGCTGTGCACACACCGTATCGAATTTTCGGCCATCCTGTGCAACTCCCGATGCCCGAAAATAAAAATTCTGAAGAAAAAACCAGTTTTCGACGTCTGACTCGACGAAAGGTGGCATCTGAAGGCGAGCATAGTAGTTTGCGGCTACGGCGACGGGTTGGTTGTTTGCATCCTCAAAAACTTCGCCATCTTCGTGCTGTGAGGCCTCATCGACCTGGTTGCTGCCCTCTTTAGGTTCGCTGGGTATAGAAGTCATCACGTCGGGGTCACCACTTTAGCGGCTGAAAAGATGAACTGAAAATCTAGCCGCCTAAAAACAAAACAAACGAATGAAATAACTTTCAGTTTATTAATGCTGATTGCTGAAAAATAAATCTGGTTGTCTTAGGTTTTATTTAGGTTAGATGATGTTGCCGGTTTGACTCTACTAATCGTACTGGACTCTGTCTTTCTTCTCAGCGCGTCAGATCGTTTTTCTTCCCCGTTTCTGATTGGTTCTTTGCTGGCAGCTTCTATCGACTATCGAAATTTCAGACGTGGCACTCGTTGATTGGAATGTGACAGGTGGTTTCTAACAATTCTCGAATGGAGAATTATGTGTTGCCCGAAAGGAACAGAGTTGCCAGGACCGTCCGCCACATATACAATGCTGCAGCGCTCTGTGATTCCTGTGGGCGAGAGGGAGCGAATTTTGAACTTGTCTTTGCCGTCCCCTAAACTTGCCACCCGGGACATGGGCCCCGGCTTCGAGCGGGGTGTACGCTCAAAAGTCGGCAGTTGTCACGGCTGTCGGCGATGGCTTGGCTTCGAAAGAAGATAAGTCGCCAGTGACAAAGAAAAACGAGATAGACAATGCAGAAGATTGCATTCCTGGCTGCAGCAGGAAAGCCACTGAAACCAATGAGGGTCTCTCTGAGAACCTTATGGATTTCACCGACTCCGATGATGGGGAAGGAGGAGCAGGTGGATGGACGAGAGATAACGTTGGAAGAGGAACATCGCATCCTTGAGGAAGACGACTATCAATCTTTCGCCAGTTCTGACGACTCTGTCGTGGATGTGACGTTGGCCGAAAATCCTGTCCCAAAGCGGCCAGAGGCCAAAAGAGGCGAATTCCTGGCGAAAAATGAAATTTCGGCCAAAGTGACCTCAACGCCAAACAAGGGTCCGGAAAAGAACGCTCATCCCAAAGTCTGTGTGGATAAAGCCCCAACCAAGAGCCATAGCTCATCAGAGCCGGCAAAAGGTAAAGGCCCTAATCCGAGGGTACAGAAAAAGGAAGATGCACAAGACCCAGGTCAAAAGAGGCTTGAAAATTCCAGAAGGACCGTAAGAAGATTCGGCAAAGGTGACACCTCAACGCTGTGTTTCCGTGATTGGAAACGCCTAAGCTGGGCTCGGAAATTCATTAATAAAATGGAAGCCAAGACCTTGCCCTTGGCAGAACCCAGAGGTAGAGTCACTAAAGAAGAAGCAAAAAAGAAAACCATATTGGCAAAGACTGCGGTGGCCAAAAAAACACCATCAGGGAGACCACCACTGGACGGTCCTAAACCCGAAAGGTTTAAAAAGCCCGAAGAAAGCAATCAAAGAAAGAGAGCCAGACACAACGACTCGACACCCCCTCCAATGTCTGTGAACAAAAAGCCCAAGACGGCCAGTACAACTGACAAAAAAAGTACTGTAGCGGAATTGATAAAAGAGAGCCTTCAGGTGGCCATTATTATCAATGAGGGGAGTCCAGAAAAAAGGCTAAGCGAAGAAGACTGGACTCGAGTGGAAATAAGGCTACTCGAGTGCATGACTGACGAGCTTCCCACGTCCTCGGGCGCGGTGCCTGATTTCGGACCCATCTCGACGCTTAACTGGCTAAAAACAAATATATCCGAAATGGCGGTATTTATAGAAGGAGCAACACTTAAAGTTGCCTTAAGGAAAGACTTCCCCACCAGACCCAAAGTCCGAATAAACGTTCCTGGGCCGCGCTTGAAGAAGGAAACAATTGAGCTTTTCTTACGAAATCTCAACCCAAGTTTCCCAATTGCTGACTGGGAAGTACTGGAGATGGAAGAGCCTACGAGCGCAGGCCAAGAAGTCTTAGTCATGCTCAATCATGAGTCAATATTGGCCTAAACAAGGTTAAGGTGAGGTCGGCAACGGCTGCCAACTTTCAAAACAAAAATGATGGATACAAAAAAGACGATGAAGGTGCTACAAATAAACCAGCAGCACAGTAAGTTGGCCTCTGCCACCTTAACCGCGTTGATGTCAAAAACTGACATCGATTTAGCCCTAATACAAGAGCCATGGATAAATCATGGCCGGATCTGCGGACTGAAATCCAAAGATCATTTCCTTTTCTTTAACAAAGGGCCTACAGAAGGTAACTATCGTACATGCATTTTATCAAAGACAAATTTAAATCTCTTCCTTCTAACCCCTCACAGTAGTAATGATCTGTCAACAGTGAAGTGCGAAAGAGAAGGGGCTCCACCCCTAATCCTAGCCTCCGTTTACATGCCGGGCGATGCAACTTCCAACCCCCGGCCGGCAGCTGTTGCAGAATAGGAATGGCTGGGACCTTCTCATGGGCTGTGATGCTAATGCCCATCACATACAGTGGGGAAGTACAAACACGAACGAAAGAGGTGAGACACTTTTTGAATATATTATTGAGAACAACCTGATAATTATGAATAGAGGTAACGAACCAACATTTATAACAAAGGTAAGGAAAGAAGTGTTAGACGTTACACTATCCACCAACTCTGGTACGCTAGTAACCAGTAATTGGAGGGTCTCCAACAACGTAACCTTCTCTGACCACAGAATGATAACATTCGAAATAGAACACAAATCTGAAAACTTTATCCCTTATAGAAACCCTAGGAAAACTGACTGGGGAACAACAATCAGCCTTTGCTTAACTGCTCAGCCATAGAGACACAGCCTACGAAAGCTCATGCCCGCCATCCAAAGGGAAAGGTAGTTCCAACCCCATATGGTGGACAAGCGAACTATCGACCCTTAGAAGGAACTCTAGGAGGATCTTCAATAGAGCAAAATTTAGCAACCTTTCGGCTGACTAGGACCTATACAAGATCAGTAAAAATTAATACAAAAATAGAACTACCTATACGCAAAAAGAGCAGCCTGGCCCAACTTCTGCTCAGATAAGAAAGGTCATGTCCAAGGTCCAAAATACCCCTAGTTTTCTTAGAAGACCTGATAACACATGGACTGACTCATGCTCTGAAACCCTATAGAGCCACTCATGAACACCCACTTTCCAGGGTGTTCTCAAATGACATCCCCAGGACGCGGAAACCCTAGCGCTAACGTTAGATCCAACATAGGAAATCTATTAGTAGATAATAGGAAGGTAATGTGGGCCATTGACTCATTCTCAGCATACAAATCTGCGGGTCCGGACGGTATCATTCCAATAATGCTCCAAAGCCCCAAGGACTTGATTGTGCCGATTCTAGTGAAAATATTCAGAGGTTGTCTAAACCTCACCTTTATTCCAGCTAGTTGGAGGGAAGTTAAAGTCATATTTATTCCCAAAGCCGGTAAGCCCTCACACACTGAACCCAAAGACTTCAGACCAATAAGCCTATCCTCCTTTCTACTTAAGACTCTAGAAAGACTTATAGAAACGCATATCCGCACAAAACTGAATAGCAATGTGATCTCTACAGCCCAACATGCATATATAAAGGGCAAATCAGTTGAGACTGCACTTCATGAAGTAGTCGGAACCATTGAACAGTCAATCCAATATAAAGAGTACACGTTGGCTGCATTCCTCGATATAGAAGGGGCCTTCAACAACGTTGAATACAGTGCTATTCGCATTGCATTAAGTTCCATAAATATCGAACCAACGCTATCAAACTGGATCGACTCCATGCTCCAGTAAAAGCAGAAATGGATGCAAATAAAATTCTTTACTACACTGAGTAGCTTTTAAAAAAGATTTTATTTAACTCTTAAAAATGTTCCAAGTTACACTCTCAATGACACACAAATTACACATGAAGTCTTAATACTCTGGAGAGCACTATTTATACAAAGATTTTCTTTGTTCTTACCTATGACTAATTGCTTAGCTTAAAACTATGAAACCATATGTTGACGATGATCTCTTCTGGATTCTGGATAGGTGCAATATGATCTCGGAACGTGTTTAGTAGGCTGTTTGTGATTTCTGCATCTTTGGCACGATTTCGATTACCAATACTGGGTAATTATGACTCCTTAACTCCCCTCTTTCTTTAGGAAGAACGTCCCGCTTCTTCTTCAAGATGTTTCGTTAGAAGTATGACTCGTTTGTTTATATTGTTGAACATGATCTCATCTTGGTTTCTTTTTTTACTAAGTTTTCTTAGATATAGTAATTTAATATACTTATTTAAAATAACGCATGTTGTGACAATAATTATGACTAATAGAAATATGGAAAATGGATGGTTCTCAATATGTTTTGCTAATTTTGACATTAAATTTATATTTTCAAATTTCAGATCTTTATTGTCTGAATCCATATATTTTGTAATTATGTAATTGTTAACATGAGTTGTTCTTATGTAATTCCAAATTTTTGAAGTTGGATTTTCATATGTTATGTTATCTATAACAGTTTTATCTTCAAAAATTATTAAATAAACTCCTTCTATAGAATTGTTATCTACAGTATGGTTACCTGACAACAAAATGGCACCGTCTTTAATTATTTCTATATTTCTATTCTTTTCTTTAATTTTAGTACAATTTCCATTTTTTTATTTAATTTTTTAGACAAACAAGATTTTTTCCAACTTAATTTACAAAATGTATTTCTTAATTCTATTTTACAATTTTCAACATTTAGAAACATATTTTTACATTTGATTATTTCTTTATTGATTTCTAATTTTCCATCCTTCTTACTTATAGCTCTAGTTTCATAAAGCTTACAATTTTTTTGGACTATTGGGTATTTTATATATATAACTATCGCATCTTTATTTTGTAGTATTTTGAATTTTGATATGTCCATAAGGTCAGTCAATGTTATAGTTTCGTGTTCGTGATTTATTATTTGTTGTATGTCTCTAATATTTAAAATGGCTGTATTTAAAATTTTAGCTTTAGCTAATGTAATTGTCTGAATTGTATTCTGTAGTTCAGTTATCATATATTTATTAATTTGTTTAGCAATTCTTGATTTTGAATCACTTTTAGTCGTTGCAGCTATCTGCTTTAGTTCGTCAATTGCCTTAAATATTTCTGAGTTTATCATAAATTGCTTATTATTGTTTTCTATTAATTCTGAAAGTTTATTTGTAACTAATAAATGATCATCGTGGTCTGGTGTTCCAGCAATCCACTTCCATAAGGTTCCTAATTCATTGATACCTCTTCTTTTCCTCATATTTTTAAATTCTAACTGGCTTAATAATATTTCAATATGATCAATATCTACATCTTCATTCATTTTTATGTAAGCAGATGAATTATTAGAGTTAATTGTTCTGTAACCTGATTTTTCGTTTAATATGTTTCTGTTAGTTTCTAGCATTGTTTTGTAGTATGTTAAATTAATAACATGAAAAAAGTCTCCGTAATTTTCGTATATGACCGCGTCTCCGTTCTCTATTAACACGTAGTCTTCCCTAGTGCAACTTTCTCATAAACTATTTGGTTTGGTCTATATTCTTTGGTATTTCTCTTTTTATTATGTGTCTGAAGCATTTTTTCCTGTGCTTCCGAAAGTCTATTTGGTATATTGTCATGTGTTTTCTTGTTATATAGTATTTCGTAGGGTTTTTCGTTTGTCACTGAATGTATCGTTTTATTATATTGGTGGGCTGCTCTAAAAATTGACTCTAAGTCACTTATTAAACTTTATTCTTGTTTTAGACATCTAGCTATTTCGATTAAAGTTGAATGAACTCTTTCAACTTGTCCATTCGTGGAACTATGATGGGGATCGCAATAGTAAATAATTATCCCTAATCTTTGCATTAGGGTTTTGAATTGGGGGGTGGAAAAACCTGGTTCATTGTCTACTGTGATATGCTTTGCTTCAGGAAAAGCTTGAAGTATCTCTAAAACTTTTTCGTCTAGTTTTGTTTTATCTTCGATATTTTTAATATATAAAAATTTTGAGTTACATGTTCCCCCTCCTTCTTTGGAATTGGAGCCTCTCCAATTTGTATTTTTTGTGGGTGTCTGTCGTATTTATTTGTATTGCATATCTCGCACTTTCGTACGAATTCCTTAAATTCTTTTTTCATTTGTGGCCAATAATATGAACTATAGATTTGTTTAACATTTTCTTTATGATTTCTGTGAGCTCTGGTATGGGTTTGCTCGATTATTATTGCTTGATCGTCTTTATTTACTATGTCGTTAGGGAATATTTTTGTGTACAAAAATGTATTATTAAATGTTTCTTTTAACATTCTCTTTATTTCGTATAAGTCTTCCGGTGTGCAGTAGATCGCTACTACTCCTGGTTGAATAAATTCTTTTAATATTGTCTTTAAATTGTCCAACGTATCGTATTCAATAATGTGTCTTGTTCTACCAAAGTTTCGTACTTGTTCATGTATTGTAAAACGGTTTCTGCTTAGTAAAATTTGCTGTTTAAGCTGGTTTAATGGCTTTGTTGTTTCTTTTATCTCTTCGTTATCACTGCTTTCAGCGGAATGCTGGGTAGCACCGGATGAAGAACTATCCGTTAGGTGATTTAAATTTTGTCTTGAAAGAGCATTTTTTTTTTTAGCATTAATTTTTATTGAACTTAGTATATTATATGTACAATTTGATTAGATCTACTTAAAGTTAACAATGTGGGTATTTATATGTTGTTGGCACAGAGGGGGCCTAACGTTCTTACATTGACTAAGATAAAAAAAAAAATAATTAAAATTAATTGTTTCTGTGGTTGGTTAATTTCCTCGTCTGTCGTTTTCTTCTCTCGGATTGTTCAAGTCCGGTTGTCACTGTGTTTTGATGGGGAGGGGTGAGGGTGGGAGGTTGGTGGCTCCTAGCCACGGTGGTATGCTGACCCTGGGTCAGCATAGAAGTTGATGTTCACTTCATCACTTGTAGGGATAAGATCCTCATCCAGAAGTTCCATTGCTAGAAGGTACCGCGGGCTGGGATGTCTTGGCTGGCTTATAATGCTCCTTATTAGGGGATTCGGGTGGTCGGTCATGTTTCGCAGACATCTACGGCTGGAGTCGATGAGGTACCTGTCTAGTTGTACTATTTTCGCTTCTTCGTAGATTCTCCTGTTGCTGACGTGCTTCCTTCGTGTCCTGTCATAATGTAGTCCTGTGCAGAACCGCAGAATCTTCCGCTCGAGAACTGCCAGTTTGTTCATGTGGGTTTTTGTTGCCGTGTACCAAGTAGGGAAACAGTACGTGATCACAGGCCGAATGAGCTGCTTGTAGAGAAGTAGTTTCGTCTTCTGGCTTAGCCCGTTGTTCTTTCACATTAGTGGATGGATGCGGTGAAAGGCGAAGTTGGCTTTCCTTAGTACAGCAGCTGCATGCGGGTTGAACCTGTGTAATTCGTTGAACTGTACTCCCAGGTACTTCACATTGTTTTTGGCCTATAGTTGAGTACCATCGAGTAAGGAGATCTTGGAACTTCTACACTTGTTGGCTGAGCGGGTTCTTGCGTACCCGGGTCTGGTGCATGGTCGTCTAAAGCATATTAGCTCAGATTTGGCTGAGTTTACTTGAAAGAGCATCTGCTACTACATTTGTAGCTCCTGGCTTGTAAATTATTTTAGGGGCATATTCTTCTACAAAATGGTGCCATCGCTTCATTTTAGTACTAGGATTTCGTTTTGAAACCGAAAACGTTAGGGGTTGATGATCTGTATGGATCTCTAAATTTGTCACACCGTATAGGTAATTTCTTAAATTCTTTAAAGCAAAAACTATGGCATATAGTTCTTTTTCATTTGCTGCATATGATCGTTCCGTTTTATCTAATGTTTTACTAATGAAAGTTATTGGTTTATTATCTTGTGATAATACCGCTTGAATCGAAATAAAGAAAAAACTGATGGCAAACTTTTCTTTAACTAATTTAATATTCTTAATACAATTTATTTAGTTTGTAAGTATGCCAAAAACAATAATGTAATTCTACAGAGTTAAACAATTTTGATGCTTACGCGATGATGGTCAAACAGCAAAAGGGAAGAGTTACATTATCGATCTCGAAACGAGCAGCGAATTAGTATGTCTGTTTGTATGTCATTTACATTAGGTACATTGAAAAGACAGAACAAAGTGAAATGAAATATCTGCATTGAACGTTAGAAGAAATTAGAGAATACAATTTAACAAATGGATTAAGATCAAACATAGATTAGATTTAGGGTGAGTTGTTGAAGTTTGGCTTCGATGATTTACTGCAGCACATTTCAAAACATTCAGCCCCCCCTGGAAGACTCCGGTCTTTCAGCAATAGGAAGTGGAGCTACCTTAGAGATTGGACGAGTGTAGTTTCCAAAATTTGTGTGAATAGTGACGACTCTGACTCCACCATCTTTTCCAGGATGTATTTGCGAGATGCGACCAATTATCCATTTAGAAGGTGGTAGGTGTGGTTCCTTGAGAAGAACAACATCGTTTACTTGAATATTGGACTTAGTTCGTTGCCACTTTGGCCGATGTTGAAGAGATGTTAGATATTCCTGATGCCATCTTTTCCAGAAGCCTTGGAGTAAAGTCTGTAAAGCAAACCAATTAGTTTTTATACAATCATTTGAAATGTTTGATTGAGGGACTGCTACATATTGTTCCCCAATCATAAAATGTGATGGACTCAATGCATTTGGTTCACCATCTGATACATGCCACATGGGGCGCGAATTTAGCAAGGCCTCAATTCTTGCTAGTAACGTGTACATCTCCTCGTACGTTAATTTACTGTCTCCAATTACACGTTTGATATGGGTTTTCACAGATTTTACACCTGCCTCCCACAATCCTCCAAAATGAGGAGCTGCAGGAGGGATGAATTTCCAGCTTATGCCATCTTTTGACAGGTGATCAGCTACAATGGTATTATGATGCTGACTTCTAAGATGACTATACATTTCATCCAGAGTACGTTTTGCGCCTTGGAAGTTCGTACCATTATCGCTCCATATTTCGCTTGGTTTACCGCGACGAGCGACAAATCGGTCCAAAGCTAACAAAAATGCATTCGTTGAGAGATCTCCTACTAGTTCAAGATGGATTCCTTTTGTAACGAAACAAACGAATAACGCTATATAGGACTTTACAAGTTTAGCATTTCGTAAACGAGATGAACGCAAAGTGATTGGACCGGCGTAATCACAGCCAACTTTACTGAATGGTCGCGAATAAACAACTCGATCAATTGGAAGATTACCCATTAGCTGCTGCGAAGTGGCATTGCGTTGACGGAAGCAAATGATACATTTATGTACAATTTTACGAATTAAATTTCTACAGCCAAGAATATAAAAGTTTGTTTTTATTAGCGAAAATGTTAATGTCACTCCCGAATGTAAATATTGGTTATGTTTATAAGTTACTATAAGTGATGAAACAGGATGAGATTTGCACAAGATTAGTGGATGTTTTTGGTCGTAGCTTAAACTTGATTCCTGAATACGACCTCCAACGCGAAGCATTCCAAAGGAATCGATAAAAGGACTAAGCGATACAAGTTTATTTCTTTTCGATAATGGCTTATTTTTCTTCAGAAGACCGATTTCGTGTGAAAACAAAGAATACTGAACCTTTTTGATAATAACAACTTTTGAGTGTAAAAGTTCTTCAGTAGACAAGGGTCCGAAATTGCGGTATTTATAATTTCTAACATAATTACGTAAAAACCGGCGAACATATGCAACTACACGAATAATTTTATTCCAGTTAGAAACATTTTTAATCAATGTGTTTACAATGAGTGGATCCATAATATTGTGTGTTTCTAAGTTTGATACAAATACCTTTATCTTGTCTTCAGGTAACTTTCTCTCTTCTAGCTCTTCTTTTGAAAATTCTTCAGCAACGCAGTTAGGTATAGGCCACAAATGTCTGTCCAAACTTAACCAATGAGGCCCCTTCAACCACATCTCATTTGCACACAAATGTGATGGTGAAATACCGCGAGAGGCAATATCTGCTGGGTTGTTGGCCGAGCGAACATGGTTCCACATCTTACGAGGTACTGAAGACAAAATCTCCGAGGTCCTATTGCCAACGAAGACTGACCATCTTTTTGGTACTGCTGACAACCAATGGAGAACTATAGATGAATCCGTCCAAGCAAAGATTTTAGATTCTTTCTCCTGTAAAGAAATCTGAATTTTGTTTATTAGACGGGTTAAAAGAAGAGCTCCACAAAGTTCAAGTCTGGGAAGAGAAAGTATTTTTATGGGTGCAACTTTACTTTTAGCTGCTACCAAAGAAACCGATACACTTTCATCCGGGTTAACACTTCTGCAGTAAACGACGGCTGCATAGGCATCAAGTGAAGCGTCACAGAAACCATGCAGTTCATAGTTTGTTTTGTCCGACCACAGTATTCTAGGTATACTTATGTTTTCAAGTTGATGAAGATCATGATGAATTAATGTCCAACGCTTAGCAAGATGTTCTGGAACTACTTCGTCCCAAGATAATTTTTCTTTCCAGAGATCCTGCATAATAATTTTCACCCCAACAACAACTGGAGCCAAGAATCCGATTGGGTCAAAAATTCTGGATGCTTCCGAAAGTATCCGACGTTTTGTGACAGTTTTGGATGTATCCAAGCGAACCTTATACGAAAAACAGTCTCTTGATGGACACCATTGCAAACCTAATAATTTTACTGAACTCGATTCCTCAAAATCTACCGGAGACATTTCCCTTTGTTCCTCTGGCATAGACAAGAGCAAAGGCCAGCAATTGGTTGTCCATTTTCTGAGATGGAATCCAGCAGATTTTAATAATTCAATCAGGTCAGTTCGCAACTTGATAACCTCATCGACAGAATCTCCCCCGGTCATTACGTCGTCCACATAAAAATCGTTGAGGATAATTGACGAAGCAGCAGGATGTGAAAGCGCGGAATCAAGAGCAACTTGTTTTAGGGAGCGAACAGCTAAAAATGGTGCTGAAGCAGTGCCATAAGTGACCGTAAGAAGACGATAATGTTTCAATGGACTTTCATGTGTTTCTCGCCATACTATTCTTTGAAAGTTAGAGTGTTTAGGAGACATCCATATCTGACGGTACATTTTTTCTATATCTCCTGATATTGTGTATTTATGTCGTCGAAATCTGAGGCATATCGAGAATATATCACGTTGGATTGTGGGCCCTACGAGCAGACACTCGTTCAAAGATTTACTAGTGTAGCTTTTAGCTGATCCATCGAAAACTACTCTTATTTTGGATGTGCTACTATCGCTCTTAAACACAGCGTGATGGGGTAAATAATAACATCCATTGTTATTGACCGAAATTTCATTTGCAGGAACCTCTTCCATGTGTCCTAAATCTAAATATTCATTTATAAACCTTGAATATTGACTTTTTAATTCAGGATTCGATGCGAATTTTCTTTCAATTGACTGCAGACGATTGAGAGCGATTGAGAGAGAGTTTCCAAAAAAAGTTCTTTGATTGGACTTGAAAGGCAGTTCTACCATGAATTTTCCATCAGAGTGGCGAATATGAGTATTGACAAAGTTATCTTCAGCTTGTTGCTCTTCTAAAGATAATACGGTTACATAAGAAACTTCTTCTAATGTCCAAAACTTTTCGAGATCGAAATCTTGACTAAAATCTAGCTGCGTACGAAATGAAACAAGCCCAGTTGTGTTTTGATTAAATTGACCAACTACAACCCAGCCAAAAATAGTCGGAATCCTTTCTGGGAACTGATGGTCTGCTGCGGTTGCAGGTCCAGTTATTATGCTAAACACCTTATCTGCACCGATTAGAATGTCAATTTCACCAGGTTCCTTGAACGTTGGATCTGCTAGATCGAATGATAGACGGCTTGAATCAATATTTACTATGGAACACGATGGCAACAGTGACGTAAGTTTTGAAATGATGAAACAGTCAACTTCAACGAAGCTAGAGTTGAATCGAGAATGAAGATTGGCGGTAACTAATCCATTTGTTACACCAGCTGAAGTTGATCCAATTCCAGTTATTGGAATTCGTGATCGTTTGCGTTTAAGTCCCAGGCGTTGAACTGCATGTTCGGTTATAAACGAGACCTGAGAACCTGTGTCTAGCAAAATACGTATGGTCTGAAAGGATCCCTGGCTATCTTGAATCTGAACAATTGCTGTTGGAAGAATTGATTGAGAAGTGCGAGAAGATTCAAACGAATGATTGGAAACAATTGGAGAATTTGGTTGCGATATTGTAATATTACGATGAGTGTTATTCGAAGAAGAGTTTGCAGTGACTGAATTTTGTGTAGGGTGTACAAGTGAGTGATGACGAGACTTGCACGTTTTACACCGAAAGTTTGACCGACATTTATACGAACTATGACCTTGACGGAGACAATTAAAACAAAGTGAATGTTTTTTTACAAAATCGCGACGAGAAACGACATCAAGACTAACAAAATCTGTACACTGTGGCAAAATGTGACCACCATGACATTTAGGACAACTTTGCGTTGATTCCACTAAGTGTGACCGAACTGATGTAATGGTTTTCTTATGTGTTGTGGTAAGTGAAGTACACGCCTCTAAATTACTACATCGAGTTTGTAAGAAAGTCAATAACTGTTCAGTTGTAGCATCTTCCTGAGCACCCATGTTGTCAGCCCAAGCCTGTCGTGTATCGAGATCGACCTTTTGCAATAGCAAATATATTAGCCACGGATTGCGATTATTAGATTGCAATGCATTTAATCCACGTATAACCTCGTCTGCTCCATCTGTTATCTTACGGAGTACTTGAATATTTTCAGAATTAGACGAGGGTAACGATAGGAAAGATTCGACAAAGGCCTGAATAATAAGATTCCTTTTATCGTATCTTGCTTCTAACCTATCCCATGCCTCAACATAATTTTCTTCCGAACACAGCATGTGTTTTAGTAAGCCCGCAGCATTACCACGCAAAAAAGATTTAAAGTTTAATGAAAAGTTTTACAGACAAAAATTTGGTTGCAGTATGGGATCACATATGAGCCCGTTTCTAGCAAATTTATTTATGTCGCATATAGAAACTGAAATGTTAAATCAAGTAAATTTTCCAAGAATTTGGTTAAGATATGTAGATGATATATGGGCGATAATCAAAAAACATGAACTCCGTCAGCTCATTAACAAATTAAATAGAACTAAATACCCATCAATAAAATTTACATATGAAGAAGAAATTGAAGGGAAACTAAATTTTCTGGATTTAAGTATAACTCGGAATGGAGACAATTTCGAATTGGATATATACAGAAAACCAACGAATACTCTGAGATACATTACATCAGACTCGTTCCATTCCTTTGAACATAAGATGTCAGCTTTTCACTCAATGATTTTTAGAGCTCTAAATATTCCAATGACTATAGAAACAAAAATAAAAGAATTCCAAAAAATTAAAGACATAGCCAAAATTAATGGATATACTGAAGAATTGATTGAAGATTTAACAATTGCACATAGAAGAAAACAAGAATTGAGAAATTATACAACTTTAGATCTAATAAGGAATGAAGGAAATGACGAAAAGAAATATTCAAAATTTTATTTCTATCCAGAAATAACATCTAAGATAAAACCAATCTTTAATAAATATAATATCCGTATGAGTGAGTGCAGCGAAATAAAAATAAAAAATCTGATTGGAGGATCTAAGGATAAAATTGACCAACTTCAAAAGTCAGGAATTTATTCTATCGGATGTAATGATTGTGCAAAAGAATATATAGGACAGACAAGAAGACCTATTCTAAAAAGATTTAAAGAACATTTTGCACATCTTAAATATAATGAAAAAGAAAAGTCAAGTGTTGCAGAACATATGCTAGAAAATAGTCATAGCTTTAGTTTGCAAAATTTAAAACTAATAAGAAATGTAAATAGCAATTATGAATTAGATGCTTTTGAATCATTTTACATATTTAAAAACAAAAATAATCTAATGAATGGTGATGATGGACCAATCAAAGATTCAATATTCAAAAAATTTTTTAATAGATTCAACTCAACTCAACTGTAATTTTGTTTAGAAACATTTTTGTTTATTATTAGTTTTTTGACAAATAATTTAATTTAATTTAATTTTATAAATCTCACTGACGATGGAAGCATTGCTTCTGAAATGTACATCTGAGGAAATAAAATAAGTGTTTTAACTGTTAAAAACTTTACTAATCTTTTCATTTATTAGATTAAAAAACACGTGGAATATCTCAACTAAAAAACTCATCAAGATTTAAGGTATTGAAATTTTTGCGAACTGCTCAAATTGGAATTCCGGTCAATAACACTCAAAAAAAGATCTTTAAACTCCGCCCAGTCTTCATACTTTCCATCGAAAATGGGAATATTAGCTGTAGGTAGCTTGACTGATGATTTTTGAGTCGCAGAGTTTAAAGTTTTCAAAAAAGATGTCTGTTGATCTGCCAATTTTTCTATTATTGAATCATCTGCGCTGGCATTCTGAGAATTTAATTGTCGTACTTTCGTAGTGTAGGTTGAATGCGCTTTAAGATATTTATTTTCGTATTCTTCAAATTCAAGACCCGGGTCAACGAAGTTTGCATCATCGCAAAATTCACAAAGTGCATGATTTAGGGATAACAAATCTAACCAAGCTTGGTAAAGCCGTTCTAACCGTATCTCAAGTTCTGCTAGAGTAATGTCTTCCGACAACGACTCTGCATGCAATGCTGCACGTGTCAAAGTGCCTTTAGCGTGGCCTCGTTTAATCTTGATCGCATTCATAATTTTTCAATTAATTTAGAACAATAAAAGAAACGTTCGAATTAGATTTCTTTCCCTTTCGTATATGCGCGCACAATTTCACTGATTTATATTTATATTTATCTCAAAGTTTGTATATATGTAGGTATGTGCATATATGTACATAAGTATATTGTTATCTACTGTCTAATTTATCAGATTTATAGCATGCACTAATCAAAAAGAAAAAAAAATCATTCCTCATCATCACCATCAATTGCCATATGCAGCGATTAAGTGCAGCTTTCAATTGGTGCTTTTTAAAAGTCTTACCAAGATCACGTATCACAAATGTCCATAGAGCAAGAAACACGAAAAAATTGTTTAACAAATCCGACCACGAAGGACCAACAATGAATCGAAATAAAGAAAAAACTGATGGCAAACTTTTCTTTAACTAATTTAATATTCTTAATACAATTTATTTAGTTTGTAAGTATGCCAAAAACAATAATGTAATTCTACAGAGTTAAACAATTTTGATGCTTACGCGATGATGGTCAAACAGCAAAAGGGAAGAGTTACATTATCGATCTCGAAACGAGCAGCGAATTAGTATGTCTGTTTGTATGTCATTTACATTAGGTACATTGAAAAGACAGAACAAAGTGAAATGAAATATCTGCATTGAACGTTAGAAGAAATTAGAGAATACAATTTAACAAATGGATTAAGATCAAACATAGATTAGATTTAGGGTGAGTTGTTGAAGTTTGGCTTCGATGATTTACTGCAGCACATTTCAAAACACCGCTCCTACTGCATCATCAGACGCATTTGTTGTCAGAACAAATTTTTTTGTATAATCTGGTTGGTTAAGCTCAACTTGGGATTGAAGATGTTCCTTCAATGTTTTGAAAGCTTGAATTGCACTCTCATCTAGATTTACTGCCGTTTTCTTTGCAACGTGCGTGGAAACTTGACCGTTTTCACTTGACAAATACTTTGTTAATGGCTTTGAAATCTGAGCGTAATTTTTTATAAACTTTCTATAGTATCCAATCATTCCTAAAAAACTTCGTAACTGTCTTAAAGTAGTTGGTAGTGGATATTCGTTAATTGTTTTTACTTTATTACTATTGGTCTTAATGATATTATGTGCTACCACATAACCTAAAAACTCAATTTGATCGTTATAAAATGTGCTTTTCTCTAAAGATATTTTCATATGTGCTTCTTTGAGCGTATTAATTACCGTAAATATGTGTTTGGTATGTTCCTGTAATGTATTCGAAAATATGATGATGTCATCTATATACACATGGCAGAACTTTCCTATATATGGACGTAGTATGTCATCCATAGCTCTCTGAAAAATACTTGGTGCATTCTTCAAACCAAATGGTAATCTTAAATATTCGTATTTACCATTATTTATACTGAAACTAGTTTTTTCTATATCTTGAGTTTGCATCTTTATTTGATGAAACCCTGATTCTAAATCAATAGAACTAAAATATTTGGCTTTACCTAAATTACTCAATATGACATTCGTATCTGGAATTGGATACTTGTCAGATGTAGTATTTTCATTTAATTTTTTAAAGTCTATCACCATTCTATGTTTCGGCGTACCATCTTCATTAAATCCTTTTTTGGGAACGACCCAAACTGGACTGTTATATGGCGATTTACTTGGGCGAATTATTCCATTCTTCAATAATTTCTCAATTTCTTTATTGACAAAATTATTCACACTGAGAGGATATGGGTATTGTTTTGACCATATCGCTTTATCCGTTGTAGTTCTTATTTCAACAACTACATCTGTTCTAAATGGTAAATTTGTATTTATATTCTTATGTTCCCTCTGTATGTATGAGATAACCTTTGATCTCAAATCTTCTATATTTAAATTTGTAATATTATGCAAATTGGGAAAATCTTCATAAAATAGTTTTTCCCTTTTATTATTTATTACGAGTAAATCATTAGTGTAATCTATATTTGCTCCAACCTGTCTCAAAGTCTTACTACCTATTAGAATGTCGTATTCTAAGTCTTTTATTTCGTATATTCTTATTATTTGGTCGAAAATTCTAACTTCGTAAAAATATTCTATCCATTTGTAATATGGAGGGGTAGGAAGTTTGGGAAAAGGTAGTTGGATGAAGGAAGGGATTTGGATAGGTAGAGGATTGGAATAGGTAGGGCAAAAAGATAATGTAGGAAAGGAATATGGGAAAGGAAAGGAAAGGATAAAAGAAAAGGGAAAAGAAAAGAAAGGATATTTGACAGGAGGATGACTTTAGGATGGGAGAGGTAGAACAACCAAAAGCAGGAAAGCGGGAAGAGGAAAAATAAGCGGATAAGGAAAAAGTGAAAAGAAAAGGAAGGAAAATTTTTGTTTATGATCAAGGATACCTGCTTTACAGTAATTACAACTAGCTCCGGTATCTATTAGAATTTTAATTCGTTTATTATTAATTATTCGTCGTATATGGGGTAGTCCGTGTGCTGACCTAAAAAAGTGTTTTTTTCCTCATTTAGATTGTTTATCCGTTCCATCTTTTGTGGAGGTTTTTGCAAACTTTGTTGCAGACTGTCGTTACGTTCGCGTTTAAATAATGGTCTTTGGGGGTTGTTCAACGTGTTAAACGTTGGTTTTTGCCATTGAGGCTGGTTGTTTTTATTTTGGAAGTTACTATTATTATTTTGGTTGAAAGGATTATAATTATGTTATTGATTCTCAAATCTACGTTGATCGTGCCAAGTTATTGGTCTATGGGCAGAACTGCCTAACTCCATAGGTTCCGGTTTCCTATGCTGATTATTATTATTTTGATTCCGTGGAGGAAATCTTAAAGTGTTCTGAGCCTTATGGTCAGTTGAATGAGAATGAACATGAGCTCTGCTAAACTGTAGAGCAAATTGGGTTCGTACGTTGTTGGATTCTAGCTCTTGTGCTTTCGCTAAAGCGCAAGTTAGATCATCGGGAGAGAGAGAAAATAATATGTTGGATAAGGGAGGATTTAATCCCGTTATAAATACTCGGAGAGCATTTCGTCGATGAGTGTCATTTAATTCCTTTGTTAAGGACGAGTCGTTACCATGAGACATAATGGTTTTATTAATAAGTAGTGTTAATTTAACGTTCACAAGGTTGTAGTAATCTATCAGACTTGCATTACCTTGTCGTAATACACTTAATTCTTGCTCTATAACGTGAGCTGGTCTCTTATCTGCATAAGCAAAATCGAGACGTGATATAATCGCGTCGAAATTTAATACTGTACCATGGTTTGTCAGTATGTCGTTAGCGTTATGTGTAATTTTATTTCTAAAAATGGTTAATGCAGCGAAATATTTCCTACTTCCTTTATTGTATAGTGAAATAGAGTTGTGTGCGGCTTCCCGCCAACTCACATAAGAATTCAAGTTTTGAACTGAAAACTCTGGCAAAGATCTAATTACGTCGAGTGTTTCGTTACACTCTACTCCATCCGTAATAGTCTGTTTTTCGTACTCTGTTACTAAACTTGAATTTGTCACGGCTTCTAAAGTTGTTTTAAGTTGATTAATTTCCGTACGTAGGGAAACTGTTTGTTCAGCTAACAGCCGAGACACTAAATCTTGCACTTCCTGTGTTACAGGCATGTTGTCTTCTTCGTCTTCTAATTGTCTTTGTCTTATATTTAAATTATCGAATTCTCTTAATAAATCGTCCAGTTTTCTTCTTTTAAAATGCGTTTACAAATGACTCTTATAAAAATGTTACTTTATAACTTAATAATTTAGTGATTCATAATTTAATTAAATTCTAAACAAAAATATCTTACTTATAATGCTGTGTTGCTGCTACTTGATGAAAAGTTGACTGGACTCGGCTGCTTCCCGGGTTATTCTGATGATCTGACTCACTCAGGCGTGAATATATTTCACTTTGCACTTTTGTTTGTTTGTTTTTTTTTTTTCATTTTTTGTTGTTAGTTTCTTATTAACAAAATGTTTTTATTTTTATTATTTTTACTAACTCTCAGTTTTTCACTCAGTTTTTTATTTTATTTTTCACCAAACGTTATTTTATTTTTATTTTTGTTGTTTAATTTTTTCACTAAACGTTGCTGTTTTATTTTTAAATATTTTTATTTTTATTTTCCACTAGACGTTGTTGTTTTCAACGTCTTCTTTGTATTCCTTGAATACTTTCTTTATTTTATTTATCCTCACTATGAGTTCTTTTATTTTCTCATCACTGGGTAATTTTTCCATTTATAATTATTATTTTTTAATACATGGAAAATTTTACTATTTTTTCTTCACTTTTCCACTTTTAATTTCTTTCACTTCTTCACTTTTCTCCTTTTGATTAAGGATACTTTTTTTGGGTTTTCTCCTCTTTAATTAAGGATACTTTTTATTTTAACTTTCTTTCCCTTTTCTTGAAAGGTACTTATTTGTTTAAGGTTCGTAGCAACACACCACTTTGTCACTCACGAAGACGATAGTTTTTTCCCTTACTTGATCTTTTCAGGTTTCACAAAAAAACTGATCGTCCTGTCACGGTCGCCAATTAAATTCTTTACTACACTGAGTAGCTTTTAAAAAAGATTTTATTTAACTCTTAAAAATGTTCCAAGTTACACTCTCAATGACACACAAATTACACATGAAGTCTTAATACTCTGGAGAGCACTATTTATACAAAGATTTCCTTTGTTCTTACCTATGACTAATTGCTTAGCTTAAAACTATGAAACCATATGTTGACGATGATCTCTTCTGGATTCTGGATAGGTGCAATATGATCTCGGAACGTGTTTAGTAGGCTGTTTGTGATTTCTGCATCTTTGGCACGATTTCGATTACCAATACTGGGTAATTATGACTCCTTAACATGCAAGTACCCTAAAAGTCAAAACCTGTAGAGGTACAGCTCAAGGAGGAGTGTTATCCCCGCTAGTCTGGCTCCTAGTAGTTAACCAAATCCTATGGTTGAACTTGACAGGAGCGGAATTAAAGCAGTAGCCTATGCCGATGACATCGTCATCATGACTTCGGGAAAATTCACAACCACCCTTTGTGAACTTCTTCAGACAGCTCTAAACAAGCTCACCAGCTGGGCGAAAAACTGTGGGCTAAACGTCAACCCTACAAAAACAGAACTTGTTCTGTTTACGAGAAAACGTAACATTAAAGATATACTACCTCCCTCCATTAATGGTATACCAATAAACTTATCTGGTACGGCAAAATATCTCGGAATTGTCCTTGATCGTAAACTTAAAAAAACTTAAAAGAAAGAGAAAGGAAAGCTCAAATCGCTTTCTACACTTGTAGTAGAATTTTTGGTAAAAAATGGGGACCTGGTCCCAAAACCATTCACTGGATGTATACATCCATATTAAGACCAATCCTCACATATGCCTGTCGAGTCTGGTGGCCATCATTAGAGAAGGCTTCAAACCTTAAGACCATGACCAAAATCCAAAGGCTTGCATGCATTGGCTCAACTAGTGCCATGAGAACAACACCAACTGCAGCTCTGGAAACCTTCCTGTCGCTAGACCCCCTAGATCTCTTTACTAAGGAGATGGCGGCCAAAAGCGGACTGCGACTCAAACAATGCAACAATTGGAAAACAGGCATATCAGGCCATAGAACCATCATGAACCATACAGATAAAGACATTCAAACAGACTATACCCCCCCGCATATTGACTTCAATCCAGTGGCCCTAACAGTCTTTCCGACAAGAGAAAGCTGGAAGGAAAACAGGGTTATAAAAGGAAATCACATTTTCGTCTTCACAGATGGTTCCAAAACGGACGAAGGGGTAGGGTAAGGTATCTTCTCAGACTTCCCCACCATGAATAGATCAATAAAGCTTCCCGACTTCTGCAGTGTCTTTCAAGCAGAAGTATTCGCAGTGTGCGAAGCACCTTGCTACGCAAAACTTGATCAAGCTATCTCATCCATTATCACAAAATCCAGGCTAATAGACAGCTGTTGCAGTAACCTTAGACTGCTCAGCGAGACAAACACAGTTAGTTTAACCTGGGTTCCAGGACATCGTGACATAATCGGTAATGAAATAGCGGATAAGCTGGCTAAAATCGGGTCAGCACTCGATTCCAGCGAAACGAACACCTCAGTTCTAAGGCCACTTGAGCTAGAAAAAAACAGAATCAAACACAATTTTCTAAAAACCGCCAATGACAGGTGGTCATCTTTAGAAACATGCCGAGTCTCTAGAAGCCTTTGGCCAGATATGTCCAAGAAAAAAACAGAATTTCTACTCCAGCTAAGCAGACCTCGGCTCTCTCTGTTGATTGGCATTCTCACGGGCCACAACTCGTTGGGTACCCACATGATGAGAATGGACATTAGCACATCCAACTTATGTAGAGGATGCCAAGATGAGGAGGCAGAGGAAGGATCATTCCACTTCCTCTGTGAGTGTCCTAGCTTGGCCCACACTCGGAAAAAACCCTCGGAGAATACTTCTTCGACGAACTGGGCGACATCTCTAATCTCCCACTGAGCAACGTCCTGAAATTTACTCAGGGCTCCAAATGGTTCAGTGGGAGTTCCCTACCACAATAACCATCTACCTCTCCAATCCTCCCATTTCCCCATCCTCTGATTTCCCAGGGAGCACAATGGATCCTTGAGATCCGAGTGAGGTGTTGCCACTTGTGGCTGCACCCCCCATGCAACCTAACCTAACCTAACCAAACCTCTCGGTCAATTGGTGAATTGTGTGGGATATATAAATTTATTTTGCCATACGTGTATCTGTATATATCCGACGCAGGAGTGTTAGAGCGATTAAGTTGCCTTCCAACGATACGTCATACGTTCCATTTGGGTGCCGAACAACTCGCGGATTTCATTTGGCAAAGGATGATCTCGCGGATGTCTAAAATTTTTTCATTTATTTCGCAGCAGTCAGCTCGCAAATAGTAGTTTCGTTTTGCACTCATCTCGCTAAAACATTAAATCGCACAAGTTATTATGCATTTTCTTCTTTTGCATTCCAATCAACTGGCTTATAATGCAACTGGCTGATAATACTTTCGGATTCTCTTATCTCGCAAACAGTTAATTCGCCACACGCTACTAATCCACTTGTTAATTCAATTCATTGCACGCATTCTTTTTATCAGTTTTATTGATGTTTCATGCAGCGATCTTGTAATAGTCTTTTGGAGTAGTTCAATGCTAAAATCTTTTGGTAAATTTGTCTCCATTTGAAAACAAAAATGGATAATAATAACAATACAGAATGAATGTGCAAAAGTATTTAAATCTGTAATTAGTAATTACCCACTTTATTTTTTGTTCTGTTTGCTCTTTCACTGAAACTATTGTTTTTTTTTTTAACAATAATGTTAATGACGATAAATTGTTTTGATACGTTTTCCTTTTTGTAAATAAAATAGTGTTGTACATAAAATACGAAATTTTTGCTCATTATTTCATTTAGGTGGGTGATTTTTCGCTTTATGTTATTTGGCAAAATATTATTATTATCATTTTTTTAATTTGTTTGGTTATCACTTTATCTCATGTTCACAAATTTCGCGCGAAAAAAAAAAAAAAATGTTTATTTTTTTTTTTTTTTTTTGAAAATTCTTAACAGCTGGTAGTAGTATTTTATCTTGATTCTGGAGTACCAAAAAAAACCGTCTAAAGGACCGAACGGGGTAAGTTGACTTTTTTTTGAAGTGAAAACTTCTTTAGGCGCGTTTGGCACTTTTGCGATGGGGGTAAATCAATGAATTCGCGACCGACACCATTTTTTGATTGGCTCATCGTAATTCGTATGTAAAGTCGTCATAGCCCAGCGTCTCAGGTTCGTTTCCCAGCCATGACTTGCATTTTTTTGTTTATTTAAAGTGAAACATAAATAAAAATTGATCGCCACGGCTGGGATTCGAACATGAGACACTCAGTTTAATAGCCAACGACTCTACCATTGAGCCAAGAGACACCATCATTTTTATGTTGCTAAATGACTTAAAAGAATGCAATAGCATTATTACATAGTAATTGTACTTACCAACTCGGAGAAATACAGAGAAGAAAGAAATCAATTGAAGAAACAGAGAAAAATTTATGCAACGCAGAAAAAATAAAAAGCACCAAATATTTTACTGCCATTACAATGAAGAGTGGCTGGATAAGTGAAGCTGGAAATTTCATCATGACAGAGTAGGAGACGCTTTTTACAACAAATTAGAAGAGATCAACAACTCATCGCGATGATTTATCGATGGAATTGAAACGGTTGCATGAAAATAGCTTGAAAACCATTACTCAATAGACACTATCGCTAAGAAAATTAGCGTATTAATTTTAACAGAGACTCACATGGGTGAAGAAGAAATATATGATATTCCTGATTTCAATTTAGTTGCAAGTTTCAGAAGACACGATCGTCCAGCAGCAGGAGTAGCTATCTATAATTGGTTGTCAGATACAACTGCCATTTTTTGTGCAAATCATATGAATTTGCATACGAGGTACACTAGTATGTCTAGTACTATTTTGATATCGGCGATCTATCTGTTTGTCGTTGCAACTGTGAAAATGAACAGCAAGTTATAATAGTTGGCGTTTATATTTCACCTGTCGTAATACGACAGTTTTTATATAAAAATTTATTTATTTATTCTGAATACGCTTCTGCACACCTTCACGGCAAAATTGGGGAGAGATTTGATGATTTGCCAATGATTTTGAATGGTGACTTTAAACATCAACTCCGCCTTTAATTTTTAAAAGAAGAATATAATTTAACAATGACGAATGACCGCAGCCTTAATACAACGAAATATAAATCGACAGTTGGTGCAGTCTTTGCGATATATTTAAATAGATTCGAGTCAAATTTTTTCGTTTCTTATTTTAGTTACCATAGGCCTATTACTTCATTATTAGAATACGATGATTGCATGAGATGATAATGGAAAAGCTGAAAATGTGAATGAAAACTCATAAGTTTCATTGATGTTCTTCCATATGTACATGTACATATAAAACATTGAATAAAATTTTGCCACTATTTATCTATTTTTATTATAGGACGTGTCTAAATGCACCCACGGTGTAGTTCGTTTAGGTGGTGTTACACCGCACTTTTGAATAACCAATACACCGCATTTTAAATAATGAGTGGAAATAAATGGAGTAGGTTCGTGTTACACCGCATTTTTTTAGAAATCTCTCAAATCATTTGACAGAAACGAATGCATTTTAGTAGCTTTTCAAATATAAAAACAGTATGAGTCAAAAAATATGCGGTGTTACACCGCATTTTTTAAAAATCTCTCAAGTCATTAAACAGAAAAAAATGCTTTTTTGTAGCTTTAGCTGTAGGCCATCTAGCGCTGCGCTGTATAGAAAAACAATGAAGTAGCTTTTCGCTATCATTTGGTTACAGAACCAAATTCGCTATGGCCATCTAGAGTTGTATAGAAACATGAAAGAAATAAGAAAATAGCTTTTCACTATAACCAATCAGAAAGATTAAAGTGATGCCAGATAGTAGCTATTTTCTGCTACTTTGTTATTTTTTTAAGAATTTTTTAAAACTCGAAGGAAGTTACTTATACTCGTATCTTCGTAACCTTCTTCTGTGTTTTAAGTAAAAAAGAATTTTAAGCCACTCCTTCCTTTAAACCACTCTCCTTCGCTACGCTCTTGATAAATATTTTGCCGATTCAACTTTTTTGCGGAGCTCGGCATAGGCTGACGCTTACGCCTTGGTATAACTTTCGTAACTTTGATGTATTGGGTTTTAATTTTGCTGAAAAGGTAAAAAATCTATGATTTGCAGTTCCTGCATAAAACAATATCTAACTTTGAATATGTTTCGTTCTTTCTGTTTTAAAAGCGTTATTGCTGTTTGTCCTATTATGTGGACGTATTAGAAAGTTATTTTACTTAAATGACAATAGTGGCAACAGGAGCTTTATCATTTTACTGGTGTTTTAATAAAACGTTTACTGTAGTAAGGGTGATTTACTTACGTTGCAGACAAATCCTCCTCATTATCTGCGTCGCTGTGACTTACAATAACACCAAGGCGCGAAAGTACTTGGTGCTGCTGCTAACAAAAAAAATACAGATGCTAATATCTGTTGGCATTTTTCGTTTCTAAATGCAAATAAAGTTGAATGTAACTTAAGGGCACTGTCACACTTGGAACGTCGAAAAAAAAGTCGAAATGCATTTAATGAATTTTTGAAAATGCATTTAAACGAATTTTTGCACACATATTAATACATGTTTGAATAATATTTTGTAATTTTTCCCACATCAAAATATTCATTACAACTGAACTTATGTGTAAATAAGTAAAGACATGTAAAAATATTTTATTTTGCGGTGAACGTGATTTCACCTTCAAAAATTATCTTAAACAAAAAATTTAAATAGATTTCGTTAAATCACATATTTTTCAGGTAAGTATTCGCTTGGTTTTCAAAAATATCGATTTTTGAATTTTAAAAACCAATGGAACACTCAAAATTGTTTCTATTCAGTTTAACGTAATTATCTTTGTGTGAGTGAAACACCTGTGGCTCTTAAAAAATATTCCCTGAAGAAAATTTTCTTTTTGACATTTCAGTAACATGTGTTAGTGCTTCTTGAGTCGATTCTCACTTCAAATCGAGAAGCGGCTGTCACTCCTCAGAATCATGAGAAGCAATCTTTTTGCACCAATGAAACGGTTTGAGAATGCTCCTAGACGCTCCTGGACGGTTCTTTTCGTCCAATGGAAAGTGACATTAGAGCCAGGAAGATACAATTCCTTGTTTTACCTTTTAATGCGATTATCTCAAAACCACTTTTTTGAAGCCGGAGACTGCGATAACTCAAAAACACTTAAACCAGTTAATACAAAAACAAATTAAGTTATCCTAGGGTTTTTATTTTTTCTGAATAAAACCGATTTTGAAGCCGATTTAAAGTCCAATTTTTTTTTTTTTAAATGGTCATTAAAAATTCAAAAATCGATATTTTTGAAAAACAAACGAATACTTACCCGGGGGCTACACGATCAAGATATGGTAAGCCATTTACAATACATTTAAATTTTCTTACATATACAATCAAATTTTTCGAAATTGAAACCCAGCTGGTATGGAATATTGAAAGCCACCCGAGAAGCAGTTTCAGTAGCCATGAAATTGACAGCTTCGTCAAATACCCTCAAAAAGAGAGAAGAGTGCCTGGAAAAAAACTTTGAATTTCAAATTTCTTGTGGGTGCCATTTTGAAAATATATAATGACATGTCGATTGAAAGCCATTTGCCTGGCAATTTGTAAGTCGCCTACGTCACAGCCGAAACACGAACAGGAATTTGACGTAGTGTATATGTAGGCTGATGGCTTACCATATCTTGATCGTGTAGCTGCAGGGTTACCTGAAAAATATGTGATTTAACGAAATCTATTTAAATTTTTTGTTTAAGATAATTTTTGAAGGTGAAATCACGTTCACCGCAAAATAAAATATTTTTACATGTCTTTACTTATTTACACATAAGTTCAGTTGTAATGAATATTTTGATGTGGGAAAAATTACAAAATATTATTCAAACATGTATTAATATGTGTGCAAAAATTCGTTTAAATGCATTTTCAAAAATTCATTAAATGCATTTCGACTTTTTTTTCGACGTTCCAAGTGTGACAGTGCCCTTAAGTTACATTCAACTTTATTTGCATTTAGAAACGAAAAATGCCAACAGATATTAGCATCTGTATTTTTTTTGTTAGCAGCAGCACCAAGTACTTTCGCGCCTTGGTGTTATTGTAAGTCACAGCGACGCAGATAATGAGGAGGATTTGTCTGCAACGTAAGTAAATCACCCTTACTACAGTAAACGTTTTATTAAAACACCAGTAAAATGATAAAGCTCCTGTTGCCACTATTGTCATTTAAGTAAAATAACTTTCTAATACGTCCACATAATAGGACAAACAGCAATAACGCTTTTAAAACAGAAAGAACGAAACATATTCAAAGTTAGATATTGTTTTATGCAGGAACTGCAAATCATAGATTTTTTACCTTTTCAGCAAAATTAAAACCCAATACATCAAAGTTACGAAAGTTATACCAAGGCGTAAGCGTCAGCCTATGCCGAGCTCCGCAAAAAAGTTGAATCGGCAAAATATTTATCAAGAGCGTAGCGAAGGAGAGTGGTTTAAAGGAAGGAGTGGCTTAAAATTCTTTTTTACTTAAAACACAGAAGAAGGTTACGAAGATACGAGTATAAGTAACTTCCTTCGAGTTTTAAAAAATTCTTAAAAAAATAACAAAGTAGCAGAAAATAGCTACTATCTGGCATCACTTTAATCTTTCTGATTGGTTATAGTGAAAAGCTATTTTCTTATTTCTTTCATGTTTCTATACAACTCTAGATGGCCATAGCGAATTTGGTTCTGTAACCAAATGATAGCGAAAAGCTACTTCATTGTTTTTCTATACAGCGCAGCGCTAGATGGCCTACAGCTATAGCTACTAAAAAGCATTTTTTTCTGTTTAATGTCTTGAGAGATTTTTAAAAAATGCGGTGTAACACCGCATATTTTTTGACTCATACTGTTTTTATATTTGAAAAGCTACTAAAATGCATTCGTTTCTGTCAAATGATTTGAGAGATTTCTAAAAAAATGCGGTGTAACACGAACCTACTCCATTTATTTCCACTCATTATTTAAAATGCGGTGTAGTGGTTATTCAAAAGTGCGGTGTTATACCACCTAAACGAACTACACCGTGGGTGCATTTAGACACGTCCTTTATTATAAGCACTAAGAAGAAACATTTCAATGAAAAGATTTTCCTGTACATTAAAATATTTACTGAAAATTCAATTCTGTTTTCACTTCTGTCGGCACTCCCGGAGTGCTTCTTTTTTTTTTTGGGGTAAGTTGACTAATTTTTTCCTTGTTAATTTCAAAAAAAAATGAGGGCATATGTGCGGAAAACCGCGAGAGCGTCGAAACCAAAGGTTTTTTTAAAGTTTTTAGTTTGTTATATCACACGAAATGGTTTTAATTTGTTTGTTTAGTTTAATTTTTTTTACTTATTTTGTGATACCACAAGGAGTGGATTTTGTTTGTTAACTTAATTTTATTTTTGTGTAATTTATTTTTTTTTAATTTAGTTTTCTTTGTGTAGGTACTACACGAAGTTTATTTATTTATAGTTTGTAGTTTCAAGTAAAATTGACTATTCTATTTGCTTATAGTTATAGTGGAAATAAGAATATAGTCAACTTACCAAATAGCCTTGGCCAACTTACTCCGGTTTTGGGGTTAGTTGACCAACTTGAGGTCGTTTTGTAAAATTGGGAAAAAAATTTCTCAGTATTAACAATGTGTAGAAGACATATTTTCTTTATAAATTAAAAATATTGTTTTATGTATAAGAAGGTCTTTTCCGTTTTGATATCTCTCTTAGTTTCTATTTAAAAAAAAGAAAAGAAATTTTTTAGTCTACTAGCCCCGGTGTCCCCTACTCTTTGTCAACTTTATTTCTCAAAAGTTGCAAATCATTAATAACTTTATCCACGTGACTGAATGCTGAGATCGGTGATAGCTGTTTGCAGTTGTTTTGATAGCGACAATGTAAAACTCATGACTTTTTGAAGAATCGCTATAGGCACATAAAAAAATTGGTATATCGAAGTGTCTAATGCTAGGTTTCCACTTTCCATTTTTTGAATGATGAATGACCTAATGACAAGTGGAAATTGCAAAAATTGACAGTCATTGAACTGATGAACAGTGTCGGTCATTTTTTGGCAGTAAATTTGAATGACAAGTGGAAATTGGCTGATTGACAAACGAAATGTCACTCCATCATTCACTGACATCGATATTTTTTTTGGCATCGTGTTGAATCTTTTGTCAATTAAGTGACGAGTAATAACACGAGGTCAAAACAAACTATACAAACAAACTATTAATACTAATTATTTATTTGCCTCCTTGCTTGATTGATTTTTTGTTTTGTGTTTGCAAAGTTTTCATTAACCAAAAGTTTTTATTAATCAAAATGTCTAAGAGGAAGCAAATAGCTCTTGCTTCGTTTGTAGTGATGGTGGGAGCTGGATTGCAGCTGGCCGAACAGGAGGAGAAAATTAAAAAAAAGAAAAGACCTGACTGTTGGGTTCAGAATTTATTCCTGGACAGAGAGTCATGCGGGTTCTACGCAAAGCTATACAATATGGAGCCGAAATTTTTCAAAAAAAAATGAGAATGTCGAAACTTGACTTTGATTTTATTCTCGAGAAGGTGAAACCATTCATTACGAAAAAAGACACTTCTATGCGACTAGCCATCGGACCAGCCGAAAGACTGGCAGTTACCATTCGGTATTTGGCGACGCGACGGGTGCTAGTATGCAGGTGATGTCTGATGTGTTTCGCCTTTCTCCAAAAACAGTCTTCAGGATTGTTCGTAAAACTTGCCCAGTCCATTAATTTATCCATATCCATTAATTTTTGATGAAATCTTTGCAACATAAAAAAAATTTCAATTGCAAGTGCAAGGCGGCAAATAATTGTCAGTGACATTCCACTGGCATTTCAGAAATGACAGCACAAGTGGAAATAGTGTTCATTGAGTTGACAAAACATCTTGTCAAAATTTCTTTATCAATGAAATGACAACCAATTTTTTGACAGTAAATGACAAATGTGGAAATGAACTGGCAATTGTATCAATTACTGACAAGATTTTGATCTGTCAAACTATGTCATTTTAGTGACATGTGGAAACCCAGCATAAGTGTAAGCATTTGAACAGCTTGCTGCGATGTTTCTTTACTGTGGCTAGTTTGGAGTTCTTCGAGTGCATTGACAATAGTTTGAGAAATTTCTTTAAATCTCATAACGGCTTCATGCTTGTGAGCCCACAGTGTTTGACATAGGGTTTTTTGATTTACAGCCGTTAACAGCTCCTGAATTTTACCATTTAAAACAGCAGTGCGTTCAGCAGAATGTCCGAAGTAGGAACCAACAGACTGCACAATCCCAACGCAATTTCGCACATCTGCATGTTAACACGAGCATTAGTAAAGTTGAGAGAGTACATAAAGAGCTAAAGCACATTCTTGATGAATATACGCTTGGGCACAGTGCAAATACCCACTCATTATTAGATTATACTGAATTGAATCTTCTTAAAACAAAGCGAATCTCAGAAATAGTCTTATGTGACCCACAACGGAAAAAATTCTCTTAATGGTTAGAGTGAGACTGCTTTTAGAGAACCATTATGCAGGGCGTAGGGAAGCAGGGGTAATGTTTTGAGAATGTTTTGTCGCAAGCGAACATTTTTAGTAATTGCAATTTCTAAAAAAAAATTCTTTAGATACGGCTTCTCTTTCTCCCATTCTTAATCAATAAACTATCGAATCATTTAGATAGCCGATGATGATAAATGATAGACGATCGATTCGATTTACCCAAGCCTAATAGTGCGTACTGATATGGCACGAAAATATACGAAGGCTATATTTTCAGATAATCGACTACGGTCGTCGCGGCTGTTGGGGGGCGGCAGAGAGAGCGAATCGAAAATACATTATTAGTGTAATAATACGTAATAAAATAAGTAATGTCAAATAAGAAGAGGCGTTATTTTAACATCATTGATGTGGATATTCTCATGTAACGGTTACAATAATAACGTTTTGAAAACGTAACACCTGATTTTCCGGAGTGTCGTTCTCCCTATCTACATATCTACACTTAATTTTTCAATACGTTTTACGAAACATACAATACCTACATAAAATACAAGTGTGTCTTAATTTAGTTAGGTACATATCTGCTTACACTAATAGCGTTTTCATTCAAATTCGGTAGATTTACTCTCAAATCGAGAACTACTCCTTTCAATGGAACATGTTTTTAGGTTTTTTTTTGCTGGTATTGGCGGTTAAATTGATGTTCACAAATATGAATTCATATTTTCATATTTTGTAACTTGTTTTCTTCAGCAAATTACTGAATTCTAACTTATTTTCTCGTGTCCTCATAATTTATAGCAATTTTTTCAACCCAAAGGCAACGGTGGCATAACAAATTGAAAATAAACAAATTATTTTCCATTTAAAGTTTGACATAACAAATGTTTTTGCATGTATGGATGAATTTAGAGTAAATCTCCCAACCAAATGGGAGTAGATCTTTACCGTTTAGAGTAACTCCGGATCTACTCTTTTTTTTTTTCAATGAAACATGGAAAATGGGAAAGGAGTAAATCTTTTCACAAAAAGAGTACCTAACTCTTTTCGTCAATGAAAAACGATATAAGCCATGAAGCAAACTTTTATTTCAAATCTATACCTTTTTAGGTAGCAGACTGAAAAAACTTATGAAGACACAAATGAGTAGGTGTCCACCAATAATATCTTATTACCAATTAAATTAAAATGATAGTACAAAATCCACCAAAAGAAATAAATATCTTTGTATGGCTGTTCATCTTCTTGAAACTGAGCAAGGAAAGCTTTACAAGGTTTGTTTTAGAGAAAAAAACTACATAGTGTGACAACTACATAGAAAAGAAGAGAATTAAAATCGACTTTAATCAAACTGCATCCACTATATTAAAGAAAACAAAATCAATAGTTGGGTTCTGGACCCATAACCTGATGCAACGATATGATTATTTAATTAATGTTGACTTAAATGAAAGACCAAGAAAGAAAGTAATATAATTCAGTGTGGTTCATTGAAGATACAAAAAGGAAGTGAAGTTAGAAAAATTATAGAACAGAATTTAATTAAAACCGTCACAATGACAAGTGTGAAAGTTATAATTATTTAGTAGTGTTAGATTTACTAATTCAATAACGTTCTATCGTAGTGATGTGTAAGACAATTATAAATTGGTTTAGCATTTATTAACATCATCTTCTCTTAAATGCAAACCCATTTTTATTGTACAATAGTGATGCTTCGGGTTAAAAGTTGCTTTGGTCAAAATGTCCGCTGTCATCTCGTCAGTGTTGCCCACATATTTCATCTCTATTTTTCTTGCATCTATTTTGCCACGGAGAAACTGAAACCTTACATCTATATGTTTTCTCCGAACATGAAAGGCGTCTGTTGAAGCAAGCTTAATAGTTCCAATGACAGTAAATAGGAACTCATTGGAACTGTCTCTAAGTGGGGCCACAACTAATCTTCTAATTGCTTTAGCCAAATTGCATCCTGGGAAGCACTAGCCAAAGACATATATTCCGCCTCCATAGTTGATAGGGCGACTGTTGGTTGTCTTTTAGAACTCCATGATATAGCAGCACCTTGGGACATTTAACACATACCCTGTGCATGATAGTAGAATAAATACCAGAGTTGAGGAACATTTTTGTGCTCATCGGTGTAATTCCATACATATTTTCATCATGTGTTAGCCTATGAATAGGTTGGAATGAGTTGACTGTTGAGTTTTTTTGTGGACGAAAAAGGGGTGGATGAGAATGGTTAGTTTCTATTTTAAGAACTGAACCGCGTTCCTAAATGATTTCGATGTTACGCGATGTTGTAGTGTCAAAATCATCGTTGTTGTTGTGTATGTTTGACTTTGTTACAAAATCATGATTGCATTTAGGAACGACTCGATGTTACACTTTGTTGGTCTGTCAAAAATAAGAATAAAGTATTTCTTAAAATATAAAACCAGCTAAAAGAAACTCGTTTTTGATGAAGAAAAAATAATTCTGAAATGAACAAGATTGAAATTCAATAACTGCTTACAGAATTTTGAAAGATTAATGAAAAAAAAAACCAAAACAAATCTGAGCAACAACAATTCTAGAGGGGTTTGACAGATCAACATCGAAACTCAAGCCCCAGAGATGAGTTGGAAAAAGTTACGAAACGTAACATTCTGACAGTTCAACATTGCATTTAGGAACGACATCGATGTTACATTTCGTAACTTTTTTGCATTTAGGAACGAAATAATGTTACCGGATGTTACATCGCGTAACATCCATGAAAAAAAGAACAGACTACTGTGTGTGTGAAAGAAATCTGTGGTTGAAAGACAATTGTCGCGTAAAAAAGTGGTGGATGAAAATTGTTTGATATATTTTAAGAACTGTGTGTAGAAGAAATCTATGGTTGGAAATTAAGATTTTTATAATATTTTGTAAGGCAGCCGAAGAAAATTTTGGAGGACTTTTATCGGGACTGTGAAAATGTAATTTTTCAGTTTAGAAATAGTGATGAAAAGAAAGTGTGTCATGTATTTTGTTGCTGTAGGAGAGTAGTATATATGTTACAGTCATAGTGATTAAATAGCTATTATACATAATGACTGGTCATTATATATAATGGCCAAATTCACTAGACAAAGTAATAAATTAATCACTTTGTCTGGACATTATTCATAATAACTTGTCAAAATTAGTCAAAGTAATAAATACGGCCTAGCCGACTTGTTACCCCTCCCTCTCTTCATCCCGCTACCGCGTTCCGTATGCAACAGCTTTCCGCATGGCCCGCTTCGCGGGGCTCATTATTTTAACCCTTTTTTCCGCAGGGTTAAGCTGCTCATGCTAAATATGAAAATAGCAATTAATTTCCGTATGCAACAGCTTTCCGCATTTATTTTATAATTTAGTTTTTTAAATAATCTTTGTGATTAGTTAAGGCAAATTGAAATATAATTTTATAATTTTAAACGCATACCTACGTGTTTTATTACATTATCCAAGTCATCGAAGATATTATATATAATAGCTAGTTAATGTGATTAATTTTGTGTCCATTATCACTTTAACCAAACTGAGTAGATATTATGCATAATGGCTAGCCATTATACATAATATCCAGATTTATTACTTTGGCTGTAACATATATACCGGAGTTGAGGAATAGAGGAGTTTTTTCAAGATTTTTGTAGCGTAAAATTGAAATTTTCAGGTCGAATTCTGATTTTGTTTTTTTCCGTGAGTGTAGATTCTGATCAGTGATGTTAAGGAAATTTGGAGTAGTTTTATTGGTGGCTGATATGATGGCTGGCTGTAACCGATGTATGAATTGGATAGTATAGTGGTCATGTAGGGAAAAAAAGATCACTTGCATAGTTTTTTGGTCGATTTGAAATATGCTTGTACGAGTAATATTTGTGTAGGTACGCTGAAAATGGTAATATTATCTTGCTGTGTTTTTGGTGGTTGACTAGATAGCTGAGTGTGTGCGATATGTTATATAGAATAGTGTTCATGCAGGAAGTAAAAAGATCAGTTGTTTTGTTTGTAATAAGTGTATTTTTAAAATGAGTTTGCATTGTATGGACTGGATGGATAGAGATATGACTTTAGGAAGTTCTATTCTAGGGAGGGAAAATAAAAAAGGCTAAAGTGTTCTTTTATATTAATTGTGATTTATTGACCCATGAATTGCTAGCTGACGGTAGGCCAAGCCATTTAACATACAGTCACTCACACTCAAAGTGGGACACCTAAGAAATATAATCTTCAATAAACTTCCTTACGAAAAAAAATGCAGAGTTGCTCACTTTTTTAAATAATTTTTATTTTTATTGCTTAATATTGACCTCTACTGATACTTACGAATATTCTGTATGTATGCATTCGCATTTTTAATTTTAACTGTATTTTCCTTTATAAAACAATGCATCACATATAATTAATCAGAAATACAATTCACAACAGAAGACTGCACTCTCTTTCTTTTGCTGTTCACTTTTATATATGTATGAAAAACAATAATCCAATTCTCTTTCTAATTTGCAGACAAATTGTGACGAATACCACCCACATTTTTTGTTAATTTTAAAAAGTATAAAATCTTTTTTGAATTTTTGTAAATTTGTTTTGACTTAGCGTTTGTTTTGATTATAATGCTTTTATGTTGTTGTTTTACCCCGCTACTCTGGCTCCTAGTAGTTAACCAAATCCTGGTTAAACTCGACAGGAGCGGAATAAAAGCAGTAGCCTATGCCGATGACATCGTCATCATGACTTCGGGAAAATTCACAACCACCCTTTGTGAACTTCTTCAGACAGCTCTAAACAAGCTCACCAGCTGGGCGAAAAACTGTGGGCTAAACGTCAACCCTTCAAAAACAGAACTTGTTCTGTTTACGAGAAAACGTAACATTCCAGATATACTTCCTCCCTCCATTAATGGTATACCAATAAGCTTATCTGGTACGGCAAAATATCTCGGAACTGTCCTTGATCGTAAACTTAATTGGAAAGAAAATTTAAAAGAAAGAGAAAGGAAAGCTCAAATCGCTTTCTACACTTGTAGTAGAATTTTTGGTAAAAAATGGGGACCTGGTCCCAAAACCATTCACTGGATGTATACATCCATAATAAGACCAATCCTCACATATGCCTGTCTAGTCTGGTGGCCATCATTAGAGAAGGCTTCAAACCTTAAGACCATGACCAAAATCCAAAGGCTTGCATGCATTGGTTCAACTAGTGCCATGAGAACAACACCAACTGCAGCTCTGGAAACCTTCCTGTCGCTAGCCCCCCTAGATCTCTTTACTAAGGAGATGGCGGCCAAAAGCGGACTGCGACTCAAACAATGCAACAATTGGAAAACGGGCATATCAGGCCATAGAACCATCATGAACCATACAGATATAGACATCCAAACAGACTATACCCCCCCGCATATTGATTTCAATCCAGTAGCCCTAACAGTCTTTCCGACTAGAGAAAGCTGGGAGGAAAACAGGGTTATAAAAGAAAATCACATTTCCGTCTTCACAGATGGTTCCAAAACGGACGAAGGGGTAGGATCAGGTATCTTCTCAGACTACCCTACCATGAATAGATCAATAAAGCTTCCCGACTTCTGCAGTGTCTTTCAAGCAGAAGTACTCGCAGTGTGCGAAGCCGCGAAGCACCTTGCTACGCAAAACTTGATCAACAAAAATATTGACTTTTTTGTAGACAGTCAGGCGGCCATTAAAGCTATCTCATCCATTATCACAAAATCCAGGCTAGTAGACAGCTGTCGCAGTAACCTTAGACTGCTCAGTGAGACAAACACAGTTAGTTTAACCTGGGTTCCAGGACATCGTGACATTATCGGTAATGAAATGGCGGATAAGCTGGCAAAAATCGGGTCAGCACTCGAATCCAGCGAAGCGAATACTTCAGTTCTAAAGCCACTAGAGCAAGAAAAAAGCAGAATCAAACACAATTTTCTAAAAATCGCCAATGACAGGTGGTCATCTTTAGAAACATGCCGAGTCTCTAGAAACCTTTGGCCAGATATTTCCAAGAAAAAAACAGAATTTCTACTCCAGCTAAGCAGACCTCGGCTCTCTCTGTTGATTGGCATTCTCACGGGTCACAACTCGTTGGGTACCCACATGATGAGAATGGGCATTAGCACATCCGACTTATGTAGAGGATGCCAAGATGAGGAGGCAGAGGAGGGATCTTTCCACTTCCTCTGTGAGTGTCCTAGCTTGGCCCATACTCGGAAAAAAACCCTCGGAGAATACTTCTTCGACGAACGACGAACTGGGCGACATCTCTAACCTCCCACTGAGCAACGTCCTGAAATTCACTCAGGGCTCCAAATGGTTCAGTGGGAGTTCCCTACCACAATAACCATCCACCTCTCCAATCCTCCCATTTCCTCATCCTCTGATTTCCCGGGGAGCACAATGGATCCTCGAGATCCGAGTGAGGTGTTGCCACTTGTGGCTGCACCCCCCATTCAACCTAACCTAACCTATGTTGTTGTTTGTTATATACCTTTCTTGTTTAATAATAATAAAATAAAGTACTTATGAAAATACTTACAATATACACTTGAATATCTAACCATTTTTCGTCTTTTGTTTGAAGTTATGGAATAAGAACATTGTTCTTGGAATCCAGGTACAACCAGTTCTGTGTGACATAAGGCCATAATGGTCTTATGACGCTTTGGGGAAGTGACATAAGGCCAACTCCTAAAGTTTGGCCTTATGTCACTTGCGCAAGAAGAAATTTGCGAAGCCAGGCTAACGAACAAATTGCAAAGATCCAAGAAGAAAACCGAAGAGGCTAAAATCGTAAAAGAAAAGCTGCTACAAAATACAATTTGGGTGATCTGAAAAACTCAGTTTGCACCTGGAACCAAGTTATACCCGTTGTATTTAGGTCCCTATGAAATTGTTAAGGCCAAACGCAACGGCTGATACGAGGTTCGTAAGGTGGGCAATCACGAAGGACCGAATTCTGCTTTGTCATCAGCCGACTTTATGAAACCCTGGCGCAATGGAGATGGTAGTGAATGCAATGAGATTGAGAGCGATGAAGAAGAAAGCGAAGACGAGATCGATGATGAAGATGATGCTGCTAATGGAGTATGAAGATGTCAGTTCGTCTGAGACAGCCGACAAGCATGATGGCCGAATGTAGGGTGACTACATAAACAACAATTCAACTTTCAAATAACCAAATGTGTCATTACTAACCTTAATTGTTTTACTCCCTATTAAATTATCCACCTTATTAAATTATCCACCTTATTTAAGATGAAGATGGTAAAGTAGTTGCCATTCGGAAAAGACAAAGAAAAGAAACAAGAAGTGAAAAGTGAGCCCCAACTCTTTATTAAACCCTTTAACTTTTATACTTCAATTATAATTACTAAATTACAATTCTTTAAACTCAAAGTGTGTTTTCCTATTCGATTTCTTTCTCCCCCTACATGTGTTTTAAGCCCGTGAAACACGTTGAGTTGATAAACAATCAAATTTTGTTTGTGGTAGAAAAATAAAAATGTTCTTCAGATGATGTTTGCTTACGCTTGCAATTTCAAAATAAATTTTATTAGGAACAAGTTAAAAATTCCTTCGTGTACCCATCGTCGTGTATTTTTTTTTTTCCACAGAGTTCAATGTAAACTTTAAGGTTTTGCTCATCCTCCTGTGATAAGAACTTTTTTGATTCTACTGGTTCTTTTTCTAACCTGTTCTGATTTGATTTTCACAATTGAAGAGTGAGAATCTTCAATACTCCAATCAAAGCATCATGTCGGGTGCTCCGTGTATCGGCTGATTCTAATCAATGGTTGATTTTGAGCAAATCATCACATCGCATCGGTGTGATGTGAGTTGTGAAATACCTACCAACCATTCAGTAGTTAAGGTCAGTTAAGTCAGTTAAGGCAAACTATACATGACTGATATCGTTGTGAAGGTAGACTGAAAGCATCAAATCAAAGCATCATGTTGGGTGCTCCGTGCATCGGCTGATTCTAATCAATTGTTGATTTTGAGCAAATCTTCACATCATCGGTGTGATGTGAGTTGTGAAATACCTACTAACCATTCAGTGCCCATTAACGCAAACTACATGACTGATATGGCTGTGAAGGTAGACTGAAAGCAAACATAAATGAATGGATTCTCCTTATCAATGTTTCATCAAACCGATGTTGCCAATGGCGACGTATTCTAAGAAAATAGGACTTGCTTTTAAGCATTTTTTTTACTCAGATCTTTGTTTCTAACTAGGTAGTCCTACGTAATCCTTTCTTCACAACCAAATTAAGTAACTATCAAAATGTTATAGACATCTAGTTCAAAAAGGAGTAACTATTATAAGTTAATTTTTGAAGAGTTTTCTTGGAAAGCATAAAAAAACGTCCTGTGTGTGGACTCACTATCATTTATTGGATGAGATCTAACAAAGAAGTATTATCATTCTAAGAACTAAAAATGGAGAACTGAAAAAGGTATATCAAACAAATATTTGGGGATTTTATGTTGAAAGTGAACGTACTCATATGTAAATATAAACCCTTATCGTCTCTCTTTAAGAAAGCTTCTGAAAAAATTGGATTGGAGTCAAGTGACAGTTGAAAATAGTATATGCTTCTCAATATAAAATCACAATTGAAACCAGATCCACTCAATCATTTATGCGATGCGAGGTCGAAACAAAACGTCAACCGCAGTTAAAAAATTAACCGATAAACAAATGAGTGTAATTCTTGTTTTGAAATGTGGTTGACAGTACTCGTGGTTGTGATCAACTACTTTTATTTACATGCCAAAGCAGTTCACACTTCCAATCATAATTTGTTACGAATAACTAGAAAGTACTCCACAATGCCCAATAAAACACAGCTGTTAACACAGTCCAACTTTCTTTTAGTGTTTCGCAGGACAGAATCTATACACAATACTGCCGCCTGCCGGTTGTTTTTTCTTAAGAACTTACCCAATCAACAATTTGTAACCTGCGTTTCAAAATTACCGCGGTAATAATATTACTTTAAATAACTTTGGTTATAAATGGGTTTGTAATTGGTTAATTTATGAGCTGTAGTTGTTAACCAGTAAAAAAAAGTCTTATTTTCAACTTTAGGTTAATTCAGGTAAGAATTTATCTCTAAAACCTGGTTATTTGTGAGCTTCAGTTAGATTTTGGTTATAAAAAAACTTTTTTTGACCGCGTGGTTCAAATTTAGATTATTTTTAACTGCAATGTAACTTTTAATGAATTTTTGTTAAACAATAACCATGTATAAGTGGTTAAAAACAAACCACGTTAGAAATTGGTCTCAAAATAACTTGTTTTTTTAGTTGCAAAATAACCAGATCTGTTGTTTTGACAGCGTGGTTCAAATTAAGGTTATTTTTTAACCACAATGTAACTTTTAATTAATTTTCGGTTAAACAATAACCAGGTATAGTGGTTGAAACGTTAGAAATTGGTTTCAAAATAACTTCTATATTTGGCTTCAAAATAACTATGTTCTCAGTTTCCATTTCTCTATTTCATTGAAAATCAGTATTACCACCGTTTCATTTTGAATGAGCCCCAAATGCTTAAAAACTGCAATTAATTGAATCCAAACCTTTGTATGGCTAAATTATAGTACGTGCATGAAGTACTAAATATTGGATATTACCTGACGAAAGCTACTTTCACATAAAATATTCCACACGATATCAATAAAACAACAAAATGTCACATTAAGCGAGTATTATAAATATTAGACATACAAAAGTCCAAATAGAAACATTTCTTTTGCAGGGGTAACACTGATCGCGGTTGTCTGTTTTGTTTCTCTCTTTTCATATTTTTTGGTACTTCCATTACCAGCAGGGTTGGCCGAATAAACTACACTACATTTACTACATCATAAACTACGTGTAGTTAATTCAATAAACTACACGCTTTATTTACTACAATTTGTTACATTTGCTATTGCTACATACACGTAGTTGACGTAGTTAATATAGAAAAAAAGAGAATAGTTCAAACTACGTCTGCTTTACCAGTTTCGTTTAAGTTCAGTATTCAGTTGAGAGTTGAGCGCGTTGCTTGCGGTTGCATTTCGGTGGTGGTTCGTGGATCGTGGTTCTATATCGTCGTGTGGTCTTTAAAAAAATATAAAGTGAAAATAAAAAGTGAAGTTTTCAAATCGAGAAAGTAAATAAATTGAGGAATAATAATAATAAAATAAGGTAAGCAATTTTTCATTTTTGCTCATAGGAAGCTGTGTTGTTTGAGTTATTTTTTTACTTGTGTTCTTAGGTAGCAAGTAGAAAAATAACCACAGCTGTGTTTTTTCAGTAATTTTTTTACTCGTGTTCATATGAAGTGAGTAGTAAAATAACTTGAGCGTGGTTTTTTTCAGTTATTTTTTTACTTGCGTTCATATGTAGCAAGTAGAAAAGTAACTACAGCTGTGTTTTTTCAGTAATTTTTATTTATTTATTTACTTGCGTTCATAAGGAATAACTAGTGAAATAATATACTTTGAGGTGTTTAATAATAATGAAAATCCGATTTTGATATGGTTGGTGTCTTTTTTTTGGTAACGTTTTGGTATGGTGGTGTTTTTTTACTTCCCTTAAACCATTTTTTTTTTTGGTAACGTTTTTACTTGTGTTCATATGGAGTGAGTAGAAAAATTACCACAGCTGTGTTGTTTGAGTTATTTTTTTACTTGTGTGCTTAGGTAGCAAGTAGAAAAATAACCACAGCTGTGTTTTTTCAGTAATTTTTTTACTTGTGTTCATATGAAGTGAGTAGTAAAATTAAATTAAATTTTTAGAGTAAAGTAAATTTTTAGATATTAAATACTAAGTTTTTCAATTTATTAAAATACTATGTTTAAATATTTTTTTAAGATACGTGGGAGCAAGCCCTGCTAAAAGAAAAAACCGCTGAACTGTTGTCTTCTAACGAGAACGAATTCGAGAATTCCCCGCAGTTAAGCGACTCAGTCACGATTTCTGATCTGGACACGCTAATGTCACAAATAATATCGGATGACAAACTCCTTGACGGCCCAGTTCAAAGTTTTCCACCACATGCCAGTGAAAAACCTTCGCAAAATGAAGAGCCAGAGAAGGCACTGGAGCCCACTTTAAAAAGATTGGCCGAAAAACAATGCGAAATACAAGCATCGCTCCTCTCTCTTCAAAAAGAATCCTCCGAAATTAGAATTATGCTTGCCGAGTTTATGGCGAAGACCGAAGTAACGCTGAACTTAATAATTGAAAAGATGTGCGTGGATATGGAGCGTCCGGAAAAAAATAATATTTTCCCGGAACATTTAATGCCCATATCCACGCAAGAAGCGTTGGAGGAAGTAGAGGAGAGGATTGGGGCCGACCCTATTTTCAAACGATCAGTCGTAAGCTTTTTTCTTTAATTATTATTGAACAGTTAAAGAAATTTGAAATATTTTCTAAATGCTTATATTTTTCTTTTCATTTAAACAGATTCGAAAATTGGGCACATTTGGTGGCATGAACGCCAACAAAACCATAAGAACCATTGCAAAGCTGTTGTTGGATGACAAGCTATTGTCAGATTATTCTTGGCTGGGTACGTCAAACAAAAAAAAATTGTTTGTCTACAAAAATTTATTTGGAGCTGTTGTTGAGGCGGTAAGGGACCGGTTCGCCAGCTTCTCGGACATCGATGCCGCAAATTTTTTTAAAACGTACATCAAGCAGGATCGTTTTCGCTTGAAACTTTTGTAAGTACATTTCTACAAAGCTTATAAAAATATTATACTCTTATTATGAGGCGTTTGTTTTTATAAGGGTAAAAGTACTCTTTTGCATGTTTGACTTTTTTTTCAGGTGGAATCAAAGACCTTTCAAGATCAACCTCACTCATGTTTTCTTTATCTTACTTATAATGATTATTCTTTAACATAGTTTTTGTTTTATTTAGATTCTTTTAGTTACATGTATTTGTACTCTTGTGCATATTTTAATAAAAACATAAATTTTTCTTCTTTTCCACAGGGATGAAAATGACACACCAACAACACCATGAGCAACACCAACACCAACAGCAATACCAACAGCAACAGCAACAACAACAGCAACAACAACAGCAACAGCAACAATAGCAATAACACCAGCAGGACCAACAACATCAGCAATAGCGATGGCACCAGCAGGATCACCAGCAGGAGCATCAGCAACAGCAACAACAGTATTTTTGATATAGTAAATATTATTATTATTATTTATATTAACACTTTTATGGATGACAACTCAACTGTTATTGGGTTGTCTCCTCATATATATAACACGGGCACATAACCCAGTTTTCAGTTGGGTTTTCATTTGCAATAGGGGTGTAGGAGGTAAGGGTTTAATTCAATTTAAAATTCTAATTTTAAGTTATATTAAAACTGTTTAGAGTAAGTTATTTTTTAACTCTAAATAAATACTGTACAAAAAGTAATTTCAAAACCATATTCTTTTTATTTACAAGGCTATTTACTTTCAGTTGGAAAACGGTTATTTATAAACCAATTTTGGAACCAAATACAGGGTTTTTTCCGAACCCAGTAAAAACCCTACTTTAAAATAAAACTGGTTATTTAAAAACCTAAAATATAGGTTACATGGAAGCCAAAATAAAACGGTTATTAAAAAGCGTCAAAATAACGCTTGGAAAAAACGTTTTAGTAGCGTTAAATGCGTACCATATAAAAACGGTTAGTTTTTAACTCTAAAAAGTAGTCTTAAACTAACTGCTTTTAACCGGCTTTTAAATTACCACTACAGAACTCAGGTTACAAAGTTACTGCCCAAATCGGGTAATGGGGACGTCTCTGGAACGTTTCTGAGACGTCTTTCGAACCGATTTCTAACTTTTACGGTAAATAACCTCGGGTTATAATCCGGTTAATAAACCGTTTTTTAACCAAAAATTGTTTATTGGGTAGCTAAATAAAAATAATCTGGCAAATATTTTGATCGTTTTCCATGGTTTTTTCTTTGGCAAACGATTTAACGACACTATTGAGTCCAACAGTGGCTAACATGGTCGTTTCACGAATCAAATGAGAAATATGATTTTTCATATGATTTCAAAAACAAAAAAATGTGTTTGCTTCTTCCGCTGGTAGGTGAGAGCTTCCAGGATCGTCTAAATATTCATAAAAAGAAATCAAGAACGACAAATCGTCAAAATCATATTCTTTTGCGTTTTGACATGACTCTCGAGTCCATTGATTTTAACACCTGATCGACTCGACTATCCGTTTGGTTTCATTTTATTTTTCTTTGCTTTTTATATTTTTGTTCGACTGTTCGTAAGTTTTTGGCCGGTACCTAAACTCCTCTTTTTTAACGTTAACTACAGTTATTCATTGCAAAAAAAAATTTTGCCTGCCCCGAAACAAATCATCAAATCAAATCATTGGTATTCCGGGCTGGCAACATTCCGTCCGAGACCCTAACCACTATTTGACTTAATATTCATTGATGCACTTAGGCGTGTTTTTTTTCACAAGGATGTTAGGTACATAACATGATATCCAAAAAAAACGCTTCGTTTTTTTTTATTTGTGGGTTGGTGTTCTTTATCAGTTGTCAAACCAATAAAAGTCAACAAATGAATTTTTTTTTGCCAAATTCGCACAAAAACGCAAAAAATGTTTGTTAAAAACCCAAAGCAATTGTATAGAGTGGAAAATAAAAGTATTCCGTAGTGAAATTAATGCAGGTAAACATTTTTTTTCCGTTTTTTGTTAGTTTAGAAATGTCAAAAATAGGTCCGTTCACAAAGGTAACAAGGAGTTTCTCCTGTGTGTTTTTGACTATGTTTACATGCTGGGGTTGAGTTCATATGAGATTGTGATTTATGTGTGAGTTGGAAAAAATATTTTGTTACTTGTTTCAAACGAATTAAACTATCAATAATAAAAAAATAAAACCATTTTTATGGCATACTTGACAATTACCTTTAAAAAAAGTCAACATTCACAGAAAAATGTGAAAAGAAATATGCAAAAAGTGCTTTCAGTCACTAAACAGACCTTTTTTTAATTGCTATTACGTTATTTTATGTATCTTTATATAGATCTATAAATCTAACTCTTGAAATCAATAAAATTCTAAAAATCTAAAAATCAAAAATTTTCAGTAACTAAATTGCGGAGTGTAAGAGTGGGCATACGATTTTATTCAGTTACACATTTGTGAACAGACCCTTTGCCAGCCATTTTGCTTTTGTTCGAGATACATGAAAGTCTGTAGACGCACCAACATTAAAAAATGGAAAGTCGAAAAACTCTTTCGATACTCGACTAAATGTCAAAAATCTATCCCCGACCAAATCTTAACCATCCTTTTATCCATAACATCGGTTGTCGGGGATGTTGTTTTTGCTTTGCATGTAAAATGATGTTATGTATATAACAGTCTTGTGAAAAAAACACGCCTAATGTTTGATTGTTTGATGTTCGTGCTCGAGCTGCTGCAATTGGTTTTCTATGTATTTCTTTTTCTCGTGGCATATCGACAACCATATATGTATGCTTATGTATGGGCTGTTCGAAGTTCGAAGCCTATCAGCAAGCAACATAAAATTGTTTTTCTACAGGTATCGCCTTTTAAGAGGAATTGACGATTCCAGCGGGAGTAATAGAACACTGCCATGCATTTCCTTTTCTCACTTATAGCCCTTCAGAATCGGCGTGAAATTATAATTTCTTGAAATGCTTTAGGCCCTTAGGTTTCCTTGGTTTTTTTTGCTCAACCCTTTTTTTACCTTCTTTTATGTGAAATGGAGGATAGAAATCGCAAAAATTGAATTGTATTGCCCAATTGCAGTTTTATGTAGTATTCTACGTTAGCTTGAATTAACCCCCTTTTGCGTCACAGGAAAAGTCGTTGCCACCGGATCTGCGGTCAAAATAGACCCCACAATGTTTCCTTTGAAATTTCTTGGGTTTCTATGTATGTGTATAAATTAAAGTTTTTTAAAAATATTTTTTCCAGCTGGAGTATAGGTTTAGGGTTTAGGTAAAATGGGCTGACGGTTGATCTTATTTCCGTCACACTTAGATCAATGTAGATCCATTGTGATACCCTGACGTATTGTAACGTCCTAAAAACCTATGATTTTATGTCTGTTCGGTATTTAACCATTTTGTGGCGTTGGTGAAGTTTAACAGGCTGCTTTTTGGAGCGTCTGATAATTCTTCTAGTTCATTTAAAAAGTAATTTCCTAGAAATTTTTTCCTAGTATGACAGAGTGCTGGGCATTGACAAAGGAAGTGACTTGTGTCTTCGTGTTCGTCTTCGTCATTGCATCCTCTGCATAGGTTATCGGTGCAAAGACCCATTTTCTTTTTGTGATAACCTAGTAGGTTATGTCCAGTTATGATACTGACAAGCATTCGCAGTGAAGGTCTATTCAATGATAGCAGCTTTCCAGATTCTTTCTTATCATATTTCGGCCATAGTTTCCTGGAAGTAACACAGGAGTCTAGGCATTCCCATCTTTCATTGGATTTTCGTATTATTTTGTTACCAATGATCTGTTTCATTTCACAGGGTGGAATCCTGATCGATTTATCAATGAGAGAAGGGTCAAGTGTTGATCCTTTTCTCGCTAGTTCGTCTGCTTTTTCGTTTCCCGGTATACCACTATGACCGGGAACCCAGCAGAGTCTAACGTTATGCTGCGTGCCAAGAACCCTTAGCTCTTCGCGACAGCAAGAAACAAGCTTTGATTTGACAAGAGTGGCAGAAATAGCTTTTATTGCTGCTTGGCTATCAATGAAAAAAGTGATATCAGCATGTGATAGCGCCATCATGGACACCTGTTTTGCAGCGTTTGTAGCTGCCAATATCTCGGCTTGGAAGACGCTGCTGTGATTTGGAAGTCTGAATGAACTGGCAAGTTTTAGGCTTTCTGAGAAGAAACCTGCCCCTATTCCAGCTTCCATTTTTGAACCGTCGGTATATTGGGTATTGGGGAAGCTAGTTGTGAAGGATTTGTTAAAGTCCATGTATGGAGTTATGTAATCCGTGCAGATGTTGTTTTCTGCGTATCGCGATAAGATCTGTGCGTGTCCTGTTTGGCTAGTTTTCCAGACATTACACTGGTTTAGTCTAAGTGCACTGTTTGCTGCCGCTTCTTGAACATAGAGATCAAGAGGTGTGAGATTGAGGATTACTTCCAAGCTCGCGGTTGGTGTAGCTCTCATTGCACCAGTTACGCAAATACAGGCTGATCTTTGTACTTTGGTTAGGGTTTTTAAATGCGTGGATTTTTCCAGCGCCTTCCACCAGACCAAATATCCATAAGAAAGGATAGGTCTTACAATGGCAGTATACATCCACAGGATGATTTTGGGATTTGGTCCCCATTTTTTGCCAAAAATCCTGTTACACGAATATAGTGCTATCATAGATTTTTTGTATCTTTCTTGTATATTGGGACCCCAATTTAGCTTTTTGTCTAAGATCACTCCCAGGTATCTGGCTTGATCAGAGATCTTAAGGGGGGTCTTGTTTAGTCTTGGTAGCTCAAAAGTAGGTATTTTTCTTCTATTTGTAAAGAGTACCAGCTCTGTTTTCAGGGGGTTAACTGCAAGGCCGCATCTTTTTGTCCAAGCGCTTACCTTGGTTAGTGTATAATTCAATTGTGCGCTAATAGTGGAAGGGAATTCCTCTGTTGCCAGAAGAGCTAAATCATCGGCATAGGCAACCACTTTCACGCCGTCATGCTTGAGAGCTACGAGGATCTCATTCATGATCAGGATCCAGAGCAGGGGTGAGAGAATACCTCCTTGTGGGGTTCTTCGTGACACACACTTTTTCAAGCTTGCACCTCCCAGTTCGCTGTGGATCTGACGTTTTGTTAGCATGCACATGATCCAATTTGTGATTGTTTCTTCTACTTCTAGATCATTTAGGGCTTTCTCAATTGCACTGTTTTGTACATTGTTGAAGGCTCCTTCAATGTCCAGAAAAGCTGCCAGTGTGTATTCTTTATCTAGCAGCGTTTTTTCTATGGTTCTTACTACACAGTGAAGTGCTGTTTCCACACTTCGTCCTTTTGTGTAGGCATGTTGAAAGGTAGATATTACTTCCAGTTTCAGGAAGCTACGGATGTGTAAATCAAGAAGCCTTTCAAACGTTTTCAGTATAAAAGAGGTCAGACTTATAGGTCTGAAGTCTTTTGCTTCTATATGGCTGGGCTTGCCGGCTTTCGGTATGAAAACGACTTTAACTTCCCGCCATATTTTGGGAATGTAACCCCATATGAGGCTATTTTCAAAAATTTTCTTTAGATGTGGGATGACTTTCCTGCTGCTTTTTTGCAGCATCATAGGGAAAATGCCATCGTGACCCGGAGATTTAAAAGGTGAAAAGGAGTTGATAGCCCATTCCAACTTCTCTTCCGTTACGATATCTGCCGGGATTTCGTGTCTAGAAAACCTAGTGTTTTCTATTTCACTGTTCTCTATAGGGCTGCATCCAGGGAAGTGTGAATCGAACAGATGTTCCAGACTCTCGACCGGGGATTCAGTCCAGTGGTTATCCGGTTTTCTCAGAGAACCAAGTGGTATGGTCACCTTGGAGAGGATTTTCCGTAGTCTGGCCGATTTGTTCGTACACTCGATTTCACTGCAAAAATTTCTCCATGAGCAGCGTTTTGCTCGTTGAGTTTCATTTTTGAATTTCCTTTGGCTGGATTTGTAATGTTCCCAGTCAATTTCGGAGCCGGTCCTTTTGGCAGCATTGAAAAGTCTTCTAGTTTCTTTCCTAATGCTGTTCAGCTCGTTATTCCACCAAATTGGTTTTTTGTTCTTTTTTACCGTTGTGATCAGAGGACAGCTTTTATCCAGTGCATTTCTCAGAATCCCTGTGAGTTCTGCAGTCAACTTATCAAGGCTTTGCGGTTCAAGGTTCTTATTTGTATTAAGGGAATCTATGTTATCGTCCACCTCCCTACTAAAGGTAGCCCAATCTGTACGTCTATTATTACGAAATGGTTTGATTGGGCGGTCTGTAGTGGGAATGATAAAATTTATCAGACGATGGTCTGAGAAAGAGAGTTCTTCTAGTACTTTCCACTGCTCTACTGGACAAGTGTCCGAGTTATTAGTGAGGGTAATGTCAAGTACTTCTTTACGGTTTTTTGTAACAAAGGTAGGTGTGTTACCTCTATTGATAACCAAAAGATTGTTTCTTAAAATAAATTCAAATAAGAGTTCCCCCCCTCGAATTTGTGTCAGTGCTTCCCCATTGCACATGGTGTGCGTTGGCGTCCATGATAATATCTAGTCTACTCTTACTTGTGTATTCTACCAGTTGGTAAGTGATATCCGCTGGTGGTCCTTCAATTCCATCATGTGGCATGTAGATGGAAGCCAAAATTAGTGATGGAAGTCCTACGCGTTCCATCTTTACTGCGGTCTGGTCTATTGTGCTATAAGTAGTTAGAAAAAAGAGATTTAACTGTTTTCTAGCTACAATGCATGTTCTATGGTTACTGTCTGGGCTGACAAAATTGGATTTGTACAGCGTGAGTTCTTTGGAGTGTAGGCCCTTAATTTTTCCTCTTGCGACCCAAGGTTCTTGTATAAGGGCTACATCAATTTGTCTACTCTCCATGAGGTAGACCAGGTTGGCGGAGGCGGCTTTACTGTGTTGGAGATTTATTTGTATTACCTTCAAATCCATGACATATTTTGTTTTATATACAACGCCTTACTAACCTGTTTTTTGCTTCTAGCTATCAGCTTGAGCTTGCATCGGGTAATGCCAACGCGAACTTTAAAGCTGACTCGTATTAGAAGTGGTATGGAGTTGTGGATCAACCTCACAATCACTTCAGTGCCTGTCTCCGTTTTCTCCACCTTCATGATCTTCCATTGGTCGCTCAGAAGTTCGGCATTTAATGAAAGGATGTACCTTTCCAGCCGATCGCGGGGAATAGCGGGGCCTCTGACCAACAGTTTACCTATTGGTCGGTTTAGATCTTTTATCTCACTGGCAGTCACAAGCCGTAAATCGGCATTCTGCCAGGGAGCTGCCGTCTTTTTCACAAATTCCTGGAGCCATTGAAGGGTCCATTCATTTTCGCAGTTCATTATCTTGAAACAATGGACGGTAGTGAGGTCCCCGAAGAGTGGCGGTTGCCTACTCTTAACGATCGACTCGTTTACCTCTTCCAGGATTCTTAGTTCAAGTAACTGCCATTCGTCTTCACTCAGTTTGCGGTCAGGTTTCCCAAAGTCGGCGATAGCGACCTGGTGGCCCTTTGTAGCAGGGACTGAGGAGGTCTTCATCCTCTTAGATATTCTGTTGGGTGAGGAGTTATTTGGGGAGGAGTTGGCATTTCTTGCTCTTTTTGAGCAGCTCGGCATACCGGTCTTGACAAGGGGCAGGGAGGCCACCTCGCCAGTTCCAGTATTTGCTACGCAGCCAGTTTGTTTTTTGTCTGTTGGGTATTGTCCAGTTCGTTTTGTTATGTCTGTTGGTGTCACTGTCCGTAGTCTTTGTTCGGACCTGACCAGCGCCCTTTTTGCCTTTACCGTTAAAGATTCGGGATTCTTTTTCGATAGGCGTCTGACGGTCCTTTCCGCGTTGAGTCTTTGTCTCCGTAGTAATTCGTTATTGCTGAGGACCTTAGCTCGTCGTTGTCCGGCATACTGTCCGTTGTTTTGTTTAGTGCCGGATTTTCGGGGTTGGATTCCCCAGTCACGTTCAGGTCTTGCGGAGGGCTATGGCCCCAAGCAACACACAAACTCTTTAAGAGTTGTACCAAAAAATTACTCAGCACTTAACTTGGACTTAATCTATACTTAAGAATACTATTCCACTTATGTACCTATTAATAAGCTCTTTGTAGGTGGTTTTTCTTTTAGGTGTAACCAATAATTCTTAAGGATATCTTAAATAATTCCTTGACAAGCGTTTTTCGTATGGATACTTTGCAGAACTTATTTAAAACCTTCTAAAGTAGCTTTTGCTCAGAGGTCGTTGAAAATCTGTCACTCTCTCTTCTTAAAAAGTTTTAAAGTGATGTTGAAGTGCTAACATTCCCCCGTAATTTTTTTAGAGCGCCGGCAGATACATAGATGGCTTTGATCGATCGTGTTTGTTTTCGATAGTAGGTACTATAGATTCCATATACAAACTGAAAATACAGTAGCGCGAAAGAGAAAACAATATTTTCAGTGAAAGTCATAAGCGGGGTTCAGACTATCAAATTTGTTTGTCAAATTAGTTGGATGGAAAGTTGGACGGAAAAAACCCATTGCGTTCACACTCATCAAACTTGTTGTCCAACTTCATTCTGGTCTGAATTTCAACCATGAAGGACATAGAAGTAGCAGCGCAATTTAGGGATGAAATTTTAGAAAAGCAAGAAAAACAAAAGACAGTGTGTAGGAACTAAAAAGAAAACTACCTGAAAACATCATAATCAACAATACAAGAAAAAATAGTCTTTCCGTACGATGAACAAAGAAAAAAAAATATTGCTTTGCGAGGTCCACTACCTGACACCATCAAAATCCCTCTTTCAATGTATGTACCTACCGAACAAAGAAAAAAATTCTTTCCGTGCGATGTGCACTACTTGAAATGAAATTTCTTCCAAGTTTGACGACTTGCGTTCACATTTATCCAACTTGTTGTCCAACTTGCAAAAATATCAAAAAATTTTGAAAACCATCCAACAAATTTGACAAGCCTGTTGATGAGCGGCCACATTATCAAATTTGTTTGACAAACTCGATGCTTGACAAACAAATTGGATAGTCTGAACCCCGCTATACGAAAAGTCAATGTGTGATGTGTGTGTATGGAATGGGTATAGCATTTGTAAGGTAATTAGTGACACAGGGTGTATCTTTAAAAAGAATTTAGTTTTGGAAAAGAAATTCAATTGTAGATATGTTTGTTTTTATAATTTAGTCTGGGAGTATTTAGTGTGCCTTTAAAATTAGAATTTCGAGAGAATGAATGATTGCTGTTAAGGTTCGATCTGTAAAAGAACTATTCGAAAGGAGAAAACATAAACTTTTAATAAATATATCTTAAAGCCATATTTAAATATTGGAAAAAGATCCAAATAGCTTTCTATTTGGTGACAAAGCAAAAGCAACGCCTTTAGTTCTCGTTTAAATTCAAAAAAGTAGTACAAGTTAAAGTTTATTTTCAAGAGAAAGTGCCGATTCTACATAGTTAATACCCCCGTAACTTCAAATAGTGTAATTAAATACGAAAACGATTCATAAACATTTCAATGTCACAATTTTAAAACCTGATTGGTTAAAGTAAATGTGAACAGTACCTGAATTTTGTTAGTTTAGGTAAATGAAGTGAAGTTACAGACCTAAAAAGCAAAAAAAAAAAACAACAGAACACAGAACAGACCTAATAGCATTTAAAATTCCGGGCGAACAAAAATGTTCCGGGCGAAAAGCTACTCACGTGAAACTCATGATAAGGCTGAATATGTTCATTAAAAGTATCAACTTTGTATTTTACAGTTTGGTGTCTATGAGTGTGTTTCAGGAATTGGACAATAATAAAATATAAAATCAAGCATTTTTATAAAAATATGTAATTCTTGTTTTTTCGTTTTTTGAATCCTTTCATTTTTTTAATTGCACAACTGGTTTAATACTTATATTCTTAAGTCGTTGTCTAGAAAGTCGCATCCAAAAAAAGAAGAAAAATTATGATGCACAACAAAAGAAATGATACACCCTGTAGGACTAATTGTTGGGAAGATACCAGAAAAAAAATAGTCGCCATGTTTATTTTTGCTTAATTTCGAAAATATATTCTTAAAATGCAATAAATTGTAATGTTTCAGAAAAAACAGTAGTTTAAAACGTAAGGCTGAGCATTTATTTGTTCAACAACACTTTAAGACACCTTTGACATACTTTTTTGCATCATTGTCAATCGATTTCGATTTTTTTTTGCACATTTATTCACATAAACTTATTTTTTTGAAGGCGCGTTTATTTTAAGGGTGGTAGAATGTGTGACTTCAAAGTAAACCTTTTCTGGCACATCAAACTGACGTTTAAATAGCTGGAAATATGCAATTAATGTTTTGCTTTTATGGGAAAAATATCTACTTAGTCTTTGACGAAAATAATCCACACATAATAATACATTCTTCTTTCATTCTATGTTTATTCCATTTCATAAATACTGTTTTCAATTCGTATTTGTGTAAAAGAGAAAGAAACTTATTCTTCTGTTGTTCTGAAACTTTTCGTCTCTATTCATTTCATTTGTCTCACTCAATCAGACACATATTTAAAACCTTTTAAGTACATCTTCTGAAGATCACCGAAAACCAAGTGCTCTTTACCTGTTCTTGAAAAGAATATATTAAGAACTCTTCAGTTCATGGAGTTGGCTCCTCCCCTTTGGTCCCTTTTGGGTCTTAACGACGTCTTATCGATTGGTTAAGGCGTGAAAACTCTTATAAAATTAATACTTTACGTACTAGATAAGAGGCAAATGTGTTGCTTGGGGGCCTTCTACACTACCTTCGCGCATCCGTTCTTCCTTCCCCTCAGCAAAGACTTCGTTACCCATTACTGGGTTAGAAGTTCCGCTGTGCTTCCGTACTTTAGGGTCTGTCTGTCTGTCCTTCGTGTTGAGTCCTGTAAACGTTTTAGTCTCCGCATCAGCCGTCGATGGGGTTGGCCTTTTCTTCGGCTGAATTTTATCAACGTAGGGAGCAGGCGGACCCATCGAAGTCTTAACACTCTTACCAAGAAGGGGGAGAGGGTTCGGTGCTGGATTAGCAGTTGGCCCATCCTTTCCCAAGCCCTCCCTATCCAAAAAGGCTCGTGTGTCGTGCGTCTTGTCAGTTTTGTCGGTCATACCTTGCAGGTGGCTTGGTGCTAGACTAGCAGTAGGCCCGTCTTTTCCCAAGTTCTCCCTGTCCAAAAAGGCTCGTGTGTCGTGCGTCTTGTCAGTTTTGTCGGTCATACCTTGCAGGGGGCTTGGTGCTAGACTAGCAGTAGGCCCGTCTTTTCCCAAGTTCTCCCTGTCTAAAAAGGCTCGTGCGTTGTGGAGTCTTTTCCGTTCAATGTCAGTCATATCGTTCCAGTCAACTTTCCCCAGCCTTTTGACCGTGCGCTTGCAGTTGGAGATTTTACTCCGCCTGGACACGCACGATAGGTTTGAGGTGTCGGAGTCCGCTATGGAGCTGGCATCACTGATGTCATCAACAATGATTGCCTCACCACTGGCTCCATCTTCCATACCTAAGCTGGAGAATGGGTCGAGGAGGAGGTTTTCCTCTTCCTCGGTCATCTTCGAAACATTGTTGTTCTTTTGGTTGTTCATTTTTAATTCAGCTTTTTCCTTTTTATTATTTAGAGCTGCTTTGATTACTTTATAAGTTGGATCTGTAAGAAAATGTAAAAATAAAAAGAAAAAAAAGAAAAGAACGAAAAAAGAAAAAGAAAAAAGGAAAAGATCCAAAATTATAAGTAAGATCGTCAAACAAACCAAAGAAAAAATGAAAAAAGAAAAGTCAGTCACTGGCGACTTCTCCTTACGATATTGAGATCGTAAGGCAAAGCCCAAGCCAGCAGCCGTGACATCTGCTGACACTTTAGCGTATATCCCCGCTATTTTTTTGTTGCTCTTTTGTGTTCTTTCCATAAATTTTCATAGGGGGGGTCTCACTTAGTTTGCCCGAAACCCTCGCTGGTAGCTGATTTTCCGCTCAGGAGCATCTAACCGTAGCTGTCCTGCTTGAGGTTTCCAGCGTAATCCTCCTCACCACGACAAGGTGGAGACCCGTTGAGGAGGAACCTTCGAGTTTACTTTAATAGGACTCTCACCTGGAATGACCACATAAGCTCTGCTGTTGGAAAGGCATATGGAGCCTTAAGAACATTATCTATTACAAAAAAATTCACACCAATAGAGACTAGAAAAATGTTGGCTAAAACATTAGTAGTTCCAATACTAACATATATGGATGCGAAATTTTTTGCAATATGGATTCCGTTTCTCTTAGAAAAATCAATGTCGCCTTTAACAATGTTACTCGATATGTTTTTGGGTTAAATAGGCATGATCATATCTCCAATCATTCTTCAAGCTTATATGGTGTTAGCTTTATCAACCTCTTAAAAATTAAGACACTGACAATCTTATTCAAAATTGTTCAAATCAAACAGCCACCTTACCTCTACAATTGTATCCAGTTTTTGTCATCGAACAGAACCAACCAAATCTCTATTCCCAGTTTTACCTGTCTTACAACCGAACGACAGTTTTTGTTAACGCTGCTTGCCTTTGGAATGCTCTCCCACGTGAATTAAGAAGAATGGATAACATATGTAGGTGTTTTTCAGAAGAACTTAATTGCGTTCTTATCAGAAAATAATCAATTCCACCTTTTTATGTTTCAAATCATTAAAATTGAACTTTTTCAGTAAGCTGTAGTGAACTCCAGCACAACTCCACTACAATTAACCACTCATCGAACAGAAGAACAACTCATCGAACAGAACCCCAACGACAAATGTCAGATGCCTCATTGAACAGAGCTATAAGTGTCACATTAAATAAGTTGTGAAAACTACATATTATTTATGAATGAAAGTTTTAAGAACATAGAGTCTCTCTCTCATTGTGTGGTAGGAGTTTGTTTTGAGGATGTTATTTTTATAATTAAATTGCTTCTCTCTTTCATAAGGTATACTGCATACTAATTTTTATTTTATTTATGTACACACAAATATGTAAATTATCTTCTCTTTTTTTTAGTTATTACTTTAAAATCTTAAATTTTAATCGTTAAATTTGTTGAAATTTTCTATTCCTAAATTTCAAATTTTTACTTACAATATATATTTAAATTCAAATTAGTTTGTTATTAAATACATCCACATCAAGGCTTAGTTATCTAAAAGATGTACATACATCTTAATATTAAGTTCTATATAAATAAATACAAATACAAAAATACAAATTGATACAATTGGTAAAAGCACCAAATGATTCACACTATCAAAATCCTTGGGGAAATCGAGCAATCAAAATACCGTTATGTAATCCATATCAAATTTAACTTTTATACCATCAATTATTACCAAAGCTGTAGAACATCAAGCAGGGATATCAATCCAAGTTCATTAAGAAATGTATCGATTTGCCCAAAAATAATTTTTTTCAAAAACATTCGAAAGGGAGGGTAAAATGCTAATAAGACGAAAGTCGTTTTTCTTCAATGCCTGAGTTTTTTCGGAAAGATAGCTTTAATTTTGGAGGCGCATTTTGAATGCAGCAGAAGTTCTTCATTAGTAGCTCCGCCATTAGGGTCAACTTCTTCAATCAATTAAATGAGATCAGATTAAATGTGTGTTTTTGACTCATGACATCTGTCACCACTCACGAATTACTTTACAAATTTTAATACGAGTAGCTAGAACATTGAAAATTGTGCGAAGACGAAGGTTTAATTTTGCAGCTAATTAATTGATCAGAATCAGATACAATTGTAGTGCAGAAGAAGTTAGTTAGTGTAGGAATTCTACATATTAAGTAAGGTGAGCACATGACGAAGTCAATGTCGAAGGGGTTCGCGGAAATGTTGGAATTGGTTGAGAGACAATCTCAAAAGAGTGGTTGTGGGAATTATCACATACCCAGTCAGAAATAGCGTGGTACCCGTGGTGTGATGGATAGCATGTCCGCCTGTTAATCCAGAGGTTCGAGTTCGAATCCCAACATAGGCAAAAATGTGTTTTCTACGGGTATCGCCTTTCGCGAGGAATTGGCAAGTCCTCCGTTAGTATTCATTGCCATCTTCTTCTTCTTTTCATTTCCGGCGTTACGAGTAGTGATCTTGAAGCGATCAAAACTCTCCCACTTTTCTGCTTCACACTAGTGATCCGCCTGTGGGGTACGCCGCGTTGACCTTAGAAAGCGTCGGCAAGCCTCCCGGTTTTGGATTGTTCCATGTCTGAGGCCAACCAAATGCTGCTGTTTTTGCATTTGCTTGTACCAGGAGTGTTTTGGCCTGCCTTTTCTTTTTCGTCGCGAATTTGTTGAAACGTTGTACGATATTGCCTTTTGGACGGGGTTCTGAGGATCTCTCCTTTGAACATGACAATACCAACTGAGCCGGTCGTGCTGAATTTTGTCCAAGATGGTACTTTTGACATGAAGGCTTCCACGGATCTTAGTACTTCTAATTCGATCAAGCTTTGTTACTCCTGCTGTCATCCGAAGCATCTTCATTTCGGCTGCCGTCAATTTGCTCTCATACTTTTTGTACATTGTCCAACATTGTGAACCGTATGTCAGAGCTGGACGGACAAATTAAACAAATTAACAAATTAGTTAGTATTCATTGCCATGAAAAGCGCTTTCTCGATTAGCCGTTCGGAACCGGCAGAAAATTGTAGGTCCCCTCCATTCCCTCACAAGGGATGGTTGTGAGAAATGCGCTAGGCCCAGGGGCTCCTCGCTCTGTTGCGCCACCCTATTTATTTATTTTATTTATTTAGTTAGTCAGAAATAGCAACTCTTTGGGGAATACTCAAGGTATCCATCCAAAATTGGTGGCGTGCGTTGAAATCGCCTCCAATTATGAATTGTGTGTAATTTCAAGGTCGTGTTTTATGTCGGCGCGGGATGTAGCGCACTTATTGTACAGAAATATCAGGAAGAATTAGTTTAATTTGTGTCCAAATGAACAGAAAAGCCATAGTAAATGCAAACTTTTACTCTAAGACGTATGTATCAACAATGAACAAACATCTTCCCATCAGCTTTTTGCTGATTTTATTGATGTTTTCTACTCGCTCTGTGCCACAAACTTCATTCTTTACTTAGTTTAGATGTAGTGCATTACTTACACCAAAGAACAAATTGCGGGGTGTAAGAGCGACTAGTGAGCCTGAGTAGGTTATTCTATTTAAACCCTTAACTTATTTCCTTTAACTTTAACTAAAATAGTTTAAAAGAAAAATTGAAAACCAGTTATCCACACACCTGACTTTTTTCTAAACTTTCATGCTCGCTTATATAGCACATAGCACATTGTAACCATTGTAGTTATGTTTGTACAAAAATAAAATGAAAAATAAACTAACTGAACAAAAAGTGCATAGCTTGCTCTTATCTCATTATAAGACTTAGTCTCAGAGATGCACAGCCTTCTTCGAAATAAACTGATTAAAACTAAGCAATGATTTTTCAGAATTTAAGGAAACATCTAAACTTTCTTTTATGTAAGAAGTTAATAAATTGTGTGGCGCAACAAAGCTCGAGAACCATGGGCCCTAACGCATTTCAGGGACCTAAAATTTTATGCATTTCCCGAACGGCTAAGTAAGGAAATGGTTTTCATGAGACTTTGACTACTCTCGAAGAATTTGATAATTCTTCACAAAGGGTGATAACCTCAAACTCTCACGTAACAAGCAGACATGCTATCCACCACGTCACAGGGACCACTTTCTTAAAGTTCAATAGCCGAGCTAACAGAACCTTTAACCTAACCTAACATAAAGCTTAATTCCACTCAAATATTTCAGATCGTAATTAAGATTATTGAGTAAACTTCTCGTTTATGTCTATCTTGCTTCATACACCCACCGCCATCACAGTCTTCTGCTTATTTTATTAAAGCAACAAAACTGGCATCAGAAATCAACACAAAACACCCTCAGGGTTTAACCTTTTCAATGCTTGAGTATTCCTTTTTCCTTTTGAATGATAAAGCAAAGTGTGGAAGAAATCACTTTCAGATGAACTCAACAGCTAACTACGGTTTCATTATCCGCCAAACTGTACGTCATTGCAGTTCCCACGAAATACACCTATACTGAATGTAAAATGCAATGCAACTTCAGATTATGTGTTTATTTTTCCATACCTTCACATTAACACTCAGCTTCTCCCTGAAAATAACTTTTAGCTTTCACTAGAATGACATAATAGGCGCGTTTTATCGAAATTCTATGTGAAGTTATGTTCATTTCAGTAAAACATCGCTCATGGAAAAACAACAACTCCTTATGTCAATAGCCTAAATGAACATAAATATCGCAGTTAGCTAACTGCACAACAGGGATGGTTGGTTAAATTTCTTTTTTGGCACCCAGAGGTTGGCAGTCTTTGGGTTGTGTTCGTTCATATTTTCTGATTTTCGACAACAGATTGAATAAGTCTGTTTCTTTACTTTTTGTGCACAGAAATTTTTTTTTTAAGGAATGGTTGTAAAATTTTTTCAGAAACTCTCTGAAAGAGCGTATTTGTCTTAAAAGTAAAGAAACGCCTTGAACAAAACATTCGCAGCAACGCAACGCTTGGAAAAACGTCTGTTTGACAGTTGTGGTATTTGTTTTGGCTGTGCACGATTTCTGTCCACAGAAATTTTGGTGGCGGAAATTCGCATGGTGGGGAAATTTTTTTATTCTCTCGAGAGCACTCTCTTTTTTGTGCACTGCTACGAAAAATTGGAACGGGATTAGACTGACTTTCGCCGAATTTCGGTGCATTTCGTGCGAATTTTCAGTAAAGAAACACACCTAATAGCTAATAGAAGAGTCAGATGGTGACTTGGTGGGGACATAAATAGACACGCAGTTACTAACACACACACACACGCACACACAAGGAAAGTTTCGCAATCGGTCAGAAAAAAAGAACATCAGACAGAACACATAAGAACATCAGAACCAAGGCAACCAAAAACTTGAGTCACAAAATGAATCTAATTGAACACAGCCATTGCGAAAAAAAATTAAAGTGACATTTGTTTTGTTTACATCGAAAGTAAAAAGTTGAAATGCGGCAAATAAATTGAGAATCGAGAATTAAATAGAGAAAAATAGAAATGGAAAATAAAAGGTATGCATTTATATCCTTCTGAATGCAAATTTTTAATGGTTCTTATCCTTAGAACAAGTGCAAAGGGTACCAACTTTGAAAGTGAAAATTGAAAGTGACGTGCTAAATGAATATAAACCAAAAAATCGTTTTATTCTAAATGAACATAACTGAATATAGAAAATTCCCAATAAAACGCGGCTAATAGTGAAATAAAAATAAAGAAGCTCTAAGGAAGCCCGCACCAGACTTTTGCAACAATAGTTGTAACTCAAATCTTAAGCGGAGTATCAAAAAAAAATCATCGTTCTACTTTATTCGATAAAGTAAAGTAATATACTTTGATGTATAATCTGTGTGACATTTCTTGTAGCTCCTTATTTGAAATCAACTTTTGTAAGCATGATTAGCTCTTGGTAGGTTTAAGCGATAACCATGGTTTCAAGAAAGAGGAATAGTTCTTTTGATGGCAACATTTATCAAGCACATCCATCAGAAACAGAAAAGAATTTAAAATCTTCTTAACTCTTCTCAAATTGTGTCTTGTGGATCAGTTTTACAGATGGAAACATTGAGGATTTCGTGCCATAGGTATATAAGTGTCGTGTGGTAACACTGGTTCTTGTGTGTTTAGTTTGTGTTCTAATCGCTACTTTATTCGATAAAGTAAAGTAATATACTTTGATGTATAATCTGTGTGACATTTCTTGTAGCTCCTTATTTGAAATCAACTTTTGTAAGCATGATTAGCTCTTGGTAGGTTTAAGCGATAACCATGGTTTCAAGAAAGAGGAATAGTTCTTTTGATGGCAACATTTATCAAGCACATCCATCAGAAACAGAAAAGAATTTAAAATCTTCTTAACTCTTCTCAAATTGTGTCTTGTGGATCAGCTTTACAGATGGAAACATTGAGGATTTCGTGCCATAGGTATATAAGTGTCGTGTGGTAACACTGGTTCTTGTGTGTTTAGTTTGTGTTCTAATCGCGTCTTATTTATTTTCATTTATCTTGTGTAGTCTAATAATTTTAATTATAAACTGCAAGTTAAATAAGTGTTTAGAGTTCGTATCTTTGTTTTAAAGTGTTAATTTTCTTTGTTAACATCTAAATTCTGTGTATTTACAAGTTTTCTTTTGCTTTTGCTTTGCTTAGCTTTATTGTGTAGTGATTGGTAAGAAAAAGCTTTTTTTTTTACCCGTTCCCAATAATTGAGTGAAATTTGAGTTGTTTTCATTTTAATATTTGTCTCTCCCTTTAACTTCTTTGAATTCCTAATCTAAATTTAGGTTCTATAAATTATTTATTTATTTTTGTTTTCAAGTAACTTTAACATTTTAACTAAAATATAATACAAATAGTACAGGAAACAATATAAAATGAAATGGCATTGCCGTCTGCTTGATTGACACTTTAATGATCAAGTATTTTCTCTGTAAATTACAATTTAAAAAAGAAAAAGAAAAAAGAAAATCTACATACATATGTATACTTATTTAAAGGCATGACATATTTGTGTGTTTAATATTCTCATTTCTATGATTTTTTATTCTGCAATTTTTTCATTTTATTTCATTATTGTTATGAAAATTTACTTAGAAGATTTTTTTTTTATAATTATACATATGTATGTATATTAAACTTGTAGAGTGTTACCCAGTTGTCCCCATTGAGAATGTCTTTTGTTTGTTCCATTGTTAATGAAAGTTTCCCGAAATAAAAAAGTCTTAAATCTTTATAAATTGGACATATTGCCAGGAAGTGGAATGTGTCTTCTTTCATTTGAGGGTTGCATGTAGTGCAAAGATTACTTTTTGTATTTTTGAATGGCTGATCATTCAAATTCAACATGTCGCATCTTGCCCTACATATTTGGGATATCGAGCTTATGCTAGAACAGTCATTAAAATAATTTTTATTTTTAAGATCATATATAAGTTCAAGAGATATCAACCTATTAATGGAAAATGTTGCTTGAATTTTGTTTAAATGTCTGTATAGAATATCAGATGCTTCCAAACCTTTATATAGCTGTTGCTTCAAACTTAAAAGATCATTATATTGGATACTCAGGTTAGTATCACATTTCGCTGCCAGTGCAATCCAAGCCTTGACCCTTTCTACTTTGTTATTGAGACAATATTTTGTGAGTATGAGTGGAAGTCTATGCGCAGGGTATTTGAGTACTTTGAGCACGTAGTCGAAGTACAATTTCAGTGTGAAGTTGAAAAGGCTAGGCGATCTCTTTCCTAAGGTGAGCACGTAGTTAGGAGTGGTTACAGGAAGACGAAAAAGCTATTTCAAGGAAAAACGAAGAATTTTTTCGTCTTCCTTGTACTCCTTATATCCGTACGTTTGAACACTGTAACACATTGTAGATCTCATGACGGCTTCAAATACCTACACGGAATTTTGCAGAGGTTGGTATTTCGTTTTTCTTTTAATTTAATTTGCCCAGGGGGCATTTCTGAGGTTTTTGGAAGCTGATAGTTTATTTTCAAATTTCAAGGTGTATATTTAGTTTCATATTTGGTGTTAAAATTACTCCAAGATATTTATACTGTGAAACAGTTTCGATTGTTTCACCATCAAAGCTCCATTTCTCATTGCTGTTAAGTTTGGTTTGTATATTAAGAGCAATCATTATCTTAGATTTTTCAAGATTAACTTTCACGTTCCAGAATTTGCAGTAGTTGTTGTTACATGTAAATAATTGTACATAAGTAAAAGTCGTTTGATTGTATTGATTAGGTTTTTTCCAATTTATTGATATGTAATAATAAAGTGCAGATAATAAGAACATATGAAAATACACGAAATTATAAATCAATTCTTCTCTGTTTTTGCGCGAATCTTTCGATAACTTCTTCCACCTTGATGTCAATGTGCCTGTTAATGCTCATAAGAGCAAGCCCATTCAGCCTATCTTCGCCTGTAGAATTCCTAATCCAATTTTTTAGACGCCTTAACGTGGAAAAACTACGCTCGCTGCTAGCAATGGTCGCAGCCAATGTTGCACCTATTTTCAAAAACTTGAAAATGTTTGGAAAAAGTGCATCGTTACAAAGATTTAATGATTCTATAAATGTCTTTGGTTGAGTTTCTGCCCCAATCCAACGTTGCCTCCACAATAACACTTCATTTATTACGGTTGAGGCAGCTGCCTCAGTCGCTGTTGGCCATTGATTCATTATTACTTCCACGGTTTCATCAATATTCTCAACGTCTTTCCTGACCAATTTTTCAGGGATGGTACTTTCGATTATTGACAAAGTTTTTTTGTGTTTCACAAATCTGTCAGATGTGGATGATATAAAGTGATCCAGGAAAGGTATGAATATTGATGTACAGTAATAATCTTCTGCTGAGCTGCTTTGGTAATTTTGTCGGTGTTTTTGATGATGCACAATCCTGGGAACTTCAATTTTTTCTCATATAGATTCGGCTATTTTAAAAAGTATCAGTGAATATTTTTTTGAACTTTAATTCAACGTTTTCCCTCATTTCTTTCAACAAAACAGCCAAATCATCAGCTGCAGAGAGGTCATCACTTTTTCCTTGGAGGTGAGATGTTAAAGGTTGTGTAAGAAAAAAAATTTCTTGGATAATTGTCATCGACACAATGAATGCTCCATTCTTCAAAGTATGTAGGTAGCTAAAAGCATTTTTAGAACTTTCGGCGTTTCCACATTCATCAATTTTTTCCAAACTCGAACAGATTGGAACAAACATTTCTTTAAAGCAGATTACAGCATTAAGTCTCTCAGTCCATATTGTTTCACATAATCTCTTTAATCGTTCTTTTTTTGTTGAACAATCTAAAGTCTGAACAGCATCCTTGAGAATAGATTCGCGTTTTGCAGAAGTTCTGAAAAACGAAATGATCTGATCTACTTCGGTTAGAGCGAATTTTTATTTTGCTGATATGATTGAACATGAACGTTGACTTATAATAGGCCACTTCCACAAACAGAGAACTCTGAGCCCTTTTATGGAATATAAAATCTCATCTGAGCGCTTATTTTTTTGTCTGAGATTTCTGAGACGAAAAAATTTATGCTCCGTTTTTCTCTCTCAGCAAGTTTGACATTCATGTGTCATAATTTTCGTTGTACATTCTGATGATGATGAGTAAAAGTTTGAAAACAAGAACACAGTTGAAAAAATTTAAGCCCAAAAAAGCTGAGAATTATGTTCCACAAAACTGTTTGCGCTCCGTCAAAGTGACATTGAGCGCTCAGTGAGATTTTTTTTTGTGGAACTGGCGTAATAGATCAATGTGATTGAAGCATTGCATTGACTTATGATACATGGACTGCTAGTTGCATAAATTCTCCATACAAAAGTCGGATAATAATGGTTGCACTTATTTTTGGTTACACTAGTCCATATCTTACTCTTAACTAAAACACTAACGACATCTGCTGTGATTTAGCTAGCGTGATTATTTAGCAGTGTCAAAAATGTTTCACTAGTTTTCCGCTGAAATGATGTTCGCTAGTATCGCTTAGAATTAGTGGAACCATCGTGAAGTTGGCTCCTAGCAGTCCATGTTTAATAAGTCAATGATTTTAATAAATAGGAGCCCTACTAACACATTTCAACTGTTTTCTATAGCTCAATGTAGGCAAAAACACAAACATACATGTATTTAGATACTGATTTGTGAAAAGCTCGAAATAAAATTTTAAATATGAAAAACAAATTTGCATCAAGAAAACAAAAAAAAAATGAAGCCTTTGAATGATATTCGACTGAAATATTTTCGGGGGGGGTTTTATCCCCCCCCCTCGGTACTACGCCACTGCGCAGAATAGTCTGGCGATTGAGTTCATAAAAGAAATTCCTCGATAATCGCTAGGAGTATTGACATCACCCTTTTTGTATATCGGATATACAATTGCATCTTTAAACTCTTCAGTTACATCTCCTGTTCTAAAAATGTAGTTAAATACTTCTAACACTTTATTTATGAAAACGGAAGGGGCGTTTTTGTAAAATTCGTTCCCTATACGATCAGGTCCTGGTGCTTTATTACTTTGGCATTGTAGAGACTCCGCTCTAGTTCTATGTCATTGATTTTATATACGGTTCTGCAAATTTCATTATTTGCAGATTGAGTAGTAACTTAAAATGCTCGGCTAGCCTCAGAGCAGATATTTGAACTCCACGTTCATAATCTACACCTTCAAGTGCTTTTATTTTTTCCCTAATGCTTTAAGTGTTGGTGGTGGTTGAAAGCTCCGCCGCTAAGGATCTATAATAGATTTCACTTTTTTCTCTGCAAAACTCTTTATATTTTTTATTTCTCATTTCAAATGAGAACATGAATTTGAAGAAGATAAAGATTAGTACAATCTGCTGTCTTATCTCAAAATAAACCCATTTCAACCTCAGGAAAATTTCCAACGAGTTATATGTACAATAAGTATGAATACTCACTCACATGAGTTGCCGTGAAATTAGGTCGAAGGCAATAAGGTCGAATTTTTTTTTCGACTTTATTACCAATTTTGGGAAGTAAGGTCTAAAATCATTGCGGCACTAAATTTGTCGAAAATAGCGTTCGACTTTATTTCTCAGTTGAATTGGACTTTATTTCTTTGTTTAATATTTTGAGATCATTGTTTAAAAAGGCTTTTACTTTTGGTAGAAAAAGAAATGTTCTGAGGGACATTGGATTTAAGGAGTTGAACTTTTCGTCCGCGCGGGGTCGGCACGAAGTCGGTCGATTCGGCCTTATTGCCTTCGACCTTTTTTCATGGCACCTCACATGAGATGAGGAAGACTCAAGTGCTAATTGAAAAAGCAGTATTTTCTACCTGGCAACCGTCACAAGTGAATTAACTGTTATATGTATTTTAAGCCCGTGAAACACGTTGAGTGGAAAATAAAAAAATTTTTCAGATGTTTGCTTAGGCTTGCAATTTCAAAAGGAATTTTATTAGCAGCAAGTTAAAAATTCCTTCGTGTATCGTCGTGTATTTTTTGCACTGAGTTCAATGTAAACTTTACGGTTTTGCTCATCCTCCTGTGATAAGAACTTTTTGATTCTACTGGTTCTTTTTCTAACCTGTTCTGTTTTGATTTTCAAAATTGAAGAGTGAGAGTCTATTGTTCAATACTTCAATCGAAGCATCATGCCCGGTGCTCAGTGTCAGTGCATCGACTGATTCTAATCAATTGTTGATTTTGAGCAAATCATCACATCGCATCGGTGCGATGTGAGTTGTGAAATACCTACCAACCATTCAGTGCCCCTTAAGGCAAACTACATGACTGATATGGCTGTGAAGGTAGACTGAATGCAAACATAAATGAATGGATTTGAATTTTCTCCTTATCAATGTTTCATCAAACCGATGTTGCCAATGACGACGTATTCTATGAAAATTGGACTTGCTTTTAAGCATTTTCTTTATTCAGATCTTTTTTTCTAACTAGGTAGTCCTACGTAATCCTGTCTTCACAACCAAATTAAGTAAATATCAAAATGTTATAGACATCTCCTTTAAAAAGGAGTAACAATTGTAAGTTAATTTATGAAGTGTTTCCTTGGAAAGCATAAAAAACGTCCTGTGTGTGGGCTCACTATCATTTATTGGATGAGATCTAACAAAGAAGTACATATTATCATTCTAAGAACTAAAAATGGAGAACTGAAAAAGGTATAACAAACAAATATTCGGGGATTTTATGTTGAAAGTGAACGTACTCCTATGTATATAAATATAAACCCATATCGTCTCTCTGTAAGAAAGCTTCTGGAAAAGTTGGATTGGAGTCAAGTGACAGTTGAAAATAGTATGCTTCTCAATATGAAATTCAATTTTCAATTCAATTTCAATATTTTTTTTATTCAATTTAAATGTACAGAAATTTATAACAAATAAAACAAAATACATAAAGCATGACTGTTAAGCCGTCTGCCGTTTTCTCAAAAATTTACTTTCTGAGATTACGAAGTTTAAATAACACATTAAATTTATTTAGAAAATTAGGTTTATTTCAACATTCTAAAACAAAAAAGTTAAAATAATTTTAAAAAGAAAAAAACTAACACAAATATCAATCAGATGAAAATTAATAGAGACAAGACCATTTTAAGCTTTATATGTATGTAGGTATAGGTATAAGCAAAAAAAGTGCAAAATCTTCAATAAATATGAAATCTTAATTGAAACCAGATCCACTCAATCATTTATGCGATGCGAGGTCGAAACAAAACGTAAACCACAATTAAAAAATTAACCGATAATCAAATGAGTGTAATTCGTGTTTTGAAATGTGGTTGATACTTGACAGTTCTCGTGGTTGTGATCAACTGCTTTTATTTATATGCCAAAGTATAGTTCAGACTTCCAATCATCATTTATTACGAATAACTAGAAAGTACTCCACAATGCCCAATGAAACACGGCTGTTAACACAGTCCAACTTTCTTTTAGTGTTTCGCAGGACAGAATCTATACACAATACTGCCGGTGCCGGTTGTTTTTTCTTAAGAACTTAAATAAAAATAATCTGGCAAATATTTTAATCGTTTTCCATGATTTTTTCCTTGGGAATTTATGATCGACAGACGACACTGTAAGATTTTTCCTAACGAGTCACAGCTAAAGTTCAATTAAACAGTTTTTAATATTGTTTGACTTTTATTTCCTATATAGGTACATTTATATATGTAAATGTGTGTAATTCAATTTACATAATAATTTCACTTACGGTTAGTTTTTTTTTCTTATCTTCTTTTACTTTAATTTTAAGTTGACGCTGGTTACCTGGTAAACGTCTATATCGTCTGCTGTATGCTTTTGTTCTGCCCATTTGCCATATGTCATTTATAGAATCCAAAAAGGTGGCCGAAGATAAAAAAGATGGGAGATCGTAAAAAGATGGCGATCTTGCGAAGGGAAATTTATTTTACGGCGTTGCCAGATTTGTCAACACTCCCCTCTGGTAAGGCTGATCCTCGATCGGGCTTTCCATCATTCTCAAACCGCCCAACGCCAACGTCGAGAACTGCCAACTTTGCTGTAGGTCGCGTGTATACTCACGTTGCTGTCTTCACTACTGCGCTTCGAATTTGGTCATCCTTACGGTCTTCACAATAGTTCCTTAGGGGGTTAGGGCCAAGTGTTTCTTGGATTGTCAGGGTCTGCTATGATAACGATGTCTCCTTCTCTAAGTGGCTTACTTGTCTCAAACCACTTCATTCGCCTGGTGAGGTCCGGTAGGTACTCAGACTCCACTGACCCATCTTCGCCAAAATCGATTGGCGTACTGCGAGCTGATCCTCCAATTTCTTTTAAGTAAGGCACCATCGTCAATTAACTCGCCAAATGTTTTCTCACCATTGGAGGATCCCAGTAAGAAAAGATTGAGAGTTAGTGCTTCTTCCTTGTCATTACCTAAAGGAACGTGGGTAAGGGGCCTAGTCTAGTGTTAATTATTCTCTCTACCTCAGTAAGCATTGTAGATAAAAGTTCGTCGGAAGGGTTTCTTGTGGGTGTTATAAAGTGTAAGGTTCTCTTGACTGATCTTACCAATCTCTCCCAGCTTCCGCCCATGTGGAGTGAAGATGGCGGAATGAATTTCCACTTTAGATTTGTTGGTCCTATACGAATTTATTTGCAGGTTTATCCTGATCAATGTGCTCCATAGCCTCCTTCTACTCATTGCTGGCACCACGAAAATTGGTTCCGTTGTCGCTATTTATTTCAAGGGGCCAACCTCTGCGACTATAAGCCTTTTAATGGCCATAATGCAAGAGTCTGTGCTAAACGAATTCGCCACCTTAATATGTATTGCGCGTTTTGTTAAGCAAGTGATCAGAACTCCCTATCGCTTTTCTGAACACCTACCAACTGTGACGAACATTGGGCCGAAATAGTCTATTCCAATAAAGGAAAAAGGCTTTGTGCGAATGGTTGCAGCCTTCCAGACGGTAGATCGCCCATTATAGGCGTTAGAGAGACACTCTTTTCGTTTTTGCAAAATTGACACTTCTTCTTAGTTTTTGTCAGAATAGCTCGAAGTTTAGGAATGAAATACTTTTGTCGCAGCTCATTGACGACTGTTTCAAGGACCTTGGTATAATGCTTGATTCGACCTTCTCTTTTAAAAGTCATATTGACTATATTGTATCAAGAGCTAATTTACTAGTCGGTTTCATTAAGAGAAATTGTATAGATTTCAGTGACCCGCATGCATTGCTTTCTCTCTACATATCACTAGTTAGCAAGGCCGTCTTTACCCTTTTGGGGGCCCTGGGCACTTTTCGAAAATGGGGCCCTGTATGTATGATTCTATAAAAATGTTATGTTGTGCAATAAAGGTATACAGAAAAAATCACAGAACTTTGAATTGATATTTATTCTTTTATTTTTTTTAATAAATAATATATTTTTTAATTCATTATAAAGGTAAATAATTATTGCAGCACGTTTATTTTTAACATAAACATTAACATAAACATAAACAATGTAGAACAAAATAATACATATTATTTCATAAAAGAATTCAAAAATAAACAAAATTCAAATATCAAAAAATTTAACTCAGAATGTAGTTGGAACAAAATATTAATATGCAAAAAGATGGAAAGAGGAATGTTTTTTGAAGGATTCTTTTTCTTGATTTAAGATTAGCAAAATCATTGATTATATCTACAAAATCGATACCTCTGAGGATGTCGCTTTTCAGCGATAAACTACTCAATCTTTCTTGAACCATTGTAGTTCTGAGTTCGTTTTTAATTCTTTTTAACTTATAATAGGAACGTTCACCACTGCAGTAGGTCACCGCATCATGCTTAAGAAAATTCTAAGTGCAGTTTAAACACTTGGAAATTCATCTTCTACTTTATTTGTTTTTGTTTTTCTTAAAACGTCAAAACGTTGACCAATATTCGTATACGAACCTAAACGCTGCTTCAAATGAACGCTTAGAGCGTCAGCAATGGGAAGAAAAGTTTCAATTTTGAACCTTTCTTTCCCAGTCAAAATTAATGAGGGTTCAGAGCCGTCAAAAAAAGTCTGTTCTACACCTAGTCCTTTCAGAAAGGTTCTTATATTCGGAATCCGTTTTTTTTTTGTTCGGATGATGAATCAAAGTTATCAAAATTGTCCTTGAGCCCAATTATAAATTCATCGATTGCACTCAGCAAAATTAACATTGTTTTTGCAAAGACTAAGAGCTTCGTGTCTGGCCTTTCGTGGCTGTCCTAAATCGTTAGCGATAGGCATCAAAGCTTCTTCTTCAATTTCTTGATGATCATTATAATAAGGCGCTTAGTGCATCAGCTCGCGCTGACTATCTTGTTTGATAAAGACTTTTTGCAACTTTTTTGAACCTAAATGAGCAGTCAACACACTCCACCTTTGAAATCTTATTAAATTGAGTGCCGTTCATCCCAGAGTATATCTAATAATAAGTAGGGACACTCTCTACACAAATGCAACGCCTATATACATTAACAAGAGACAGCAAAAAATAAGAACCCACAATTAGTGAAAACAGGCAAAAATTATTAATAGTAAAGCTACGTGTACACGATTGCCAGTTCTGCAAATATTGGCAGATATGTCAGTGAAAAATTTGTCTCGAATGGCTGACAATCGTGTACACACCAAATAAATTTGCAAAAAAATTGTTTGGTTGTTTATTTATAGACAAATATCTGCCAATTCATTTGTAGACATTTGGCAATCGTCTACACGCAAGCTGACAACCGTGTAAACACCAAATTAATTTGCAGAAAAATTTGTTTGTTCATCAATCATTTTGAAGACAAATTAATGTGTAGATGTGGAAATCATGTGTATCTACACAATTTTTTTTCATTTTCTGACGTTTCTGCAAATGTCTGGCAATGAATTAATTTACAGATCCAGTTTAAAGAACATTTGCAAATTTATTCATTGGCAGATAAGTTTGGCAAAGATAACAAGACAAATTTTTGACGGATGCAATCTGACAATGAGCTGAAAATGAGTTTGCAGATTCAAAATTTGATTTGGTGTGTACACGGCTTGCAGAAATTTACAAATGTCCGCAAATCTATTGCCAGTTATTTGGCCAAACTAGTTTGTCGATATCTATTGCCAATAAATTTTTTTAGTCTAGTTTAGTTTATTTTGCCAAAGTAAGACAACATTAAGTATAAAAAAAAAAAAAAAAATAAAAAAATTTGGCTATAAAAAATAACTGGCAATAGATTTGCGGACATTTGTAGATTTCTGCAAGCCGTGTACACACAAATTCAATTTTCACCTCATTGTCCAGCTCAATTTCATACACTGTCAGACGTACCAATCGTGTACACTTAGCTAAACCCTTTCGGACCATCGCATCGCAAATGTCAGAAGGATACACAAGAAGTTTTCCCATCTTCACAACACAATTTATCTTCGATCGTAAGATACACGTATGGATGCTTTTTCTGATTGGATTTTAAAAAGTGCCCTGAAATGAACAAAAGGGAGTGTATGGTTTCGTTGTCCTGATCATAACTTGAGTGACCTCTATTTTTTTGTTTCAATTTGAACATAATTTCTGGGGAATGTGATTTAAAATGTTCAACAAAAGTTGTTGAGTTCAAAAAGAAAAATTTATAGAAACTTTTTTTTTTTTTTGAAAATAGATCAATACAGGTTGAGTTTTGCTTCAGCAATTTGGGGGCCCTGGTGATTGCGGGGCCCTGGGCCTGGGCCCAGTGGGCCCAGTGGTAAAGAGGGGTCTGCTAGTTAGGTCGATACTTGAATATGGAGATATTGTTTGGAACCCAGCCATGATAACTTATTCTGATCGTATCGAAAAAGTACAAAGAAGATTTTCTAGGTTCATATTTTATAAAATGAAATGGACTTTTATTCCTGAATACAAGTCGCGTTGCCTACTTTTAGGAATCAAATCCCTAGAATCCAGAAGGCGTATGCATGATATTATGTTTGTGAGGGATATTTTGAATCATCACGTTAAATGCCCTTCCTTACTTTCTAAAATACCAATATACGCACCATCAAGGGTTTTGCGTCCAAAAGATTTGCTTTTCGAACAATATCACAGAACAAAGTATGGTTCGAATGAACCCATCTCTAGATGCATAAGACGTTTCAATGAAGTTTGCCAAAATATAGATCTAAGTTGGACAAAGGATATGTTCAAATCAAGACTTTTGTTAAAATTTAATTTTAACATCTCTTTTTTCTCTCTTTCTTTCTTTTTGTAATTTTATGATCTAGTTACTCCAAATATTGTATATAATCATACTACTATCTTTCAATCTGTTAGCATAAGCTTGTAGATAAATAAATAAATAAATAAATAAATAAATAGATATGTTTCGTCATTTTGATATCAAAAACGTTCGTGGCAGGATCTGATGATAAGCTCTGTTACATAGTGCTGCTCCGGTAAGATTATTGGGCGCTTGGTATATAACGGTACTCCGTACGCTGCATCTATTCTTCCTTTCACTCTCACGACTGAGTCTTCAACGAGATATGAAGTCAATTTGTAGATTTTACTGGTGTGTTCGACGCCTATGTTTCTGTTCCCGCCGTTCGCTTCAAGGACTGAGATTTCCTCAGAAAATATATCGCTTTGACTTAATTTTATCAAATAATTTTTAGCTTTGAAAATGTGAACCCAACTTAGGAATTTGTCTGTGTGTTCGTTAGATATTTTTCTCCTAACGTTTCTAACATATCGAAATACTTGCGCTGTTACGCGGAGTAGCCGCTCCCATTTACTAAAGTTCATGACGTCTATTATTATACTCTTTTCAGTATGATGGTAGCTGACATGTCACACTTCTGCCAAGGTTGGCACTGCATCCTCATACTCACTAGACCATTGGGAGGCTGATCTGTATAGAAAGCTAGGTCTTTTATACCAATGATTTATTGGAGTTAAAATTAGGGTTGCTTTGACATTTTGTCCGCCACGTTCGATTTGCTTGGTATCCATCTCCAATCTTTGGCTTCAGTTTCCTCTAAAATCTCCCCAAACGAAAACCAACGAACTGTTTGAACCTTCTATGGTAAGAGTTTATCCAGTTAAGCACGGTCTTTGAGTCCGTCCAAAAAAATCTCCTATTTATTTTAATTGTGTTTCTAGTTGCTATTGTCTTTGCTAGTCTCACCCCCAGCACTGCCGCTTCTAGTTCTAGCCTTGGAATAGACATCATTTTCAGAGGAGCAACTTTGGTTTTTGCCGCAACGAGAGCGATCTCTATTGTGTCTTCTTCCTCATCTGTAAGACGAAAATACACAACAGCCGCGTATGCTGCTTCGCTTGCTTCTACGAACACGTGCATCTGCACATCCCAGCTTTCAGCGAACGATATTTTCTTAAGATATTGGGTGGTATGCGAAATGCATTGTCTCAGTCTCAAATCTCATTATTTTGAGCTTTTGCTAGCTTTCGTATGCAAAATTGTTTTGAGACAAATCTCACAAAAATGAGATCGATCTCATTTTATAGATCTATCTCATTTGAGATGTTTCCGTATGCAGAAAAAAAGCTTTGTCTCATTAAAATGAGCCAAAGCTCGTAAAATGTTGAGACTGGAAATTAGTTGTCTCAGGAATAACAATGGCTGAGTAGGTACATGAATATTTTTGCTCCTGTTGAGTCAACAAGAAATTATAAAATTCTTTATAGGTTTACCCAAACTCAAATTGAGGCCTTAAGATTATTTTTTTCAAAGTAGTGATACTTTTCGGGGTGGTCGTTTATCTAATAAAACCAGAATGATGGTTTTTCTACGATTCGTTGCTGATCCTGGTTTCCAAAGCGGAATTGCTGAAGATATCGGAATCGACCAAAGTTCGGTATCTAGGATCATCATCGAAGTTGGTGAAAAAATTGTAAGCAAGAAAGAGGACTGGATTAAATTTCCGAATACGTTGGAGCAGACAGATGCCGAAAAAGTAATTTGGCTAAATAAGTATCAATTCCCATCCTGTATTGGAGCAATTGATTGCACGCACGTGCGCATTAAAAAGCCTATCCGTCACAGTGATGAATTTGTAAATAGAAAAGGTAGATAACACAAAGTTTGAGTGTTCTCAAAAATATAATTAATAATTCTCTTTATTTTGTGTTAGGTTTTCATTCAATAAATGTTCAAGCGACCTGCAACGGAGCAGAACTGTTTACGAGTGTTGACATCTCTTGGCCAGGGTCGGTACATGATTCAAGAATCTTTAAAAATTCTTAAATTTACCAAACTCTCCTTGAAAGTTCATCAACTGTACTCATTGGCGACGAGGGCTATGGAATTACTCCGTTTTTAATGACTCCGTACCGGAACCCTGTCAGTGCCGCTGAAATTAACTTTAACAATATTCTAACGAAAGAGAGAGTTATTATTGAGAGAGTATTTGGCCAGCTTAAACAAAAATTTCCTTGTCTGCAATATAAATTAAGAGTGGCAACACGCAACGCACCAAAGGTAATAATGTCGTGTTTTATTCTGCACAACATTTCAAAAGCATTCCAGAGTGGGGGATGAAAATGAGGAAAACCAGATGGATGCTCCAATGGATATAGAAGAAGAAGAACATACCCCTCTCTTTCCCCCCAATGACACATCAAGGAGAGATTCTCTTCTCAGAGAAGCTGGTCAGAGCAAAAGAAACGAAATTGCGAGGCTTTTGCTCAACCAAAACCGTTAGATTGTGCACATTTTTTTTAAATAAAAACAAAAATAACATAACAAGAGTTTTATTTATAACATATGTATGTACATTATGTAATTGTTTTCCTTAAAAATTTTCAAAAGAAATTTCATTTTCTTGTGTAATAACTTTATTTTCAAGGAGTTTTAATTTTTTGGTCAACACTAAATTTTGCTTCAGTAAAATTAGCCTCTGTAAATCAGTTAATGAAAGATCCCTCGTTTCCCCTATCTCGTAGTTTGATAAAACTTCTATTTCATTATTAGCATGTCTTCTTTTCCGTGACGAATCCTTCAAAATTTTCGTTTCAAATGAAACGGAATTAGAGGATTCGTCTCTGCTTATGGCTACAGTTTCTGCTCCTGTAATAAAATATTCATCATGAAAAATCAAACAATTATTATAAAAAACAATTGTATTTTACCTTCGAGCCTATTTAGCACCGGATTCGGATTTTCAGACCCACCATTAAATAAGTCCCATAAATCCTTTTCCCATGACTTAAGTTTTATTTTTCTATTTCCCGTTTTATTGCGATCACATTTTTCTTTTATTCTTATTTTGATATTTGTAATTTTTTTTGAAATTTGATTTATTTCAATATTTTTGCCAAATTTTTTTTCAAACTCCGATTTGAATGCTATTAAAGCATTTTTTTTCTTTTTTTTTAGGTCAGGAGTTTGACTTTTTGTCAAAATAACTGTATTTTTTTTAATAAAATTCACAAAAAAAATATTTGTATCGTCGTTTTTTTTTGAAGAGTTATCACAAACACTACTTTCACTTGAAGAAGACATTTTGAGACTGAGATAGTGAGATGAGACAAAGCTCTTGCATACCAAATTGAGCTTTGTCTCATTGCAAATGCTCTATCTCACAATCTCGAGCTCATTCTCAGAGCTCAATCTCATGAGACTGAGACAAAGCATTTCGCATACCACCCGTCTTTCAATAATGGTATTTTTAACTTTTGGTGTTAGGTTTTTCCATTTGTCCCATTTTTCAAAATGTTGCGGATGAATCTTCTCATCCCAGTCCACTGCCGAAAGCCATATTTCTTAAAGCAATATTTTCAATAACACCAGATAATTAGCTATCAAACCTAACGGGTCAAAGACAGACATTAAAACCTTCAGCTTTTCTCTTTTTGTCGGCCAATTGTTCTCCGCAAGTAAGTTTGGTTCTGATGAGCGAGCTTTGATGGCAAACGAAAACGTATCGCTCAAAGGACACCACCACAATCCAAGTATTTTCTCATAGCTGGATACCAGATTCCAATTACTAAAGTTCTTTTTGCGACAGCCTGATTTTTCACCAAGGCTGTAAAGCACTTTTGGACAAGAAATTTCTTATTTCGAGACCTGCTTTAGAGTGAATGAAGACAAAATTTTTTGCTAGTTCTACCGCTTCTTCCTTGGTATTAACGCTATCTAAGTAGTCGTCGACGTAATGGTTTTCGATGATTCCTTTAACGGCTCTTGGATACTTGACTAAAGTTAGCGTTTGTGTGTTTTTGACAAACTGTGCGCAGAATGGGGAGCAAGTAGACCCGAAAGTCATATCCTGCATAGCATATTCTTCGATTTCTTTCGTCTCCTTACCACGCCACAAAAACCCTTGCGCATGTTGATCTGTACTTTGAACCCACACCTGATGAAACATCTCTTCTATCTCAGCCCATATAGCTGTCTTATGTTCTCTATAACGCATTAGTATTGAAAAAAGGGACGGCACTATATGTGGACCTGAAAGAAGCATTGCGATAAGAGAGACGCCATCGACAGCAGCAGCTGCTGCTGCATCCCAAACTATCCTCACCTTTTGCGGTTTGTTTGGATTGATAACGGGAAATATTGTTCATCTTTCGAGCGTACTGTTTTCGAACGTAATCATCTATTTAAATAGTAAATAGTAAATTTAGCCAGTTTTCTTTCCAAGTGTTTGTGCCTACTTTCAGCCATCCACTGACTATCCGGCATTTGTTTGTCGTCTATCCTCCACAATAACGGAACTACGAAATTATTTGCATCCGCTCGTTTGGTGATTTTTCACCAATTTTATCGCCATTGCCTTTTCATCGTCGACTGAACGTAAAATTTTTTTGTTTTTATACCTTTTAAGTCTATGGCAGTAAATTCCTTAAAGTGTGTGCTCAACTTTTCCTCTTCAAGGTTCTGGCAGTCACAGTGGTGGAAGTTCAGGTAGTTCTTTTGTAGTCTCTGAGGTTGCTTTAGGTTACGATCGTAGGGCCCATACACTGTCCATCCTAACCGGGTCCTCGATGCAACTGGTTCGTTGGCTTCTCCTTCATATGACCGGAGTGGGATACTTAGTTTCCATTGGTCAAGGCCTAGCAACAGTCGTGGCTTCGCATTAGTATATGAGCTGATTGGTAGGTTCCTCAAATGGTTGTATCGTTCCCTCATTTCTTCCGCTTTTATACTTTGCTTTGGTAAATCGAGATAACCAACTGTATGTAAATTAGAAACTTCGTACCTTTTGCTGGAGGAAGGGGATGAAATCTTAATATTTATTACCATCGAGCCCTTTTCATTGTGATGTGTGTTGGCGGTCCATTTTAGACAGATTGGTTGAAGTTCACCTCCGACCTCTAGCTATGAAGCTATATCCTCATCAATCAGCGAAATGGATAAGCCCTCATCCAGGCAAGCATAAGTATTTATTTTCTTTTTCTCACTGTGAAGTGTCACGGGAACGATCCTGAACAAAATGCAACCCTTTTCTATTCGGTGATAACAACTTAGCATTGCGGTAGGATTCGCCAATGTTGCAGCACGCTTTTTGTGGAAGAGCTTATGATGCTTGAAGGTACATACATCCACTCCACATTCCCTCAGCAAATGACAACGGCTTCGCCCATGTCTTCTAAGGCATATTTTGCATACGGAATGTCTACTAATAGCATTCCACCTATCGCTCAGGTTCATGCTTATAAACGTTTGACACTGCTCGAGGGAACTACAGTTATTGGTGCATATTGGACACGTAAAGTTCCATGCTGGTGTCGCCGGTGCTGTTGATTGATGCGTCTTTGCCGTTGCCAACTGCGGTTCCGCACTTTGATGAATATTCACCTTACATGATATCCGCTCAGCTCGGCTGGCCGCATTAAGTGGCATGACTTCTGATGCTGAATGTGCAATATTCTCTAGCCATTCGCTTAGGGAGCGTATAGGAATCCCGCTTTTTAAAATCCCGTTTTTTAAAATCCCGACAAAAAAAAGTTTATAATCCCGTCTTCTTAAATACCGTTTTGTTAAAATCCCGTTCGTGACAATCCTGTTTAATGAAAATCCCGTTTATCAAAAGCCCGTCTTTTAAAATCCCGTTTAATCCCGCTTAGCCCGTTTTATATTTATATTTTATATTTCAATATTGTTCATTTAAACACTACATATCAGTTCTCAAATGTTGAAAGTTTTGTTGTCTGAACATTTTTTTTATTAATACCATTATACAGAGAAACTGGGACAGATCTTTTAATATTTTTGTCGTATAGCTCACAATATTCAACTGTATTCATTTTTTGTTATTTTTTGTTATAATCTTTTTTGGAATTACATTTTTGTTATGTATTATGTTCTTTTCTTTTGAAACAATAATAATGTTTGCAATAAAATAATTTAGACCAAATATTCTTCTTCTTTTTTATATTTAATCCCGCTTTTGTATTCAACACCAGGTGTTTTATTTTAAAAATCGCGCGATTTTTAAAATAAAACACCTGGTGTTGAATACAAAAGCGGGCTTATAAGAACGGGATTTTAATAAACGGGATTTTAATAAACGGGATTTTAAAAACGGGGTTTTAAAAAAGCGGGATAATACAAAACGGGCTTAAAAAAAACGGGATTTTAAATGCGGGAAAATAAAAAACAGGATTATAAAAAACGGGATATCGAACCCAACCCATTCGCTTAACGTCAACAAATTTACGGCTCCTATGTTTTCTCGAAACTCCCCCCAGTTCAAACGAATTGTTGGTGGTAGTCTCTCCGTAAACTCTCGCACAAGTGATGGATTTGACAAGTGCTCACTCAAGCCACTCCCGACCATAACAGCACAAGCGTTTTGCACGCAGATAAAGAAAATCGCACTATCGTTTGCGAGGGGCTGGTTCCTTTCTTATCGCCTCAATTGCGACCTCATTGCGGCTGGTACCTGTTCTGGTAGAAATAGTCACACACCCACTGTTCTGAACGCGTCATCTTTCAAATATTGCTGCAATCTCCTTAAATTGTCCGTGTCGGTATACCCACATGACGGTGTGGTACTGTTGAACCAACTTATGAATCTTAGTCATTCTTCTACCTTCCCGCTAAATGTTATAGGTATTCTCTTTTGACATCAGCTGCCTTGCTGCCAGCTGCAGTCTGGTCGGTGTCAATCTCTCACATGAGCTGCTAAAACTGAATTGGTTAGCTGTTGGCTAGTCAATTGAGATTGGATTATGGTTCGGGTTGGATAAACGATGAGGGTCACTTGGTCACTTGCTTAGCAGCTGCCCGTAATGCGTGCTATTCCACACACCTGCTTCTTGAGATTCACAGGACTTTGCTGGTTGGGCCGTTTGAAGTTGGGTTTGTTGAGCTACATTGTCGTCTTCGTCTTCTTCAAAAACTTTAATAGCTCATACTTTTTCTGTGTATACTCCATATCCCTCTTGGCTTGCAGCTGTCGTTCTTCTTTTAGTTGTTGTAGGAGCAGCGAACACTTTCTTTTCTTCTGTTGTATTTTGTCATTGATGTCGAATTGCGATGTTTTAATTGCAGCATCTGTGAAGGCATTTGGTTGTTATTTCAGATGTTCTTGTCTGCCTTGTGGTTGTAGCTGTGGTCGAAGCTGATGCTGAAGTGGTTGCGGTTGCAGAAGCTGAAGCGGTAGCTGTTGCTGTGGTTGATCCTGCAGCGATTGCGGTACCTGATGCTGTAGCTGTGGCGGTTGCTGTAGCTGAAGCGATTGCGGTAGCTGTTGCTGTAGCAGTTGCTGCTGCGGTAGCTGTTGCTGTTGCTGTTGCTGTTGCTGTTGCTGTTGCTGTTGCTGTTGCTGTTGCGGTTGCTGTTGCTGTTGCTGTTGCTGTTGCTGTTGCTGTTGCTGTTGCTGTTGCTGTTGCTGTTGCTGTTGCTGTTGCTGTTGCTGTTGCTGTTGCTGTTGCTGTTGCTGTTGCTGTTGCTGTTGCTGTTGCTGTGGCTGTTGCTGTTGCTGTTGCTGTTGCTGTTGCTGTTGCTGTTGCTGTTGCTGTTGCTGTTGCTGTTGCTGTTGCTGTTGCTGTTTCTGTTGCTGTTGCTGTTGCTGTTGCTGTTGCTGTTGCTGTTGCTGTTGCTGTTGCTGTTGCTGTTGCTGTTGCTGTTGCTGTTGCTGTTGCTGTTGCTGTTGCTGTTGCTGTTGCTGTTGCTGTTGCTGTTGCTGTTGCTGTTGTTCTTCTTTTTGGAGGTCTATAGTTCCTCTCGAACTATGGTGGAGACCCCATACAGGTCAGAGGTCAACGCGGTGGAGACTGAGAAGTAAGATCTAGGCTTAGGTTAAGTTGGGCTTTCACAATAGAAGACGTTCTGCATTTCACGCAGTACTATTTGTGGCCCTCAATTTCGTTGTGTACACCTACACAAACAAAATGATACCAGTCGTCACAAGAATCGCACTGGACCGTTTCCTCATCATCGACATTCCTGTATACCTTGCAATTATTTGGCATTTTAATCACCTTCACAGAGAGAATAAACAAACTACTAAACAAAAACACTTACCTTACGTTCCTTCTTGGCGTAGTTTTGATGAGGAGTGATGTTCGGTGATTCTTCATTTGAAATAAATGCTTTTTGACATTGATTTAAACGACAGGAGACCTGTAATTCTAAAAACTGTTAGCTCTGATTTAATTACGGATGGCTTTTCTTTTAAATGCTTAATCACCATAAGTGAAAGACAATGTGCATTATTTCTAAATGAAATTCTTCTTTGAATTCCAATCGAAATACTCTGAAATCAAAGCTTTGATTCATTCAACCTATTGCGCTCGCTACTTCAATTTAAATAAGGGTCGTATTCGAATTGAATCAAATATGTTTTCAATTAGTAATCGCACGTATGGTAATTTCGAGTAATACCAAACTAGACTAGTTAAAAAAATTAAAATAAAAAATAAATTTGTTGAATTAAAGTTACATATTTTATTTATATTTAAAAAAGTGTTATTAACTAAGCATATACATTATTTATAAAGTCTAAAAATACTTATTTCTATCTAAATTTCAATTAGTTAAATAAAAATTAGTTTTGACATTACTGACATCGATTCCATTTTTGGTTTTGATTGGTTTGATTCCATTTTTATAATGAGTTAAAAAATAGAAAAACTGTAAAGAAACTTAAATTGCATGAGATTTAGTCTACGATGGGTTTAGTCTTGATGTGATGGTATTAAAGTTAAACTTACAATCCTTATGCGCATTACCAAAATATGTTTTAAGGGTCCTCATCTCTTTATTCCTGTAGGATAGTGCACCAAAAAATTATGTTTCGGCTTAAGGGTTGCTCCATATAGTTTCACGTAAAGTGTATGGTGTTCTTTCTTGAATAAGCTTGCTAAAAAAAAAAAAATACTCTAAAAATAAATTGCAACAGTTACCAAGATATTGTGGTAAAAGTAATAACAAGGAACAATACTTACCAAAAATTTCATTTTACTTCACTCGATAACAGAACTTGACTCTTTTATTACTAATACGCGAATGTCGCAATACAGATTTCAACAAAGAAAACCCCTTTGAACTATTGGTATAGAAAAGCGTTTTCGTTTGCTTCAAATGTGATTTTACTTTAATTTTAATAACGAAAATGCAAATGCAGTTTTTTTTCAGAAATTGAAGCGTACTCTCGTTTATTTTTAATACATTTTCTTTTGATCTAAATTCGAAAAAGTAAGATTTCGATTCAATGAAGTGAACTATTCAATTCAAAAGCCAAAGTCACTTATCTGCTTTCGCAAAAGCACTTTGTATTTGAAACAAACTACTTTCAATTCAATTCAAATGTGTTGCTTTAAAAACGCTAACAACTGCAATTTTAATGCTTTCCCATTTAAATATCGGACACAGTTTTTCCCTCAGTGTTACAGCTCTTTTTTTACTATTTTTGGAGACATCGTCCAGCAGTGAAGAAAACTCTATGTCAAAGTCAGCTGTTCTGCTGAAAAAACTTTCGGATATGTTCGGGGAGTATGTAAAAAGATATTAAAAACTAATCTTCGAAGAGATTTTTATTGGCAAATAGAATCAATTTATTTTTATCTAAATCTGTGGTAAAGCAATTTTTACACTATTGACCAGACTGGTCAATAATGTAAAAATTGATTGATTTCGATAAGTTATGAACGAAAATAAGTTGATTCTATTTACAACTGGGCTATATTTTTTAGTCAAATAATTCCATACGGAAAGCTATTAGCTTCAGCAAAAAAGAATTAGTGCAAAATCCTTTGTTATATACACTCCCAGGTGAAAAACAAGGCGAAAATTCAATTTGAACATAATTTTTATCTTTAATTTGTATTTTGTATTTGTATTTGAATTTATTTCAATTGAAAGTGGTAGTACAAGAAGAAAATAAATTCTTATAAAAGTACTTAAAAACAAAGATAAATTTAAATTTAATTGTCAAAGAGGGTTGCTCATTTTTAAATAAGCTTATTGCTTAAAAAGAAGAAAAAAAAAACAATATTTACATTAGTCTTATAATTTCAGAAAAAAGTAGTTTCTAATTAGACATGTACATGGGGCATTCCACGCCAAATCGGACAACGTTCTGCCTTTGCATATCCGATTTTTTTTTTTAAATTTTTTATGTTATAGTACCCATTGAAAAAGACCTCCATGGTTTTTTTTAAATTTTTTTGCCAAGCCGTTTTTGAGATATCAATTTTTGAAAAAAATCGCTCTTTTTATTTCAAATATCTGTAACTTTGCGAAAAATGGGCCAATCGGGACGTTTTTTTTTAAATTTTCGTTTTTAATTACACTTTTAGGATATAAAATCAAAAAAAATTTAAGAATTATATTTCTATAAGATTTTTAAATTTTGACTTTAAAATGTTGATTTCCCAAAAACACGTAGCGATCGATTTTCTTGAAATTTTTTTCTAAAAAACTGTCACTTATTCTCCAACTTTTAAGCCTAATCCCGTAATGGGCAATCGATGGGATCCATTTTTTTTATAAATTTAAAAAATTATATAATCAGTAAAAAAAAAAGTTTTTTTAAAATCTTTATTTTTAGACGCCACGGCACGAGTACGATAACTTTGGCGACAAAAAATCACAACGGTTTTTGGTGGAGGGGTTCAATACAATCATTTTTTCGAGGGGGGTCTATCTCCCCCCGTTTAGGCAGTAGGGGTAATTTTATAAAAATTGACTTCAAAAAATATTGTAAAAGAACGGGAACATTTACAGATACAAATTATACTTTTTATGAAAGCCAGAAATCTGCAATTCATAATAAATTTTAAATGAAGTGGGTTCAATTTATAGTTTTTGAAATAACTGACTTCAAAGTCAAAATTTACGAAAAAAAATTAAACAAATCACTTCGAGTACAAAAAAAAAAAAAAAAAATAATTAAAAAAATTTTTTAAGAATTTGGTTAAGGTATGTAGATGATATATGGGCAATAATCAAAAAGCATGAACTCCGACAGTTGATTAATAAATTAAATAGAACTAAATACCCATCAATAAAATTTACATATGAAGAAGAAATTGAAGGGAAACTAAATTTTCTGGATTTAAGTATATCTAGGAATGGAGACAATTTCGAATTGGATATATACAGAAAACCAACGAATACTCAGAGATACATTACATCAGACTCGTTCCATTCCTTTGAACATAAGATGTCAGCTTTTCACTCAATGATTTTTAGAGCTCTAAATATTCCAATGACAATAGAAACAAAAATAAAAGAATTCCAAAAAAATTTAAGATATAGCCAAAATTAATGGGTATACCTACTGAAGAGTTAATTGAAGATTTAACTATTGCACATAGAAGAAAACAAGAAAAAAATGGATCCCATTGATTGACCATTACGGGACTAGGCTTAAAAGTTGGAGAATAAGTGCCAGTTTTTTAAAAAAAATTTCAAGAAAATCGATCGCTACGTGTTGGAAATCAACATTTTAAAGTCAAAATTTAAAAATCTTACAGAAATATAATTTTAAAATTTTTTTTTTGATTTTATATCCTAAAAGTGTAATTAAAAACGAAAATTTAAAAAAAAAAGTCCCGATTGGCCCATTTTCGCTAAGTTACAGATATTTGAAATAAAAAGAGCGATTTTTTTCAAAAATTGATATCTCAAAAACGGCTTGGCAAAAAAAATTTAAAAAAAATCATGGAGGTCTTTTTCAATGGGTACTATAACATAAAAAATTTAAAAAAAAAATCGGATATGCAAAGGCAGAACGTTGTCCGATTTGGCGTGGAATGCCCCACATACAGTTTAAAAGAGAATTTTCATATTTATTGGTTATTATATAATTGAGTTTATGAAAAAATAGTATTATTATTATTAGAGATGTATTCATAAAGAGATTTTTCAAATATTGGGAGCGAACTACAATGTCTTAGATTGAGTGGTATGGAATTCCATAGCCTAACTGAATGGTAGGAAAACAATCTTTTGCTTTCAAGATAGTTGAAAGGAGGCACAATGATACTGTTTGTTCTCACAGATGAGGCAAAATTAATTTTTTCATCACTATCATCATCACTACATAATATAAAACAAAGTCGTTTTGTGAAAAAAGTGAATAAAGTAAAAAACTAAATAAAGTAAAAGCTTTTAAAATACATATAATTACTGCGTGACACCTGTTGGCAACATTCGAAAAACTTCGAAAAGCTTTTTGACGGATTAAAAATTCTTTTGATATTAGGATGTTACATTATCCCTTACATAGACTTTATCTCATCACCATATTCCCACGGAAACTAGAAATTTTCCGTCTATTTTCAGCTTAGTCCAGCGGGTGTTCCTGACAATTTTTTAAATAATTTAGATCCGAGCAACGCCGGGTGGGTCAGCTAGTATATAAGTATAAAGGCTTTTGATTTTTGATTACATATTTCAAAAAGAATAACACAGTTTTTGAAATTTAGAAACTCTTTTAGAGTCATGCCAGTCAATATTTTACTGTTGGCAGATATAATATGATCAAACGTATAATAGAACAAATATTTTCTATTAAAATTGTATGTTTTTATTTTCCTGATTCAATTTCATCAGGAAAGTGGAAAAATACAATTTGAACGAAAAATATGGGGTCGACGCAACCAATCCCAGTGCAACCAATACCTTCGCACATAATACATCGGGTCTATTAGTCAAAATCTCTACTCTACTAAAAAACAATAAAAACCTAGATCTGGGTGAGGCTACTAAGCTGGCAGATGACCCTTTGAACGAATTTACGTACAAACGCGAAAACGCAGATTCTACTTTCCAAGTTATTTATGAACATGTTGCTAGAATTTGTTCTGAATACGAAATCACAATGAAATTGCCACGACATTGCAATCAACAAAAAAAAAAGAAGCACTCCGGGAGTGCCGACAGATGTGAAAACAGAATTGAATTTTCAGTAAATATTTTAATGTACAGGAAAATCTTTTCATTGAAATGTTTCTTCTTAGTGCTTATAATAAAAATAGATAAATAGTGGCAAAATTTTATTCAATGTTTTATAATATATGTACATTGTACATGTACATATGGAAGAACATCAATGAAACTTATGAGTTTTCATTCACATTTTCAGCTTTTCCATTATCATCTCATGCAATCATCGTATTCTAATAATGAAGTAATAGGCCTATGGTAACTAAAATAGGAAACGAAAAATTTTGACTCGAATCTATTTAAATATATCGCAAAGACTGCACCAACTGTCGATTTATATTTCGTTGTACTAAGGCTGCGGTCATTCGTCATTGTTAAATTATATTCTTCTTTTAAAAATTAAAATTTGTAGCATCGGCGGAGTTGATGTTTAAAGTCACCATTCAAAATCATTGGCTAATCATCAAATCTCTCCCCAATTTTGCCGTGAAGGTGAAGCGTATTCTGAATAAATAAATAAATTTTTATATAAAAGCTGTCGTATTACACTTAAAAACGTATTCGGTGAAATATAAACGCCAACTATTATAACTTGCTGTTCATTTTCACAGTTGCAACGACAAACAGATAGATCGCCGATATCAAAATAGTACTAGACATCAGTGGCGGATCCAGGATTTGGGCATGGGGGGGGGGTCCATTACGCAAAATTTTATTTATGTGTACGAGGCTTAGCAGATTCAATCAGAAATTATTTACATGATGTTGGAGTCGATTGCTCATATATGTATGGCCAAGGATTCGACGGAGCTCCGGCAATGAGTGTCCAATTCATTGGTGCACAGGCTCATGTGGGATCGTACTTCCTTCTGGCAATTTATGTACATTGCGCTGCACCTATCTTTAGTTTGGCAGTCAATGCAGCATGCGAAGTGTCAGGAATCAAAAATGCGTTAGGAACTATCGGAGCGATAGAAGCATTTTTTCACTGGCCTAAAAGACAAGACGTTCTACAACAAGACATTTCAAAAATGACAAACAAAAGTGAGAAAAAAAAACAAAAGTTGAAGTCTGTGTGTCCTACCAGGTGGGCTCAGTCTCATGAAGCAGTTGGAACGTACGTTGAATTGCAACCGGCTGTTATTGGATATTTGGAGGAAATCAAAAAGTGGAAAGATCGAGATACTTCGCAAAATGCATTGCATCTTTTGACAGCGATTTCAACGGTTGAATTCCAAATCGCCTGTCACATTATGGAATCAGTTAATTCGATTGTTTTGCCTTTGAGTCGGGAATTGCAATCTAAAAACCAAGATCTGGGTGAGGCTTCTAAGCTGGCAGATGACGATTTGTATAAAGTTACGTACAAACACGAAAACGCAGATTCAACTTTCCACGTTATTTATGAGCATGTTGCTAGAATTTGTTCTGAATACGAAATCACAATGAAATTGCCACGCCGCCACGCGCCGCCGCCGTTGCAATCAACTGAAAAACCGCTGCAATGTTCAAGCACAAAGTATTGAAGACTACTACAGAATTTCTTTCTACATTCCGTTTCTTGATACGTTCATTTCTTAACTCAAAAGTCAGTTCTCAGAACACAAATCCATTTTCCAAAGTTTCGGGCAACTGTTTTTAAACAAAAATTTAACGAAAAGAAATTCCCTGACCTCTACACATTTTACGAAGATATATCGGATTGTTCGAAAGAAAATTTTCTGTCAGAAGTCAAGATGTGGAGACAACGAATCCACTGCCAGAACATCCAAAATGCGCTTGATGTTTTATGGTGGATTTACATGCATCTGCAAGTGCAGATGAAAATCGGAAAAAGACACAAGATGTAAAATTCATACTTGTCTGATAGAGAGGGAACGCACCATCTGCACTTCCTTAGTTATGGCTGCAGATGAAAAATTATGGTTGCAGATGAACATGTGCATGCAACCATAATTCTATTCGTCTCTCGTTTTAACTTTTGTACTTTATAATCTTCATCCGTCCCGCTTTACTTTTCTGCACTTCTGCAGTTGCAGATGCATGTAAACCCAGCATTACTGGTTAGTATCTTTCGATCAAAAATTTAAATGTAAAAAGTTTTATATGTGACTCGATCCGAGAAAAGTCACCTTTTAGGCAAAAGTGAAAGCTTACACGGCACGCTCTGAAAGGCGCTGATGTACCATTCAAACCCATCTAAAAAATCGTTTCTCTGAATTTATATTTTGTGAAATAATAGCGATGTTACAATTTCTGATTGCGCTTTATGAATATTCAGTTAAATAACTTATGTAATCAATCATGATCCAACAACCGATTTTTTGCCTCCGGACCCGAAAACCCCCCCCCGTGGATCCGCCTATGCTAGACATACTAGTGTACCTCGTATGCAAATTCATATGATTTGCACAAAAAATGGCAGTTGTATCTGACAACCATTTATAGATAGCTACTCCTGCTGCTGGACGATCGTGCCTTCTGAAACTTGCAACTAAATTGAAATCAGGAATATCATATATTTCTTCTTCATCCATGTGAGTCTCTGTTAAAATTAATACGTTAATTTTCTTAGCGATAGTGTCTATTGAGTAATGGTTTTCAAGCTATTTTCATGCAACCGTTTCAATTCCATCGATAAATCATCGCGATGAGTTGTTGATCTCTTCTAATTTGTTGTAAAAAGCGTCTCCTACTCTGTCATGATGAAATTTCCAGCTTCACTTATCCAGCCACTCTTCATTGTAATGGCAGTAAAATATTTGGTGCTTTTTATTTTTTCTGCGTTGCATAAATTTTTCTGTTTCTTCAATTGATTTCTTTCTTCTCTGTATTTCTCCGAGTCGGTAAGTACAATTACTACGTAATAATGCTATTGCATTGTTTTAAGTCATTTAGCAACATAAAAATTAAGGTGTCTCTTGGCTCGATGGTAGAGTCGTTGGCTATTAAACTGAGGGTCTCATGTTCGAATCCCAGCCGTGGCGGTAAATTTTTATTTATGTTTTCACTTTAAATAAACAAAAAAATGCAAGTCATGGCTGGGAAACGAACCTGAGACGCTGGGCTGTGACCACTTTACATACGAATTATGATGAGCCAATCAAAAAATGGTGTCGGTCGCGAATTCATTGATTTACCCCCATCGCAAAAGTGCCAAACGCGCCTAAAGAAGTTTTCACTTCAAAAAATCGTTGCAACGTTCAAGCACAAAGTATTGAAGACTACTACAGAATTTCTTTCTGCATTCCGTTTCTTGATACGTTCATTTCTCAACTCAAAAGTCGGTTCTCGGAACACAAATCCATTTTCCAAAGTTTCGGGCAACTGTTTCTTAAACAAGAATTTAACGAAAAGAAATGCGCTGACCTCTACACATTTTACGAAGATATATTGGATTATTCGAAGAAAAAAATCTGTCAGAAGTCAAGATGTGGAGACAACGAATCCACGGCCAGAACATCCAAAATGCGTTTGATGATTTACTGGTTAGTATCTTTCGATCAAAAATTTACATGTAAAAAAGTTTATATGTGACGCGATCCGAGAAAAGGCACCTTCTAGGCAAAAGTAAAAGCTTACACAGCACGCTCTGAAAGGCGCTGATGTACAATTCAAATCCATGTAAAAAATAGTTTCTCTGAATTTATATTTTGTGAAATAATAGCGATGTTACAATTTCTGATTGCGCTTCATGAATATTCAGTAAAAGAACTTGTGTAATCAATCATGATCCAACAACCGATATTTTGCCTACACTCAGAGAAAAAAATACCATAAACTTTCAATGGTACGACCATTGATTTAAAAAGACGCTTTTTAATAAGATTTTACTATGAAATCAATAGTTTCTTGGTAAATTCAATGGTATTTGGGGTATTGATCCAATAGTTTTGAAATTATTAATGCTAATACGACACATATTATTAATTTAATGGGAAATACTCCTGATTTAATAATATCCTACCATTAATAATTAATACCACGTACTTTTATGTTAATGGTCCAATACTATAAATTTCCAATAGTTTCGATACCATTAAAAAACATCGTAGTTAATAATTTGTCGAATTAGTTCAATGGGACGGCTCATGGATTGAATAGTATTTTACTATTAACTCAATAATGTTGACACTATTATTCTAGATAAAGTACACATTTTGTTGAACCATTAAAAACTATTAATTTAATAAGATTTATCTAATTGATATTAATAATACGGACTATTGTTTCAATAGTCTCATGTAATCAAATAGTTATGAAACAAGAACATAATATTTAATTAATAGTGTATCCCATAAGATCAATGTCTTCAATTTAAATATTTTCGAATATTCGAAATTATCGCTCGAAATATAACACCCATCGTTAATTTAATAGGAAATACTATTATTATGACCAAAAAAATTAATAACACAAACTATTGCTTGAATAGTTTTATGTAGGCAATTTAATACTTATAAAAACAAAACAAAATGAAATTAATAGGCTATCCCATTAAAAAACAGAATGGTCAAATAAAATATTTTCGATAATATATAAGGACAAACTATTATTATTTTCAACTTTTTTTTTCGAGAACACGGAGTATTGTTTTTATAGTTTCATGTATCCTATTTAATCAATGTAAGGGTTCATTGACAAAATAACGCAATGTTACGGTTCATTATTTGAACAAAATTAGGTTGCAAGTTAAAAAAAAACATTGTAGAAGAATAAAAAAAAAAAGTAAAAAAAGAAGATTAGGATAGCCATATGGTAAAACGAATTCCCAAAGCTAAATAAAAAAGAATTCGCGTGTTTAAAGGTTCATATTTTATAATCTTTCGTAAGATTGGTTCCTTAACTTGAATTAAAATGGTTAAAAAATTTAAGTTTATGATTTTATTTTTTCCCTGAAAAACGATATGCCACGAAAAAGTTAATTTTGAACTCCGTGTAAGGAAAAAGTGATGCAATGCCGTATATTTTACGTATGAAACAAACAGGTACGTATATAATGTTCATATTGTTATAGCAACTATTATTATAAATATTTAATTTTATGTACAATTTTAAAAGCAAATTTTCATTTTTATTCAAAACTTTTAAAATTTCGGCTAGCATGATTAGTTCTATCATCTGTCCCAACAAAACACAAATCACCCCCTCTCTTTCCTCTTCTACAAATGATTTTGAAACCTTTTGTTTACATCAGAATATTCGTAGTCTAAGAAAAAATTTTCAAACATTGTTAGCACACATCGAAAGTTTCGTGAATCTACCTACTATAATTGTTTTAAGTGAGATTTGGATTTACCAAAATGAGTTAGATTTTTATAATATTCCGGGTTATATACTTTATGGAAAATGCAATGATTCTTACGCAGCCGGTGGCGTAGCAGTTTATGTCAAGTTTGGTTTTATGTGTGATTGTTCATTGATTAACATTCCCAGTGCCGATATAGTGAAGTTGTCTATTGCATATGCTAATGAAACCTATGTGATACTATGCATTTACAGATTGCATGAATATTGTAAAAGTGTCTTCATCGAAGAACTCAATTCAATTTTGTGTGAAACAAAAGCTAAAAACTTAATTGTGCTAGGTGACATTAATATTGACATTTTAAATGAGTCTGATAGAGACACTGAGAGCTATCTATTATTAATGGCTTCATATGGTCTCAAAAGTATTATCAATGAACCAACTCGGGTAACTTATTCAACGTCGACCTGCATTGATCATATTTTCATGCGAATGCACAAAAATAATCAAGTTTGTTTTCATGGTAATGTTTATGACTATAAACTGACTGATCATCATATGGTTACTTTAAACATTGAAAGCAGACTAATACCTGCTAATGTTTCTCCGTCCTTAGGTGACAGCCTTCGTATAAATTATAGCATGTTAAATGAGTGTTTAAAATACGAGTTTTGGGAACCCGTCTTCTCTGAAGACGATCCTTCGGTTGCATATGACGTTTTTTTATCTATTTTAAGGAAACACGTCGATGACTGCACTTCTGTGTCCGTGCCTGATACAAATGGTAAAAATGTCAAAACAATTAAACCATGGATGACAAAAGTTTTATTAAAAAAAATAGAAAAGAAAAAGAAAATAGGAATTCAGTGCGCTAAGCAATCTTCAAACTTGAGACTAAAGGAATACTATAAAAAAATGTGTAAGGCTTTAAACAAAGAAATCATTGATACACGCGATTGTTTTTATATCAATAAGATGAATTGTGCCAAAGGTAATAGCAAGGAAGAATGGAGAATTGTGGACAATATTTTAGGAAAAAATCGTCAGCCAAAACCTATTGATGCTTTGGAAGTAGATGATGTTATTTTATCTGATTCAGGCAGCATAGCAAACAAATTTAACGAATACTTCATTGAAGTTTCAGAGAGCCTCAAGCCCTCTACTGAGTCTAATTACTCTTGCCAGTGCAACAATATTTCACCAATCAATGCAGATAGCAGGTCAATGAACAGTTTTGTTTTTAATACAATCACTTCGGAAGAAATATTTAAACTTATAATGTCTTTAAAAAATAAAAGTTCGTGTACTAGCGACGGAGTTACAAATATGCTTTTAAAAAAAATTGCTTTCAATATAAGTGACATTTTGTGTTACTTGTATAACTATTGTATAAGCAAGGGATGCTTTCCACAGGCATTAAAATGTGCAGAAGTTATACCGCTATATAAAAAAGGAAATCGTAAAGATGTTCAAAACTACAGGCCTATTTCTCTACTTCCGACTTTTTCAAAACTATTTGAAAAACTTGTGAAATGTCGAATGATTTCTTTTTTGGATGGTCAGAATTTTTTCTCCAACAATCAGTTTGGCTTTCGATCTGGTAAGTCTACAGAAGATGCTATACTTAAATTATGTACCACATTATATGAAGGGTTTAATAACTCAAAATCTACCATGGCGCTTTTCATAGATATGTCAAAAGCTTTTGATTTAGTAGATCACAATTTGCTTCTAGATAAACTGTATAACTCTGGCTTCAGAGGTGATGTTTATAAATGGTTCTGCTCTTATCTCAAAGGTAGAAAGCAAATTGTTAAGATCAACGAAAATTTTAGCAGTTCACTGACAATATTGAATGGTGTTCCACAAGGTTCTGTCCTTGGTCCACTTTTGTTTTTAATTTATATTAATTCACTTTTCGATCAAACCTTCAATGGACTACCCACAGCATTTGCGGATGATATAGCTTTTGCATATAATGAAAACACTTTGGTAGACTGCATAGTTAAAATCGAGGAAGATCTGCAGAAACTAAGGCAATGGTTTGCTTTCCACAAGCTGATTGTTAGTGAGAAAACTAAATTAATGGCTTTCAAAATGAAAGGAAGTGATCTAATTGATTTTAACATAATTTTTCATTCTCACGACTGTGATAGATTTTGTTTACCTGTGCATACCTGTGGTATCAAAAACTTTGATGATAATTATCGATGCTCGAATAAATGTTTTAATATAGATTCAGTAAGGGAATTTAAATATTTGGGGGTAAAAATTGACTTTAATTTGAATTGGATCTCGCATGTACAAACAATTAAATCTGGTTTGTTACTGGTCGCAAGAAAAATGTTCCTTCTCAGACCGTATTGTTCTCGTAAGGTACTATCTATGTTTTACTACGCGCTTGCTAACTCCAAACTGCAGTATGGTATAACTGCTTGGGGAGGTTCTTATGAGAATACTTTTGATTCCTTATTCAAAGCTCAAAAATTTTTAATAAGAATCATTTGTGGTAGAAATCGCTTTGCACACTGTTGGCCGCTTTTTAGAGAATTGAGAATTCTTCCATTAAGGCATCTCTATATTTTTAAAGTTCTTAGAGAATTCTTCAAACAAAGTGGAAACACTATAAATAGGAACTCCGTTTGTTATAACTTACGTGTAAACAATCAAGCGTTAGTTACTGTCCCAGTTGCTCATAAAACCAAATTTTGTCGTTTTTTTACCATTACTGGTCCTAAATGTTTTAATAAACTACCGATTGCTGTAAGACAAACTTCCAATTTCCATTCATTTCTCAATAAGGTCAAACAATGGTTATTTAATATCGACTATATAAGTATTGAATCAATTTTTCGATGTGTGTCTTAAAAATATTTTCTCGAGTAGCTTAATTTTGCATTCTTATTCTAAATGATGTAATCCTTTTCTAATTACTTTTCTTATATATTTTTCTACCCCACTACAGTCCCGTGAATTCTTAAAATTTTAATTTTTATGAATCATTCAACACTAACTTTAAATAGTTACTGAATGATTATTTCTTCCACTTGATGTACTTAATTATTTATTACTAATATTTAAATTGTTAAGCTTTAACTTTAAGTTGGAATGAATAAAAATAAAATGAAATAAAATGAAATGATCAAAATGAACAATATTTCATTTTTTTCTAAGGTTTTTTCCCTATCCGCATAAATAAAATAATTTCTCAAATTTAAAACCACTACGCTACAATTTCTATAAAAGCATCAAGTACCTAAATTTAGGTTATAGTTAAATAAAAGATAAAGTTAAAAAAAAGTAAAAACACTTTTTTTTATGTTTCCTCAGATGATCATTTCGAAAGCAAAGCTCTCATATTCACTGAAGATGAAAGCTTTGCCTTTTTGTTTTTACTGTTGAATTTTTAACTTTATCTTTTATTTATTAGATAAAAAAGACTTGGATAATCTGAACTAGAATATTTAGGTTATACATAGTTGTGAATTATTTGTTTTCTGTACCTACTCAAAAACAGCTCTCAGCTTTCTATCGAATTCTTTGAGATACACCCTGTCATAAGAAGATTTGTCTACATTTTACTTGCATCCTATAACTTTAATAACTTTCCATTATTGAAATTATATGATTGCTTACAATACTTATAGTAAATTTTTCTTTTAATAAGAAATACTATCGATTTAACAACTTTTACTATTAGCAATTATAGTAAGTATGCCCTTTTGCTCCTGCAGAATTAGAATAGTTTAACAATAGGGTGACCAGTATATTTCGTTTAAAATAAAAAAAGAAAATACTGAGTTTTCATTATTGCAAGTTGTATAGTTTGTTTTTGTTAAAAAAATAACTTTATTTCCGATACATCCTTCGTCTTTAATTTAACATATAGGGCGTATGAGTAAGAACACTCTCCACGTGTTAATCAGTTCAAAACTACATAAGGTAAAGGAAGAGGTTTATATCACATACACAACAGTGTACGCTAGTGAAGCCACAAACTTGAAGAACAAAAAGAAAAAAAAACAATTTGAGCTTCGTTTGCAAATTTGCTGGGATAAAAAAAAATATTCTATGAAAATAAACGTAAGACAAAATGCAGTGCTGCGTGAAATTTTGAAAAAAACACAAGAAAGAGTGAGTTTACGCAAGTTTTTTGGCTTCACAGTTAAGTTTCGTCTAATATTCCACACAAAATTAAGTAAATACATTTGTTTTTAATAAAATACACTATCCTTTAATAATTCAAAATTGATACTTTATGTAATTTGGAATTAAAAAAGGCAAAATAGTTGAAAACAAAATATGCATACTAAATTGTCTTGATTTGGTTGAGCTTGATTTGTCAAATCAGAAATTCTTGGCCATGGGTGCATTAATTTTGTTAAAAAGTTAATTTTAAATTCCGTGAAAGTGAAAAGTGATGCAATGCCGTATATTTTGCTTATGAAACAAACAGGTACGTATTATATACGTTCGTATTATTATAATAACTAGTATCATTAATATTTAATTTAATGGACAATTTTAAAAGCAAACTTTCATTTTTTTTTTTTCAAAACTTTGATCAAATTAAATTATATTTCATTTTTTAAAGATTTCTTCCTTATCAGCATAAATAAAATAATTTCGCAAAATTAAAACCCCTACCCCTAAAAATGTACATACAAAAATCGGTTGTTTGAGATGTAATTTTCTACAACTTTGTACATATATGACAAGTTTTTGACTACGGCTGATAATTTTTGACTTAATACTGAAAATAAGAAAAAAAGTTGTCAAAGCATATCAATCTGTTTTTCGTTAAATAACTCGTTAATTTTAATTTTTTGACTTAAAATTGATATGTGTAATAAAAGTTTTTCAAAATATAAATTCATACAACTTTGATTGAAAAACTTTTTTGCCTACGATTGTTATTTTTCGACTAAGTCTGTAAAACAAGTTTATTATCGTATCATTTGGCCTATAGTAAAAATAAATTTTTCTAAGCAGTCTGAATTTTTGGATACAGTCTAGTATTGAAGTGGTTGCAGTGTAAAGAGCCTCCCTAACTTCCCTAAGCACGGTAAATCCGTCATAAGAGTCAAAGGTAAAAAAATAGGTTTTAAGCGATGAACTTATTTATTCACCTTTTATCCGCTATAATAGACCTACAGTACTAGGGGAAGTTAGGGAGCTTATTTAGACAGCAAACCACATCAGTCATAGCCTCTGTCTCTGTTCCAAAATTCAGACTGCTAAAAAGATTTATTTTGACAAGGCCAAATGATACGATAATAAACTTGTTTTACAGACTAAGTCGAAAAATAACAATCGTAGGCAAAAAGTGTTTTTATCAAAGTTATAGCAAATTAAATTTTGAACAACTTTTATTATATAAATTTTTAGTCGAAAATTAAAATTAACGAGTTATTTAACAATTTAACAACCATTTTTCGAATTTTCTAAAATCAGATTCAGATAAAGCCATTCCTTAAAAGTCCCGTTAAGTTTTAATAGTATTTATCCCATTACCTCAAATCGATAATAGTATATCCCATTAAAGGGCACATTTTTTTGCGAAATTTATGGTGTGTATCCCATTACTTTATTCAAATTTATAGTATATCCCATTAAAATAGTAAGGTTTCGCTAATTTAGGATGGCAAATATTTTGCCATTACAGTCGTTGCCTTCATATAGGTAGTTGTCGTTTAGTTGTGCAGCTAATAGTGAAATAAAATATTTGTTTAAAAATTCAGTAAAAAAGAAAAAAAAACAAACAAAATTGAAAACTATTGAACTCAGGTGTGGTCTATATAATTTATCTTGATAATAAATGTTTTTCATTGAGTGTTTTATTACCATTTTTCGAATTTTCTAAAATCAGATTCAGATAAAGCCATTCCTTAAAAGTCCCGTTAAGTTTTAATAGTATTTATCCCATTACCTCAAATCGATAATAGTATATCCCATTAAAGGGCACATTTTTTTGCGAAATTTATGGTGTGTATCCCATTACCTTATTCCAATTTATAGTATATCCCATTAAAATAGTAAGGTAATGGCAGCAAGTCAATGTCCCTCAAAATTGGGTTTTTTCAATGAAACTTTGATTTACTTCATTTTAACTGTTTTTAATTAATTGATAAAATCAATGTGCTTGTGAAGATGATATTATTTATGACTAAAAACGACTAAAGTTTAAATAATATTCCTAGCATAAATGGCAGCAAAGTCAATATCCCGTAAAATCAAAAACTTTGAAAGTTTTGAAAAAATCATTTTTTTGAAAATATGAATACTTCCAACAGGAAGTGCTGCCATTTCAAAACTGTTTGTGCTAGGAATATGATTTAAACTGTTTTTAGTCAAAAATCTTACCATCTTGACAGGCACATTGATTTCATTTATTAAATATTCCATTATTATTATTATTATATTCATATTTTCATTTTGCTAAAGGAATATTATCTGCACAAAAGATGTCGTGGGCTTAATCCAACCGGTAAGCTTCACGATAAGGCCGTAAATGCGCGGATAAAATTAAGAGGTTTAAAAAGACAACTAATAGCTGAGGGCATCGAGGACGAAGGTAAAAAACAAGATCGGTTTTAACTTTTTTTTATGTAATTTTGTTTATTCCTATAGAAACTTTCGTATGTGATCCCCCAATTGACGAGATATTATCTGACGTTAACTCCGAAGAAGCTGAGCAAACCATTATTTGGCTGACGCACAATAATGAGCCATGGTCCGAAGTTCAGACAAAATGGACTACAGTATTCCAAGAGCGGAGATTGGATATAAAAACTGAGGGTTTAAATGTCTCTACAAAATGGCCACTGTTTAAGCATTCTCTGGGACATACGCTTGTAAGTCAATATGACATCTCATTTTTTATTTAATTCAAAAAAGGTTACAGTCAGTCAGTTGTAACATATTTATGTATTTTTATATTATGTATTCCTTAAAAAATATATATGAAACATTGATCTAGTTAATTTTAACATTTTTAAAATTAATAATTGCAGGTTGAACTCGACTATGAAAAATCAAAGCCAACGAATAAATCCAAACTTTTTCAACTTTGGCCAGGATTAAAAGTGTTTCGGGTAAAAAAAATTTAAAAACATTTGCTTAACATAAAAATTGGTGTCCAACAACAATATTATTTTAAACTCATAACTTTAAATTTGTATCTTTATATCGAACTAATTGTACAGAAAATATGTTTAGTTAAGTTTTTTGTTAAATAAAACCTATTTAAAACACTTAAATTTAAGAGAAAATATAAATTGTATAAATATTTTAAAAAGTTTAAATAAATGTTAAAGTAAAATTGTAAAATGTTACTTGAGTACTTGTATTAATTTTTTTTTTGTAGATTTTTATTTAAACAGGTTATGGATAACTATCACTGAGAATGTAAAAGTGAGTATATTTTCAAAAGGACTTGGATCTAATCTGCAATAATGCTTTACCTTTTCAGCTTTTTATTTTTGGAACATAGTGGTACGTATTGTTTTTTAATATGATATCTATCAATTTAATAGTACATACCTCATAAAATGCAAAACGTATGTTGTTATTATTAAATTGATATAGATATCACATTAAAACAATAATGCGTACCATTAATTCTAAAAAATGTATACTATGAAAGTCATAACATAATACTATTAAAGCAAAAGTACTTAACTATTAAAACAATAGTGCAACCCTATTAAAAAATTAGTACTACACTTTAAAATCAATAGTACCACACTTTTGAAACAAAAGTGCTACACTATTGAAATAATAATACTACACTTTTAAAATAATAGTATAACAGTATTAAAACACTGGTACTAAACTATTAAAACAATAGTGCGACACTTTTAAAACAATAGTATTACACTCTAAAATCAATAGTACTACCTTTTTGAAACAAAAGTGCTACACTATTGAAATAATATTGCAACACTATTGAAACAATAGTACTACACTATTAAAATAATAGTATTACACTACTAAAACACTAGTACTTGACTATTAAAATAACGGTACATCACTTTTAAAACAATAGTACGAACAATAGTACAACACTTTTGTTTTAATTGTACTACATTTTTGTTTTAATACGGTTTTCC